>OX411880.1:0-1200000 GCA_948293265.1 Cheilosia impressa
TTTCCCAAATCACAAAACTTACTAACTCTACCTATAAGGACAAAAGTACCTGAGCACGAATCCCTCTGGGAAAAGTTTTTTTTTATTCAAACAGAAATTATTAAATAAGTCATTTCTGTGTCAATTAAAACCTACCTATCCGTCCATTCCAGATGCATCTTAGTCATTCACTATACATTTAATTCAGCTTACCTAGCTGCCTATCATCGTCCATCCATCCGTCAACTTGGCTATACCTATGACCTATTTCATCCACTAAGTGTCTTTACTTACCTTTCATTAAAAGAAAATCAATCTGAAATGTAAAAAATATAACTTCCCATACCTATTGAATCAGCAAAAATATAAAATGCGACGGTGATTTGAACACACATAAAAAATTCCTTGATAATTAATCCTTTTTGTTTTATCTTTATTAAATACATATTACTAAATACTACTACACTTAAATCATATCAAAAACAATATATAAAAGTTAATACTCATAGCTATCATATAAATTATAAATTAATTTTTAAATATAGTCTGGGTGGTACAGCAATATACGAGGCCCTGCATTCCATCATTTTCCATGGCGCAGTTAACGAGTTTCCTAAAGAAAACAATAGTGAATTAAAATAATTCAATAATCTATAATCTACATACCAAATACCTTAGCGTACCTCCTAGTTGGAGTGGTTGTGTATGTTGGGCAATATCCGAGGCCCTGCATTCCTTCATTTTCCATTGTGCAGTTACCCTGTTTCCTAAAGAAAACAATGGTGAATCAAAATAACAAAAATTATTGAATAATCTACTTACCAAATGCCTTAGCGTACCTCTTAGTTAGTTTCCTAGGGCCCTGTATTGCATTGTGCAGTTATCCAGTTATCTAAATTATCTAAAGAAAACAATGGTGGATTAAAATAACAAAAATAATTGAATAATCTACTTACCAAATACCTGTGAATTCATTCAAATCCATAAAAAAAAGTGTAAGACATTTATTCAACTACAACCAACTTCAGTGCGTGTTCGAAATGTCAATTCTCCAAATGGTTGCATTCAGTAAATTTACCGATGTACTTTTACCTTTATCTCGAGTGGAAAAAAAATTATAGCAATTTTATATTTTTTATCGCATAATTCGTGAATATTTGCTTCAATTAATTCAGAATTTGTTTCCTTCGTATTGTATTTATTTCAGTACAAATCGTACAAATGTTTCTGATTCCTAATTATGTCCCTTTAATTAACTATGGACCTAAGTCTATCTTCCATAATCATCACCCATAAACGTGAACTACCAGCCCTTGGAATTTTGCTGAATGCATCCATTTGTTGGTGGTAAGAATCTGACATTTCATTTATCGTATATTTGTTTTTTGGATCAATCTGATTTCTTCTAATTCTATATTAGTGATTTAAATGATTATTATTTAAGATTACGGCTGGAATATTATGCTGAAGGTAAGTAGGTAAATCAAGCATTTTTTTTCTTTGAATTCAATGTTGTTTTCTTTAGGTAACTTCAAGAAGGAAAATAGTGGAATGCTGGAGGATGTTGTTTGTTCAAAATGTATCCACAGCCAGGATGGAACAATGAGGATTATTTAAGATTACGGCTGGAATATTATGCTGAAGGTAAGTAGGTAAATCAAGCATTTTTTTTCTTTTAATTCAATGTTGTTTTCTTTAGGTAACTTCAAGAAGGAAAATAGTGGAATGCTGGAGGATGTTGTTTGTTCAAAATGTATCCACAGCCAGGATGGAACAATGAATCTGTTGTGTACTTAGTTTTAGTTGTTTTTATTTTAACTAGTGAGATTATGTAATGAAGTATAGTAGTATGTATTTAGTTAGAATCAATAAATATATAAAACACGAATTGATTAAAGATTTTTGTATGTGTATCGCTACATCCATATTTTTTTCTGATTGAAAAGGGAAGTTTTGCCTATTTTATATATGTATTTTAGATTGATTTTCAGTTTAATGAAACGGTGAGTAAAGATGAATTAATTCTTAAATGATTTACTAAGATGCATCTGAAGTAAACAGAGAAGTAGGTTTGGAAGAAATGTAATGGACAGATAGAAAAAGTAAGTACATATTATTTGATTGAGTTAACAATTAAAAAAAAAAAAAAAAGTTTCCCCGAGCGGGGATCTAGCATCGGTACAATGCGAAGAGTTAATAATTGTTGTACGTTTATAATTCACAACAGTTCTTTCGGTAGGTGCCAATGTAAGTAGGAAATCCGAGGTATACAATTGGGGCCCCACATCCATAGCGTAATGTGCATGATTCACGTACATACTGTCTCATGTGCATAAGCGTGAACATTTGGGTGCAAGTTAGGTATGTTTGTTGTGTAAGGTGGGGGTATTTTTCCAATGTTGTACAAAAATATATATTGGTGGTTATGAGTTATGAGGTAAAAGGAGATATGATATAGAGATTTATGGTAATATAAAGAGGGCAAGGAATGTAAAGGAAAAAGCGAAAATAAATGAGTTTTTTTATCATTGTTTAAGGCATAAAAATAAATATAGTATGCAATTGAACTTATGAAAGAAGCAAGCAGTGATGGAAAGGGATGCCGCTATAGTTATGAAAAAGCACAAAGTTGGATGGTTAAATTAAAGTGAAGTTCTTCTCAATGTTAAGATAATGCATAGAAGTTACGACGGTTATTTTCAAATACGCTGCTGTTTTGATGACGGATTTGTATTTCAATTCGAAACGTCATGTCTGACAGAACAATATTGACATCAGATATGGCGATTTGACAGATTGACGCATGCACTTGCCTACAGCCGCCATGTCCCTAAACAACATTGTTTATCTGTCAAAAAGTTGATTTTCAAAATAACGGTCAATTTTAAAAATGGCGCCATTCGAAACGTGGCTGCCTGACCGACCATCTAATACTACCTTACCGGAAATTTCGCACTACCTTACCGACACACTACCTTACCGACACACTACCTTATCGACGAACTACCTTACCGACACACTACCTTACCGACGCACTACCTTACCGACACACTACCTTACCGACGCACTACCTTACCGACGCACTACCTTACCGACACACTGCATTACCGACGCACTGCATTACCGACACACTACCTTACCGACACACTACCTTACCGACGAACTACCTTACCGACACACTACCTTACCGACGCACTACCTTACCGACACCCCATCTTACGGGCAATATTAAACTACCTTACCGACAATATCGCACTACCTTACCAAAACCCTACCTGACCGACTATATCACACTACCTCACCAAAAACCTATATGACCGACTATCTCACACTACCTGACCAAATTTTAAAAATGGCGCAAATCGAAACGTCATGTCTGACAGAACAATATTGACATTTGTCATCAGGTATGGCAATTTGACAAATTGACGCACGGCCATCTATTATTTTTAAACAATAATACCGACCATCCAACGTTGTACTACCTCCTTACCAAAAACCTGCCTTACCTACCTATTTAGGACTACATCATTACCAAAAACCTACTTTTCCGACCAACAAACGTTGCACTACATCCTAACCAAAATTCCCTCACCTACCTATTTAAGACTACATCATTACCAAAAACCTACTTATCCGACCCTCTTACCGACCATCCAACGTTGCACTACATTCTTACCAAAAACCTACTTTTCCGACTCCAACCACAAATTTGCAATTTGCCTGTCCCCAATAATCTACAAATACACCCACTACCATCCTACAAACCTTACCAATATTCTACTATTATATCCACTATCATCCTAGCTATATAGCCATTAACTTCCTAAAAACATAACCAACAACCTGCCTCTCCATCAATTATAATCCTACAAACCTAACCAATAATCTACTTATATTTCCAAAATCATCCTACCTATATTACCATTAACATCCTAAAAACATAACCAACAACCTGCCTTTCCATTTATTATAATCCTACAAACCTAACCAATAATCTACTTTTATATCCACTATTATCCTACTAACCTAACCAATAACCTAACTATATAACCACTAACATCCTAAAAACCTAACCAACAACCTGCCGCTCCATCCATTATGTTATGATACTACAAACCTAACCAATAATCTACTTATATTTCCCAAATCACAAAACTTACTAACTCTACCTATAAGGACAAAAGTACCTGAGCACGAATCCCTCTGGGAAAAGTTTTTTTTTATTCAAACAGAAATTATTAAATAAGTCATTTCTGTGTCAATTAAAACCTACCTATCCGTCCATTCCAGATGCATCTTAGTCATTCACTATACATTTAATTCAGCTTACCTAGCTGCCTATCATCGTCCATCCATCCGTCAACTTGGCTATACCTATGACCTATTTCATCCACTAAGTGTCTTTACTTACCTTTCATTAAAAGAAAATCAATCTGAAATGTAAAAAATATAACTTCCCATACCTATTGAATCAGCAAAAATATAAAATGCGACGGTGATTTGAACACACATAAAAAATTCCTTGATAATTAATCCTTTTTGTTTTATCTTTATTAAATACATATTACTAAATACTACTACACTTAAATCATATCAAAAACAATATATAAAAGTTAATACTCATAGCTATCATATAAATTATAAATTAATTTTTAAATATAGTCTGGGTGGTACAGCAATATACGAGGCCCTGCATTCCATCATTTTCCATGGCGCAGTTAACGAGTTTCCTAAAGAAAACAATAGTGAATTAAAATAATTCAATAATCTATAATCTACATACCAAATACCTTAGCGTACCTCCTAGTTGGAGTGGTTGTGTATGTTGGGCAATATCCGAGGCCCTGCATTCCTTCATTTTCCATTGTGCAGTTACCCTGTTTCCTAAAGAAAACAATGGTGAATCAAAATAACAAAAATTATTGAATAATCTACTTACCAAATGCCTTAGCGTACCTCTTAGTTAGTTTCCTAGGGCCCTGTATTGCATTGTGCAGTTATCCAGTTATCTAAATTATCTAAAGAAAACAATGGTGGATTAAAATAACAAAAATAATTGAATAATCTACTTACCAAATACCTGTGAATTCATTCAAATCCATAAAAAAAAGTGTAAGACATTTATTCAACTACAACCAACTTCAGTGCGTGTTCGAAATGTCAATTCTCCAAATGGTTGCATTCAGTAAATTTACCGATGTACTTTTACCTTTATCTCGAGTGGAAAAAAAATTATAGCAATTTTATATTTTTTATCGCATAATTCGTGAATATTTGCTTCAATTAATTCAGAATTTGTTTCCTTCGTATTGTATTTATTTCAGTACAAATCGTACAAATGTTTCTGATTCCTAATTATGTCCCTTTAATTAACTATGGACCTAAGTCTATCTTCCATAATCATCACCCATAAACGTGAACTACCAGCCCTTGGAATTTTGCTGAATGCATCCATTTGTTGGTGGTAAGAATCTGACATTTCATTTATCGTATATTTGTTTTTTGGATCAATCTGATTTCTTCTAATTCTATATTAGTGATTTAAATGATTATTATTTAAGATTACGGCTGGAATATTATGCTGAAGGTAAGTAGGTAAATCAAGCATTTTTTTTCTTTGAATTCAATGTTGTTTTCTTTAGGTAACTTCAAGAAGGAAAATAGTGGAATGCTGGAGGATGTTGTTTGTTCAAAATGTATCCACAGCCAGGATGGAACAATGAGGATTATTTAAGATTACGGCTGGAATATTATGCTGAAGGTAAGTAGGTAAATCAAGCATTTTTTTTCTTTTAATTCAATGTTGTTTTCTTTAGGTAACTTCAAGAAGGAAAATAGTGGAATGCTGGAGGATGTTGTTTGTTCAAAATGTATCCACAGCCAGGATGGAACAATGAATCTGTTGTGTACTTAGTTTTAGTTGTTTTTATTTTAACTAGTGAGATTATGTAATGAAGTATAGTAGTATGTATTTAGTTAGAATCAATAAATATATAAAACACGAATTGATTAAAGATTTTTGTATGTGTATCGCTACATCCATATTTTTTTCTGATTGAAAAGGGAAGTTTTGCCTATTTTATATATGTATTTTAGATTGATTTTCAGTTTAATGAAAGGGTGAGTAAAGATGAATTAATTCTTAAATGATTTACTAAGATGCATCTGAAGTAAACAGAGAAGTAGGTTTGGAAGAAATGTAATGGACAGATAGAAAAAGTAAGTACATATTATTTGATTGAGTTAACAATTAAAAAAAAAAAAAAAGTTTCCCCGAGCGGGGATCTGGCATCGGTACAATGCGAAGAGTTAATAATTGTTGTACGTTTATAATTCGCAACAGTTCTTTCGGTAGGTGCCAATGTAAGTAGGAAATCCGAGGTATACAATTGGGGCCCCACATCCATAGCGTAATGTGCATGATTCACGTACATACTGTCTCATGTGCATAAGCGTGAACATTTGGGTGCAAGTTAGGTATGTTTGTTGTGTAAGGTGGGGGTATTTTTCCAATGTTGTACAAAAATATATATTGGTGGTTATGAGTTATGAGGTAAAAGGAGATATGATATAGAGATTTATGGTAATATAAAGAGGGCAAGGAATGTAAAGGAAAAAGCGAAAATAAATGAGTTTTTTTATCATTGTTTAAGGCATAAAAATAAATATAGTATGCAATTGAACTTATGAAGGAAGCAAGCAGTGATGGAAAGGGATGCCGCTATAGTTATGAAAAAGCACAAAGTTGGATGGTTAAATTAAAGTGAAGTTCTTCTCAATGTTAAGATAATGCATAGAAGTTACGACGGTTATTTTCAAATACGCTGCTGTTTTGATGACGGATTTGTATTTCAATTCGAAACGTCATGTCTGACAGAACAATATTGACATCAGATATGGCGATTTGACAGATTGACGCATGCACTTGCCTACAGCCGCCATGTCCCTAAACAACATTGTTTATCTGTCAAAAAGTTGATTTTCAAAATAACGGTCAATTTTAAAAATGGCGCCATTCGAAACGTGGCTGCCTGACCAACCATCTAACACTACCTTACCGGAAATTTCGCACTACCTTACCGACACACTACCTTACCGACACACTACCTTATCGACGAACTACCTTACCGACACACTACCTTACCGACGCACTACCTTACCGACACACTACCTTACCGACACACTACCTTACCGACGCACTAAATTACCGACACACTGCATTACCGACGAACTACCTTACCGACGCACTACCTTACCGACGCACTACCTTACCGACACACTGCATTACCGACGCACTGCATTACCGACACACTACCTTACCGACACACTACCTTACCGACGAACTACCTTACCGACACACTACCTTACCGACGCACTACCTTACCGACACCCCATCTTACGGGCAATATTAAACTACCTTACCGACAATATCGCACTACCTTACCAAAACCCTACCTGACCGACTATATCACACTACCTCACCAAAAACCTATATGACCGACTATCTCACACTACCTGACCAAATTTTAAAAATGGCGCAAATCGAAACGTCATGTCTGACAGAACAATATTGACATTTGTCATCAGGTATGGCAATTTGACAAATTGACGCACGGCCATCTATTATTTTTAAACAATAATACCGACCATCCAACGTTGTACTACCTCCTTACCAAAAACCTGCCTTACCTACCTATTTAGGACTACATCATTACCAAAAACCTACTTTTCCGACCAACAAACGTTGCACTACATCCTAACCAAAATTCCCTCACCTACCTATTTAAGACTACATCATTACCAAAAATCTACTTATCCGACCCTCTTACCGACCATCCAACGTTGCACTACATTCTTACCAAAAACCTACTTTTCCGACTCCAACCACAAATTTGCAATTTGCCTGTCCCCAATAATCTACAAATACACCCACTACCATCCTACAAACCTTACCAATATTCTACTATTATATCCACTATCATCCTAGCTATATAGCCATTAACTTCCTAAAAACATAACCAACAACCTGCCTCTCCATCAATTATAATCCTACAAACCTAACCAATAATCTACTTATATTTCCAAAATCATCCTACCTATATTACCATTAACATCCTAAAAACATAACCAACAACCTGCCTTTCCATTTATTATAATCCTACAAACCTAACCAATAATCTACTTTTATATCCACTATTATCCTACTAACCTAACCAATAACCTAACTATATAACCATTAACATCCTAAAAACCTAACCAACAACCTGCCGCTCCATCCATTATGTTATGATACTACAAACCTAACCAATAATCTACTTATATTTCCCAAATCACAAAACTTACTAACTCTACCTATAAGGACAAAAGTACCTGAGCACGAATCCCTCTGGGAAAAGTTTTTTTTTATTCAAACAGAAATTATTAAATAAGTCATTTCTGTGTCAATTAAAACCTACCTATCCGTCCATTCCAGATGCATCTTAGTCATTCACTATACATTTAATTCAGCTTACCTAGCTGCCTATCATCGTCCATCCATCCGTCAACTTGGCTATACCTATGACCTATTTCATCCACTAAGTGTCTTTACTTACCTTTCATTAAAAGAAAATCAATCTGAAATGTAAAAAATATAACTTCCCATACCTATTGAATCAGCAAAAATATAAAATGCGACGGTGATTTGAACACACATAAAAAATTCCTTGATAATTAATCCTTTTTGTTTTATCTTTATTAAATACATATTACTAAATACTACTACACTTAAATCATATCAAAAACAATATATAAAAGTTAATACTCATAGCTATCATATAAATTATAAATTAATTTTTAAATATAGTCTGGGTGGTACAGCAATATACGAGGCCCTGCATTCCATCATTTTCCATGGCGCAGTTAACGAGTTTCCTAAAGAAAACAATAGTGAATTAAAATAATTCAATAATCTATAATCTACATACCAAATACCTTAGCGTACCTCCTAGTTGGAGTGGTTGTGTATGTTGGGCAATATCCGAGGCCCTGCATTCCTTCATTTTCCATTGTGCAGTTACCCTGTTTCCTAAAGAAAACAATGGTGAATCAAAATAACAAAAATTATTGAATAATCTACTTACCAAATGCCTTAGCGTACCTCTTAGTTAGTTTCCTAGGGCCCTGTATTGCATTGTGCAGTTATCCAGTTATCTAAATTATCTAAAGAAAACAATGGTGGATTAAAATAACAAAAATAATTGAATAATCTACTTACCAAATACCTGTGAATTCATTCAAATCCATAAAAAAAAGTGTAAGACATTTATTCAACTACAACCAACTTCAGTGCGTGTTCGAAATGTCAATTCTCCAAATGGTTGCATTCAGTAAATTTACCGATGTACTTTTACCTTTATCTCGAGTGGAAAAAAAATTATAGCAATTTTATATTTTTTATCGCATAATTCGTGAATATTTGCTTCAATTAATTCAGAATTTGTTTCCTTCGTATTGTATTTATTTCAGTACAAATCGTACAAATGTTTCTGATTCCTAATTATGTCCCTTTAATTAACTATGGACCTAAGTCTATCTTCCATAATCATCACCCATAAACGTGAACTACCAGCCCTTGGAATTTTGCTGAATGCATCCATTTGTTGGTGGTAAGAATCTGACATTTCATTTATCGTATATTTGTTTTTTGGATCAATCTGATTTCTTCTAATTCTATATTAGTGATTTAAATGATTATTATTTAAGATTACGGCTGGAATATTATGCTGAAGGTAAGTAGGTAAATCAAGCATTTTTTTTCTTTGAATTCAATGTTGTTTTCTTTAGGTAACTTCAAGAAGGAAAATAGTGGAATGCTGGAGGATGTTGTTTGTTCAAAATGTATCCACAGCCAGGATGGAACAATGAGGATTATTTAAGATTACGGCTGGAATATTATGCTGAAGGTAAGTAGGTAAATCAAGCATTTTTTTTCTTTTAATTCAATGTTGTTTTCTTTAGGTAACTTCAAGAAGGAAAATAGTGGAATGCTGGAGGATGTTGTTTGTTCAAAATGTATCCACAGCCAGGATGGAACAATGAATCTGTTGTGTACTTAGTTTTAGTTGTTTTTATTTTAACTAGTGAGATTATGTAATGAAGTATAGTAGTATGTATTTAGTTAGAATCAATAAATATATAAAACACGAATTGATTAAAGATTTTTGTATGTGTATCGCTACATCCATATTTTTTTCTGATTGAAAAGGGAAGTTTTGCCTATTTTATATATGTATTTTAGATTGATTTTCAGTTTAATGAAACGGTGAGTAAAGATGAATTAATTCTTAAATGATTTACTAAGATGCATCTGAAGTAAACAGAGAAGTAGGTTTGGAAGAAATGTAATGGACAGATAGAAAAAGTAAGTACATATTATTTGATTGAGTTAACAATTAAAAAAAAAAAAAAAAGTTTCCCCGAGCGGGGATCTAGCATCGGTACAATGCGAAGAGTTAATAATTGTTGTACGTTTATAATTCACAACAGTTCTTTCGGTAGGTGCCAATGTAAGTAGGAAATCCGAGGTATACAATTGGGGCCCCACATCCATAGCGTAATGTGCATGATTCACGTACATACTGTCTCATGTGCATAAGCGTGAACATTTGGGTGCAAGTTAGGTATGTTTGTTGTGTAAGGTGGGGGTATTTTTCCAATGTTGTACAAAAATATATATTGGTGGTTATGAGTTATGAGGTAAAAGGAGATATGATATAGAGATTTATGGTAATATAAAGAGGGCAAGGAATGTAAAGGAAAAAGCGAAAATAAATGAGTTTTTTTATCATTGTTTAAGGCATAAAAATAAATATAGTATGCAATTGAACTTATGAAGGAAGCAAGCAGTGATGGAAAGGGATGCCGCTATAGTTATGAAAAAGCACAAAGTTGGATGGTTAAATTAAAGTGAAGTTCTTCTCAATGTTAAGATAATGCATAGAAGTTACGACGGTTATTTTCAAATACGCTGCTGTTTTGATGACGGATTTGTATTTCAATTCGAAACGTCATGTCTGACAGAACAATATTGACATCAGATATGGCGATTTGACAGATTGACGCATGCACTTGCCTACAGCCGCCATGTCCCTAAACAACATTGTTTATCTGTCAAAAAGTTGATTTTCAAAATAACGGTCAATTTTAAAAATGGCGCCATTCGAAACGTGGCTGCCTGACCAACCATCTAACACTACCTTACCGGAAATTTCGCACTACCTTACCGACACACTACCTTACCGACACACTACCTTACCGACACACTACCTTACCGACACACTACCTTATCGACGAACTACCTTACCGACACACTACCTTACCGACGCACTACCTTACCGACACACTACCTTACCGACACACTACCTTACCGACGCACTACCTTACCGACGCACTACCTTACCGACACACTGCATTACCGACGAACTACCTTACCGACGCACTACCTTACCGACACACTGCATTACCGACGCACTGCATTACCGACGCACTGCATTACCGACACACTACCTTACCGACACACTACCTTACCGACGAACTACCTTACCGACACACTACCTTACCGACGCACTACCTTACCGACACCCCATCTTACGGGCAATATTAAACTACCTTACCGACAATATCGCACTACCTTACCAAAACCCTACCTGACCGACTATATCACACTACCTCACCAAAAACCTATATGACCGACTATCTCACACTACCTGACCAAATTTTAAAAATGGCGCAAATCGAAACGTCATGTCTGACAGAACAATATTGACATTTGTCATCAGGTATGGCAATTTGACAAATTGACGCACGGCCATCTATTATTTTTAAACAATAATACCGACCATCCAACGTTGTACTACCCCCTTACCAAAAACCTGCCTTACCTACCTATTTAGGACTACATCATTACCAAAAACCTACTTTTCCGACCAACAAACGTTGCACTACATCCTAACCAAAATTCCCTCACCTACCTATTTAAGACTACATCATTACCAAAAATCTACTTATCCGACCCTCTTACCGACCATCCAACGTTGCACTACATTCTTACCAAAAACCTACTTTTCCGACTCCAACCACAAATTTGCAATTTGCCTGTCCCCAATAATCTACAAATACACCCACTACCATCCTACAAACCTTACCAATATTCTACTATTATATCCACTATCATCCTAGCTATATAGCCATTAACTTCCTAAAAACATAACCAACAACCTGCCTCTCCATCAATTATAATCCTACAAACCTAACCAATAATCTACTTATATTTCCAAAATCATCCTACCTATATTACCATTAACATCCTAAAAACATAACCAACAACCTGCCTTTCCATTTATTATAATCCTACAAACCTAACCAATAATCTACTTTTATATCCACTATTATCCTACTAACCTAACCAATAACCTAACTATATAACCATTAACATCCTAAAAACCTAACCAACAACCTGCCGCTCCATCCATTATGTTATGATACTACAAACCTAACCAATAATCTACTTATATTTCCCAAATCACAAAACTTACTAACTCTACCTATAAGGACAAAAGTACCTGAGCACGAATCCCTCTGGGAAAAGTTTTTTTTTATTCAAACAGAAATTATTAAATAAGTCATTTCTGTGTCAATTAAAACCTACCTATCCGTCCATTCCAGATGCATCTTAGTCATTCACTATACATTTAATTCAGCTTACCTAGCTGCCTATCATCGTCCATCCATCCGTCAACTTGGCTATACCTATGACCTATTTCATCCACTAAGTGTCTTTACTTACCTTTCATTAAAAGAAAATCAATCTGAAATGTAAAAAATATAACTTCCCATACCTATTGAATCAGCAAAAATATAAAATGCGACGGTGATTTGAACACACATAAAAAATTCCTTGATAATTAATCCTTTTTGTTTTATCTTTATTAAATACATATTACTAAATACTACTACACTTAAATCATATCAAAAACAATATATAAAAGTTAATACTCATAGCTATCATATAAATTATAAATTAATTTTTAAATATAGTCTGGGTGGTACAGCAATATACGAGGCCCTGCATTCCATCATTTTCCATGGCGCAGTTAACGAGTTTCCTAAAGAAAACAATAGTGAATTAAAATAATTCAATAATCTATAATCTACATACCAAATACCTTAGCGTACCTCCTAGTTGGAGTGGTTGTGTATGTTGGGCAATATCCGAGGCCCTGCATTCCTTCATTTTCCATTGTGCAGTTACCCTGTTTCCTAAAGAAAACAATGGTGAATCAAAATAACAAAAATTATTGAATAATCTACTTACCAAATGCCTTAGCGTACCTCTTAGTTAGTTTCCTAGGGCCCTGTATTGCATTGTGCAGTTATCCAGTTATCTAAATTATCTAAAGAAAACAATGGTGGATTAAAATAACAAAAATAATTGAATAATCTACTTACCAAATACCTGTGAATTCATTCAAATCCATAAAAAAAAGTGTAAGACATTTATTCAACTACAACCAACTTCAGTGCGTGTTCGAAATGTCAATTCTCCAAATGGTTGCATTCAGTAAATTTACCGATGTACTTTTACCTTTATCTCGAGTGGAAAAAAAATTATAGCAATTTTATATTTTTTATCGCATAATTCGTGAATATTTGCTTCAATTAATTCAGAATTTGTTTCCTTCGTATTGTATTTATTTCAGTACAAATCGTACAAATGTTTCTGATTCCTAATTATGTCCCTTTAATTAACTATGGACCTAAGTCTATCTTCCATAATCATCACCCATAAACGTGAACTACCAGCCCTTGGAATTTTGCTGAATGCATCCATTTGTTGGTGGTAAGAATCTGACATTTCATTTATCGTATATTTGTTTTTTGGATCAATCTGATTTCTTCTAATTCTATATTAGTGATTTAAATGATTATTATTTAAGATTACGGCTGGAATATTATGCTGAAGGTAAGTAGGTAAATCAAGCATTTTTTTTCTTTGAATTCAATGTTGTTTTCTTTAGGTAACTTCAAGAAGGAAAATAGTGGAATGCTGGAGGATGTTGTTTGTTCAAAATGTATCCACAGCCAGGATGGAACAATGAGGATTATTTAAGATTACGGCTGGAATATTATGCTGAAGGTAAGTAGGTAAATCAAGCATTTTTTTTCTTTTAATTCAATGTTGTTTTCTTTAGGTAACTTCAAGAAGGAAAATAGTGGAATGCTGGAGGATGTTGTTTGTTCAAAATGTATCCACAGCCAGGATGGAACAATGAATCTGTTGTGTACTTAGTTTTAGTTGTTTTTATTTTAACTAGTGAGATTATGTAATGAAGTATAGTAGTATGTATTTAGTTAGAATCAATAAATATATAAAACACGAATTGATTAAAGATTTTTGTATGTGTATCGCTACATCCATATTTTTTTCTGATTGAAAAGGGAAGTTTTGCCTATTTTATATATGTATTTTAGATTGATTTTCAGTTTAATGAAACGGTGAGTAAAGATGAATTAATTCTTAAATGATTTACTAAGATGCATCTGAAGTAAACAGAGAAGTAGGTTTGGAAGAAATGTAATGGACAGATAGAAAAAGTAAGTACATATTATTTGATTGAGTTAACAATTAAAAAAAAAAAAAAAAGTTTCCCCGAGCGGGGATCTAGCATCGGTACAATGCGAAGAGTTAATAATTGTTGTACGTTTATAATTCACAACAGTTCTTTCGGTAGGTGCCAATGTAAGTAGGAAATCCGAGGTATACAATTGGGGCCCCACATCCATAGCGTAATGTGCATGATTCACGTACATACTGTCTCATGTGCATAAGCGTGAACATTTGGGTGCAAGTTAGGTATGTTTGTTGTGTAAGGTGGGGGTATTTTTCCAATGTTGTACAAAAATATATATTGGTGGTTATGAGTTATGAGGTAAAAGGAGATATGATATAGAGATTTATGGTAATATAAAGAGGGCAAGGAATGTAAAGGAAAAAGCGAAAATAAATGAGTTTTTTTATCATTGTTTAAGGCATAAAAATAAATATAGTATGCAATTGAACTTATGAAGGAAGCAAGCAGTGATGGAAAGGGATGCCGCTATAGTTATGAAAAAGCACAAAGTTGGATGGTTAAATTAAAGTGAAGTTCTTCTCAATGTTAAGATAATGCATAGAAGTTACGACGGTTATTTTCAAATACGCTGCTGTTTTGATGACGGATTTGTATTTCAATTCGAAACGTCATGTCTGACAGAACAATATTGACATCAGATATGGCGATTTGACAGATTGACGCATGCACTTGCCTACAGCCGCCATGTCCCTAAACAACATTGTTTATCTGTCAAAAAGTTGATTTTCAAAATAACGGTCAATTTTAAAAATGGCGCCATTCGAAACGTGGCTGCCTGACCAACCATCTAACACTACCTTACCGGAAATTTCGCACTACCTTACCGACACACTACCTTACCGACACACTACCTTACCGACACACTACCTTACCGACACACTACCTTATCGACGAACTACCTTACCGACACACTACCTTACCGACGCACTACCTTACCGACACACTACCTTACCGACACACTACCTTACCGACGCACTACCTTACCGACGCACTACCTTACCGACACACTGCATTACCGACGAACTACCTTACCGACGCACTACCTTACCGACACACTGCATTACCGACGCACTGCATTACCGACGCACTGCATTACCGACACACTACCTTACCGACACACTACCTTACCGACGAACTACCTTACCGACACACTACCTTACCGACGCACTACCTTACCGACACCCCATCTTACGGGCAATATTAAACTACCTTACCGACAATATCGCACTACCTTACCAAAACCCTACCTGACCGACTATATCACACTACCTCACCAAAAACCTATATGACCGACTATCTCACACTACCTGACCAAATTTTAAAAATGGCGCAAATCGAAACGTCATGTCTGACAGAACAATATTGACATTTGTCATCAGGTATGGCAATTTGACAAATTGACGCACGGCCATCTATTATTTTTAAACAATAATACCGACCATCCAACGTTGTACTACCTCCTTACCAAAAACCTGCCTTACCTACCTATTTAGGACTACATCATTACCAAAAACCTACTTTTCCGACCAACAAACGTTGCACTACATCCTAACCAAAATTCCCTCACCTACCTATTTAAGACTACATCATTACCAAAAACCTACTTATCCGACCCTCTTACCGACCATCCAACGTTGCACTACATTCTTACCAAAAACCTACTTTTCCGACTCCAACCACAAATTTGCAATTTGCCTGTCCCCAATAATCTACAAATACACCCACTACCATCCTACAAACCTTACCAATATTCTACTATTATATCCACTATCATCCTAGCTATATAGCCATTAACTTCCTAAAAACATAACCAACAACCTGCCTCTCCATCAATTATAATCCTACAAACCTAACCAATAATCTACTTATATTTCCAAAATCATCCTACCTATATTACCATTAACATCCTAAAAACATAACCAACAACCTGCCTTTCCATTTATTATAATCCTACAAACCTAACCAATAATCTACTTTTATATCCACTATTATCCTACTAACCTAACCAATAACCTAACTATATAACCACTAACATCCTAAAAACCTAACCAACAACCTGCCGCTCCATCCATTATGTTATGATACTACAAACCTAACCAATAATCTACTTATATTTCCCAAATCACAAAACTTACTAACTCTACCTATAAGGACAAAAGTACCTGAGCACGAATCCCTCTGGGAAAAGTTTTTTTTTATTCAAACAGAAATTATTAAATAAGTCATTTCTGTGTCAATTAAAACCTACCTATCCGTCCATTCCAGATGCATCTTAGTCATTCACTATACATTTAATTCAGCTTACCTAGCTGCCTATCATCGTCCATCCATCCGTCAACTTGGCTATACCTATGACCTATTTCATCCACTAAGTGTCTTTACTTACCTTTCATTAAAAGAAAATCAATCTGAAATGTAAAAAATATAACTTCCCATACCTATTGAATCAGCAAAAATATAAAATGCGACGGTGATTTGAACACACATAAAAAATTCCTTGATAATTAATCCTTTTTGTTTTATCTTTATTAAATACATATTACTAAATACTACTACACTTAAATCATATCAAAAACAATATATAAAAGTTAATACTCATAGCTATCATATAAATTATAAATTAATTTTTAAATATAGTCTGGGTGGTACAGCAATATACGAGGCCCTGCATTCCATCATTTTCCATGGCGCAGTTAACGAGTTTCCTAAAGAAAACAATAGTGAATTAAAATAATTCAATAATCTATAATCTACATACCAAATACCTTAGCGTACCTCCTAGTTGGAGTGGTTGTGTATGTTGGGCAATATCCGAGGCCCTGCATTCCTTCATTTTCCATTGTACAGTTACCCTGTTTCCTAAAGAAAACAATGGTGAATCAAAATAACAAAAATTATTGAATAATCTACTTACCAAATGCCTTAGCGTACCTCTTAGTTAGTTTCCTAGGGCCCTGTATTGCATTGTGCAGTTATCCAGTTATCTAAATTATCTAAAGAAAACAATGGTGGATTAAAATAACAAAAATAATTGAATAATCTACTTACCAAATACCTGTGAATTCATTCAAATCCATAAAAAAAAGTGTAAGACATTTATTCAACTACAACCAACTTCAGTGCGTGTTCGAAATGTCAATTCTCCAAATGGTTGCATTCAGTAAATTTACCGATGTACTTTTACCTTTATCTCGAGTGGAAAAAAAATTATAGCAATTTTATATTTTTTATCGCATAATTCGTGAATATTTGCTTCAATTAATTCAGAATTTGTTTCCTTCGTATTGTATTTATTTCAGTACAAATCGTACAAATGTTTCTGATTCCTAATTATGTCCCTTTAATTAACTATGGACCTAAGTCTATCTTCCATAATCATCACCCATAAACGTGAACTACCAGCCCTTGGAATTTTGCTGAATGCATCCATTTGTTGGTGGTAAGAATCTGACATTTCATTTATCGTATATTTGTTTTTTGGATCAATCTGATTTCTTCTAATTCTATATTAGTGATTTAAATGATTATTATTTAAGATTACGGCTGGAATATTATGCTGAAGGTAAGTAGGTAAATCAAGCATTTTTTTTCTTTGAATTCAATGTTGTTTTCTTTAGGTAACTTCAAGAAGGAAAATAGTGGAATGCTGGAGGATGTTGTTTGTTCAAAATGTATCCACAGCCAGGATGGAACAATGAGGATTATTTAAGATTACGGCTGGAATATTATGCTGAAGGTAAGTAGGTAAATCAAGCATTTTTTTTCTTTTAATTCAATGTTGTTTTCTTTAGGTAACTTCAAGAAGGAAAATAGTGGAATGCTGGAGGATGTTGTTTGTTCAAAATGTATCCACAGCCAGGATGGAACAATGAATCTGTTGTGTACTTAGTTTTAGTTGTTTTTATTTTAACTAGTGAGATTATGTAATGAAGTATAGTAGTATGTATTTAGTTAGAATCAATAAATATATAAAACACGAATTGATTAAAGATTTTTGTATGTGTATCGCTACATCCATATTTTTTTCTGATTGAAAAGGGAAGTTTTGCCTATTTTATATATGTATTTTAGATTGATTTTCAGTTTAATGAAAGGGTGAGTAAAGATGAATTAATTCTTAAATGATTTACTAAGATGCATCTGAAGTAAACAGAGAAGTAGGTTTGGAAGAAATGTAATGGACAGATAGAAAAAGTAAGTACATATTATTTGATTGAGTTAACAATTAAAAAAAAAAAAAAAGTTTCCCCGAGCGGGGATCTGGCATCGGTACAATGCGAAGAGTTAATAATTGTTGTACGTTTATAATTCGCAACAGTTCTTTCGGTAGGTGCCAATGTAAGTAGGAAATCCGAGGTATACAATTGGGGCCCCACATCCATAGCGTAATGTGCATGATTCACGTACATACTGTCTCATGTGCATAAGCGTGAACATTTGGGTGCAAGTTAGGTATGTTTGTTGTGTAAGGTGGGGGTATTTTTCCAATGTTGTACAAAAATATATATTGGTGGTTATGAGTTATGAGGTAAAAGGAGATATGATATAGAGATTTATGGTAATATAAAGAGGGCAAGGAATGTAAAGGAAAAAGCGAAAATAAATGAGTTTTTTTATCATTGTTTAAGGCATAAAAATAAATATAGTATGCAATTGAACTTATGAAGGAAGCAAGCAGTGATGGAAAGGGATGCCGCTATAGTTATGAAAAAGCACAAAGTTGGATGGTTAAATTAAAGTGAAGTTCTTCTCAATGTTAAGATAATGCATAGAAGTTACGACGGTTATTTTCAAATACGCTGCTGTTTTGATGACGGATTTGTATTTCAATTCGAAACGTCATGTCTGACAGAACAATATTGACATCAGATATGGCGATTTGACAGATTGACGCATGCACTTGCCTACAGCCGCCATGTCCCTAAACAACATTGTTTATCTGTCAAAAAGTTGATTTTCAAAATAACGGTCAATTTTAAAAATGGCGCCATTCGAAACGTGGCTGCCTGACCGACCATCTAATACTACCTTACCGGAAATTTCGCACTACCTTACCGACACACTACCTTACCGACACACTACCTTATCGACGAACTACCTTACCGACACACTACCTTACCGACGCACTACCTTACCGACACACTACCTTACCGACGCACTACCTTACCGACGCACTACCTTACCGACACACTGCATTACCGACGCACTGCATTACCGACACACTACCTTACCGACACACTACCTTACCGACGAACTACTTTACCGACACACTACCTTACCGACGCACTACCTTACCGACACCCCATCTTACGGGCAATATTAAACTACCTTACCGACAATATCGCACTACCTTACCAAAACCCTACCTGACCGACTATATCACACTACCTCACCAAAAACCTATATGACCGACTATCTCACACTACCTGACCAAATTTTAAAAATGGCGCAAATCGAAACGTCATGTCTGACAGAACAATATTGACATTTGTCATCAGGTATGGCAATTTGACAAATTGACGCACGGCCATCTATTATTTTTAAACAATAATACCGACCATCCAACGTTGTACTACCTCCTTACCAAAAACCTGCCTTACCTACCTATTTAGGACTACATCATTACCAAAAACCTACTTTTCCGACCAACAAACGTTGCACTACATCCTAACCAAAATTCCCTCACCTACCTATTTAAGACTACATCATTACCAAAAACCTACTTATCCGACCCTCTTACCGACCATCCAACGTTGCACTACATTCTTACCAAAAACCTACTTTTCCGACTCCAACCACAAATTTGCAATTTGCCTGTCCCCAATAATCTACAAATACACCCACTACCATCCTACAAACCTTACCAATATTCTACTATTATATCCACTATCATCCTAGCTATATAGCCATTAACTTCCTAAAAACATAACCAACAACCTGCCTCTCCATCAATTATAATCCTACAAACCTAACCAATAATCTACTTATATTTCCAAAATCATCCTACCTATATTACCATTAACATCCTAAAAACATAACCAACAACCTGCCTTTCCATTTATTATAATCCTACAAACCTAACCAATAATCTACTTTTATATCCACTATTATCCTACTAACCTAACCAATAACCTAACTATATAACCACTAACATCCTAAAAACCTAACCAACAACCTGCCGCTCCATCCATTATGTTATGATACTACAAACCTAACCAATAATCTACTTATATTTCCCAAATCACAAAACTTACTAACTCTACCTATAAGGACAAAAGTACCTGAGCACGAATCCCTCTGGGAAAAGTTTTTTTTTATTCAAACAGAAATTATTAAATAAGTCATTTCTGTGTCAATTAAAACCTACCTATCCGTCCATTCCAGATGCATCTTAGTCATTCACTATACATTTAATTCAGCTTACCTAGCTGCCTATCATCGTCCATCCATCCGTCAACTTGGCTATACCTATGACCTATTTCATCCACTAAGTGTCTTTACTTACCTTTCATTAAAAGAAAATCAATCTGAAATGTAAAAAATATAACTTCCCATACCTATTGAATCAGCAAAAATATAAAATGCGACGGTGATTTGAACACACATAAAAAATTCCTTGATAATTAATCCTTTTTGTTTTATCTTTATTAAATACATATTACTAAATACTACTACACTTAAATCATATCAAAAACAATATATAAAAGTTAATACTCATAGCTATCATATAAATTATAAATTAATTTTTAAATATAGTCTGGGTGGTACAGCAATATACGAGGCCCTGCATTCCATCATTTTCCATGGCGCAGTTAACGAGTTTCCTAAAGAAAACAATAGTGAATTAAAATAATTCAATAATCTATAATCTACATACCAAATACCTTAGCGTACCTCCTAGTTGGAGTGGTTGTGTATGTTGGGCAATATCCGAGGCCCTGCATTCCTTCATTTTCCATTGTGCAGTTACCCTGTTTCCTAAAGAAAACAATGGTGAATCAAAATAACAAAAATTATTGAATAATCTACTTACCAAATGCCTTAGCGTACCTCTTAGTTAGTTTCCTAGGGCCCTGTATTGCATTGTGCAGTTATCCAGTTATCTAAATTATCTAAAGAAAACAATGGTGGATTAAAATAACAAAAATAATTGAATAATCTACTTACCAAATACCTGTGAATTCATTCAAATCCATAAAAAAAAGTGTAAGACATTTATTCAACTACAACCAACTTCAGTGCGTGTTCGAAATGTCAATTCTCCAAATGGTTGCATTCAGTAAATTTACCGATGTACTTTTACCTTTATCTCGAGTGGAAAAAAAATTATAGCAATTTTATATTTTTTATCGCATAATTCGTGAATATTTGCTTCAATTAATTCAGAATTTGTTTCCTTCGTATTGTATTTATTTCAGTACAAATCGTACAAATGTTTCTGATTCCTAATTATGTCCCTTTAATTAACTATGGACCTAAGTCTATCTTCCATAATCATCACCCATAAACGTGAACTACCAGCCCTTGGAATTTTGCTGAATGCATCCATTTGTTGGTGGTAAGAATCTGACATTTCATTTATCGTATATTTGTTTTTTGGATCAATCTGATTTCTTCTAATTCTATATTAGTGATTTAAATGATTATTATTTAAGATTACGGCTGGAATATTATGCTGAAGGTAAGTAGGTAAATCAAGCATTTTTTTTCTTTGAATTCAATGTTGTTTTCTTTAGGTAACTTCAAGAAGGAAAATAGTGGAATGCTGGAGGATGTTGTTTGTTCAAAATGTATCCACAGCCAGGATGGAACAATGAGGATTATTTAAGATTACGGCTGGAATATTATGCTGAAGGTAAGTAGGTAAATCAAGCATTTTTTTTCTTTTAATTCAATGTTGTTTTCTTTAGGTAACTTCAAGAAGGAAAATAGTGGAATGCTGGAGGATGTTGTTTGTTCAAAATGTATCCACAGCCAGGATGGAACAATGAATCTGTTGTGTACTTAGTTTTAGTTGTTTTTATTTTAACTAGTGAGATTATGTAATGAAGTATAGTAGTATGTATTTAGTTAGAATCAATAAATATATAAAACACGAATTGATTAAAGATTTTTGTATGTGTATCGCTACATCCATATTTTTTTCTGATTGAAAAGGGAAGTTTTGCCTATTTTATATATGTATTTTAGATTGATTTTCAGTTTAATGAAAGGGTGAGTAAAGATGAATTAATTCTTAAATGATTTACTAAGATGCATCTGAAGTAAACAGAGAAGTAGGTTTGGAAGAAATGTAATGGACAGATAGAAAAAGTAAGTACATATTATTTGATTGAGTTAACAATTAAAAAAAAAAAAAAAGTTTCCCCGAGCGGGGATCTGGCATCGGTACAATGCGAAGAGTTAATAATTGTTGTACGTTTATAATTCGCAACAGTTCTTTCGGTAGGTGCCAATGTAAGTAGGAAATCCGAGGTATACAATTGGGGCCCCACATCCATAGCGTAATGTGCATGATTCACGTACATACTGTCTCATGTGCATAAGCGTGAACATTTGGGTGCAAGTTAGGTATGTTTGTTGTGTAAGGTGGGGGTATTTTTCCAATGTTGTACAAAAATATATATTGGTGGTTATGAGTTATGAGGTAAAAGGAGATATGATATAGAGATTTATGGTAATATAAAGAGGGCAAGGAATGTAAAGGAAAAAGCGAAAATAAATGAGTTTTTTTATCATTGTTTAAGGCATAAAAATAAATATAGTATGCAATTGAACTTATGAAGGAAGCAAGCAGTGATGGAAAGGGATGCCGCTATAGTTATGAAAAAGCACAAAGTTGGATGGTTAAATTAAAGTGAAGTTCTTCTCAATGTTAAGATAATGCATAGAAGTTACGACGGTTATTTTCAAATACGCTGCTGTTTTGATGACGGATTTGTATTTCAATTCGAAACGTCATGTCTGACAGAACAATATTGACATCAGATATGGCGATTTGACAGATTGACGCATGCACTTGCCTACAGCCGCCATGTCCCTAAACAACATTGTTTATCTGTCAAAAAGTTGATTTTCAAAATAACGGTCAATTTTAAAAATGGCGCCATTCGAAACGTGGCTGCCTGACCGACCATCTAATACTACCTTACCGGAAATTTCGCACTACCTTACCGACACACTACCTTACCGACACACTACCTTATCGACGAACTACCTTACCGACACACTACCTTACCGACGCACTACCTTACCGACACACTACCTTACCGACGCACTACCTTACCGACGCACTACCTTACCGACACACTGCATTACCGACGCACTGCATTACCGACACACTACCTTACCGACACACTACCTTACCGACGAACTACCTTACCGACACACTACCTTACCGACGCACTACCTTACCGACACCCCATCTTACGGGCAATATTAAACTACCTTACCGACAATATCGCACTACCTTACCAAAACCCTACCTGACCGACTATATCACACTACCTCACCAAAAACCTATATGACCGACTATCTCACACTACCTGACCAAATTTTAAAAATGGCGCAAATCGAAACGTCATGTCTGACAGAACAATATTGACATTTGTCATCAGGTATGGCAATTTGACAAATTGACGCACGGCCATCTATTATTTTTAAACAATAATACCGACCATCCAACGTTGTACTACCTCCTTACCAAAAACCTGCCTTACCTACCTATTTAGGACTACATCATTACCAAAAACCTACTTTTCCGACCAACAAACGTTGCACTACATCCTAACCAAAATTCCCTCACCTACCTATTTAAGACTACATCATTACCAAAAACCTACTTATCCGACCCTCTTACCGACCATCCAACGTTGCACTACATTCTTACCAAAAACCTACTTTTCCGACTCCAACCACAAATTTGCAATTTGCCTGTCCCCAATAATCTACAAATACACCCACTACCATCCTACAAACCTTACCAATATTCTACTATTATATCCACTATCATCCTAGCTATATAGCCATTAACTTCCTAAAAACATAACCAACAACCTGCCTCTCCATCAATTATAATCCTACAAACCTAACCAATAATCTACTTATATTTCCAAAATCATCCTACCTATATTACCATTAACATCCTAAAAACATAACCAACAACCTGCCTTTCCATTTATTATAATCCTACAAACCTAACCAATAATCTACTTTTATATCCACTATTATCCTACTAACCTAACCAATAACCTAACTATATAACCATTAACATCCTAAAAACCTAACCAACAACCTGCCGCTCCATCCATTATGTTATGATACTACAAACCTAACCAATAATCTACTTATATTTCCCAAATCACAAAACTTACTAACTCTACCTATAAGGACAAAAGTACCTGAGCACGAATCCCTCTGGGAAAAGTTTTTTTTTATTCAAACAGAAATTATTAAATAAGTCATTTCTGTGTCAATTAAAACCTACCTATCCGTCCATTCCAGATGCATCTTAGTCATTCACTATACATTTAATTCAGCTTACCTAGCTGCCTATCATCGTCCATCCATCCGTCAACTTGGCTATACCTATGACCTATTTCATCCACTAAGTGTCTTTACTTACCTTTCATTAAAAGAAAATCAATCTGAAATGTAAAAAATATAACTTCCCATACCTATTGAATCAGCAAAAATATAAAATGCGACGGTGATTTGAACACACATAAAAAATTCCTTGATAATTAATCCTTTTTGTTTTATCTTTATTAAATACATATTACTAAATACTACTACACTTAAATCATATCAAAAACAATATATAAAAGTTAATACTCATAGCTATCATATAAATTATAAATTAATTTTTAAATATAGTCTGGGTGGTACAGCAATATACGAGGCCCTGCATTCCATCATTTTCCATGGCGCAGTTAACGAGTTTCCTAAAGAAAACAATAGTGAATTAAAATAATTCAATAATCTATAATCTACATACCAAATACCTTAGCGTACCTCCTAGTTGGAGTGGTTGTGTATGTTGGGCAATATCCGAGGCCCTGCATTCCTTCATTTTCCATTGTACAGTTACCCTGTTTCCTAAAGAAAACAATGGTGAATCAAAATAACAAAAATTATTGAATAATCTACTTACCAAATGCCTTAGCGTACCTCTTAGTTAGTTTCCTAGGGCCCTGTATTGCATTGTGCAGTTATCCAGTTATCTAAATTATCTAAAGAAAACAATGGTGGATTAAAATAACAAAAATAATTGAATAATCTACTTACCAAATACCTGTGAATTCATTCAAATCCATAAAAAAAAGTGTAAGACATTTATTCAACTACAACCAACTTCAGTGCGTGTTCGAAATGTCAATTCTCCAAATGGTTGCATTCAGTAAATTTACCGATGTACTTTTACCTTTATCTCGAGTGGAAAAAAAATTATAGCAATTTTATATTTTTTATCGCATAATTCGTGAATATTTGCTTCAATTAATTCAGAATTTGTTTCCTTCGTATTGTATTTATTTCAGTACAAATCGTACAAATGTTTCTGATTCCTAATTATGTCCCTTTAATTAACTATGGACCTAAGTCTATCTTCCATAATCATCACCCATAAACGTGAACTACCAGCCCTTGGAATTTTGCTGAATGCATCCATTTGTTGGTGGTAAGAATCTGACATTTCATTTATCGTATATTTGTTTTTTGGATCAATCTGATTTCTTCTAATTCTATATTAGTGATTTAAATGATTATTATTTAAGATTACGGCTGGAATATTATGCTGAAGGTAAGTAGGTAAATCAAGCATTTTTTTTCTTTGAATTCAATGTTGTTTTCTTTAGGTAACTTCAAGAAGGAAAATAGTGGAATGCTGGAGGATGTTGTTTGTTCAAAATGTATCCACAGCCAGGATGGAACAATGAATCTGTTGTGTACTTAGTTTTAGTTGTTTTTATTTTAACTAGTGAGATTATGTAATGAAGTATAGTAGTATGTATTTAGTTAGAATCAATAAATATATAAAACACGAATTGATTAAAGATTTTTGTATGTGTATCGCTACATCCATATTTTTTTCTGATTGAAAAGGGAAGTTTTGCCTATTTTATATATGTATTTTAGATTGATTTTCAGTTTAATGAAACGGTGAGTAAAGATGAATTAATTCTTAAATGATTTACTAAGATGCATCTGAAGTAAACAGAGAAGTAGGTTTGGAAGAAATGTAATGGACAGATAGAAAAAGTAAGTACATATTATTTGATTGAGTTAACAATTAAAAAAAAAAAAAAAAGTTTCCCCGAGCGGGGATCTAGCATCGGTACAATGCGAAGAGTTAATAATTGTTGTACGTTTATAATTCACAACAGTTCTTTCGGTAGGTGCCAATGTAAGTAGGAAATCCGAGGTATACAATTGGGGCCCCACATCCATAGCGTAATGTGCATGATTCACGTACATACTGTCTCATGTGCATAAGCGTGAACATTTGGGTGCAAGTTAGGTATGTTTGTTGTGTAAGGTGGGGGTATTTTTCCAATGTTGTACAAAAATATATATTGGTGGTTATGAGTTATGAGGTAAAAGGAGATATGATATAGAGATTTATGGTAATATAAAGAGGGCAAGGAATGTAAAGGAAAAAGCGAAAATAAATGAGTTTTTTTATCATTGTTTAAGGCATAAAAATAAATATAGTATGCAATTGAACTTATGAAGGAAGCAAGCAGTGATGGAAAGGGATGCCGCTATAGTTATGAAAAAGCACAAAGTTGGATGGTTAAATTAAAGTGAAGTTCTTCTCAATGTTAAGATAATGCATAGAAGTTACGACGGTTATTTTCAAATACGCTGCTGTTTTGATGACGGATTTGTATTTCAATTCGAAACGTCATGTCTGACAGAACAATATTGACATCAGATATGGCGATTTGACAGATTGACGCATGCACTTGCCTACAGCCGCCATGTCCCTAAACAACATTGTTTATCTGTAAAAAAGTTGATTTTCAAAATAACGGTCAATTTTAAAAATGGCGCCATTCGAAACGTGGCTGCCTGACCAACCATCTAACACTACCTTACCGGAAATTTCGCACTACCTTACCGACACACTACCTTACCGACACACTACCTTATCGACGAACTACCTTACCGACACACTACCTTACCGACGCACTACCTTACCGACACACTACCTTACCGACACACTACCTTACCGACGCACTACCTTACCGACACACTGCATTACCGACGAACTACCTTACCGACGCACTACCTTACCGACGCACTACCTTACCGACACACTGCATTACCGACGCACTGCATTACCGACACACTACCTTACCGACACACTACCTTACCGACGAACTACCTTACCGACACACTACCTTACCGACGCACTACCTTACCGACACCCCATCTTACGGGCAATATTAAACTACCTTACCGACAATATCGCACTACCTTACCAAAACCCTACCTGACCGACTATATCACACTACCTCACCAAAAACCTATATGACCGACTATCTCACACTACCTGACCAAATTTTAAAAATGGCGCAAATCGAAACGTCATGTCTGACAGAACAATATTGACATTTGTCATCAGGTATGGCAATTTGACAAATTGACGCACGGCCATCTATTATTTTTAAACAATAATACCGACCATCCAACGTTGTACTACCTCCTTACCAAAAACCTGCCTTACCTACCTATTTAGGACTACATCATTACCAAAAACCTACTTTTCCGACCAACAAACGTTGCACTACATCCTAACCAAAATTCCCTCACCTACCTATTTAAGACTACATCATTACCAAAAACCTACTTATCCGACCCTCTTACCGACCATCCAACGTTGCACTACATTCTTACCAAAAACCTACTTTTCCGACTCCAACCACAAATTTGCAATTTGCCTGTCCCCAATAATCTACAAATACACCCACTACCATCCTACAAACCTTACCAATATTCTACTATTATATCCACTATCATCCTAGCTATATAGCCATTAACTTCCTAAAAACATAACCAACAACCTGCCTCTCCATCAATTATAATCCTACAAACCTAACCAATAATCTACTTATATTTCCAAAATCATCCTACCTATATTACCATTAACATCCTAAAAACATAACCAACAACCTGCCTTTCCATTTATTATAATCCTACAAACCTAACCAATAATCTACTTTTATATCCACTATTATCCTACTAACCTAACCAATAACCTAACTATATAACCATTAACATCCTAAAAACCTAACCAACAACCTGCCGCTCCATCCATTATGTTATGATACTACAAACCTAACCAATAATCTACTTATATTTCCCAAATCACAAAACTTACTAACTCTACCTATAAGGACAAAAGTACCTGAGCACGAATCCCTCTGGGAAAAGTTTTTTTTTATTCAAACAGAAATTATTAAATAAGTCATTTCTGTGTCAATTAAAACCTACCTATCCGTCCATTCCAGATGCATCTTAGTCATTCACTATACATTTAATTCAGCTTACCTAGCTGCCTATCATCGTCCATCCATCCGTCAACTTGGCTATACCTATGACCTATTTCATCCACTAAGTGTCTTTACTTACCTTTCATTAAAAGAAAATCAATCTGAAATGTAAAAAATATAACTTCCCATACCTATTGAATCAGCAAAAATATAAAATGCGACGGTGATTTGAACACACATAAAAAATTCCTTGATAATTAATCCTTTTTGTTTTATCTTTATTAAATACATATTACTAAATACTACTACACTTAAATCATATCAAAAACAATATATAAAAGTTAATACTCATAGCTATCATATAAATTATAAATTAATTTTTAAATATAGTCTGGGTGGTACAGCAATATACGAGGCCCTGCATTCCATCATTTTCCATGGCGCAGTTAACGAGTTTCCTAAAGAAAACAATAGTGAATTAAAATAATTCAATAATCTATAATCTACATACCAAATACCTTAGCGTACCTCCTAGTTGGAGTGGTTGTGTATGTTGGGCAATATCCGAGGCCCTGCATTCCTTCATTTTCCATTGTACAGTTACCCTGTTTCCTAAAGAAAACAATGGTGAATCAAAATAACAAAAATTATTGAATAATCTACTTACCAAATGCCTTAGCGTACCTCTTAGTTAGTTTCCTAGGGCCCTGTATTGCATTGTGCAGTTATCCAGTTATCTAAATTATCTAAAGAAAACAATGGTGGATTAAAATAACAAAAATAATTGAATAATCTACTTACCAAATACCTGTGAATTCATTCAAATCCATAAAAAAAAGTGTAAGACATTTATTCAACTACAACCAACTTCAGTGCGTGTTCGAAATGTCAATTCTCCAAATGGTTGCATTCAGTAAATTTACCGATGTACTTTTACCTTTATCTCGAGTGGAAAAAAAATTATAGCAATTTTATATTTTTTATCGCATAATTCGTGAATATTTGCTTCAATTAATTCAGAATTTGTTTCCTTCGTATTGTATTTATTTCAGTACAAATCGTACAAATGTTTCTGATTCCTAATTATGTCCCTTTAATTAACTATGGACCTAAGTCTATCTTCCATAATCATCACCCATAAACGTGAACTACCAGCCCTTGGAATTTTGCTGAATGCATCCATTTGTTGGTGGTAAGAATCTGACATTTCATTTATCGTATATTTGTTTTTTGGATCAATCTGATTTCTTCTAATTCTATATTAGTGATTTAAATGATTATTATTTAAGATTACGGCTGGAATATTATGCTGAAGGTAAGTAGGTAAATCAAGCATTTTTTTTCTTTGAATTCAATGTTGTTTTCTTTAGGTAACTTCAAGAAGGAAAATAGTGGAATGCTGGAGGATGTTGTTTGTTCAAAATGTATCCACAGCCAGGATGGAACAATGAGGATTATTTAAGATTACGGCTGGAATATTATGCTGAAGGTAAGTAGGTAAATCAAGCATTTTTTTTCTTTTAATTCAATGTTGTTTTCTTTAGGTAACTTCAAGAAGGAAAATAGTGGAATGCTGGAGGATGTTGTTTGTTCAAAATGTATCCACAGCCAGGATGGAACAATGAATCTGTTGTGTACTTAGTTTTAGTTGTTTTTATTTTAACTAGTGAGATTATGTAATGAAGTATAGTAGTATGTATTTAGTTAGAATCAATAAATATATAAAACACGAATTGATTAAAGATTTTTGTATGTGTATCGCTACATCCATATTTTTTTCTGATTGAAAAGGGAAGTTTTGCCTATTTTATATATGTATTTTAGATTGATTTTCAGTTTAATGAAAGGGTGAGTAAAGATGAATTAATTCTTAAATGATTTACTAAGATGCATCTGAAGTAAACAGAGAAGTAGGTTTGGAAGAAATGTAATGGACAGATAGAAAAAGTAAGTACATATTATTTGATTGAGTTAACAATTAAAAAAAAAAAAAAAGTTTCCCCGAGCGGGGATCTGGCATCGGTACAATGCGAAGAGTTAATAATTGTTGTACGTTTATAATTCGCAACAGTTCTTTCGGTAGGTGCCAATGTAAGTAGGAAATCCGAGGTATACAATTGGGGCCCCACATCCATAGCGTAATGTGCATGATTCACGTACATACTGTCTCATGTGCATAAGCGTGAACATTTGGGTGCAAGTTAGGTATGTTTGTTGTGTAAGGTGGGGGTATTTTTCCAATGTTGTACAAAAATATATATTGGTGGTTATGAGTTATGAGGTAAAAGGAGATATGATATAGAGATTTATGGTAATATAAAGAGGGCAAGGAATGTAAAGGAAAAAGCGAAAATAAATGAGTTTTTTTATCATTGTTTAAGGCATAAAAATAAATATAGTATGCAATTGAACTTATGAAGGAAGCAAGCAGTGATGGAAAGGGATGCCGCTATAGTTATGAAAAAGCACAAAGTTGGATGGTTAAATTAAAGTGAAGTTCTTCTCAATGTTAAGATAATGCATAGAAGTTACGACGGTTATTTTCAAATACGCTGCTGTTTTGATGACGGATTTGTATTTCAATTCGAAACGTCATGTCTGACAGAACAATATTGACATCAGATATGGCGATTTGACAGATTGACGCATGCACTTGCCTACAGCCGCCATGTCCCTAAACAACATTGTTTATCTGTCAAAAAGTTGATTTTCAAAATAACGGTCAATTTTAAAAATGGCGCCATTCGAAACGTGGCTGCCTGACCGACCATCTAATACTACCTTACCGGAAATTTCGCACTACCTTACCGACACACTACCTTACCGACACACTACCTTATCGACGAACTACCTTACCGACACACTACCTTACCGACGCACTACCTTACCGACACACTACCTTACCGACGCACTACCTTACCGACGCACTACCTTACCGACACACTGCATTACCGACGCACTGCATTACCGACACACTACCTTACCGACACACTACCTTACCGACGAACTACCTTACCGACACACTACCTTACCGACGCACTACCTTACCGACACCCCATCTTACGGGCAATATTAAACTACCTTACCGACAATATCGCACTACCTTACCAAAACCCTACCTGACCGACTATATCACACTACCTCACCAAAAACCTATATGACCGACTATCTCACACTACCTGACCAAATTTTAAAAATGGCGCAAATCGAAACGTCATGTCTGACAGAACAATATTGACATTTGTCATCAGGTATGGCAATTTGACAAATTGACGCACGGCCATCTATTATTTTTAAACAATAATACCGACCATCCAACGTTGTACTACCTCCTTACCAAAAACCTGCCTTACCTACCTATTTAGGACTACATCATTACCAAAAACCTACTTTTCCGACCAACAAACGTTGCACTACATCCTAACCAAAATTCCCTCACCTACCTATTTAAGACTACATCATTACCAAAAACCTACTTATCCGACCCTCTTACCGACCATCCAACGTTGCACTACATTCTTACCAAAAACCTACTTTTCCGACTCCAACCACAAATTTGCAATTTGCCTGTCCCCAATAATCTACAAATACACCCACTACCATCCTACAAACCTTACCAATATTCTACTATTATATCCACTATCATCCTAGCTATATAGCCATTAACTTCCTAAAAACATAACCAACAACCTGCCTCTCCATCAATTATAATCCTACAAACCTAACCAATAATCTACTTATATTTCCAAAATCATCCTACCTATATTACCATTAACATCCTAAAAACATAACCAACAACCTGCCTTTCCATTTATTATAATCCTACAAACCTAACCAATAATCTACTTTTATATCCACTATTATCCTACTAACCTAACCAATAACCTAACTATATAACCACTAACATCCTAAAAACCTAACCAACAACCTGCCGCTCCATCCATTATGTTATGATACTACAAACCTAACCAATAATCTACTTATATTTCCCAAATCACAAAACTTACTAACTCTACCTATAAGGACAAAAGTACCTGAGCACGAATCCCTCTGGGAAAAGTTTTTTTTTATTCAAACAGAAATTATTAAATAAGTCATTTCTGTGTCAATTAAAACCTACCTATCCGTCCATTCCAGATGCATCTTAGTCATTCACTATACATTTAATTCAGCTTACCTAGCTGCCTATCATCGTCCATCCATCCGTCAACTTGGCTATACCTATGACCTATTTCATCCACTAAGTGTCTTTACTTACCTTTCATTAAAAGAAAATCAATCTGAAATGTAAAAAATATAACTTCCCATACCTATTGAATCAGCAAAAATATAAAATGCGACGGTGATTTGAACACACATAAAAAATTCCTTGATAATTAATCCTTTTTGTTTTATCTTTATTAAATACATATTACTAAATACTACTACACTTAAATCATATCAAAAACAATATATAAAAGTTAATACTCATAGCTATCATATAAATTATAAATTAATTTTTAAATATAGTCTCGGTGGTACAGCAATATACGAGGCCCTGCATTCCATCATTTTCCATGGCGCAGTTAACGAGTTTCCTAAAGAAAACAATAGTGAATTAAAATAATTCAATAATCTATAATCTACATACCAAATACCTTAGCGTACCTCCTAGTTGGAGTGGTTGTGTATGTTGGGCAATATCCGAGGCCCTGCATTCCTTCATTTTCCATTGTGCAGTTACCCTGTTTCCTAAAGAAAACAATGGTGAATCAAAATAACAAAAATTATTGAATAATCTACTTACCAAATGCCTTAGCGTACCTCTTAGTTAGTTTCCTAGGGCCCTGTATTGCATTGTGCAGTTATCCAGTTATCTAAATTATCTAAAGAAAACAATGGTGGATTAAAATAACAAAAATAATTGAATAATCTACTTACCAAATACCTGTGAATTCATTCAAATCCATAAAAAAAAGTGTAAGACATTTATTCAACTACAACCAACTTCAGTGCGTGTTCGAAATGTCAATTCTCCAAATGGTTGCATTCAGTAAATTTACCGATGTACTTTTACCTTTATCTCGAGTGGTAAAAAAATTATAGCAATTTTAAATTTTTGATTGCATCATTCGTGTAATATTTGTTTCAATTAATTCAGAATTGGTTGGATTCGTGTTGTATTTATTTCAGGATAATCGTACAGACTTTTCTGATGCCTAATTATCTCCCTTTACTTCTTCCCTATTATATGTGGACCTAAGTCTATCATCCATAGTCATCCTATAAACTTGATATACCAGCCTTTGGAATATTCCTAATAGAGTGTTTCGCGAAGCCCATCCTTTCACAGATGGGCTACCTTTTTCGCTCAAACGTCAAAAAAACTTGTAGGATAACAAAGCTGGTTTATAATGGCCAGAGTAGTGTTTTGTTCAAATATTGTTGAAAAGCGCACAATTGCCATTACTTTAACTTCTCAGTTGTTACCAAATACGTTTGATAAACATAATTTTTTAATTCAGCAATGCTTTTATCTTGTTTTTTGCTCTTTTATATGCACTTTTCAGTAATTTTTTAACAAAATTGGACTACATCCATACAAAATCCGTTTTGTTTTCCTACAAGTTTTTTAGCTGTCACTTGGATTTTTCTTCTTCTCATTTGACACTGACGTTGTCGCGAACTACCCTATTGAATCTTATATTTATTAGCCGCATTCAAGAATCTAGTTATCTTTGTTTGTTTGTGAGGAAAGCAACGACTAAAAACCTCAAATTAAGGAAAAAAAATAAATAGTTTTGATTTGTTTTAGTTGTTAATTTCAGATGCTACAACATGTATCAGGAATATTAAATCAACGAATAAGGTTTTAAGACACCGGTGACGAGACAGGACATGAAGATTTCCAGTACAGACTAGACTAAAATTTACCAAAAAGAATGAAAGTTGTTTTTATTTTAACTAGTTAGATAATATGTTGGATATGTAATGAAGTATAGTAATATGTATGCAATCAGAATCAATAAAGATACCTATATAATAAAATAATTGATTGTTGATGGTGTTTTCTCATTTTTAGGTGATAGGTATTGCTAAATGGACTGATACACGATAACAGACCACCAGGTAAGCCAAATGCATAGGACATATGAGCTAACGAATCATATCTTAATCCATAATACGTCCTGAAGGGGTGGGTAGATCATCAGCACAGCAAAAACATCACATCCTAACCTTGGTAAAGTTACCTAAACGATAAAATAACAATAGTGAATTAAAAGAATATCTACTTAACTATCACTTATTCCTCCCTGTCTTATATCTTCCAGTTTTTCAGTCTCTGAAAAAATATAAAATGCATAACAAATTATTCCCACCGGAAGTTTCTCTGAACTCACCACTGACGTAGGTACGTTTGTTTCCCTTCAAAACACGACTGCGAGCTAGCTTCGTAATGTAAAACAAAGCTTTCTTATTGATTTCTAAAAAAACATTTACTGCAAACACGACAAACAAGAGAGGACCAATCCAACCAAATTCCATTTATTACATTCGATTCACCCATCCATCACACCATTGTGGTTTTCTTGATAATAATTACAACAGCAATGCCCAATGCCGTTGACCCTTCTTTTCCATAGCTAAAGATGCCCCTTTATACTCGCAGCGGCCAACATCAGGAACTATAAATATAGGTACTTACATTGCGGCCAACATACGTACAATACATAAGACCATGCACATTTGTGATGGGGGGCCCATTTATTTTCTCTAGTTTTGGTATTTATAATGCTACTAACTCAACTAAACGATCGACACTTATTTGTATTGCATTTTGCATTATAAGGACTTTTGACGAAAGGACCGAGCATGTAGGCCGGGTCAGAGCGTAAAACAACAGGACGACAATGTGAGATAAGTGTGTTGTATTTGAATCATACTGGTGTTGAAAGAATTTCTTTTTAATTTCATACCAATACAATTATATAATAAGCAATTGCAATGCAAAATTGAAATGTGAGATAAGTGTGTTGTATTTGAATCATACTGGTGTTGAAAGAATTTCTTTTTAATTTTATACCAATACAATTATATAATAAGCAATTGCAATGCAAAATTGAAATGCATGGGAACCAAGGCGATGAATTTTAATCCACCAGCTAATTTTTGTTGTTATTTTCGGATGTAGATCATGCAAATTAACCAAGCTGTCACGCACCCTCAATGTCTAAAATAAGAAAAGTAAAATGTTATTGACACCATTGAATTAATAATTGTATTATGTTTACCTGAAATAATCATAATATCGATCAGATATTATTGTCGCAGAGTGCAGTGGACAAGTCCCCACTCGCAAAAGTCGCTGCCTCCTTTGAGATATACGCAATTAAAATGTCTAATACCGATATAAAACAATAAAGCAACAAATATTAATTCTTAATGGCGGCAAATTAAATTATTTTTTGGTGTATTGCCGATAATCGATAAAATTGATAAATTTTCTTAGTTTCGTGTTAGGTCGGACTAAGCGTGCACACATCACATCATTCGCGATATTTTTATTAAGGAATAACCATATCGATAAAGCACTTAGTCCAATCAGCGAACGGAGCGACATTGACTTTTCAAAAGCAATTTGCGACAGTTTTCTTTTCGACTGCTGATACGAATTACTTAAATAATAGATAAAAACGGGCAAGGGTACCTACCTTGTTCACGACCTCAATCCACACGACAGGTCAACAAACGCATGTTTTTACCTTGATATAGGTACTACCTAATATGTGGATCGGCTTAAGTTCACAACAATTTAACACAAAACTAGCGTCTATTTTCGCAAACACCCGGTCACGCATGCCTACTGCGTTTGTTTTAATGGAACTTGATCCTGCATAAAATGCGTATCACACCCTACTTTTGAAGATAAAATAAGTGAATTTAAATATAAAAAAATACGTGATATTATTTAGTTCATAATCAGGAATTCCAACATTTTATTAGATATTTGTTCACAAAAAAATTCTCTTCTCTGATATAAAATGCTTAAATAAAACCACGACGATTCGCAATCTGGACAATCTAGTTTTTTAAAAACGTATGGTAGGTAGGATCACAGATTGTTATTATTGCCATACAAAGAAAACACCTATTAAAAATTACATCAAATCTTGTGATATCTGTCAGACAAGGAAGGTATTAACTTCAAATTAGCCATTTAACAGACTTATAGCTTGTATATAGTAGGACTATCAACTCTATATTATTTCTTTAGTTTCTATAGAAGTATATTTACCTCTTGCGGTTCATACGCACAAACACGTAACTTGCTCTTTTTTTTGTTGATATTTGTGCGACCGCAATATGTGTAGCCTTCGACACTTCTTGTCTGAGCGTTTTCACTGGTTAAATTTTATGTGAAAACATTAAAAATGGTCGCCAGATTGATTTCTAAACATTTGTACATAAATAATTAACAAAACTATATCCACCCGGTGCAATACTTTTCCTTGCAGTTGAAAAATTTCTCGAAAACGTAAATAAACCCCAATATTTGTCAAACGTACTTGTATTGGTAAATCTGAAGCAAATCTGAGAAAAAATCCAGATTCGGAAAAGTTCTTAGTTTATGAACAAAGCATTTGGGATATTTTTAACTTTATTTTGTGTGTGTGTATTACCAATCAGACCAGGGAGGTGGAATTCCGTAAGGTGATAGGTAATAGGCACTTTTGTTTTTGTGATAGTCAAAACCAGAGACAATACTGAGACCACCAACTTCGGCCGATTTCCCGTTACTAAGCCTACAACCTATATTTCTATGGGTGGCAAATGCTAAGTGCGCTAGTATTGTTACATAGAAATTCGTATTGACAAATGTCACGTAACTTCTGAAATTCCGGCTCACAAATACACTCACACCTTGCATCTGCCACTTTCGCTTTGGGCAAAGTGACTTGCAGCGTTCATAGAATTTTATCCGTTAATTTTGAAATTGTTCTTTACGTGTGAATAGTATTTTTTTTTAGGAAAAAGTTTACATTTGCTTATCATACTTACGAAAAATTAAAAATGTAGGTTGGTTGAGGGAAAATAAAAACATTTTGTGCAAATATTTTTCTTAGTTTTTTTTTATATGCAATAAGTCCATATATTCTACCTATTATCTACAGGGTAAAGAACCGTTATAACCAAAGATAATGAAATACACAGATATATAACTTTCCAGTGTAAATGCGGCTGCATACAAGCTGTGTTGTCCACAAAAACCAAACATGTTCAATATGAAACACAAATCAATTAAACACTTTGATGCCCATAAAAACAAGATAATTGGCGGCCGGCCATTAGCAATATGCTTTTTTGTAGCACACACGTATTCAAAGACGTGGGTTGAAATTCAAATTACACAACTCAATACAACTCAAGCTCCGATAAAAGCGATTGAAATGTAAACAAAAAGTTTGAATTTGAAATAATTTCCTATTCTATTTATTAGTCAAAACAATTGAAATGGGCAGTTTTTTTTTCTAATTTAGTACGAACGTTTCATTCTTCACGAATTTTTCGGGAAAACAGCTTTTAGGCAGCCGACTTTCTACTGGAAAGCTATCTCTGTAATTCGATTGGCTTTGGCAGAAACACTGTGGAGCCTGGGCTAAATACCGAAGAATGCCTATTTGCTCTCAGCAGGCGGCTTAGTATTATGTTTTTTTTTGTATTTAAAGGGTGATTTTTTAGCTGGTTGGGTTTTGGCAACACTGGTTTTGACAGCTGACGTGTGTTTAGTACCTTGTGTCACTGTCAAACAGCTTCAGTTTGGTTTGCAATTTAACCATGGATCGTCTTACAAATGAACAACGCTTGCAAATTATTGAATTTTACTATCAAAATTCGTGCTCGGTTCGAAATGTTCATCGCGAAACAATGGCGCAATTGCGAGGCGAGTTTGGTGAACAGTTAATTTCACGTTTCGGGCCGGTCAATTGGCCGCCTAGATCGTGCGATTTGACACCATTGGATTATTTTTTGTGGGGGTATGCCAAGGCTAATGTGTATAGGGACAAGCCCGCTTCGATTGACGCACTGGAAGCCAACATCCATGCATTCATTCGTGAGATACCGGCCGATATGTGTGAAAGAGTATGCCAAAATTGGACTCAGCGGATGGGCTACCTGAGACGCAGCCGCGGTCAACATTTGCATGAAATTATCTTTAAACATTAAATTGCAAGGTTCAAACTATCGATTCAAATAAATATTTCATTCATTTTTTCGAATTTTTTGTGTTTTTTTAAAAAAAGTTCTAAACCTCTTAAAAAATCACCCTTTATGTCTTGTGAAGCTGCCCTGATCGCTGACTTTAATAATCATATTATAACTTTAGTAGCCGTTTATTTAATTTCTGCTTAATTGAGAACTACATTTTTACTAGAGCACCGCCTGTGAATCACCACAAATTCTCTACAATTACCTTTCACGTTGTACTCTATGAACATCTCGTTATACATTTTCACTTTACTTATGTATTATAACAAAGGCAAAATCTTTTAAAGATATGTGTAATTTGCTCACATATTATGATATGTAAATGAGCTTGAAGTAAAAGAAACAGTGAAGGATTATATGGATTAAACGGTAATTTGGGGGCTAGTAAAAGTTAAATAGTGGCGATACAACCGTCGAAGACGCTCTTATTTGACATGTGAGGCTAGCTTCTAAAATTATATGTACCTACATGTACAAACTATTGCCTTCAAAGTCAAATAGTATAATAGTACCTTATTTTGATTCAGTTAATAGAAATACGTTACTGAAATAACAAACTTAATGGAAAAAACAAATAATGGTAATATGATTTAAATATTTTATTATAATTTGCGTTCACGGATTTAAGTTTCTTATGAGCTCTCAAAATAAATGACCGAATTTCTGTGTTCTAATACAATTTAAGATTGAATGTTTGTTAATAACCAGTAATATTTAATATTTTTCCAACCAGCGCTTTAACAATAACAATTCTGTGATAATTGTTTTAACAACACTTGATTAAAAAAATAAAAGATAAATAATAAAGAGTACCTACCCACATACATGAGTAAAACACTCAAAACTTTGATTTGCTTTTGTATTAAAAAAAAATCATTTTATAAGGTACAGTGTAGTTAAATGAACAACGCCTCATTCTATTTTTTCAGAATATTTTGATCTCTGTTACAAACAAAACAAACGCGTCTTTTAGAAGATAAATGGATTGATATTTTAATGAAACAGAAAAAGTGGCAGTTATATTTTTTATAATCTCAATAATCATAACAGTTTATAAGGAATTTAAGAATATTTAGTAAATTATTGAAAATTAATATGAATTTATTTTAGTTCTGAATTGTTTTACAATCTAAAACTAATACAACACTCAGTGATAAAGCATACGGCTCAATGCTAAATTGAACAAAATTTAGATGCAAATATTGATGCACGTGTGCATATGCAAGTGCACATGGGAAAACGATGCACACTTAGTTTACCTAGTATTTTTTTTTGTGTAAAATTAAATACAATTGATAATATTGATACACTATTTTAGATCCTCATAACAACTACCAACAAAGTTAAAACATCATCGTAATGCACGTACCCACACCTATACGAAGATCCGACCGAGTTTATTTTTGTTTTATTTTTCAGCATACAAGAAATAAAACCACGTTTTACATTTACTAATTCGAAATTAATAAACACGACCTTTGGCTGGAAGACATACGATTTGAAATCAGGGTCATGCCGCATATAGATAGTTTTATTTTAAAGTAATTTTATTCATAAACATTTTTACAAAATTTATATTAAGTCATATTTTAATAACTACATTTCGGTATAGGGGTTATCCTTGGTGGATATAACATAAATGACTTACTCATAACATAAGTAACACAATGTTAAAGTAAACAATTTTAAATTAAATTACTTTGCTTTAAATATATATTTAAATATACTCGACTATCTATTTATGATCTTTCGTTGTCTGAAGGATTTTGTAGAAAATATATTGCAGTAAAGGTATGGACAACCAATAACTCAAGATTGCTTTAAAACTTATGGAGTAAATAATTATTAAAAAATAAGTACTTATAGTTATATACAACTAGGTTTATGTAAAGCTAATGGGATTACAGTCGAATGATTTCCGACTATTTTTTTTTAACACATCCTACTACGTAATGTAGCGAGTAAGTTAACAGTTTAAAATGCCACAACATTTTTAGCAGTTTTGCTTTATAAAGTAATAAAATTAATTTATTCTTCTGGGGTATTTACATATTAGAATTCGTCTGCTAGTTTATAATATGTCTGTGTTAGTTTTATATAAAATACAACTTACTCGCAATGTTAACTTCGAGTCGACTTTTTAAACATAATTGCCTTAAATGCATACGTGTTTTAATTGTTCAACAATTTATATTGACGATTCCGTCTCATTCTATAATACAAATAATTTTATATTTTTTTTTATATACAGTACAATTTGCCTTTTTAGGCAACATAAATACTCTTTTTTTTATTCTATCTACCAAATTTGAATTCTCAAAATTGCACGTGGAAAATTAACTTGAGTTCTTCTGATAGAATGATAGAAATGTGATTTTAATAAAACAAAAAAAAACATGGTTAATTCATTTAAATAGGTACAACTTTAAAAAACACAACCAATGAGAGCCCTGCCTTTTCGTTTTGCCTTACAATTTGTTTTTATTATAGATATTCCTATTTTTTTTAAATACGGGGTTTGTTTTACCTGAAAACTTAAAACGGTATTTGATTGTCTAATTATGAAAGTAGAGAACGTTTGCAAAAGCACGCTGGGTGAACATATAACATAATATTCATATCATTAGTTTGAGTAAAAAGAATACCAAAGGTAAAATATTTAAACATAATAATAAGTAAAGTGATGATGTCCTTTTTAATTCAAATCTTAGATTATTAGTAAATTATCAAACAAATTTCAAAGTTTATTTTGATGCTAAAGCTTAGTACGCTGCTCGAGCTGCAATACAAAATTGTCTCAAGCAAGGGCTATTTTTTTTATAACCTGCAGAAATAGATACGTCTTCTTCAATTTCATTTGTACCCTTTTTTGTTAATGAATTAATTAACATTTTTTGAAGGAAGTTATGTTCAGAGAATAGCTGTTGTCTCTGATACTTATCAAAGCGCACTCTATCTCAAAGCTTTGCTTGGATTTTAGCTAATGTTTGGAGAGAAAAGTTGAAGAGCTGCTCGAGCAGCTTAAAAAATCAATACATATATTATACTGTGTCGATTTTGTTAAGTCCGCCGTAGAATACCAATGTTTAAAGAGGTGGTAGGCTATCGCCGTTAAAAAAGTGCAATGCGGAATCTGTGAGTTGCAAACTTTCCTATGCTTTAAATGTCAGCTTCCTAGCCATAAAAGGGTCTTATTAATTTTCTAATCTAAATGGTACAGAGGACATCAGCACTGGTTGTTATTGTAGGAGATTCCAAACGTGCAAAAATTAAATAAGTTGTCTTGGTACAGAACAAACAACTTTTTTTTGTTTATTTCGAAGATTAGTATGAAATAAATGCTGTGTAAACACCAAGTTAATACAATGATGGAGATTAATTTTTTTTTTTAGTATCTGCATTTTAAATTTAGTATAATCGTAATTAAGCAGAAGGTGTAAGGTTCCCAGAAAACATCGATAAGTGAATTCCTTAGAGTTCCATCTATAATCCAAAACTTCTAATTGAAATGGAATTTAAGTTTAGCAATTCTGGATTTAGTATCGATCTGCAATGCAAAGTCGCAAAAACGACCGAAATTTAAAATAAGACATTACGTAATTTAAAGTTAGAGGGATTTTAAGCCTGTATCCAATTTTATATTTTCAAGCCTCCAACAGTATAACAATAAGGTTACTCATTTATTATGACAACACAGGCCCATATAAAAACTTAAATAAATACTATGTTTAATGTTGTAAATCACCAAATGTACCATCCAGTATACGAACCAAAATTCAATAAATAAATCGAGTGTAGTTTCACAATAAAAAAAAACTTTTGGGAACTTTTTTATGGGCTCATACTTTCAATTCAATTTGTATATCGACTAAGGTTTTTTTTCTCAAAGTTTAGTAAAACACCCGAAACGGTTCCACTTACATTTTTAATATTTTAGAGAGATTTTTGCTGGGTTTATTTTGTTACATTTATAAGAAATACTATTATATGTTAATAACTATTTATTTCCTTTGTTTTTATTTCTAATATTATCTAATTTTTTTAAAAAATGTTAACTGTATATGTTTTTTCTTTGTCTTTATTCAAATGTTCATTATTTTAAATTATAACCATTTAATTTGTGGTTTTAGACTACTAGGTATTTAGTTGTCCTACGACTTTATCATTACTGATATATTCATAGCTTATTTTTAGTAAATAATGTCATTATCATCTTCTGAGAATGTTTCTGTTCCAAAAAAGATTCATGAGGCTTATTTCAAAATATTTCAATTTCTTTTTTTTGTTTTTATCATGATAACCATATTTAATTCCTTATATTATTTATATTATTGTAAGTATTACCCATAAAATAAAGCGATAACGAAAAGATTTGCGACACATTGAAACTTATATAATTTTAAATGATTAATTAGGCTGCGAAATTACTGCCCTTTGGATCGCACTATAATTTGAACAGCATATCTGAATCTGGGTTTTAATGAATCAATGCAAACATATCGTTTCCCAAGTCCCAAAAATATTACTTAGTACGGTTGTTTTAAATCATTGTTAGCGTCCGTCTTATATTTTATGAACTCACAATTGATAAATTGTTGATACACAATTGTGACTACGAGTACATTTCAGCTTATTTCAGTACATTGAAGGAGAGACTAAAAAATTAACATTAACAAAGCACGGTGGCACAAGCCTAGCTTAGAATATTCATAAAAATAAACGTAGGTGTATGCAATCATTGATAAGATTGACTGATGATCTGTTCCTTGTTTGTGTCGATTGAGTAAAGGCTATTCTCTTCAATTTAGCTGGCAATACAAATGCCAAAATGATACATTCATCAATACTTGTTAACAACGAGTTGCTAAAATCTATACAAAAGGGCAATACAAATGTCAAAATGAAGATAAAGATAGAGGGAAACAGTACAGCAAAACGCACAAGTATTAGATTTTCAGTACTTTCGAGAAAACTCGTAAGCACAAAGATGCATTTGCTCTCGGCTGAATATGGATTTTAGTAGCAATCATTTCTTACCTTTGTGGAAAATCTATTTTATTTCGCAACATATTTCTACTAATTAATACATTTTTTTTAACACAATAGATAAAATATTAAAATCGTTCTATTGCGAGATTGTATCAATCTTCCGTAAAAAGTTTCTTCATTTTGAGTACGAACACAATGATAATTACGATAACTACGTAAATGTGTTTTCAATATGAGTTGGTATAAAATATTCTAAAATATATAAGCCTTTGCAATAGCAAAGTTCTTGGTTTCCATTTTGATAATTTTTTGTAAGACTAGATGAGCAAAATGAATAGGTAATTGGCTTTTCGTATAGTTAAATAGATATTGTTTTACAGAAATAATTATGCATTGGAGCAGATTTTAATCACAAAATTTTTGATTTTCATATTTTAGTTCAAATTAGTATCTACATTTCTACAACAGTTTATACATAATCAAACAATTTCTAATAATTATGTAGTTGATATTTTGCCATTTTCACCTCATTTGTAGACTGCGGACTGCTTGTGTTACAATGGTCGCTAGAAGATCACCACTTCAGTAGTGGTGACAATAGATAGCGCAACAGATCCGTACATGAGAGTATTTATTTTTGAAACGAATGGAAGGGACTTATAATATGTGTGTGTCTAGTCTGAACGCCATAATTGAGTATATCACACGTTTGCGAAATTTGGAGCATTTAGAAAAATGTAAAGAACCTGGGAACTTTTTCTCAGCACAGACTGAGCCTCAGCAGTCTGCAGTGATGCGTTTCTGAAATAACTTAAGCGTGGTAGTTAGAAATTACTTGCTAACATTTTTTTGTATGTTTCTCACAAAGATTTGATTGCTGTTGTTTTGTCTCTATTCGATTTTACATAATAGGTACCTCTGTTCACTATCCTAACAAGATTGCAAGTAACTAAATTTGATGTTTTCGTTGCATCGGGATTTTGTAGACGATACAGATTTTGCAGTCCATTTGTTGTTATTATAAGTCATTGGGCCTTACTAATAATCATTTTTAACCTTCACACTAAATATTTTGTAGGTCACAATATGCAGTTTTGTATGGAAAATTAAGCTACTGTGACTTCGAGAAGTTTAGCCTGGACACTAAAAATGATTACTAGTATGGCGGATTAACTATATTCGGCTTTTTTTGTTAGAAAATGTGCCCCTATTTAAAATGCTTCTTCTAAGTTTCAAACTTTGTTAATTTTAGTTTAATTTAATCATTACAGCTGGTAACTATCGAAAAAGATAGTTGTAGGTTTAGATTTAACGCGGTAGGCGCCATTTCAGTGTATACTTTTTTTTGTTAAATTGAAAGATATTGCCTGTTAGCGTATTTCCAATTATGTTTGCGATTTTAGAAAACGGGGCTAGATTCAAAATTACGAATATTTGGATCACAAAAGCATGCCAAATACCAAGCATATTCACACAATGTTAACGGCATTCAATAAGGGTTAAACCAATAAACGAAAAAAGCCGTAAGATTGTTTTGGCGTATCATATGGTGAAGCAGCCACACTTACTGAAGTCGGGAAACAGTGCACTCAAACTCATTAAATGAACAGCTTCCGATGCTCCCGTTTGCAGTATAAGTTAAAGCTTATGTGAAGAGAATTTCGCTTCTCCAATTTTTTACATCTACATGTCGCATTAGCTGGCAATATTTATGTTCCTATCTTTAAAATCAACAGTGTCACTCTCTGTATGTATGTACGAGTATGCTTACATAGCTAGATAGCCACATTATTTGCAACCCTTTGAGGACAACCTCAACGCTTAACAGAACAGTAGGAATTAGAAAACCAGAGGCAGTACATGCATATTAAGACCTCCAAATCGCAATCCTCTAGCAGCTATCCCCTAAAATTTGGTTAGAGTACAAGCTAAATATAAAACATGTTGTCAACCATCGGCCAAACGTAGAAATGCTTTTATTTTCCTTCAACCATTCAGCATTGTGTATTTTGCTTAAGTATTTTAAGTAAATCTAAACCTATAAATACAAATTTAACGAAAAAAAATCTATTGCAGGCATTATAATAAAAGATTGATGTTCATTCACATCAAGCATATGTTCATTTCGAAAAAGTATCATCATTTGATTAGCAATTTTATTCCTACTTGTTTGGAATAAATTGTTCGGCAGGTATTAGAACATGTAAAAATATATGTGGAGATAAATTAGGTTATTATAACTTTATGACATTCGAATGCAAGCTGAGGCTGCATGCAGACGTAAAATATTTGAGTTAGGCAGGAAAGTGAAATTTAAGCAAATTTTGGGACATAAGAATTTACACAAACCTTACGTCTACACAACCAATTTTGATTCTGCATATCACTGACGTTATTTAACAGTCTTAAAAAGAACTCTTGGACACTATTGTGTTCAAATTAAATTAACTTAACGGTCTGTGAAATAATATGTGAAAGTATTTTGGTTCAAAGCAAATGGACAGGAAAGATTCTGTTGAATGAGGCAAATTGGTTTATTTTTTCACTCACAAACGTGTTTATTGTCGCATAGCAATTACTGAGTTAGTTTTTCTTTTTTGCCTTTATTGCTTTGGTTGAGACAATTTTGTGCTGGACCCATTGGCAATATGCAATGTCAAAATATTTTTATTCGCTTTTTTTTGCACAAAAAGTTGTTGTTATGCAGATACGTTAAAATTAACATGCAATTCTTAAAGAAAACGCAAACAAATAAAATTAAAAAAAAAATAATTGGTTAAATGATTTTTACATAATATACGATGGTTGCAAGCCGGAATAACTATTGATTACATTTAACCAAGAATTTATGTTTTTTTCAGTTGCAAGCTGTAATAACTATTGATTAAATTTAACCAAAAATTTATATTTTTCAATTAAAGTTGACTTCATTCAAGTGTAACAAATTACTTGGAAAATTTTGCAACTGAATATTCTCTGTTTGATAACATATTTCTTCGTATAGAACCCAGGATTTGTAAATAATGAATGGAGACACCATCGATATACAAAAATTTATATTCAGAAATTTATTATGATACTCTTCTTCTTTTAACATATAAATATAAAAATGCATATCCATATGTATATATACATGCATACGTATATTAAACTCATATACCTATTACAAAACCTAAATATGTGTTTTTTTATAAATGTAATATAAAATCGTTTGTTATTTTAATTGTTTCAGTATTCAAAAGAACTTATTTACTTTTGTATTTTATTTGTTATTTACTAGTGGTATTTTTTCTCTTATTTTAAATTATTCTTCGATTTGTAAACATGTTACAAAATATTTAACAAAAACATGTTTCTTAAAAGTTAGCATTTTATCATACATGTTAAGATATTGCACTTGCATTATTTTCTCAAATGTGTTTTTTTTATTAAAGGAGTTATTATGTCTTTGATTGATTGTTTGTTTATAAAGTTTAGTAAACTCTCTTTTATAGAGAATGTTTTTTTGCCTAAATATTTTGTTGTTGCTCTTAACATTTTCTGCAATATGTTAATATGAATTAGAAAACATAAGTTCTCAAATGTAAACTGTTGGAATTTTTTTGCTGGCATATCTGCAATATTAAATATAATATCACCAAATATACAATATCAATGCAGACATATTAATACCAAATACGTATGTAATTAATTCACACATCCAAAAATTCAATTTGTGAAAACAAAAATAAATTATTGCCAGCCATGGCAATGCATAGGAGAATGTATCTATAGTTAATACCTTAACACATTATTGCACTTTTGTTTCTTTACTTTTTTATTGCTAGATGAGTAAGTAAACAAGCTTAAATATTTTTCTTAGATGCATGACGTCTGTCCTTGATTTTGTTTATTTCGTGTTAGGTATACCTATCATTTATATCTAATAATCGAGTGTTTTATTTGTGTTAATATTATATGAGTATGGTAAGTGGTTGAAATGACGATGGTATTAGCGACTGCGGCGATGATGGCGACTCTGTGTTAGAAATCAACAACGACGACGAAGAAAAGGAAGGCGACAGAGTTGGTAATGTTGGTGTCGCAATAATATTCATTGGATATTATCCTCTGTCATCGTCGCGTGCTTCGAAGAGGGTTCGCAGCCAGCCTTGAATCATATTCCACCAGCCGGCTGCGAACCCTAGTGGTCGCTATACATCTTCGCTGCCCATTTTTAGTAATTCAAACTTTTTTTTTGCAATTTTTGAGTAAAGTATATCTATTGGTTGTGAATTGTCATATAAACTAGGTGCTTGTAATATAATTAATGCCGTGCCTAGTATACACGCTATTGTGAATATCCAAAGAAACAAGCGGTCCAATACCATAGCGACATATTTCCAATCTTCCTCTACCTAAAAAGAAAAACGATTAATAATAACAATTAATATGTATGTACAATGTACACATTTATTTCGGGAATAATACAATCTTTTTTTAATGGGAAACCGATTGTAATTGCAAAACAAAAAAAATAATGGAATAATTTATTTATTATTGTGAATAAAGAAAATGTAAATTCGCACGAGACATGCTGCCCCCTGCGACCCCCCCTGCTTGGAGTCACTGTTTGGAAGTTCGGTGTATGCAAAGTTTTTTTAAATGCATGCGAAACATGAATATAAACAAATTTGCATGCATCCAACCTCGCACCCACTCCAGGGCAGGAGGCTTGCAGGCTGCAGCATACAAACATATTCGACATGTCGCACGAATTTACTTACATATACATATTCCACTGCCCATGCATTGTGAACTTGAATAAATGTGTGTCGTCGCGTGCAAGAGAAGTTATTTCCCCCAAATAGTAAAGTTATGGTCCAATTTCAATGGAAAATACCTTCACATAAAAAAAGCTTAATTATTTCTCAATCCAGATGAAGTGGTTTCTCATGTTATTGACCGTGAAGTTATTTTCCTGCACCGTTCCTAAGTTGTAATCGTATAAGTAAAGTAGGTACGTTTATGTAGTTCTTTAGTAGGTATTATATACAAAATTTCATATTGTTGATTTTGTCCACAATTGGTAGACATGGAATGTAGTTTCCATTACAAAAAAAGTTGTAAACGTTTTGCTTCAAAAAGTTTGAGACTATATCTGTGGCAATAAGTTGAAGAAGCTTATGTCGACTTAAGTCAAATTCGAGTTTTTTACATTGCAAAGTTCTCCTTTTCCTTAGCTTTCTTTTGGTCCAGGTCCTATTACTCTACAACCAATGAAAGACTTTAAATTAAAAAAAAACTGAAGGATCATGTAGTGTAATAGATTGAAAAAGATAAATTTGTTTTGCTCACACTGAAAAACTACCAAAATTGACATAAGCTACTTTAACTTATTTCCACAGATATATCCCCACGCTTTGAAATATTGTTTTTGTTTTCACCTATAAGTTCATCAAACATGTTTAATGTCGTTTTTGGTGCAACTAAAAGCGGGATTTACATTGTATCACTTTCATTATACACCCAAAGTAAATAACTACTACTACTACTACTACTTAAATATTTTCCATTTTACTCTAATCTTAATTTTATCCTTGAATCGACTATGACGTACGCATTTACCTCTTTATACAAACCATCCTGCATAGAAAATGTTAATCATATTAAAAATAAATTGACGATAGTAAAAATGTTTTCATATATGTATCTTCCCACCACTTTATATACTAACTAGCTGTACCCGCCCGGCTTCGCCCTTTCAAAATGTGGTTTCAGAACAGTTGATGGAAAAAAAATTAAAGAAATTTACTGTCATCTAGGGGACACAATTTTTTAATGCTTTTGATAATCGCTGGAAGGAAAACTCAAAAAATAATCGAAAGACATTGTAGAGGTATAAAGTGAGGAAGCCTTCTTCAATAGTGAGGGACGTGAACCCGATCTAAAAAAAAACTGCAGTAGACTAAGTCTGACTGGACAATGAAAATGAAAGAAAATAATTTTATAGCGTCTAACTCCCTTTTTTTATTAATGTAACGCTTCTTTGTATACTATGTTAGCGGTTTTGTTTATATCGGCTAAGATAGTGATATTTCCTGCATTAATTTCCTTGGAGCACACTACATATAACTGCCCGTGCGTGAAGCAATTCTTTCTTAAATCAACTCCCGCTTTTCTTAAAGTTTGACCCTGTGACTTATTAATTGTCATGGAAGAACAAACATTAATAGGAAATTGAATCCGTTTAAACTGAAATGAATAACTGCTGGGAATTATTTGTATATATCTTGTTATAAACACCGTTTCTCCTTTACCACACCCAGTTAAAATGAACACCTCAATAAAGTTTTTCTGTAACGATATCACTTTCAATCTGGTTCCACTACAAAGCTCTGGGGGCATTCAAATTGCGATAATGGGATCTCAAACTTTTAATTCAATTTTATGCGCTCTAATGCTATTTAAAAACTCGAGTGGTTAATTTACTGCCTCATCTTGATCGCTCTTTTAGCTTTTTTTGAAAGGCAAAATTCCCGCGAAATGGGTAATTACCCACGATCTGGTATCACTGATACCTATAAATATTTGACATTTCTTTCAAAAATACTTTTTTTTTGTAAGCAAAACAGAGATAAACAAACCTTTCCTACATATTTGACATTTCATTTATGGGTTTCTTTTTTTCTTAACAAACCAAACAGCACACTGCCTCTGTCTGTGTCCCTCTCCCTTACAGGAGTAAAATACAAATACAAAGTTTCTAAGATTTTTGCATTTAAAGGCATGCAGGCAAATTCAATCTTAGTCGAACAGAACTACATCAATTTTATTTATATTTATGATAATAATTATTGACTCTAGTAAAAATGTGCCCATATTTCTTTCCACGTAATGATACATACGCTCTCGAATTTATCCTTATTCCTGACATGTTGGGCAATAAACCGCGAACCTTCTATTGTCTTCTCCATTTCTCTTGCGTACGGTTTATCAAATGTTGGACTAATGTCGGCAGGGCAGCAACCAGGGCTTATGTCACCATTGCCTGATGGACTAAAAAGATCATCATCTCCACCAGGAAGAGGCAGTGCTGACGGTAGCGGTGTATCACCAAAACACGGTCCAATTACGCTAGAAGTGGCAATTTCAAACCGATGTGAAGGTAAGGCTGCGATAAAAAGATTAATAAAAGAAATTTGTTTTAATAGCATATAAAAATAAAACATATATTTATTTTTACAACGCACGGTTCGCTCTCGGTAACAAAATAAAAAGTTTTAGAATATCGGACAAATTTTTTTTTAGTTTTTCAAAAATTCAGGATGACTCTCAACACAAAAAAAATTTCTTTTGATTATTTAATTGTTTGGCTACCTAATAGGTATCTATCTGAATTTTAAAATTTTTTATTTTTAATAGTCTGGTTGTTACATGAAAAAGGTACCGTAAGCCGTCGGCTTACAAAAACAACACTTTTGTGCTCGGTGAGCTCATTCAAAACTTCTTCATTTTGTTCTTAAAAATATTATTCGACCAAACAACTCTGGTTCAAAATTTTAACTGAATTGGAATGATTTGGGTTTAATTATTTTTATAAATAATGGATCGAAAGCTACACTAAAGAGAAAACGTTAACTGAATTGTCAAGAAAGCAATAGTTCCTTTATGTATGTACAGTAGAAATCGGTTATAACAATACCTGATATAGCGATGAACCGGATATAACAATATATTTTCAAAGTCCCGGCAAAACTCCGTTTAACTCAAGGTAATTTGCTATCGGTTATAACGATGCCGGATATAACGATGAAATCGGTTATAGCGATGAAAATTTATCATATTTAAGTCTAAAAACTGTTTATAGCGATGGTTAAAACGTTTTCTTACATGCCTACAACCTGTTATTTTCATTCAATATCACCGAAGAGTTCATTCATTAAGTACATATTAATTTCTCTTTGAAACAAGTTGAGTGTAGAATTTTTAAGATGGTGACAATACAAAATAAGCGGAAATCATTTTCCATTGCCCAAAAATATGAAATGCTTCATGGTCCTTATGGGCCCCTTCGAATGCAAATTCAAACGTTGCAATCCAAACATTGGACAACTGTCTTCGAAAAATATTTTACACAGCTAAATATTCAAAACAAACACAATAGTGATTTCTTTCCTCAACAATTTTCTTGAGCATTTGAAGCAATTTTTTTAATAAAGGTTTAATTTTTTTATTATTTTCATTGTGCCGGATATAACGATGAATCGGTTATAACGATGAAATTCTAAGGTCCCTTCGATATCGTTATAACCGATTTCTACTGTATACATAAAGGGTGTCCCAAACATAAGCACTCTTTTGTTGAAATTTTCTATGACCATTTTGCATAAACCACGTGTGTTGTTAAAACCACATATCGTCTTCATAAAAATCATTCAATTTAGGTTAAAAAAATCGGTTATCATATGGCGATATCAAGCACTCCTAACAAACACAGAATGAAAGTTTGTATGGGGAACCAAGCTTTGAAGAAAATAAACTGAATAGAAAAACGGTGAGTGTCGCTTTAAATACAACAAACATTTTTTTTTAAATAATATTAGGTATTGAACAAGTTTGGGCGGAACGAGGTTCCCCGGGTCATTAAGTTTTACATAAATTCAAAAATATTGTTTGAAAAAACCACTCTCTTTTAATGCCGTCAAATTTCGATAAGTAGCGTAGGTATATAGGCGGAATGGGTTAGTGGTTAGTGTGTGGGGCTACTAAGTGAGGGGTCCCAGATTCGAATCACAAAAAAACGCAAATTATATCTTAAGGTTTTTCTTCACAGCGCCACCTTTTGCGAATGTCTAGCAAAACAAACCGAGAGTATAACTGCCATATGTCATGAAAAAGCTTCTCAATTGGCCGTTTTGGTACGGCATAAAATTGTAGATCATTCATTCATTCATTAAAAAGCTAGGCCTAGGCTCCTTATGGACCTGTTGCACCAAAATAATTATTTTTATTTATAAGGTGTATACTCCTCTTAGAAAAATATTATTGTTTTTCCTCTGTAAATATTTTACTCGTTTTGTGTGTAGAGAATTTTCTGAAAACTCGAGAATATTTTCTTGTTTTAATTTTGTTGATGATGACCAGTCTTGGTGTGCAGTTGTTACAACTTTAAAATCTTATTTCCAAATAATTTCATATTTAATAATATCTTTTAAGCTCTATCAGCCTCCAAATGTTTTTAGAAGTAATAGTACTTACCAGGAATTCCATAATCACCGCTAAATCTTTTCGTGTCATAATTTACAAATTTATCAACGTCCGGTGGCAAATGAAAGACATCTGTTAATACTTCAGGATGCTGCTCATCTTCACTAGGTTCATCTTTTTTTGGTCTTTCGATGCATAGGACTTTTGGTAAAATTTGTATAAATAGCCGTTGCACCCATGGTGCCATTTTATGTGTTACAGGTGATCTACGAGAAAAATATTTAGTACTGGATTTTTCATAATATACATCTTCTATGTCTTTACCTAAAATTAACATTCAAAACAGCAATGGTAACGACAACCGACAATGTGACTAACATCATTGTAAATAATAAATATTTTCCCAGCAATGGTACTGTCAGCGATGTCGGAGGTATAATTTCAGCGAGTAGTAGAAAAAACACAGTCAGCGATAGTAATATACTTATACATAATGAAATTTTTTCGCCGGAATCACTTGGCAGATAAAATACTAGTACTGATAAAAACGATATACCCACACATGGTATTATTAAATTAACTGTATAAAAAAGTGTTTTACGTCTTAATGTTAAATTAAATACAATATCCAAGTACGGTTCTTCGCAGCAACTATAAAATTTCTCATTTCTCACAGCTGGCACACGCATTATATCCCATTCAACAGATATATAGTAATCTTGTAGATCAATACCAACTTCAATGTTATCCGAATCGGCAGTCTGCTTAAGATGGCGTAAATCGACCTGTATTGTTTAGGAAACAAACAAAAATGATCGTGAGCAAATATGGTAAGAAAATTATCAAAAATATATAACTACTTTTATTATATACCTACTAGCTGATACCCGCGACTTAGTCTGCGTAGGATTAGTACTTCGAGTAACTGAATTAAAATATTTATATATCAACAATAGCGCCACTTATCGGGTCCAAAACTGTCCTATCTTTTAAACCAACTAAAACATTTAAATTCATTCATAAAATACGCACCAAAATGTTTTATTTCTTACCAAAAGTATACATAAATACCTATGATAAATTTTATTATCTATAACTTGAGAAATAATTGATCCGTCATATAAACTTACATCCCCTACTTCATCCTCTTCAAGTTTTGTTTTCGCGACAAAAAGTATCCATGTCATTCTCAGAGGTCCCATCTATACCTATATCAAAACTCATAAAAATATTGGTTTTGCGGTCGTTAAAATGTAACAATGGGGACGTTCAAGTCCTAGTTTAGTAAGTCTGAAAGTTGTCAACAGACAAGAACCAATAAAATTCGGATTTTATGTTTAGGACAAACCTGAAATCTCAGATCAAAATCTGAAAAGCCAAATATAAAACGACATAAGATTAAGATTGAGAGAGAGTCGCACTCAATTGTCAAATGCACTATAGTGTTTTATGTGCATGCAGTGACTGCACTGAATTGCTCACGACGATTTTCAAAAACACACAAAATGCCTTTATTGTCGATGCCGACGTTAAAAAATCAACAAAATACAGTATATTTTTGTTCTAGGAGAAAAAAAATGCCACAAAACCTGTTTGTGCTTGGTATTGGTATTCTTGACTCTCTTTTTAAAATCATCTTCGTACGTTATCCTGGAGGTAAACTGGAGGTAATTAATAAATCCCTACTACTCAGGGGTCAGCTAGTAAATAATAAATGTGAAGAATAGGATATTCTTGTTGCTTAATTTAAGGAATATTTCAAATTGTATGAAGTTACTAACGTAAGAATAAAATTTTGGAGATGGCTTCCCAATGATGCCATACGATCGCAAAGCATTCTCATTAAAACAATAATAATACTAATATTATTATTATTAAAACAATAATAATAATAATAACCACTACATAGAATGAAGGCCTGAGTGCTCCACTCTCTAGAATCCCATTTAAAAAAAAAAATAAATTTATGAAAATATACAGCTGTGTTCCGCAAACGAATAATTAAGTATTTTGTGTAAATAAAGGGCCTTTCATTAAGGACTCGGCAGATTTTTTTTTTAAATAAAATGCAAACTACTTGAGATATACTAAATATCTATTATAAATGGAATTCAAATTCGTTCATAAATGTCCACATCGAGAACGTATGAAACAGTCGATACGTTGAACCCAATTCTCAATAAATCGGCCACATATTTCGACCGATACGGCCGCTATTTCTCGTTAAATATTTTCTCTGAGCTCCTCTAACGTCACCGGTTTGTTGGCATAGACCACTGTTTTAATGTAGCCCCATAAATTTAAGTGGGTCGTATTTTCACCGTTATTTGGCTTTTTGATTCACGCACAATAATTATCCGTTGTGTAATTTTTTTTAACGCATCGTTGTTAAGGGAAATGAAAGGGGAAGAAAAAAACGAGCCAAATAACTAAGCTTATTAAATAACACGAACATTTTTAAATATTCCTTGTCCATTAACCAATTTATATTAATTGACTATTACCATATATCCATCATAGGTCCATGATCCAAATTTCATAAAGCACGTTTGCTCATCAAATGGAAAATATTCAACGTCAATTTCACAAAAAGACTTATAGATAGCGGGTGGTTTCCACACGACCTTACCCGTATGATGTAAGATCGCTTTCGTCATGATTGTAACTTCGTAATTGCCGTCAGCACTAAAAATATACAAACAAAAAGTGGAGATACATAAATATTTAAGAACAATTCATAGGAACTTAGGCATCAATACCAGAAGTTAGGGCGTGTTCAAATTGTATTAAAATGCGACATAAATACTGCTGAATAAAATTCCCGTGGGGAACATGTGTACAATAATACTGCTCTTGAACTTGGATCCACATGAACAATATCTAAAAGGCTTAAGCTGGTTAAGCAGAAACCTCGAGTTTCGAATTAACGAGAGTCGACTATATATTAATACTGGTTGGTAGCTATTGTGCCGGTACCAGTTGGTTATATCATGAAATAATAGCTGACCACACCCCGCTTTTGCTAGACAGACCATACTAAGATCACCCGTTACTTGCCTACAAGCTATATTTTTACGAAGTGATTTGGTGCGGTAGTATTATTACGCAGAGATTCGTATTGACAAATGTCACTTACCTAACTTCAAAAATTCCGGCTCGAGTGCCTTTGTTGCCGAACGCATACTAAGAAAATCCTGTGCTGGAATTTTATGTCTATTGGGAGACCATTTCACAATGGGATTTTAAGTGTGGGCGGCTATTTATTATGTGGCGTTCAGTTCAGTTTAAAAGTCTTTAAAGTTTATGAAATTGTTGGTATCAAATGGATCTCCTGATATTATTAAGTCAAAATGCCAAATAATACCTTTATATAATCACCATTGTCATGATAACAATAAGAGACAAATTAACTTGTTTCATGTTTCTTCGCACTTTTGTTAAAAGAGATATTGTAATTTCAAGCTTTCTTTTGTTCAAGACATTAATTTAATGTTTTCATTATTGACTTTAATGCTTTTGATTTTGTAGTCATACCCAAACAAAATAATATTTTAACACAGATAAGGGGATATTTTTTTTATATTGAAGAAAAATATGTTTTAGTTTTATTTACTATCTGAAATTGGTGCGTTAAATACATACTTGCGCAATTAATGTATGACGGTATTTGTAGAATATAAATAATTCAGGTTTAGCGCTGCAACAAGACAAGTAATTGCGAACGAGACAAATATAGAGTAATGACGATTTATTAAATAAATTTGCGAAAGAATACATATATAAAATGAAATTAATACCCACGGCTTATATAAATTTAAAGTGAACTATTAATTCGAATTGTTACATGTATAATAAGAACTCAAATTATATTTCCTAAAAGTGATTTTATTTTCCAAAACAGAATGTGGCCACACTTTATAGTAAAAATTCAGCTTTCTTTCATATCCTTCGTTTGTACAATTATAGCGGCTAAGCCTTTATTTATTGTGCTTTCTCTCTATCCATATTCTTGTTTATCTAAAACAAAGGGTTTAACATCGAAATATGCGCATTATTACAGACAAATAGATTATTTTCGATATGAACTTAGATTTTTTTTTCCTTTTATTTATACGGGAATTACTTACTTATTGTAGAGAACAATATCTGGTAGCCAGATATGTTCAGACGGAACATGAAGTGTATCAACACCACCATAGTCATCAGGATTCCATTTAAGTTTATAATCATTCCATTCCTAAAATAAACATGAAAATCTGTTATACTTTTGTGTATACATATTATTTCATATTTTCTCTATTATGTCAAATATGGTTTTAGGTATAATATCTAGTTTCTTACAACACTCGGCTGCACTTTAAGTGCAATTAAAAAGATGAATAAGTGGCTTACGTAAGGCCTATTGAAAAGCTTTCAGTTACATAGTACTATAAGTAGTACACCACGGTCAGGTATCTTATCTCTAGTAAACATTTATTAATATAGTTATCTTGTAAATTTAAGTGCTCTTAACAAACGACAATACGTGCCGATACATTTATAAAACTGAGGGGAAATATGATACTTGGTAGTAGTTTTATGTTCTGTATTTAAAGTTGAATTCGAGAACGTGTAAGAAAAGGAACTTACCTGCTCTACCCATACATTAGTCGTCATAATTTGATTTTTTAAATTCTGAAAAGACAAATGTTTATAAATAAATTTAAATAGTTACTACTTCTTTTACAAACCAGATATTGGCATGCACAAAAAAATTGTTTAACAATAGCATGTTTTTATAAAACTGCGTTAAAGAAATTATAATACAAAGTTATATATCTAATAACAAATTAAATATCTGATTATACTTTTATTTCGTTTTATTTAAATAAAAACTTTCACAAATTGTATGTACTTACAACGTCTATCAATTGCGATAGTCTTAATCCCATTTTTACCGTTAATCGATCTGAATTATTGCCAACGGGGCGTATCAAACGGTTATAGTTGCTTAATAGATCGTCGTATAGACGTTTTGCATCAGGGTTGCCCAGGCCGCCGGTGGCAAATTGTAGCGCTATGAACAAAGCTGCAAATAGCAAGCTCCCCATCTTAGGCCAGGTCCACCCCTTTAATAAGAAACGTAAATAAGATTTTATAGTCATAATGTTGTGCGACTACTCTTATTTGAGATAAAAAATCATTAAATAATAAATAAATATTCAAATGATGCATTATGTTCCTTATAATCGTATGGCACATACATACGTATGTGAACAAACAAATGTTTTATATGTCACCATTAAGCTGGTAAAATAAAGTTAACAATTTTTCGAGTTATATTTGGACATATATTTTTTGCTCCAAATTTCCATAAAGACGTTTTAAAATGGAAAACATGAGTAAAAGTTATTTTCAATAGGGCGTTTTTTTTTCTATTTCTAGATGTCACTTTTCATTTAAAAAAACAACATAAATATCGAATATTGTGGTACGGTTTTTATTACTACACACTTGTAATATGGTCGATTCCCGACCACAAGCGAGACTAGTACGTATTATTGCTCGAAAAATGTATGCTTGTTCTATTAACATTTTTAAAGAAACAGCAATTTGTCTCTGCATCTTATTCTGAAGATACTATCCCCAAATCCTTTGAAAATATCTATCTCAAGCAAATTGTTAAAATACATTTCAGATCTTCGCAACTGCATATAACATGCAGTAAGGGTTTGTTATAAAATGTGTAAGATACATATTTTTTTAATAAAGTTATATAAATATACAAATAAATATATCTATAGCTTTTAAACAAATGTAATAACTTGAAATGGTGATATCCTCCTTTAATTGAGAATTGAAAGCCGTCAACATTTGAATTTTTTATTATGTTTTAATTTTGTATGTACCTATCCTTAAAGCTCAAACAAAATTTCCACTGAGCTGAAAACTAATAATCCTTTCTAGTTCTAATTCTTAATAAACTCATTAAGCCCTCTATCTTTAATATCATAATGTTCAAGGTATATGAACACCGAAATAATTACGTACATGAATTTGTTCAGAGTTCCTTATAAGTTCTCAGTGGTGCAAAATTAGAAGGTCATTAGCTATAATAGCGAATTTTAAACAAGCTCTATATAATATTCAATGTTTTTAAAAATGCAAATGACTATATAATTAAGCTATATCAGTGCACGTGGGACAACAGAACTGTATTAAGTATTAACAGTCACTTTATATGAAGTACATTATGGCTTAGGAAAATGTTTGTTCTATTGTTGATTTTTATTCGGTAGGCCATACGGTAATAATATATGAGCACTTCTTACGGAAAAATAAGATAACGAATAAACATTAGTTTATGTTTAGTTCAGAAATCAAAAGCTTATTGCACAATTCGTTTATCTCTTTGCTTTGCAATATGACGTACAAAAGTCACAGTATAGGTAACTCTATTACAACAGGTTGTTGAACGCGCAGTGATAACCGCTATTTTGTTTCACGTGCATCGCATCAGACATGGTCTTTTATTTCTACTGAATTAATTAGAGAATGTAACTATTTGAAGACCAAATGGAAAGTCATCCAAGGTATACTCTTCCAATAGTACCTTTATCAACATACTCTACTTAATTCCCAGTTAATTAGGTTAAAAATGAAACACGTATGATTTTTTTCTTGAATGAATTATAAATAACTAGCTGAACCGGCAAACTTTGTACCGCCTAACAGCCGATTCTTTAATTTTTTATTTTTTTTAATTCTTATTCTGCTATTCGGGACACCAATCTGATCAAAAACTTTTAAAGCACACATCAATGTTGAATCTTGCCATTCAGTAAAATCTTCCAAGTACATAATGTAAATATGTAACCAAAGGAAGTGGATTTGGTGCAGAGAATTCAAATAAAGAAGTAACCCAATACCAAATGGGCCGCTATGCCAGCATTAATAAAGCATTTTGGCAAATTTTGTCTTTTCTAATTCATAGAGACACCCCACAGTTGTTCACTTAACCGTGCACTTACAAAATGGACTGAGAGTGTATTTCACAGCTCAGAATGCAGTACAAAGAGCTCACCAGATTAAGTAATATTATAGATGCACAGCAAAGAGACGTTTATATTTCAAGTGACATTTTACCACCAACAATTTACATTTTACCATAGACAATTTGTTTCTGAGTAATGTTACCATCGTATAAATATTGACTAATATTGACATTAATATTTATAAGATACTAATGTCACTCAATTGTTTTGCCTTCCCGGAACCCCTCCACTAACACTTAAACTTTATGGTATGGTATTAAAGTTCAAATTGACTTTTAAGTATTATTACGAATCTTTTGTATGGGATTATAGAAAAGTGTTGTTTTTAGACTTTTTCAGGCAATTTTTATACCCTCCAGAGGAAGGTATATTCACTTTGCCAATACATTTGTAACGCCAAGAAGGAGTCACCGGAGACCTCATAAAGTATATATATTCTGAATCAGGATCATATTCTGAATCGATTTAGCCATGTCCGTCTGTCTGTCTGTCTGTCTATCTGTTGAAAGCACGATAGCGCCCAACGTAATTGACGTAGGTGAATGAAATTCGGTGAAAGGACTTCTTTTTATCGGCGTCAGGTTGGTATTGAAAATGGGCTATGTCGGTCAAGTAGTTCTGGTACCTCCCATACAAAACCAATATAGGACCCATGTTCCTCTCTGTCTGTTGAAAGCACGATAGCGCCCAAAGTAATTGACGTAGGTGAATGAAATTTGGTGAGAGCACTTATTTTTATCAGCGTCAGGTTGATATTGAAAACGGGGTATGTCGGTCAAGTAGTTCTGGTAACTTCCATACAAAACCAATATTGGACCCATGTGTCTCTCTGTCTGTTGAAAGCACGATGGCGCCCAAAGTAATTGATGTAGCTGAATGAAATTTGGTGAAAGGACTTCTTCTTATCGGCGTCAGGTTGGTATTCAAAATGGGCTATGTCGGTCAAGTAGTTCTGATACCTCCCATACAAAACCAATATTAGACCCATGTGTTCCTCTTTCCGTTGAAAACACGATAGCGCCCAAAAGAATCAACCTAGGTGAATGAAGTTTTGTGAAAGGACTTCTTTTATCGTCGTTAGGTTGGTATTAAAAATGGGCTATGTCGGTCAAGTAGTTCTGGTATTTTGCATGACTTGTATGCAGTGGAGGGTATCAAATCGGCCAGGCCGATGATAACACTTTTACTTGTTTTAATTTTTTCTCTCCATAAGAACAATCCTCGTACTTGAAGGAATATTCTAAAAAAATAATTAGCGAAATCGGTTCAACTGCTCTCGAGATTTGCGCTTAGCAACACATTCAGGGATTAATTTTTATATTATAGACGGGGGTTGCGCACGAATTTGGACGTTTTCTTCGTTGTTGCGCAATCTCTCTATCTTCTTGACTCATGTTCGCACGATGAGTCGACACTGCTCGTGCACCAGCTGAACGTCGGTCGGCCTAAATTATATCTTTTCGTTGGTGGCATTATGAAGAACAACTGCAATGCAATGAAACCCCCAATAGAAAATTTGAAAACAATGAAACACCAATAGGAACGTACCACTTCTTACAGACATATCCCAATAGACAACCAACAATGCAACACAGCACAAATTCGCAAAATGCTTCAATCGCTCAATCGCCACTGTTCGAATGAAATGAAAAAATGTCAATATGAATAAACTCATTTCTATTCTTCTATATATTGTCATTATCAATTTGAATTCACAAAATCGCAATGAAGAAATCCGAATCTGTAATGTGCAATGGCCGGCAAACGTTATTCGATCGAACAAAACACGAATTCGCAAAGTGCAATACGGACGCTGAAACTAGAGACAATACTGAGACCACCAACTTCGGCCGATTTCCCGTTACTTAGCCTACAAGCTATATTTTTTCGGAGTGGTCACGATTTACTGCGCTAGTATTGATACATAGAAATTCGTATTGACAAATGTCACGTAACATCAAAAATTCTGAGGCACCAATACACTCCCAAAAAATATGAGCCACTTCCACTTTGGGCAAAGTGGCTTGCAGTGTTCATATAATTTTATCCGTTAAATTTAAAATTGTACGTTACGTGTGAATAATATTTTTTTTTAGGAAAAAGTGTACATTTGCTCAAAATATTTGCGAAAAATTAAGAATGTAGGTTGGTTGAGGGAAAATAAAAACATTTTGAGTAAATTTTCTTTATTATTTAAGAAAAATTTACACACGAAATCGAAGTTAATTATATCCAAAAGCGGGAAATACACAACCATATTTGTCCTAATATATTTCTCGTATATAAAACATCTCCTTTAGATAGCTTTGTTAACCACACAAATAAAATTATTCACCTTTAAAAAATTTATAATAATTAACCAAAAATGTGGTATTCCCGAACTCTTTCACATTTCCACACGGCTGCCGAGGTTGGCAGTATTTATTTTTGTATTTTTTGTATGTTTTTGCATGTCACACGGATTCCCAATTGACATAACACCGATAGGAATACAAAATGACGTATTTGAAAAAAAACTGAGGGGGCCAGCAGCAAGAGGATTGTGAGTTGGGGGTCTCAGTATGATTTGTCTATGGTAGTAGCAGCCAGAGACAATACTGAGACCACCAACTTCGACCGATTTCCCGTTACTTAGCCTACAAGCTATATTTCTATGGGGTGGCACATGCTAAGTGCGCTTGTATTGTACATAGAAATTCGTATTGACAAATGTCACGAAACTTCAGAAACAAATACACTCGCACCTTGCATATGCCACTTCCGCTTTGGGCAAAGTGGCTTGCAGCGTTCATAGAATTTTATCCGTTAAATTTGAAATTGTTCGTTACTTGTGAATAATAATTATTTTTAGGAAAAAGTGAACATTTGGTTAAAATATTTACGAAAAATTAAGAATGTAGGTTGGTTGAGGGAAAATAAAAACATTTTGAGTAAATTTTCATTATTATTTAAGAAAAATTTACACACGAAATCGAAGTTAATTATATCCAAAAGCGGGAAATACGCAACCATATTTTTCCTAGTATTTTCTAGTATGTAAAACATCTAATTTAGATAGTTTTATTAACCACACAAATCAAATTATTCAGCTTAAAAAAATTTATAATTAATAACCAATGGCATTCAGTTATGCTAAAATGTGGTATTCCCGAACTCTTGCACATTTCCCCACGGTTGCCGAGGTTGGCAGCATTTATTTTTGTATTTTTTGTATGTTTTTGCATGTCACACGGATTCCCAATTGACAGAACACCGATAGGAATACAAAATGGCGAATTTGAAAAAAAACTGAGGGGGCCAGCGGCAAGAGGATTGTGAGTTGGGGGTCTCAGTATGGTTTGTCTATGGTAGCAGCAACAGCAACAGCAGCGAAAGCACCGTCCGAATGCTCACCACTTGTCTTCGATAGTGGCTGAGAAGCAGTGAGAGTAATGTTAGGTGCCGGCCCAGCATGTTTGTTGCGGGGTGTATGAGAGTCATTTAGAGACAGCTGTTTCGCAGCAGTTTTTTTCGGTACACTCGAAGCAATAGCTAGCGACGGCGAAACAATTTGAAAACAATCAAAGCACAGTTCAAATGCATTTCAAATGTTTCTAGAAAAGACAGTTCGCACTCCAATTCTTTTGTTTTTTAAGAATAACTCAATAAAACCATGCAAATTTGTCTGCTTCAAATACCTCTAAATATTGCTTATGTTCTAGTTAAATCGAATGATTTTTTGCTAATTATAAAAGGGCAAAGCGTAAAATATTAATTTTAGGACCAACTAAAAATAAAGCGACATTTAAATAAAGTAGACTATTACTATTCCGTTCGAAATTTTTGTATTTGTCGGCCTTTTCTAAATAAGTCAAAATGTTCATTTACTACCATGAAGGTCTCATTTAGAGAAGCGCGGCAAAACACGGATATTTGATATAAACGAAAATCAGGCACAGTCGCTTGAAGAGACAATTAAATCGTTTTGAAACCTCCATTATTAAATGTATAAAACATACTGTTGGCTTTACTTCTAACAGCACAGATGCGGTTCAGATTTGAGCCAGTCGCAACGCAAGTTATTAGAGCCTTATGTATATAATACTGAATATAAAGGGAATCTTATCGCAAAGAGCATTCATCAACGTCCCCATATATTTGAAATTAAAAACGATTTTAGATGACCTACCAATCTACGTGGTGCAGTACCTACTTAACGCATTGCATGTGTGCATGACTAAAACTAAAAATCGGCTAATAGCAAATAATGGAAAAACGTCCCGCTGAGTTCACTGTTCGACTACAATAGTGTGTCTGCACGCTTGGGAAGTTGCAGAACCACAGAAATAAAAATATATTACAGTGTTTGTTTCCATGTCAAAAAATGCAGTTCATCTCGAGCTAGTGGCAGATTTCTCAGGAGCAGCTGCCATACCAGCAGTTCTTCGATTCACTGGTATTCGAGGCAGCTGCACAGGGTGCACCTTTATGGAGTGATAATGGAACTGGTTTTGCTGAAAAAGAATTTGGAAAACTGGTAAGCAGTTGGTAACAAAATGAAGTGAATTTTTTGTATGCTTTATATTAAGATAACCTTTGGGATTCAAAGGTAAAATGAATAAAAAATCATTTGCATCAGGTCGAAGGTCTGCAGAAAATGACCGGTAGCGATTTCCAAACATTACATTATCATCATCTTCATACTGTATAATCATTAACAGCACAAATGAGCTTTGGTTTTAAATACACAACCCAAAGTGTCAATTATTGCCACTTTGATGGCCCATTTTTTCCAAAGATACTTCTATATCAAAACAAATTTCGACACATATGTAAAAAAGTGTGCTTAGCATTATTATTTATTTAACATTTTAGTTTGAATTGAATGAACAACACCTTTTTTTAAAACAGAACATAAAACAGAACACTAAAACTATATCCATACAGGGCACAAAAGTAAATGGAAAGTTGCAAATTAAGTTACAGCGCACTGCCAATAAAATAACTCCCGTTTCGACGAAATATTTTACACACCCAACCAATCTACCCAAATATAATATTCTACCCTTAGCCTTACTCCCTTCGCTTTAAAAAAGCTGCAAGAAGAAAGCTAAATGAGTACCCTTTTTGTGTATGTTCTCTCTTGTCATTCTCTTTTCTTTACTCTTTACTTTACCATTTTAGAAACATATTTTCGTATAAGGGTGTGGCATTTGAAACGCTTACTTTTGCAGCACTTCATTTCACAAAAGGGTTGAGCATTCAGGGAGTTACATAGGAACCGAAATAATAGAAGCAAATATTTGCAATCTTGCTGCAAGCCTTACAGCAATATTCTCCAAATAAAACAAGTCTTTCAGACAACATTCTATTACAGGTCTAATGAATGTTAAGTAAACAAAACATAACATAAAATGTGTCTTAACCAAAATGAAATATTTCTTACCTATTTAAAACGAAGTCAATGACGTACCTACCAAATGCATTTTTTATTACAAACGAAAATAATCAATATTAAAAAAATAATATATTGATGCTGGTATAGTTTTTGAATATTACAGAAATTAGTTAACGTACGTTTCAGTATGTAAATGGGCAGTATGACTCTCTTCTTCAGCAATTGTATCCAATTTTATCCTTAATATAATATGTACATTGAAGAATTGTCACTCTATGTAGGTATGCGCAAACTCTATTTCTGACAATTTGAAGAGATTTTGAAAGCTTAAAAGCATCTCTTTTGCGGGGGTGGTAAGTATCATCACATATGGATGTTGATTAGTGTTGATTACTTTACTTATAATTCTAACGGACTAAAGCGATAGAGAATAAAAACATGGTCAGTTTAAACTTAAGTTGATATGTCTTAAAATATACAGGGTCCAATGTCACTTTAAGTATTGCCATAATGTATAGTTTGCAGCAATTTCGAATGCGAAATTATTTATTATTTACTATTATTTAAATAAATCTAAACCCAAGTGCAATATAATATGAGAATGTGAACCTAATTAATACCAGAATAGGAGCGAATGTTAGTGAAGAGGTTCGACAGTATAAGGTGATAATGCAATGGTCAAATAAGACATCAACCTAAGTTAAATAACACCCCGACTCCACAGTAGATCTTCTTTTTGTTTACATCGTTAGGGCCATTTAAAAAAATATTTTTTTTTTGCAAATTGCAGTAATATGGAAATTTTATTAAATTTCATCAATTATAATATACATTTATAAAAGCTTATAGCTAACAAAGATATCAGGTATGAAAATAACAACATTTCTTTGTTCATGGGCAATGTGGTTATGTATTTCCATATTTCCATTCCATAATGAGATGGGACTTGAGTAGTTAATGAAAATGGGTAAGGTGGGGTAAAAGGTGTATGTTTGGGGTAGTAAGTGTACATGTGGGGTAGGTGATGGGTGGGCAATAACATCGCACGCATACGCATCGATCACATTTTTAACTTTCTAAGATTTTCAAACCAGAGAAAAGATATCCTGAGAAAATTCTGTTTAAGTATGAGCTATGAAGGGGATTTTATACAAAAAGTTATATTATGTAGTACAGGGTTTAAAATCGTATTATAGGGAGTGTCTAAAGTGTCTAAAATTGCTCTAAATTTGTAAAACATTGTATAAAGCGTATAAACTAAACGCGTTTGGAGGTTTTTTAGTGCCTAAAGGTAATATCGAAATTTCATTTTGACTTCGCATTTTTTAGCAAAATCTGTTATTTTTTTTTCACTGCAGGAAATATTTCAAAGATCAATTTTTTTCGAGAAAGTAATTTTTGTATTGTTCGAGATTGCTTTTATGTTCGATTTGGTAAAAAAAAACGTTTTTTTTATTTGGGCAATTTTGAGAAATCTCTATTTTTTTTCAGACACTTTCTTTTGCTTATGCCAATGTGTATGGCACACAGTTTGCGGTTACGAATTGTATAGGTATATTATTGATTTTACGCGTATAGAAACGAGTTTTTATGTACATTAAACTAGCTGGTACCCGCGACTTCGTCTGCGTACAATTAGTACTTCGAGTAACTCAATTAAAATATTTATATCAACAACAGCGCGACTTATCGGCTCCAAAACTATCCTATCTTTTAAGCCAACCTATCAGCCCTACAGCCTACACATTTAAATACATTGGTATTATACCAAAAGTATAGAATTTTACTATCCCTAACTTGAGAAATAATTGGTTCGTCATTTTTGCATCCAATTCTTTATCCCCTTCACGTTTTGTTTCACGATGTTAAAAGGTAACATTTAAAAGGTAACACTCTTACTTTCGCAGTTAAGTGGATCCCAAATGTTTTGTTTATAAACTAAGTATTAAAAGCCCGTCAGATCTAGCGTTCCTATCCAATTCCCCCGCAAATTTTAAAAATAAAATTCTCTCTTAGTTTTTTTATCTCTGCTGTGAATTGCGATTCAGCGTGACCATTATGAGAATAAAGTTGCGATTTGGAACTTTTTTAGCCCTTTTTAAGTTGGAGAAGGCGCTTTAAAAATATTTCAAAAGCTCTTATATCAAAATAAAAACATTTCAAATGTAACGCAGTTGCCTGTCACAACACTATTGTTTGACGAACCAATCCTTGTTAAATATCGTTCACGAATTTGAAATAAGCTATTCTGTCGGAGTCGCTTGTACGGGCATGATGAATGAAAGAAAAGTACCTATAGTTTTTACACAACTGCGTGGGTAGTTGAAATTTAATGTAGTAAATGTTCAACTTTTTCAATTGCTAATATTTGAAAAATCTAAAAATGCAAAAATAAGAAGCAAGAAAATCTCTTTTTTTTGACACTTCATTTGTTAAAATTGGTTGAGCGTGTGAACCGCAAATGTAAATATACTACTATAGAAACTACAGAAATAATATAGAGTGGATTGTATTTACACCAACAATAAATCAAACAAATTAATTCACCTATATCGTCTTCACTTCTTGAGTTCTTCAATTCTTTACTGTAGATATCAATGTAGGTAGTATAGTATCACAACCCAGTGTTATTATATTGTGGGATTTATCCCTTTTTGTGGGAATTTCGATGTCCGAAAAGCCTTCCGTGGGATAAAGGGATAATGCACCGAATCGTGGGAATTTCAGAAATCTAACAAAAACATTTAAACTTTAAGATTTTGGTGAAATTCTTGGCATATGCAAGGTGCGAGTGTATTTGTCAGCCGGACTTTCTGAAGTTAGGTGACATTTGTCAATACGAATTTATATGTAACAATACAAGCACACTTAGCATTTGCCACCCCATAGAAATATAGCTTGTAGGCTAAGTAACGGGAAATCGGCGAAGTTGGTGGTCTCAGTATTGTCCCTGCTTTTTACTACTTTTCTGATGGAAGCACTGTATAACTTATATGCATGTGGAAAACCAAATTATAAATAAAAATATTCGGATTGGTGTAAAATTGTTGTATAAATACTTATACACTGCATAACTATAACTTGATCACATTTTTTTTTTTGCCAGCGGAAAACTGAAATCTCAGATCAAACACTAACATTCTCTTCACTTCGTTTGGTAACAGAGATTTTGAATTGAATGAAATATTTTTTAGAATGCTCAAATAACAATCATAGCATTATACACAACTTTTCCAAACGTTTTCTTATACAAGAGGTAACCAATTTTGTGTTGGAATTCGTATTTTTCACCAGTTGGCAAGTATTTTGTTTTTCGTTACAGGTAAATGTAATAGATATACTTTTTACTACTTTTCTGATGCAAGCACTTTTACGCATGTGGAAAACCGTGTTATAAATACGAATTTTCGGATTGGTGTAAAAAGGTTATATAAATACTTATACCCTGCATAACTATAACTTGATCAAGCGTGTCGCAAAGTTCGATTAAGGAGGATTTTGAATTATAGAGAGTCGACTAACGCAAGGTTAAAACATATGTTTCAGAAGTTTTGACAGTAATCATAAAAATGTCGTAATTAATATCCCAACAAAAATTAATGGCCTGTACTTCGTTCATTTATTTTCCCTACACGAGTTGTATAAGCTCGCTTCAAAGGTGCGTGAAAATAAATACAAAAAATAAACCAAGTAGAAACGTTGAATTTTTAAATTGAATGCCGACCTTATTTTAATCGATAAAGTCATATTGCCTAAAATAGCAAAAGTTTCCTTTATTTTTATACATATAGCAAAACCGCAAGCCAATTAACACATTCGCATTTGCTCACACTTAACGTTCATTCACCTCACACTGAATTAGTTTTAATAATGTGGCATTACCATTTTTTTTTTCATTAAAATTATGTTCGATAACATTGAATTGTAATAAAATTTAGTATTTTATAATAAATTTTTAGAATAAATAAAAAAAATAAAAAAATAATAATAATAATAATAATAAAAACAAAAACTAATTCTGGAAGGATCGGAGGAAGCGTGATAGCCAAAATCAGGGAGATTTTTACTTTGTACATTGTAAAAAGCAAGTGGAATACATAACAAAGCATACTGAGACCCGTAATTAATTTAAATAATGGAAAAAATATGCTTAGGACAAACAGGATTATGTATTTATCACTTTTTGATATCATAAGCAGTTCATTTCTTAAAATGAAATAAATTCCTATATAACAACCCTAGCGCACCTACAGTCGTTGCTATTGCCACTGCATAAAAATATAGGTGGTAGGCAAGTAACGATGTAATTTGGGTGTCTCAGTATGATTTGTCTATAGCGCTTTGGCCTTATCGTTGACGGCCATTGCTAAATGTATATAAACATATAAAGATAAATAAATATTAACATCCTTAGTACTTAAGAAAAATGTTTACTAGCAATGCAGAATATGAATTTATCTTACAATCTACTTACAATCTCTTCGCAAGCCGGTGCATCGCCTGCAAATTACAGCCTTGCGCCACTTTTTGACCCCCCTACATCCAGATGGGGAAAGTGTGATGCAAATAATTCACGGCGAATCGTAGAGTATTATTTCAAATCACTTTAGTACTGATTGTTCTTGTGTATCTGATTCATACAGATTGGTATTTTATTGTCTTATTCTTTCTTCGGACGGTTGAGTCCGTTTTATGTTTATTGTAACAATCAGTCAAATAACCGCAACTATAATAATACGAGCAGCAAAAAGTATTGTTCATAATCCATAATTTAATCCTCTCGTGTGTTGGGCAGAAATATAACTTCGAAATGCGTCGAAATGTTGCGGTGAAATCGACAAGAAGTCACATTTATAGTGTAGTATGTTCTATGTTTCATTAAACTTTGTATTTTGTTATTAATTTGAAGACTCAATTCCTTTTTCAAATTCCATTTGTTGACTTCTAAATGCAGTCATGTCTAGCTTTTTATTGCGTTTCTTATACTGTATCGGTATTGTACATACTTTGATTTATTTAGTAAAATGGACACTACTCCTTTAAAGTTTGTTTACACATGTAAATAATTTTTGTTTACTACATGATGTTGTCTTTAAGGTTTTACGACTGATTAATATTTAGCTGTATGAAAGATGAAATTGACTATGTTTGAACCAAACGTAATAAAATAAAGCAGTATATATAGATAGCGTCCAGAGCTCAAAATTTTTGTGTGCGGTTTGCAGATGGAAAAAGAATGCTGTAAAGTAGCATAAATGCTGTTTTTTATACTCTATGGTTGTATAAGCTGAAAGCAATTCCTTTTTTTTATATTCTTTATTTCCGCTCCTTTTCAAAATAAGGCCTTTTATTTAATACATATTGTTTACAAGTGCCTGTATTAGTCTTTTCTTGATAATTATGTCTGGCCGGAAAAGTATTTATCATATGCTTTTAATAACTACATTCGCTGCACAAAATATAGTAACAATGTTGTGAGCTGTGATTGCTAAGACTTTTATTAAAACGCATTCTTAATTTCGTAAATATTTTTTTTGCATTTTTCGAGATTATGAAAAGATCGTAAAGAAAATATTTTAAGCCTTTAGAACTTAGGTGTTATTCCAACTTTCGCAAAACAGTTATGCAAGAATTACAATCTCCGAAAAATTGGGTTCTTAATATTTGTATTCAAAATGAACTACCTATACTTTTATAGGTTTCTTTAGCTAGCTCAAAATGACTGCACTTCAATTCATTTCTATAATTTGAGTTCTATTATCTAGACAAAATTGCATTGAAAATTAATTTAATTGAAATATGAATTCTTGTTTCTAAAATTTAAGAAACAAACATAGAGCTGGTGTTTTTATTTCTTTTTGGGAATGCATTGGATTTTTGGTACGATCCGTTTAATATTTTATAGTCGAAGAGGCTGCAAAGAAAATAAAGAGAAAATCGTGTTTTTAATTGGCATAGAGAACCTTTTAATTAGAATGGAAAATGTATTTTTACAGACAATTTTTTTCTTTTCTTTTTTTTTTCTTAATAGGTAGGTACTCACTTCCAAGAATCGGGCAATAATTAAAATAAAAAGTTAATTAAGCAAATCTTGCTTTCAAAAACAACTTATAATTTTTATTCAACAACTTCCGATTAATTTTCATTTTGGTCGAGAATGGAAAGCAAAATAAAAAAATAGTTGGGCACTCTCAATATGACGGCTTTTTAATTTTTTTTTTGTTTAATTATTGTATTTCCTAAATACAAACATTTTTAAACAGTAGGCGTGTTTTTTGCACTATAACGAAAAATATGCTGATTAAAGTTTCACTTTACTTTATCTATAACTTGACTCCATAGCAAATTGCAATAGAACAATTTATCAAATGTCAGTGTTACAGGCTGTCTATAAATTATTTCATGTGAATATTTTGGTTATTAAATGAATGTTTTAACGATCCATAAAAATGTTATCGATAAAATAGAACGATGAAACGATTTAACCAAAAATATGTTTGATGTTTATGCTGCTGGCAATGACGGTGCGCATTGCCGTTCGATAATCAACCGTGAAACGTAAGTGAATCTTGTGTTCTAATGAGAAGAAATCGCTGCCATATCGGTGCGGAGCTGCAATCAAGAAGTCCTTGCGACTTATTGACTGTCATTGCGATTGCAATTGGGATCCAGGTTTCAGTCGTAGAAGGTGTGGTGTAATGTCTGGAAAGTCCAGTGAGTTAAAAAAAATTAGTTTAATAATATAATTTTGAACGTTGAATTGAATTGTTGCATTTGCCGCAGTATTGTGAACTATTTGTGTTGCACGAACGATGTCATTTGGAAGCACGACTTAAATCTGCGAATGGACTTCAGGAACAGGTTTGAATCTGGATTTCTGCCGATGACCAAGCTGTTGAATGGTTCTGGTGGTGTCTTAATTGCTGTTAGTTGCACTTTTCATGATGCGGAAAGCGGAACACAGATAATGATAATGGTAAACGTCACTACTGCGATCGATGTACAAACAAAAACTGTGTAAGAAGTGAGATACAGGTTATTGCAAGAGAGACAGGAGAACGCTTCCATCCCTACTCCGTGTTGTTTACGGGGTGAGAAGTGACAATGGTAAACCCCCGGCGGGGATAGTTGATCCAGTGTTAATTGATCAGCTATCGAACGGGGTTAAAAATATAAAATGCTCTTAAAAAGTAGGGGTTAATGGTAGGTGGGTGAAAATTTAGGACTGAAAATAACAAAAAAAAAAATTTGTCCAAAAAATTAAAAAAAATTGTTTTGAGGTGAACCACCCTTAACACTTAGGGGTATAAAAGTTAGTTAGTTAAATCTATTCCCACACCTACTAAATATACATATAAAATATCATCAAAATCGGTCGAGCCGTTTCGGAGGAGTATAAACACTAAAACTGTGACACGAGATTTTTATATATTAGATAGTTAATAACATTGGGGTGAAGGTCTGTGAAATTAAACCCTCCATAGAAGCAACCCTAAGTAATAACCAAAGGGAATGCTCTAGTCTGGAGAACCCCATATCAGAGGAACAATGGAGTACAAACAAGGACCGAATGGTGGCGCGCACAGTTGACAGACAACCTCAATGATCATGGCGCAGAGCAGAATATAGCTAGACACAAATCGAACTGGCCGAAGATGCACGTTGGTTGAGGCCCAATTCCATTTCGTACTGTAGCACAAGCAAAAGAAAATAAATGGCAGCGATACTCACTTGAATTTGAAATTTTTTTTTCATATGAAAAATTGGTGTTTGAGTGTATTGAGGATATAGTTTGGCAGCGATACCCACTTGAATTTGAAATTTTTTTTTCATATGAAAAATTGTTGTTTGAGTGTATTGAGGATATAGTTTCCGAAATTTTAACGACCAAATATCGGTGGATTTAATTCTTTAATGGAGACTAAATTGCATGCCACTCTCAAACTCTTTATTTTAGAACCGAAAGCGGCAAGAGCAGGAAAATACAGCTACTAGTCAGCACAGTATTATTATTGATGTATCAGTTCCGTAACTGATACCTTTGGGAAAGCGAACCTGTATTGCATAATGTCAAAAATACATATGTTCTGAAATTTTGGACCCTACAATGCAAGCAGCACTGTAGATGTTCAGAATTTAGTTTTTATCGTTGACTGTCCATGTGACAAATAATACCAAAATGAAAGATAAAAAATAATTTTCATTCTTCTGTTAGTCTGCCTCAACAGTCAGCAGTTGGATCAAGGAAATTGATGCTAGCAAGTTCATTTAATTACATTCACTGGGTTGTTATGGAGTGGATTTAGAAATAGAGACATGTTGCAGTACCTATACTACAGAAATACTCTTGCTACTACATGATGTGACGATACGCACGTACTAATTTGTATTTAAATCTCGCTGCGATATGAACTCATGTATGAAGCATCGTTGTATATTATTGCACAATGCAACAAAGCGAAACGAAACAGATTTTTACATTCTTCGCACAAAATCTAGAATGTTAAAAAATCTATTAAAAATAATCTCAAAAATTTTTAAGGAAATTTTACATTTCACCGCAGCACATTATTTATTTATATCAAAAGATTGGATAATATGAAATATAGAATCTTAAGTAAAACTCATACACTTTTTCACTCTGTAAAGAAGATCATGGTTTAAAATTTAGTAAGGAAGACATACTTTATACAAATTTCTAAAGATATTAAATTGAGACTATTAGATAGACCCGTAAAAAGTGTTTAGTTTACATTTTTACTAAAAGCCCTCCACCTCTGGACATGCATTTACATGAAAACCAGATCAACTAAAAATCGTAAAGACAAAAGCTTTTTTTGGGTGTTTTAAACATATCACAAAGCTTTTTTTAGCGTTTGGAATCGGCGATTTTTTAATGAACAATACAATAAGAAAAGGAAATAAGGAATTAATGAAGAAAAATGAATATGTGTAACCACAAGACAATATTACTAACAAATCACATTCTTGAGTGTTATTCTTGTGTATGATTGAAATACATTAAATCATACAACATATTACAAAAAGTTACAGAAATGAAATGGGCTTACATGAACAAAAACCTGAAGAGTTGATCCAAAATAAGCATTATTAACGTAAGTATTATTTTTAATGAAAATGGTTCACTTCCTTGTTCTGCATATCGTTAAGGTTTCGTTACCAGCCCAACCTAGCAAAAAAAAAGCCTCGCACATAAGCACTTTTGAGATGACTTTTGTTTATAATTAATGAATTGAATTCATTTTATATCCGTTTCTCTTAACTTTTGTTTTTATCAGTAACGCATTTATACTAATTTATAAACATTATTTGGCTTCTGCAAATAGGATATGTTAACGTTAAAATTACACAAAAAATTCTCGTAAACCACCGTAACACACTTGCTGTCAAAACGTTACAATAGAAGCAAAAAGTGGGTGTAGCAAAAGAAACGGTAAAATTTAAGCTTCTAATATATTTACACAATACCATAACTATTTTTGTAACTGATGTTGCTTAACACATTTGACGTATACGTTATGGATGTAATGACATATCGATGTACATACCCATAGTTATATGTTTAAAATAAATTATTAAGCAAAAGACCTATTTGTGATGTATGCTAGTAGCGTTTGTATGGGTAATAGCATGAATAGATATAGGTAGTGAAACACTTAACAAATTTCTTCTCGGCACATGAATTTTACAAAATTTGAAGTGATTAGGTAATGCTAATTATACAACCACAATGATTTTATGTTTTTTTATTAAACATTTAATTATGTAACTTGATAGATAAATATGAATTTGTAACGAAATATTGACGGATTAAAGGAAATACTATCTCTCAAAACACCTCTTCGTACAAGTTTCATTATAATTTCCGGAATTACATTAATAAAATGAGTAAACTTAGAAAAATGCGAACAATTAGACGCAAACTGTTTACATTAATTTATAAATTATTTTTCAATGCAGAATGCGAATTAGGGTAGAGAAATCGCACACCATTCAAACCGCACAGTATCCATTGTCGATAGAAATTGAGTAAAAACTATGATACACTCGAAATATTCTTTGTATAATAAAATTATTTTTTTTATTTTAAACATATATTCATATTGCATATTTTATATTTTTTTTTTAAATGTTGTTGTTTAATATCCCGTTGAAAGTTTGGTTTATATTTAATTATCCTTTTCAACGAAGAAAGAAAACTGTTTGTATAACAGTAATTATTTTTCTTAAATTTTTGTTCTTTAACTCATAATAGAGATAACGTAACGTTCAACCCGAGGGCTCTGAGGCAACTGCTGTCTCCTGTACCAACGAATTTGTAACATCTGAAAAGCTGCGCATCCTTACTGCATCAATACAAATATATTGCGCGCAATTTGTGTATAACCCGTGTTTCTAAAAAAATAGGAGAATATTTTAGAAGCTTTTAAGAGTTTGGGGTGTGTGTCTTTTTCTCTGATAATAAATTATGTTTGCATTGGAAATATGAAACTGATGTTTATTTTTATTTAGTTTATTAAGTTTAAGTCAATTGGAACATGGAAAAAAAGAGAAAAAAATAGTAATAATAAAATAGGTATATAAGCCATATTTATTACTGGGGTTGTTTTTTATTGTAAATTTTTTTATATACATTTTTTACTTAAACTTTAAGAAATAACTTTCGCAAGTAAAAACTCGGAATCATCTAATAAAAATACATATCATACTAGTACAACATCGTAAAATGTTAACGAGTGGGCGGATTTCAATGTTGCGTTTGCATGAAATAATAATAAGGGATTGAATGTAGATTCACCAAGGTTTAATTCGAGATCATAATTATTCTCCTCAAAAAAAGTAGGAATTGCAATAAGCTATGCCTTGAAGTACATTGGTCAAACACTTCTATTTTTTACTATTATTATTTTTATTAGAATGTCAAAGTATTTAAGAGTATTTATTTTTTTAGCTTGAGTTCGGCCAGTGGTAGAAATCCTACCATTATAGCAACCTGGCTTATTCAATACATATTGTAAGCAAATTACAAACAGCCTTTTATCTTTGCACAATCTTCAAAAAAAAAGTGGTTCTTAACTATTTTCCTTCGCCTATTTATATATTATATATAAGATAAAATTCATAATTTACGAAAGCATTTATAAACCCAAAGTATAAGAATATTTGTTGACAATGTTATAAACAATGATTTGGCAAAGAGGAAATCCAATTCAAAAGAGAATTGTTGCTTTCCTCGTTTCTAGAATACTCGTATAACAACTCGAATCTTCGATGCCATGGTCAAAACTTTCAATCATTTTTTTTAAACTTAATGTATATTCATAAATATTATAAGAGAAAGTGAGAATCTGCACCACGTATTTCAATCCAACTCCTTCAGAGTTGGTTGTTAGTTCGTTGTTAGAACATATTATTAAAGGGACACGATTGATCCAATGTAAATGTGATTAGCGTACAGTGCGCATATTCATCAAAGCTTTCACTAACAGAGGCTGAAAGTAAGTGTAAAATCTTTTACTACATATACAGAACAGATATACGAGTACCACACTTATCACATTGATTAACAAAATTTGGGCGTGGATTTTCTAAGTCACAATTTAATGTTCAAAACAATGTGCTAAATGCGCTCTTTATCTTTAAAAATTATTATTTTTCTTTTTTATTTTTTTTGATTTTCGAAGCATTTTATAATCACAACTCTTTCAATTAGCATAAAATTGTCGCATAGTTACATAGATACATGTAGCATATGCGGAGGAATTATCGTAAAAGTACGAGATCAATTTGAAAAAGTTTGTTTTGATGTATTCTCGATTTTAATGATTCAAAGTCTAATCTACATAAATATCGGGATTTACATTAAGGAAATATGGTTTATTAGAATACGAATTTTGATAACAAAATAAATTATTATTCTACATTTTGATATTTATCTTTACCTTTCGTATCAATTAATGATAATAATGATAACATATTAAAATTATGTCGTTTTTTCCTGATTTAAAATTGTCGCATAGGATTAAGTAGTGAATAATTGTATTCTTGGGACAATATAATTTTGTTTTGTGGAATTAAATTGAAACGGAAACTGAAAGTAAAAGTAGATACATAGTAGAGTAATGATAAAAAAATTTCAACTTTTCCAAAAATCTTACTCCAAGAGGGAATGCAAATTCACTTTTTTTGCTTTTAGAGGAAAAAAAAATAAACACGAAGTCGGATTGACTAAAAACTTTACCCGTTAGTAGAAAAACATAAATTATTATATTTATTTTACAAATAAAGAAATTACGAACGCTCCTGTGGTTATTAATAACCAAGTAGTTCCTTATTCTAACACAGCTAAGTATCTGGGTATGAATCTAGATGCTAAACTGAAATGGAAGGAACATGTGAAAAAGAAAGTAGAAGATTTAAATATTAGGTATAGAAAACTGTATTGGTTGCTAGGACATAACTCTGAAATGTCCACTGAGAATAAAATTTTAATATATAATCAGATACTAAAACCTGTTTGGACGTATGGTATCCAATTACAGAGTTGCACAAAGAAAACAAATGTACAAATAATACAAACTTTCCAAAACAAAGTCCTTCGGGGAATAGTAAATGCCCCGTGGTATATTAGAAATAATGACTTGCATAGTGATTTGCAGATTGAATTTGTAATTAAAAAGTACGCAATTCGTCACAATGACCGTCTGCAGATGCATATTAATATAAAAAATAATAGACGTCTTAAATGTTCGATATAATATTCGTAGATTAAAAAGAACTAAGCCTTACGAGAGGCTAAGGTCTTTCAAATATACCTTAACTAATTGATAATCGGAGGGTAGCTATACCTTCACAGCCTAGCAAAAATACGAGTACCCTCCGATTGCCAAATACATAGTTAAGTAAAATAAATGTGTAATTTTAAATTTCTTGTTTTCAGTCAGTCGGGTTTTTTGGTTTTTTGAATTTATTTTTTTTATTTTTATCTTTTTAGCCTATGACACTCTGGGGAGGAATACGAATATAATGACTCCTCACTCTTCAAAATCAGTCAAGCCATTAAGCTACAGGGCGTCATGTAGGAACGTACATAGGATACGCGATACATAGCCCTCCCTGTGTACAGTCGGGTAAAAAAGAGCATATACCATTTAGTATAGTAACATAAATATGAACAACAGAAGCAAAACTTTGGTACCTACTTAAGTATAAGTAGATACATAAGTCGGCTATGGATCAACAAAATTTTTTTGATTTCCGACACTCAGTGAAGGTACGTTTTCTGATGCACTTACAAATTTTGTGGACCAACTTACGATTAACAAATTACTGCTGAGTAATGTTAAGTACTATATTTATTAAGACCAATATATCATCTGGTGAAACTATATATAGTTACACCTATAGTACAGATCTCCTTAAAATTGTACAAGCTTTTAAATTATGCGAAGTGCACTCTATAAGTCCTACTAAGAGAATTAAGGGCTGTGGCTGATATGCATCTCTTACGTATCCAGAGTCCCAGACCCAGCCCAAAATGATAACAGGAACGGAAAGGAAACAACTTTGGAAAATATCTTTTAGTCTCTTACTCCCATATACAGCCTAACCCCACCCTTTGCTAAGATTATCATTTAACACAAAAATATTTCGAACATAAACATTGAGAGAGGGAAAGTAAGAGAAAGACAAGGCACAGATGTTTTTGAATGCTGGAGCTAGACTATAGCAGAGTTTTTATTTCTCCGTTAAGGACTTTGTATATACTTACATCTGAAAAGTTAAAGTATGGGGAATAAAAAAAAATTATGTGGAAAACTTGTAATGTAGCTTTGTTTCACTTGATCTGGATTTGGTTATGATAAGCGATTTTATTCGTTACAAAGAGATACGTGTATCAAAGTGGTGTAAGACGATATTGTCTTCTAAAAGTGTAGACTTGTCAAGCTATGAATCTAACACAGAGAGGCTTTAAAATGCATGCGCCTTTCAAATTGAGCATGAGCAAAAATCGATTCAAATAGGTATTCTCCATAAAAGCTCTCAGTTAATAAAATGTTCTCCCAAAGCAACACGGATAAGTTGACACCATGTCTGTTTGCGCAGTTTCAAAAACAAAATACTCGCGAATAAGTTTTACACATAAGAAATATTCTTTGCCTCAGTTCGTGTGCGATTCTCATACGAAAAGTAGTTAGAGATCTGTTAAAAACTCTACGTTCAAATATGATTCGCGAGAGTGAAACAAATACGTTGATAAAATAGCACTTTAATAAAAATGGTATCTCTAATTTTACTGCACAATAATCGTACATCCAAAATAAACCTAGTACAAAAAAAGTTGCGTATCGAAAACAGTTTTTTATGAGCTTACATCTGGATGCGTATGTAGGTACACATACAAAGGCTCCTGGAATATTTTGTCTTTAGAACTGTCACTCGCGGAATATTTCGTTTTTTAGAACAGTCACTGTGATAAAGTTGTAAGAATTTAAGAATCAAGAAATACGTTTTAAGTAATTTAAAGTACTAAAATTAGAAATGTGTTATTACAAATGTCATGTAAATATTCTGTGACTCCCTTCCTGCGACCATTTTAAAGAAATAGTATTTGTAAAATCGCATAGTCTTTAAGTTTTAATATAACCATGACGAAAAAACTTAATACATTTTGCGATTTCTTTAAAAGTTTATATGTTATCCTATTTTGTATGGTACTGATCGAAAGTGTTAACGGAAATCCAGATGCAAAAAGGCTATATGACGATTTGTTAAGTAACTATAATCGTCTTATAAGACCTGTGAGCAATAATACCGACACCGTGCTTGTAAAGTTGGGGTTGCGGCTCTCACAACTTATTGATTTGGTGAGTATCATTATATTATTTTAAATGTAAGACCACATATTAATAATTTTAAATTTTATGTGAGTGCATAAGAAAGACAAACATTTTACTGTTTTTAAAAAGAATCGTCACTATAAAACTCCATTTGAGTTACCAAATAGCATGTAAAATGCCCAAAGATTTCAACTTTTTTACCTGACGACACAGAAGACAGGTAATGTGTATCGTGCGTGTGTCTGTTTCAACGTGACCTCCTGTAGCCTAAACGACTTGACCGATTTTGAAGAGTGAGGTGTCTTGAATGTGTCTTGTTCACGTCTTTTAAGTTCGTGACTGTAAGTCAGCAGTTTTATTTTTAAATTAACTTTTGTTTACATAACTATTATCATCTTCATCATTGTATACCAAATCGGTCGAAAATTAAAACTCTTACACACGAATACACTGATGTGCTCCAAGTACAAAGCAATTCCCGAAATATGGGCGTTGCACCTCTTTTGTAACAAAAATTGTCGCCATGCTTCAGCAGATTAGGGTTATCTACTCCACATGCAAAATTTGGAAATAGTATTTGAAAATACATAAATTATAATGACTCATCAGCAAAATACCTACCATGGTTATTAAACAATAAAGTGAATTCAGTCGTTTTTTAAGAAACGGGATAGCATATATACTTCTTTTTGTCCTCATTAACAGCCAGACCCATCTTCGCCGCCTCCGTTTCGATGCTTGTAAATGCGCCACTAACAGCTCGACGCGTTCTCCCAATAATGTCAATATCATCAGAGTAGGAAAGTAGTTGACTTTTGAACAATTTTAATTCTGGTGTTGGCTTGTAAGTTTCATACAATTGTTTCAAGAATGATATTAAAGAAAGTACATGAGCGCGTCGCCTTGTCTCAAACCTTTTTCGACATCAAATGGCTCGGTGCTGTTCTTGCCGACTTTGACGGATCAGCGAGATTTCTCCATCGTTATCCTGCACAAACGGACGAGTTTGGCGGGGATGTCAAAACTCGACATGGGCTTGTATAATTCGTCCCTTAAATAGATGGTGTGTGTCGGTCTGAAATTCCTGGGTTTTTTGAAAGATCTGTCGGAGTGTGAACATTTTTTCGATGGTTGACTTTCCTGGTGTAAAAACACACTGATATGGACCGATCCGGTTGTTGGCGAAAGGTTTTTGGGGTTCACACAATTTAGGAGACTTATTCCTCTGTAGTTGGCGCAGTTCAGAGTAACTTCCTTTCCTGTGGATGGGGCACACGATGCTGACGTTCCATTCGTCGGGCATGCTTTCATCCGACCAAATTTTACAAATGAGTTTGTGCATGCTCCTTACCAAGCTATTTCTCGCTGCTTTGAAGAGCTCGGCCTGTAGGCCATCCGCTCCAGCAGCTTTTTTGGACCTAAGTTTGGATATCACTTCCTGTTCACACACATGATTTAAGCTAATAAATAAAGCAAGGTGTGTTCAGATAGAAATACCAGTAAACTAAGCGCAATTGATGTGTATGTACATATAAGATAGTTCAACAACTGAACACCGCAAAGTTGATGACAATCAGAGTTCTACCATGTGGTGGACATGTGTTCTTATATTCATCTTTCATTCCTATATTTATCCATAGTTGCAAATATTCTAAACCTAAACTACTTAAATGTAGGTATAAGTATATAATATCGCCTCACCTTTCTTGCAGAATCTAAAGGACCAAATATTAACAACAAATGTGTGGTTGGAACATGTAAGTTGTTTGGTTTACTTCCTTCCTATTCCTTTACTATCTATGTGCGCAATATTTAAAAAAAAAAAAAACAATATTTGACATAATATGTACCTCCACTCCATATAAAATATATTTTAATTCGTATTCTATAGGAATGGCAAGATCACAAGTTTAAGTGGGATCCTTCGGAGTATGGTGGTGTTACGGAACTATATGTGCCATCTGAACATATTTGGCTGCCGGATATAGTGTTATACAATAAGTGAGTATATATTACATATCTAATTAATTTAATGAATACATAGGATAGTTCGTTTGTTATAAGATGCTATAAATTAAAATCTGCCTTTCATAGTGCCGATGGTGAATATGTTGTAACAACAATGACAAAGGCTATCTTACACTACACTGGTAAAGTCGTTTGGACACCACCTGCAATTTTTAAGTCTTCATGCGAAATCGATGTACGATATTTCCCATTTGATCAACAAACCTGCTTTATGAAATTTGGATCGTGGACCTATGATGGAGATCAGGTATTTTTCTTTTGACCATCACAAGCTTTTATGATAGTTATTACTCTATACAACGTTACAGATCTTTATATCGCCTAAAAATATATTTAGATAGTTAAGCCATGAAGTGAAATATTTTTGTATATTTTGCTTGCTTTTATATGTTAGTTTAGTAATTCTTGCCTCAATTAAAAAGACTCGACTTCAATTCGACTCTTTATTACAATTAAAAAATTAACAAATGAACTCTGCGGAACAAGGTAGAAAAGATTATGGCGGAAAATTGCTCTGAGAGCAAAAAAAGTGCTCTGAGGGCGCCTAATCGAATACCACATAAATTTGTTCGCTCATTGTTCGGTGCTGTTTGACGTACCATTGGCAGCATGAACGCAAAAACTAGATTGGTCGGGAACGTCACTTTGTCTGCGTCAGGTACATTTGAAAACTGTCTACTTAGTACTCAGCAGGGTTCGGACTTTGAAAATCGTATTTCGAAGTAGATGAAAAGGAAAAGCGAAGTAGAAAAAAAATTTTTGAAGTAGATTTATTAAAAACAATGAAATTTTTTTTATTTTAAAAAAAAAATTGTATTTCAACAAAAAAAAATTTAGAGGAACAAAATTGCACATTTATTAGAAAGAGAAAAAAGAAATACATATTTATGCATTTACATTGCTTTTTTCAATATATTAGACTCCATTGCATTTCTTAAATAACTTTTTTTATACAGCGAAAACATTAGGTATTTAAAACAAATTTACCATCAACAAATCTATATTGCTTTAAAAGTTTGATTAAATTAAGCGGTGGAACATAAACATCTTTCCGATTTTCCAATAAAGATCTTGAGAACATTAGATTTTCAACTGTTTTTACATTTAATCTATTTCAGAACTTGTTTTTTACCAAATTCATTTCGGAGAATTTTCTTTCGGCCGCTGCACTACTGTACGGTAAAATAGCTAAAGTTAACATGTACTCTGCTAAAATTTTAAACATAAATTCCTCGACAGCATTTTTATGCTCCGTTAAGGAAAGCCAAAACTTTACTAAGTCTTTTTGGTCCATTTTGTGACATATTTTTCACTGTGCTAAAAGTGTTTTATTTTTTGTCTTTTTTCCCCTATTCAATAAATTATGGTTTCTTTAGACAGCTGTGATTCATTTCAGATCACATTAATTTTTACCTCTATAAAGCATCCATAAGTAAGTTAGGAGGAACGAGTAAGTGCTTCTATACAGCTTCCAATCGCAAGCGGTTGACCAATACTTCCAATACTGCATGACAGTTCTTTGCTTCTATAATGCCTTCGATCAGAAGTTTTAGAGAAACATCTGGAAAGCGCTTCGAACCACAATCTTTAGCGAATCAATTCACTTTCCACACATCACCTGACACATTTTCAGAAGTCTAATAGAGATCTTGCCGAAACTTTATTTCATATCCCTCTATAAAACCTGTGTATATGCTTGGTACAGGTCTTACTGAAGTTATTATCGAAACAATTAATTCGAAATGGATCAAATTCGGTTAACAAATACTATAGAAGCTCTATCGATGCTGTTGCCTACAGAAATTTTTAATTTGAACCTTACCGAAGTCAAATTGTTACTACGGTATGAGAACCGTGACGATCTCACAAAAGTAAATAAGTAAGTAAAAGCAAAGAACTACGAATCTCATATTTCCACGTTTAATTGATGGTTGAAGTTTACGTTTTTTCTTTTAATTTTAAGAATTAAAATTCGAGAGAGAGTAAGTGATTCAGTTCAGTTGCCTCGCCAAATCACAGTTTTCGTATCACATTCATCAGTTCACTGCCAAGCTCCAGTCTGTCCATAAAATTATTCAGTTCAGCTGCACCTGTCAAGTCCGAAACTTCTCTATCTTTTAAGTTGGAATTGGAACATACCAAACATATAAACAAAATTTCATTGAAATCGGTTCAGTGGTCTTGTAGTCAATTGTGTTTTATATTTTAGCTACAAAAATATGAAATTACGAACTAAGACGACTTAATTCTCAGCCATTCTCAGCACAGCACGTTCCTCTCTATTTATTGACATTACATATACCTAACTAACTAGCCTAACTAGCCTAATTTCGTATTAAATGAAGACTGTGATCAAATTTATTCTCATACTGTACTGTAACATAAATAGGTACTTACGGCAAAATCATTATTTCACAATTCTTTTGTTCTGGTTTTTGTTTTAGATTGACCTTAAGCATATAAATCAGAAAAACGATAAGGACAATAAGGTTGAAGTTGGTATTGATTTACGAGAATATTACCCAAGTGTAGAATGGGATATTTTGGGAGTTCCAGCAGAACGACATGAAAAATATTATCCTTGCTGTGCAGAACCTTATCCAGGTATCTATATGCTTATTTTAATGATTATGTTAAGAAAATGAATCAATTGCTAATGACTTTAATTTATCTATGCAACAAAATAATAATACTCGTAAATATCTGTTTTGCTGTTAATCTACGAAAAGTTAAGATTTCAAAGATTTTAGTTTGATTTTAGTTTATATTCCAATTGTTTATTGCAGAATGACTCAAATCGGTTGTTTCAGAGTATTTGCAATGTATTCGTAAATTTGACTTTCATTAGTACATCCTGAAACTATACCTTGGACATAATAAGATAATAGCAAAACAAACAAAACAAACCCCCTTATTAATAAACGCTGCCTAAAAGTTATCAACTCGTTATTCAGAAGTATCTTACAATTTTTGGATGCTATCTGATGTCTACTAGCTACCTAACTAACTTGTGCACATTTGTTTATTAATACGGGGGAAACATTTTAAAAATGAGCTTAGTTCATAGAAATAAATTGATATCATAAAATTATGTAGTGGATTTAATCTGCGTATTTAAGGAACATTACAAACACATTAATTTAAATGGAACCGATTATGCAAAGCTTTTATCCGTTTTTCTTTTTTAGATATATTTTTCAATATAACTCTTCGACGCAAAACACTTTTCTATACCGTGAATTTAATTATTCCATGTGTTGGAATATCGTACCTATCGGTGCTTGTATTTTACCTGCCAGCAGATTCGGGAGAGAAAATTGCTCTTTGTATAAGCATACTACTCTCTCAGACCATGTTCTTTTTGCTTATATCGGAAATTATACCATCGACATCACTTGCTCTTCCGTTGCTTGGAAAATACCTACTTTTTACGATGTTACTTGTTGGGCTAAGTGTTGTTATAACGATTATTATCTTGAATATCCACTATCGAAAACCAAGCACACACAAGATGGCACCCTGGGTAAGAGCATTTTTTATTAAACGCCTTCCGAAACTACTGCTTATGCGTGTACCAAAAGATCTGCTAAGGGACCTAGCAGCTAGTAAAATCAATTATGGCAAACAGATAAGTAAATCAAAGTTTGGTCAAGCACTTATTGATGAAATGCAATTAAATTCGGGGGGATCAAGTCCAGATTCCATTCGAAGAATGCAAGGACGTGTAGGTATCGGAGGGTGTAATGGCCTTCATTCGAATACTGCTACGAATAGGTAAGTTGTGTGTCAATATTCTTTTGAGTCTACTAGCATTTTATTTTGTTTCACAGATTTAGCGGCTTAGTGGGTGCACTTGGAGGCGGATTAAGCACATTGAGTGGCTATAACGGTTTGCCATCTGTTCTATCCGGTTTGGATGATTCTTTAAGTGATGTCGCACAACGAAAAAAGTATCCTTTCGAGTTGGAAAAGGCAATTCATAACGTTATGTTCATACAGCATCATATGCAACGGCAAGATGAATTTAATGCGGTGAGTTTGATTGGATTTTTAATTGAATTCCATTGCCCGCTGCATACATGCTTCTGTATGTGGGTTGCGTTATACAAAAGGATTTTCGCTTTGTAAATCCTTGGATTGCATCGTAGCAAAACGGATAATAGTTTTTGCAACATATACTTATGTGTAGACTATTTTAAAGTAGGAAGAGCAAATTTGTGTACTACAAAAGTACGCGCAATCCCATATAAACGATATTATGGGAAGGATAAATCGGGAACTTTTGACTAAAAGGCACTGGATATGCACGAGTGTCAATTTTATTTAATAAGATGGCATATGTCCATATGTGTTTTTCGGGAATCGAACCTGGGTCCCATGTCCATCCGTTTTAAGGTATTTTTTCGACTGCGCCACCTTTCGCGAATGTCTGACAAACACCAAAGAGTATAACTGTTATGGAAGAACTTCCTCATTGTGGCCGTTTGGACTGGGCATAAAATGGTTGATTCCTATAATGATTTCGATAAAACTTTTTAAAACCAAGTAATGCTTACATCCCAAACAATAATTTGTACTCGGCTTTTAGCTAAATTGTTAAGCAATAGTATTTATCCGAAAAAATCGTTTTTTTTTAATTACATTTATATTTGCCGATCCATTTTTACATAATCAACTCATAACTTAATTTTAGCAAATATTATCCTTTTATAAACCTTGTTGAATATGCATCGTCAAATAATTGCAACCACTTACTTCCTTACACAATCAGAAACTCCCACTTCAATTGCACCCCCACACACGTCCATCGGCATATTCGGTCTATAACTGCTAATGCAAACTCAAAAACAAATCTCTTGAAACGTTCATACATATCTTTGTAAAGAAACCGGTCTAAAAAGAACCCTACTTCCAATCATAGACAAGTTAAAACATATTTACTAATATATTTCAGTCGAAAATTAATATATACATAAGTAGGTCAGAAATCAGAAACCACTGCCACACTTTGCCATGTAAAGTGTAAGAACTTCTAAAATAGTACTGTAGACGCATCTAACTATTTACCCATAACTTGAGACAATTGGTATATTTATGTACTGCCTATCGGATGAATAACCCAAAGTGGATTTTATCCATTTTCCTATATTCTATGCACCGTTTCTTTTATCTAGCATCGGTTCTCAGAATTCTATTTAATAAAATTAGAAAATAGGCGCAGGGACATAAGGCCCAGGGACATAAAGCCAAATTTTTATTTTTGGGGCTTATGTCCCACTCAAGTGGCTTTATGTCCCACTAAATAAGAATTACCATTCAAAGCGGTTTTTTGTTCTCTCTATTCTCTAACTTTAAAGCACTGTTAGTTGAAATTTGCGAAAACAATTATTCATTACTCCAATTATCATTACACGACATAATATATATTTTGCATTCAGTTCAGTTTTTGTTGTTACGAAGTGCGTTTAAAAAATGGAAAGTGATTTTTTAGTTTTATATTCTCAATGTCTCAAAAAATAGAATTTTATAATTGAGAATTTGAGAAAAGAAACTAACAAAATTCTTTTGTTCGAGAATGGAAATTTAATTTTATAAGTTTCCTTTGAGAATTTGAGAAAAGAAACTAACAAAATTCTTTACTCTTCATTCTTTCTTACTTTGTTTGTTTATTTTGAATATATAAATTTTTTTGTTTTATCTATGTAATTTTCGTTCAAATAAAACATCAAAAAAATATTAAAATCTTTTTACTCTTCTACCTATGCCTCTGAAAAATTTGGGACTTATGTCCCATTTTTAGCAAATAATATTTTGGGCTTATGTTCAAATTCGGCCTTATGCCCGATTGAAGTGGGACATAAGCCCCAAAAATAAAAATTGAGCTTTATGTCCCTGCGCCAAAAAAATAACCAACCAAACTTTTGATGAACGAGAAAGTTTCGTTCGACCCAGTCGTGCATTTTATTTCCATTTTCATGGTCTGCTTTATGGTACATTATCAAGAAAGGGTTCCAAAGAAAAATCTGTGTTTACTTCTTCCTGGAAATAATAAAACAGTAAACACTGTCTACAACTAAGAATTAAAATAAATAAATAAACAAATTTGTAGATGATATCTAAACACTTCAACAATCCGTATTTTTTGTACATAGATAAAAATTCTTTTTCGAATATTATACAAATGTATAACCAACAAATGTTTTCTTAGAACTTTGTGAAGCAACGCGAGCACGGATCAGCTAGTTACGAGTAAAAATTATTTTATTGAAAAGGTATGTGACCGTGATGAGTGTAGTAGTTATTCGGCAACTTGTAATGTCCGTATACAACGAACTTTTAGGATGAAAATAACAGAATTTAAAACTGTTCCTTTTGCGTAACTGAGTTCTATAACATTCGGGGACTAGGATTCGACATTTTAAGAATTCTATAACTGATGACTTTCTACATCTTCGCAGTATTGAATTTAACTGTATATTCGTTGCCCGAGAAAATTTAGCGTGTGAAAAAAAAGAGAATATTAAACCTGACGACCTTAAACATCTATATAATATGAATACGCTTTGTTTAAAACGTACGTTTTTGTCGGTAAGTATAGCCAGGTGTGGTCACCTTACCATCAGGTACATATTCTGAGAATCGAAGCTGTTCAGCGTAGATTCCTTCGTTTTGCCTTACGTGGGCTTGATTGGGATGACCCTCACAATTTACCTCCTTACGAGAATCGCTTAAAGCTGCTCGATTTAAAAGCTCTTAAGACTCGGCGTGATATGGCTGATATAATTTTTATTCACCAGTTACTAGCCGGAAACATAGATTGCTCACATCTGCTGCATCAGAACTCCTTGAACACTAATCCTCGTCGTTTACGTTCAATTCCCTTTTTCCGCCTTCCCCATCACCGTCCAGACTATGGCCAGCACGAGCCTTTAACAAGAATGCTTTACAAAGCAAACATGTTTCCCAACTTATTTGACATAAATTGCACCAAATCAGCTCTTAAAATTGCGCTTCACAATTTACCCCAACCTTGAATATTCCATTTCCGTCTAACTTACGAAAATTATATTTAAAACTCATGTTATATTTTATCTTATGCTATTTAACCATCAATATTTGTATTTAGTATTAAGTTTACTAGATTGTTTAGTTTTGTTTAACGCTTGTATTAAGCAATATATATATATATAGTACCCAACGGGACTGATAGGTATTTATATCAAAAAAAAGATAATTTTATGCAGGTTTGTAGAATGTACATAATATGTGTTTATTAAGTAAGTTCGAGGTACCTTATACGAATACGACAGAAAAAAAAATGTTTAATGAAAAAAAATTGTTTTTCAGAGATGATTTTTTTTTCATTTAATTTAATTGAGTTATTGAATATTGAAAGTGCGTTTTTCATAATTGCGTTCCATTGTTAAATGCAAAATAAGTACTAGTGGCAAGCCTTTTATATATAGATCGTCTTTTAAGGTTTTACGAAGTTTATATGCTGTATGTTGTTTGTATTGCTCGCCAAGTAATACAAATTCGATGATATTATTCAATAATTTTTCTGATAGAGTTGAATGGATACAGACTCACCCATTCACCATCCGGGCACGAAAGTAATTAAATTCGGCTATTTCAATACCCAAACCATAGGAAACCAGGAAAAAACAACAAACTTCGAGATGAATTACCATTGTCTGATTTGGAATTACAGTAGATTCAGTTCAGATTTGCAGCGACATTTTCTTGCATCGTTTATATAGGCTGTATACATAGGCTGTATGAGTGTATGAATACAACTTGACAACCGTGTACTACAGCTTGCTACCGCCAGAACACCAATTTTCCAAAACTCGTTGGCCATAGGAGATAGGACATAGTTATAATAAACGCTGAAACTCTCTGCTCGGGAATAGTTTTGGAAAAAAAATTAATTTGCAAAATTTTTTTTTATTTACATTTTTTAAAAGTAAATATTTTAATACATTTTTTAATTAGTTAACTTCCTTTTGAAAACCATTTAAGTTAACCCGCTCGATCGTCTTTTATTTAACAGGTTAAGAAAGAAGGTTTAATTGAAAAATTATTCGCAGAATCAGGTAAATGCACGCATTGCGAATATTTATTGATAGTATCTCGAACACATTGTATTATATCTAATAGTTGCAAAAGGACAACAAGACAAACAGCAACAACAATCATAAGTGTGAAGACAAATGCTTTGTTTGCAATGGTTTAGTACATAATTGGAAAAAAATTGTTCGCATTTTAATAATTCACAAAGCGATGATTCCGATGCAGTGATTTGTGAGACCAGCAATGCGATACAAATAATGTTCATTGGTCGCTCCCCATATCAGGGTATTATATAAGGCATGTATATTGAAGCACTTAAATTATCAATACCCGGATTTGAATACCCTGAGGTAAACCCAGGCAACGATGCATACTACGAGTATGAATCCGAGAAGACAACCACAATTTATGTAAAATAGATATAAGAAAACAATCATTGTATACCGTTGGGCCCCTGTTGTTGAGCCAACACATTTAAATATTAACTATTCACCATAATTTTTTACCTAGTTTAAATCAAATTGTATATACCAAAAGTTCAATAAAAGCAAATGTAAATGTAAGCACTTAATCTGTTTAGCTACCTGGTAAATTTTCAGTATTAATCAAAACAATATTAGAAAAACTATTAATTAAAGGATTGATATCAATTTCAGCTGGTTGAAATGCATACGCTATAAAATTATATTTTACGTCTTACAGAAATTTAATTTTTTTGATTTACAGTCACATTCACCTTCTCTTTACGCAAAAATAATACTATATTTCTTCAATCCTTTGTACACATTTGTAATCATTGCCTTTTTTTATTTATTTTCAGGAAGATCAAGATTGGGGATTTGTTGCTATGGTGCTCGATCGATTATTCCTTTGGATGTTTACCATTGCATCTATTGTAGGGACGTTTGCTATACTTTGTGAAGCACCATCTTTATATGATGGCACAACACCAATAGATATTAAATTTTCAGTGATTGCGCAGCAAATGTATAATTCATCGGACAAAAAACCATAGCTATTATCAATGCACAAAACAAATGCTGTTCGCTCACGCAATTTTAATTAATGTGCCAAATGGAACGCGAAATCGAACATTCATGTCAAACAAAGTAGTTATACCATTTTTGTCTCTAAGTTAAAAGAAATAAAAACATTTTTTATGGGTATTATACCCCAAAGTTATAGACGGCTATTTACTTCCCATATCCACTCTAAGTATATTATTTCTGTAGTTTCTTTAGTAGTATATTTACCTCTTGCGGTTTTACACGCTCAACCAATCTTAACAAATGAAGTGTCAAAACAAATAGATTTGTTTTTTTTTTTTTCAAATATCAACAATATTGAAAAAGATGAATTTTACTAAACTAAATTTCAACGAAGTCGCGGGTACCAGCTAGTCTACTTATAAATTCCTTAAAGCGTTTGAAATTTAAGTCTTCATCCGAGATAATCTGAGATAAATGTAATATGGACGGTTAGTTTATGCTACTACAATCAGCGTTGCCACTAAAGTCTTTAGCAAATGTAGTACGTTAGCTAATAAAATGCAGCATTTTCAAACAAAATGTAGTACCTGTTATTATACCCTCCAGAGGAAGGTATATTCACTTTGCCAATACATTTGTAACGCCAAGAAGGAGTCACCGGAGACCTTATAAAGTATATATATTCTGAATCAGGATCACATTCTGAATCGATTTAGCCATGTCCGTCTGTCTGTCTGTCTGTCTGTCTGTCTGTCTGTCTGTCTGTTGAAAGCACGATAGCGCCCGAAGTAATTGACGTAGGTGAATGAAATTCGGTGAAAGGACTTCTTTTTATCGGCGTCAGGTTGGTATTGAAAATGGGCTATGTCGGTCAAGCAGTTCTGGTACCTCCCATACGAAACCAATATTGGACCCATGTGCCTCTCTGTCTGTTGAAAGCACGATAGCGCTCAAAGTAATTGACGTAGGTGAATGAAATTTGGTGAGAGCACTTATTTTTATCAGCGTCAGGTTGATATTGAAAACGGGCTATGTCGGTCAAGTAGTTCTGGTACCTCCCATACAAAACCAATATTAGACCCATGTGTCCCTCTTTCCGTTGAAAACACGATAGCGTCCAAAGGAATCAACCTAGGTGAATGAAGTTTTGTGAAAGGACTTCTTTTATCGTCGTTAGGTTGGTATTCAAAATGGGCTATGTCGGTCAAATAGTTCTGGTATTTTGCATGACTTGTATGCCGTGGAGGGTATCAAAGCATCGGCCAGGCCGATGATAACACTTTTACTTGTTTTTTTTTTTTAATTGACATTTAAATTAAGTAACAAACAAATAAATAGTAATGACATAACAAAAAAATAATTTTAATTCACAAAAAAAAACAGCCCGAATCTGAAACTAATTTTAAAAACCGATCCATATTTGTTATTTGCAGTTGTTGTGGGTGCAGCACAATAAACAAACAAATTTAAATTGGCTGTAATTCCTACGTAAATGACAGCATTCAGCTGAAGATTTGCACATACTTTGGAGTGATGCCAAGTTTTTAAATCGATTTACTTAGTTATAAAAGCACATGGGGGAAATTTGAAATGTTGTTCGTAAAGTAATATGGTTAGACGGATTTTAAGAAATGTAGTACTTTGGGGTAACGATGTAGTATGTAGTACAGCGTTAAAAAATCCCCCAAATATGTAGCATAGTACTACATATGTAGTACAAGTGGCAACGCTGACTACAATTATTGTTGCCTAGTTTAATGTTCCTGTATTTATATAAAATTGTTGCGTCTTTTTAGTTTAAGATACTTGTAGACCCACTGATATTTTTTTCTTAGGACGGTATGTTAAATTATTTGCTCTCCTCTTCTTATAAATACGTTTGTTGTGAGTTGATAGTTTATTTCTGAATGGGTCAACGGAAATGTTCGACGAATCAATTTATAATGTTTTTCGTTTTTTTCAATCAATCCTTAATTCGCAGAATAGATTATTAAGCCTAGTGCTGCTCGCGCAAATTAAGCCCCCATGCAAAAATGTCTCCAAAGATAAAATCTAGCAAAGGGGTTAAGCCAAGCAGTACGTAGTTCAAGCTAAATTTGTTAGCCACTGTACGAAAAAATCTCTACAGAATTTAAGTAAGCGTATTATTGCAAAATACATTTTTCCGCAGCAAAATTTTGATAGATCAGAGAAAATATCGGTATTCGCCACAAAATTTCAAGCGAAAGCAAATTAACAGCAGGTCAATCAACTTTACCAACACAGTTCTATTTCTTTACTAAACTTACACTGTCAAAATTAAGCGAACATTAAGCGAGAAACATTGGATACATTTTAGCTTTCCTAGAACAGCATACTAGGCTTTAGATCTTGTTTTCAATAACGTTAATGAAGTCAAAGCTGCTGTTTCTGAAGCGCCATTTCCACTTCTAAATAACTCAGTTTATCATAAACAAATTATTCAATAAATTGATTTATATTCATATGTAAAAGTTAAACCGCTAAAAGTTAAAAGTTTGCCGGAATCTTAATCAGTTCCGAAAATAGATTTCGGCCAACTAGCACTAGAGATTCAGGATATTGAGTCTGCTGTCTGTAATCTAAAACAAAATCCTAAGCCTGGCACTAATGGCATTCCTGGAATATTTTTAAAAAAAGTTTGCAGCTATATCTAACCTTTAATTATGATATTTAATCCATCACTAGCAACTGGTTTATTCCTGGATGACTGGAAGGTTTAATTTTTGGAGCCGATCTAAATATGACTCTGAAAATAACGTAGAAAACTATCGAGGTATTTGCAAACTTTAAGCTATACCAAAGCTTTTTGAATAGGTTAGTTGAAAACAAAATAAATTTTTATATTAAGGTAGTTATAAGATATCAGAGTTTCAACATGGTTTTATTTCAGATCGTTCGACAACATCTAATCTGGTCCACTTCACATCTTTTGTTATAAATACTGTAGAAGGCGGATGTCAAGATTTTAGTAAGGCATTCGACTCTGTAAACCATGCACTTCTGATAAGAAAGCTAAATCAATTTGGATTTCATTCTGCTATGCTGAAGTAGTTTTTAACATTTTTGATTAGAAGGTTTTAGAAAGTCTGGCTTGATAACAATTACTCAAGATTAATATCTTGCACTTCTGGAGTTCTTCAAGGTATTCATCTTGGGCCGCTCTTTTTTATAATATTTATTGTCGATATTGTTCAACAGCTGCAATTTGGCTATTGTTTGATGTATGCTTACGACCTCAAAATATTTTTTAATATTAATTACTTAAATGACTGTTTATCGCTATTTCATTCATAAGATCTCAAACGAAATATTGGATTTCGTTCTGCTATGCTGAAGTGGTTTTCGACATTTTGGATCGGAAGGTTTCAGAAAGTCTGTCTCGATAACAATTACTCAAGATTAATATCTTGCACTTCTGGAGCTCCTCAAGGTAGTCATCTTGGGCCGCTTCTTTTTATAATATTAATTGATGATATTGTCCAACAGCTGCAATTTTGCCAATGTTTATTGTATGTCGACGACCTCAAAATATGTTTAAATATTAAATGCTTAAATGACTATCTATCGCTATCTCGTTCATAAGATCTCAAACGAAATATTCGCATACTTATTGTGTTGATCTCATGCCATTAATAAAAGTTGACATAATTAAAGATCTTGGTGTATTCCTTTATACGAAACTAACCCTTGTTACACATATCGAGTATATAGTCCCTAAGTCTAATTCTCTTGTTGGGTTCATCAAAAGAAACGCGAAAGATTTCTTTGATACTCACACATTTATATCGATTTTCAATACCCTAGTCAGACCAATACTTGAATACGGCGATGTTGTTTGGAATCGAAACTATTTATCACATTCGGACCGTATTGAAAGAGTGCAAAGGCGGTTTACCAAATACGTTTTCTTTAAAATGCGTTGGGATTTTCAGCCCTTTTATAAAGCTAGAAGTGAACTGTTAGGTTTAATGACACTTATAGCAAGAAGGAATGCACTTTTCTTTCTTTTTTCTCCGAGGGTAGGTGAAAATCTTTTAAAGACACTTTGAGAATAGCAAGCGCGTGCTCATAGCAGTGTCAGATTTTTACTGACTAAAAACACCACCCTTCGATAAATTGCTAGATACTGCAACTAAGATATAACTTATCAAGCAATTTTTCTATGATGAAATAAAAACCGATTAGTCGGTTTCTATACTTACGCGCGAAGCTTCTAGCTTCAGTCTATTCCCCAGATATGATTCTAGAATATCATATAGGCTTACGGGGAGAACTTCAGGATCACCTTCTGATTCGATTTAGCCATGTCTGTCTGTTGAAAGCACGATTTGACATAGGCGAATGAAATTTGGTGTAAGGACTTATTTTTATCGTCGTCAGCTTGGTATTGAAAATGGGCTATGTCGGTCAAGTAGTTCTGGTACCTCCCATACAAAATTTATATTGGACGATGTGTCTCTCCGTCTATTGAAAATACGATAGCGTCCAAAGGAAAGTACCTAGGCGAATGAAGTTTGGTGAAAGGACTTTTTTTTATCTTCCTTAGATTGGTATTAAAAATGCGCTGTATCGGTCAAGTAGTTCTGGTACCTCCCATACAAAACCAATATTAGAACCATTATGTACCTCTTTCCTGGACTTATTGGTCTTTCGTCAGGATCTGTCATAGTGTGGATATTTAGTAGGTTGTAGACCTACCGGCACTGAAACCGCACTGGTGGGGACCAATATAGACTAATAAATCTTTTCTCGAAACTCTAACAGTTTTTTTTTCCCCTTAAATGTTATCAGGAAACTCACCCTAACCAATGATTATTCCGAGTAAAGCTCGTTAAAATGAGTCTTGATTTAAATTTCTCTAAATACATTTATTTTAATTTTTTTCCGTATTCAAAGATACGTTTTTCCGGTGTTTGCCTGAGGTATCATTCTATAATTTGATTTGACACTGCCATTTTCCTCCTTGAAGAGAGCGAACTGCTCCAATGCAACGACAAAATTAGATTGCTTTGACTTTCCGGTTTTCTGTCCGGGCGGATAGAAATAGAGATGCGAATGATATCTACCTAAAAAAATAGTCATGACAGATGAGTTAAAAATTATATTACGTATACTAGCTGACCCGGCAAACTTGGAATTAAATTGAGTTCAATTCATGCGGAAACTTCATGGATGTCCGAGCCGGCTTATTGATCGTTTTTTTCAATGATTGAATCGAGTTTGCCCGTTCAGATTTTCTCAATCAACCGAATCAATGAAAGCATAATATGAGCAATCGTTTTGAGCTTTTGTTTGAAAAATTGGGTGGTGATGTCATGGGAAGTAAGAATCACGGTTAAGATAATATTGTTCCCACTTCACATTCGATAAAGGTGAGAGGTTTTTCTGTTACTCACGATACGTTAATCGTATAAACTTAATTTGTAAGTTTATAGAAAATACAAAATCATGGAATACCTATTTCGCCTTTTTTTTTTTTTTTTTTTTTCGAAATTCGAGTTATAAAGGTTGAAAAAGAGGATACAAACTTTTTTATTTAACCTTACTTCACTCAACCTGCTTATACATTCATAAGGCTTGGGCAATCCAAAAATGCTTAGAATGCTCTTTAGTCAATACTTCCCCGAGTATTCTAAGCCATCATTTATCTTTGTGCTCCTTCCAGAGGCAGAGCTAGAAGAAATTAAAGACAGATCTATTAGATCACCAAGAAATTGAAATTGATTTCTCGATTGTCATCTCTGCTTGGGGGTGAGTGGGTTGAGTATATCGTACCCATAGAAAGCATAACAAATGGATACACATATCCAGCCACAGTGCGTTCGGTTATTCTTTACAATCGTTCTTAATATTGTTACGACGTGCCGTTCCATATTCCATTCCGTATAGGTTGTTGACTTTGGATTGTGTGCGACGGGCATGCGAGTGAGTATGACTGAAATTAATAATAATCGCAGTGCAGTCTACTCTACGTCCATAGCAACCCATGCGTGTGTACATGGCTATTTGCTGCGAGCTGTGCCGTTAGTGTTGGCTGTATTGGTGAAGTCTGAGTGAGAATGTGTTTATAAAGCCGTTAACTATCCGGTAGAGTTTTTAAATTCCCTTAAACCATCGGGTATTTCATACCATAGATGCTAAAAGCTACCCGTAATGCTCCTTCGGAACCTAAAACCACCAAAACTATAAAATGGCACTAGACTGCAAATCAAAGCTTTGCATACAAATTTAATCGAAGCTATTATATTGACCGGGGTTGCTCAAGGGGAAAAAGTATTCGTGCGCATTCCTCTGATATGTACCTAATGACTTCCGCTTTAACTTTAAGAGATTACAATTTCCCCCTAAAGTGTGCCTCGCCATGACGATCAATAAGTCTCAGGGCCAAACTTTGAAATACGCTGGTATAGATTTAAGGGAAGATTGCTTTACGCACTGTTAGTTTTACGTAGCTTGCTCTCGTGTAAGTTCATATTCAAGTCTGGTAATGTTACTGCCGCCCAATAAAAAAAACAAGAAACATTCAGCCTTATTTATAAACGTATTATAAAGAGTGTATAAAGTTATGCACGCTCTATAATGCCTCTAAACGCAAAAACCTTATTTATAAAAATTTTTCAACGTTGTACAGAGCTTGTATAAGCTAAACGCACTTGGACGTTGTTTAGAGCCTATATAGAGGTGGAATAGTCGAAATGTCATTTTGACTTAAATAATTTGTCACATTTGATTTTAAATGAAATCAAAAATAAATTCGATGTATCGACGTTTTTATTTTCAATTCAGATTCTGCAAGTATCCTCGATAAGTTGGCTTAGACATATGAGCAGACACGAGATATTTTTAATCGCTATATATATTTTTTTTTAATTTGATAAGACTATACCGGCTCATGGAGTCCCAAATACCCCATCTTTTTCTTTTTACTTTTCCATTTTTTTATTTTTATTTGTATTTGAATTTGCATTTCCCACAAGCTGCTTAGGTTTTTTTTTATCATTTCGGACAGATAAATGTAAAAGATTTCTCTTTTTCAGTACTTTTTTTGACACAAGCCCTGTATAACTAGTATGCATGGAAAAACGTTTTTTAAATAAGAATTTTTGGAAGGGTGTATAAGGGCTGTATAAATTCTTATACACTGCATAACTATACAGGTGTATAAGAGTGTTTAGCAAATTCTAATAAATAAGGCTGATTGTCTATAAAGAAATCCTTTAAAAATAAAAACTATTTAAGAAACAATTTTTCTAAAAATGTACATTTTAATAGAGTCCCACGCGGACGAAGTCGCGGGTAACTGCTAGTAATAATATAAAATATATCTCCCCTTCTTTTTACCAAGCGATATGCGCCGTACAGCCTTTGCACACATAGGCCGCATGTGATTTGCGCCCGCCACAACACAATTTTATTTAAATTGGTTAACGGGTTTTGAACATCGACAACAGCGCCACCAATCAGGCCCAAAACTATTCTATCCCCTAAGATGCAAACAATCATACATACATCCACAAAATTTCATTGAAATTGGTTAAATAGTTTTGGAGATCGACAGCAGCACCACCTTTAGGGCCTAAGACTATTCTATCTTCCTAACTGGAACCAAATATGAACATCCACAAAATTCTATTGAATATCGGAGATTGAAACCAACCATCATACGCATCCACAAAATTTAATTTAAATCGATTGTTCACAAAAAGCCTATAACTCGTATAACCATATATACCGTATATGACCGTATATACATACAAACCTGGTATTGACGTCACCTTTCATTTGAAATTTAAAGAAACAAAATCGGCCCAAGCGCTAAGAGAATATAAATTCCAACACAATGCGAATTATTTTTATAATACATCTATATATGTATATAAAAATTGAGCCTAAAAATTGTGTTCGTTTGTCGCCGATTCACGCCTTAACACATCTACCGATTTAAAACAAACTTTCACACATCTCTTAAGGTCAAACTTAATTTGATCCCTCTTAGATGTAATGGTTTCAAAAATGCTGACTGACCCCACATAGTATCTGGGACCAGTCGCTCCAACTCCTCCCTAACCTCCTCCACACTAAAATCGGTGGTGAGACTCCTAAGGATCAAATTTATGGACTTATTTTCATCCGGAGTGAACGAGTGGGCCTCAATGTCCCCAGCCACCTCAGCATTTCAATTAATGATGAGTTCCAACCAGGATTGGAGTCCATATCATCAGCATCGTTTGAAATAACGCTTCCTTGACTTGCTCTGCGATTATTTACGGTTGAAGATTTAAAGGTGAGAAGATTAACAGCCGCATTAATAGTACTAGGACTGCCAAATTGTACGTTAGCAGAAGTAGTCGGTAAAGGAGGGAATTGTTCATTCTCCGAAGAGTCTAAGGCTTTATTACTATGGTTAGCCATGAAACACTTGATATCACTCTCATTGGTTGTTATATGATGTTGCTCAACATGAGTCTGAGACGCAAGCGTCTGTTGCGGAGAATCACTGTTTGCACTACCGTTACTTGTGACCAACGGCACTTTGTTTTCAATCAATTGATTGTCAGAGATATATATTTTGTTCTTTAATAAATTCTTACTAATGCTGGTAAGGGCAGAACCACTTCTTTTATTTTTGTTCTTACTCATGACCGACAATTTAAGTTGTTTAAAACACGCGGGGAATGACACTACAAGACCAGGAATTAACCCGGAATTGATACGTGTATCCCCTGCACAAAAACTTTTCCACAATCACAATGAGAAAATAATTCTTTTCTATCGCGCACTAAAAGAGTTAAGGAATCAGTTACACATAAAATTATTAAGGGTATTCACTTAATCTCATAATTTTATGCAGCTCGGAAATGCATAAACTTCTGCGGTGCTTTAAGTGAACACCCCTCGGAAATATCATTGCGTAAATCGAGTAAATCGACTGTCAAGTCCGATGTCAAACTCAGCTGTTCAAATTAGGTCTGTTCCTTTACTTTTGTAGTAAAATGGAAAAGACTGTCAAAATGACAATGGTGGGGATAAATTCTCTCACAGAGAGAGACACTTACGAAAAAGTTAGGGAACGCTTTTGTAGCAAACTACCAATAATGACAGATACATAATTCAAAAATTCAAAAAGTGGCACAAAAAGCCGTTAAAATATCTGATAAACGAAGAAATTTGCTAATTAACTAACAAGATTAGTTGATTCATCTAGAGATGAAAGTGATTCGGAATAAATCGACCTTCTTTTTGAAGAATCCGAGTATGTGGAAGAGTTTGTACTGATTGAGCTACAAGCATTCGAGAAGGGGAAAAAGCAACACAGCACTAAAAACTACGTGGAGGAGATTGTCCTTTCTTAATCCTCACAGCAAAGAAGAATTTCGTCGTCGCTCTCGAAAAGAATCTAAGGAGAACATTCAATATTATTTTCCCGCCTGTTGATACCATTTTAATTCGAAAGAAATCAAAACAAATGCACTCATATGCCAAATAGGTCAACAAATTTCAAATCAGCTGTTAATTGAAAGGTGACTGACAGCTTTTTCAATTCTACACCAAGAAATTTGTTGAGTAAAAATTCGTAAGATTCTCAGTGGAGGGGTAATAGCTTGCTCTCTCGATGACGCTCTCTTTTGCGAATTTTTCGAGTTAAGGAACGACATTGAGTAAAATTCGTACGAATTAGTACAAATTAGTAAGATTTAAAAGTAAGGGAACAGACCTATTATTTCCAAATTATCAAGATGCCGAAGGTAAGCGAGAAAAAAAAACTTATTAAATTTTTGGAGAAATCGGCAGTAAACGAGTTATTTATATTGGAAGTATTTGAAGAAAATAAAGGTACAATTTCAATTAAATGTTCTAATTTCCAGGCCTTAAGCAACAAAAAGAGAATGCAATTTTGGACGAGTTAATATATTCACTGGGAATCGCTCAACATTTTCGATATGCCGCTAGATTTCTTCTTGATTCCGTGCTAAAATCCAAACATTTTGTAAACAACATTCTTCTTCAAAATTTGGATGAAGGCAGATTTAGAGCGTTAATACGCCTTAGTTGGACAAATTTTGCATTCGTTCTTGATCAAATCAGAAATGACGATGTTTTCCAAGGCCCTCGATCGTGCAAGCAATTTCCAGTAGAAGTTCAACTATTGATTGTTTTATATCGATTGGGTTCATGTGGAGAGGGTGCAAGTATCAGCAAAATTGCTAGTTTGTTTGGAATTGGAGATGGTGGAACAATTCAAATTATAACAACTAGAGTCTTCAAAGCAATTTTAAGACTGAAAATAATGTCGTTTTTCATTGGTTTCACTCGGGGATCCACTCATTCTGAAATCCAATGGAACAGCAAAACTGCTTCTGACAGAATCCACCAAAGTATTGGTGAAATGCCAAAAAATAATCTATGGCTGCTGTCAACTGACTTGTAATAAATACATAAAATTGCACTTGTGTGAGTGCTTCTTGAGTGGATTCTGACTTGAAATCGAGAAGCGAAATTCTCTTCTCAGAATCACCAGAAGAGTATTTTTGTGCCAATGGAACAGCATTTTTTCGATTCCGGACTCTCCCGGACGCTTCTTTTTGTCCAATGGAAAACGACATAAGTTTCTCTACTGGCCGGATGACGATGAGCGTATGGAGATGGTATCAACAACATTTTATGAGTTGCCACACTGCGTAGGATACGTTGATGGAACTGAAATAAAACAAGCTGAAAGACCTTCTGCCTCCGAAGATCCCGAGGCTTACTATTCTCGAAAGCAGCAGTATTCCATCAAAGTGCAAGCAGTATGCGACTACAAGAAAAGCATTCGTCATATGGTTTTTGGTTTCCCCGGAAGCGTGCATGACAGTAGGATTTATAATAACTGCGATTTGTCAACAAAAGCCACCGAATTCTTCAAAGCACCACAATGGTTGATAGGAGACATAAGTTATAAGTTAACATCATCTGTTATCACACCGTACCGATCTAATTCAACTGAAGGGACCCTAGAAGAACGAACTAATTTTAATAAAACTTTGAGTACATATCGAATCAGAATTGAACATTGCTTTGGCCAACTAAAGGAGCGATTCAATAGCTTAAAGGAATTAAAAATTTCAGTGAACGGAGACCGAAGTGTGAAATTTGCTTGTTGTTGGATTCTTTCGTGCGCTATACTGCATAACATTGTAGTAAAACGAGATGAAAAGGATGATGCATTGATCTGATGTCTGATTTAAGTATTGAACAGCAACTTGAAAGCGACGAACCTGAGAACACAAACGACAATTTTCCTGCTGTTGAAGGAGAAGTTAAACGTCGCGCACTTTTAGAGATCCTGAAGGAATGAATATATTGAAATAAACTCCATTTTAAGAATTTACATTCACAGAATATTTTCATATTTACATGCTAATAAAATATTGTTAGTCGTAAAAGTTATTGTTTTGGTCCGCATTTAATTTTAATTGCAGTTCAAATTTCTTAACACGCTCGTGTGACTCAACTTCAAGTTTGATTTTTGCCATTGCAAGCCTTTCTTCTTTTTCTAATTCCAGTTCTTTTATCTCCATTTCCCTTTTCAAAGCAAACTTACTCAATTCCACTTCGTTTTTTGCCTTTTCCTTTGCTAGTTCGAATTGCTTGGTCTCTAACTGTAGTTGCTGCTCCCATTTACTTATTTCAAATTGCATTTTTTTCCTGGACTGCAGCCAGCAGCGAAATTGAGCTAGAATTGTAATTAGGTTTTTTCTTAGCTTTTTCTGCAATAAAGTTTTTTTTGAAGGTTTCGAAGCTGGTCTCAGTATTGCTTGTTGAAGTTTCTGGTAAAGGGTTTGTTGAAGCTTGCGGGAGCGTAGACGAGAACGTTGCATCTTTCTCATAAATTATTTCATATAAAGATGGATCCATCAACACATCCTCATCCACATCCTCCGCATCGGACAAAATACAGTCAATGTCATCTCTCGTTGTCTCAAAAACTACATTGGGGTTAACACTCTTCCTTCGGCCAAATATTTGTTCGAGCATGTCATAAAAAGGGCATAATTTTGCGATATACTCTGCAATATACAAGCATATGTAAATAAGTTTATTTATAAACATTAACCAAATACCATACCTAAAACGCTTGTTTCGTCTCCATTAGCTAAGAGTCCAGCAGCCGTTTGACCTTTCCAAGTCTTCGCTTCAATAAACCGGGACTTTAAATACCGTAGCTTGCTTTTCATTGGAATCCAATGAATGCCTTGGAGTGAAGGTAATTTAACAGAAACTTTGTTGTAAAATGTTTGCGCCGTGGGTTTCTTCATGTGTGTATATACATAATTGTTAATTGCTGGATAAACCTTTAAAACGCAAACATAAATAAATTACCTCAAACGATTCAGGATTGTCTTTGACTTGATCCACTACCGCTTCCAAGAGATTTCGCGTCTCTGATTCTGACCAACGATGTGTGGAGTTCAAACGAGTGCGTTTAAATTAATTTTTTGCGTTTTGCTGCAAATCATAAACATTTTCATTTTTAAGTACTCAAAATTATTTTTTTACTTGAATTCTTACCATTTTGAGATCTTCCTAAGAAAAACTCTGAAAACAACCAAACAACAGACGACTGTCTGTCAAAGTTTGACATTTGTGATTTGCGCAACTTTCCGCGGTTGATTTCCGAGCCCAAATCGTCGCGGAAAATTATGAGGTCTGCGTAAACTATTCTCCATACAAAATCTGACAGTTCATTTACGTGGTGGTAAATTTCTGCAGTTTACGCAGTTTATCAGGCTTTTACGCGTTTATGTGAATACCCTTATTGTAATCTTTACTTTTCACAAAGAACCTTCCCGAACAAAATTTCCGCTCTTCACACAACCTTCCCAAACGGCCTGCACAAGTCGAATCCGAAATAAATTTTTCACAACTAAACACTTTCGTCGCACATGTCAAATGAATGTCAATGAAGTGAATGTAATGTCGTTTTCCATTGGATAAAAAGACAAAAGAGTCCGGAATCGAAAAAATGCTGTTCCATTGGCACAAAAATACTCTTCTGGTGATTCTGAGAAGAGAATTTCGCTTCTCGATTTCAAGTCAGAATCTACTCAAGAAACACTCACACAAGTGCAATTTTATGTATTTATTACAAGTCAGCTGACAGCAGCCATAGATTATTTTTTGGCAGTTTTGCTGTTCCATTGGATTTCAGAATGAGTGGATCCCCGAGTGAAACCAATGGAAAACGACATGAATATAGGGTTGTTCGCGACAACGTCAGTGTCAAATGAGAAGAAGAAAATCCAAGTGAGAACGGATTTTGTATGGATGTAGTTTAATTATGTTAAAAAATTACTGAAAAGTGCATACAAAAAGTGCAAAAAAGAAGATAAAAGCATTGTTGAATTATAAAATTATGTTTATCAAACGTATTTGGTAACAACTGAGAAGTTAAAGTACCTAATGGCAATTGTGCGCTTTACAACAATATTTGAACAAAATGCTACTCTAGCCATTATAAACCAGCTTTGTTATTTTACAAGAATTTTTGACGTTTGAGCAAATAAGATAGGCCATCTGTGAAAGGATGGGCTTCGCGAAACACTCTATTGAGTGAATCAATGATCAAATCAAATGATTCAGTAGTCTTGTGTCTGTGTAAGACCTAGCTGATGAATTTCAAGTCTCAGGTTTAATTCCTGGTTGAAACTGTGATTTTCGTTCAATTTTGTGAATTAAAAATCTACAGAATTAGAATCGGAGGTAAGGTATGCCTATCGTAAGAAGCGGATAAAATTCACTCCAATCCCAAAGGCAGAGCGTTAAACGAACCCTGTTGAGGTCTGAATGATGCCAAGGATATAAAATTAATTTGGCGGTGTTGAAGGGTAGTGATGCGATGTCATGAGAACACAAGCGTTCTCACCTAGCCTCTCACTATCAACTCCTACTCTCACCTCCACGTGGTGACTGGTGGGTGCCTGGTACCTCGACTGGAGATTGGGTAACCAAACCCTTTGGAAGGTCGTTGGTGGCAGCAGACGAGAGAGGGGGGAGGAGTGTTGTTTTCTCACTAAGACACCTCCTCTGGTACCAGACGGCAGGGTAGGAGTTCCCTAGATGGAGCCAACGGTGGCGTCTACAGTTCCAGTCAGGCCGAACTATTTAGTGTAATCCCCATAGAGCTGCTCTGACATATTCGGATACCAGGTCTATAGGGATTTTCTTAATGGGCCAACGGCAGCGCTCACATCAAGGGCCTGGAGCTCCAGGTTGGGGGTTGTGCTGTCGGGGTAACTTCCCGACCATGTAAAAAAAACACTAGTTATGAGAGAGACACGTGAAGCCTCGGATAACGATTTCCCCCAAACGGCAACCAGACCCGGAACGTCAACGGACAACGATTTGAGGGTATGTACCTGAAACGTGCGAACGCTGTACACCCCAGGTGCTACTCAAAAACTTTAGTCTGTCCTCATGCGGTACAAGGCAGATATTACCGCGATCCAGGAGATACGATGGATAGGATCAGGTACGATGAAAAGGAAATTGCGATATTTATTACAGCTGCCATAAAAGATTGCATGTATTAGGATGCGGATTCGTCATGGGAAATCGGCTTAGGACAAAAGTTATTGACTTTAAGCCGATAAGTGATCGCCTAGCTGTGATCCGCATCAAAGCTACTTTCCAAAACATAAGCCTAATATGTGCACACGCCCCTACCGACGAGGCTGAAGACCCTATCAAGGCGGAGTTTTATGACCTCCTGAATGGAGCCTACGGAGCCTGTCCGGAGTACGATGTCAAAGTTGTGCTCGGGGACTTCAATGCTAAAATCGGAAAGGAAAACATCTTTGGCGGGTTAGTTGGTAAGCACAGAATCCACGAAACGACCACAGACAACGGCTACCGACTAACTGACTTCGCGGCAGCTTGTAATACGGTGATAAGTAGCACTAGGTTTCCAAGGCTAAGGATCCACACAGCAACCTGGCGCTCTCCAGACGGTCGAACCGCCAACCAAATCGACCATGTGCTAATCGACGCGAGGCACGCATCCAACATCCTCAACGTGCACACATTCCGCGGGGCAAACGTCGACTCTGACCATTTTCTTGTTGCGGCTAAGTTCAGAGCTCGACTATCCAACGAGAAGAAGCTGCGTTCCGCCCAGAAGAAGAAATTCGACGTTGGACGCCTTAGCACACCTGGAGTAGCCAGAGTCTACAAAGAGCGCCTGAGTGAGAAACTCTCAGCAGTGCATTCACCTACCACAAATGCCAACACCCACTGGTTCCAGTATCGCGACATCATCAAAGAGGTAGCCGAAACCACCTTAGGGTACCAGCCACCCCAGAGAAAGAGCCCGTGGTATGATGATGAATGCGTACGCAGGAAAAAGGTGACTGAAGATGCACATATGAAGGCGCTGCAGCGCAAAACATGGGCAGCGAGGGAAGAGTATCGAGTCAGGAGGAGGGAGGAGAAGAAAATTCTGCGTAGAAAGAAGAGGGCCTACGCAGTCCCCCAGCTCAAGGAGATCGAAGAGTCCCGCGATCGAAACAACATCCGGAAGTTCTGCAAGAAAGCCAAGCAACTGGCTGCTGGCTTCAAGACCGGAAAGCAGGCTCTTCGAAACAGTGATGGAAATCTAGTCACCGAAGCGCAGGGAATAGTAGATGTGTTTAAGCAGCACTTCCAGCAGCTGCTAAATGGGCATCATGTAGAGAGAGTGATAGGGCAAGAAGAGAACCCACGTCCAGTCAATGAAGATCCAGTTCCACCACCCAGTATAGAAGAAGTTGGCTTAGCAATAAAAAAGCTAAAGAACAACAAGGCCGCCGGCTCTGATGGCTTACCAGCGGAGCTCTTCAAATACGGTGGTGATGTTTTGGTAGGGCGCATGCACCAAATCATTAACCAAGTATGGGTGGAAGAAAGTATGCCCGATGACTGGACTATCAGCTCCATATGCCCCATCTATAAAAAAGGTGATCCTATGTCTTGCAAGAACTATCGAGGCATATCCCTGCTTAATGTCGCGTACAAGATCCTATCCAACGTACTGTGTGAACGTCTCAAACCGTTCTGCAACACACTAATGGGCACGTACCAGTGTGGCTTCCGGCCCGGCAGATCGACTATAGACCAAATTTTCACACTGAGGCAAATCCTGGAAAAGACCAATGAATTTCAAGTCGAGACTCACCACCTATTCGTCGACTTCAAAGCCGCATATGATAGCATTCATCATCAGGAGCTTTATGATTCAGCTATGTAGCGTGACGCTGGAGAACACACGCTGCAATGTGCAATTTGGAAGTAGTTCCTCCGAGCTATTCCAAACATGCACCGGATTTCGGCAAGGAGACGCATTATCATGTGACTTCTTCAATCTCGTGCTAGAGCAGATAGTGCGCAGGGCAGGTGTCAACACGGAAGGCACTATCTTCAACAAATCCGTCCAGCTACTGGGGTATGATATTGACATCATCGGTCGCTCCCAGCATGCCGTGATGGAGGCTTTTACGGCGATTGAAGAACAGGCGGAAATCGTTGGTCTTGTAGTAAATGAGGACAAGACTAAGTACATGCTATCAACAAACAAACAAGCATCTGTCCACCGCCTAGGACAGAACGTGCACTATTGATAGCAACAATTTCGAGGTAGTTAAGGAGTTTATCTACCTCGGAGTAAACATGAACTCCACAAATGACATCCTAGTGGAGATCCGGCGAAGAATTACCCTAGGAAACAGCTGCTACTTCGGGTTTGGCAAAGCAATTGGGTTCAAAACTCCTAACTCGAAGGACAAAATGTATGCTTTACAGAACCCTTATCCTGCCAGTTCTGCTTTATGGCGCCGAGTGCTGGACGATAAGCAGGAAGGGAGAGCGGATACTGGGCTCCTTCGAAAGAAAAATTCTTCGGCGGATTTTTGGTCCTGTGTGCGAGGAGGGCGAATGGAGGAGAAGATACAACCGCAAACTCTATGAGCTGTACCAAGATGTGGATGTAGTCCAAAAGGCCAAAATACGTCGACTACATTGGCTCGGCCACATCGAGCGAATGGACAATAATGCTCCAGCTAAGAGGATCTTCGAATCCCAGCCGCCAGGTTCGAGACGACAAGGAAGACCGAACCTCCGTTTCAAAGACCAAGCCATCGCGGATGCCAGAGCGCTTGGTCTGGATAACTGGAAGCAGCGTGCCCGGGATTGCAGAGGATGGAAGGCTGCAGTGTCTCAGGCAGAGACTCTCCACGGGTCGGGAGCCCGTTAAGTAAGTAGTAATAAAATTAATACAGCATCATAAACGAGACGGAGGTTAACTGCGAATACCCAATAAACAGTCCCCCAAACAGAGGGGCGGAGAAAGAGGGAGTGGCTGAAAAGGTGGAACCATTATGAACTGCGAAACGACGAACAAGCACCGTCTTCCAAGTAAGTGCTCCCCACCTCATAAGGTGGCAACGAGGGATAAAGCAAGAAACAAATGACGTGATCCGGCGGCACCCGCCACCTCCGTGAGATTGTGCAGCTTTTCAACCTGGAAGTCACATAAATTTATATATTGTAGTATATTTCTAAAACATTAGCATTATACTAAAATAAATAGTAAAAAAAATGACTGCCAAACATTAGGACTGAGCCCATCAGTAAGTTCTTAATTATGCCATACTGTAAAAAACGAATTGGATTGATTGCTGACGTTTGTAGTATTCTGTTACCTATGTATGAGTAAGAAAGAGTGAAATCTTGCGGAAATGGCTTTTAGGCTAATGCTGCAACCTGCGTCGCGAAAAAAATTTTGCAGGCTTTAAAGTACGTTCAACGCTTCGGCACCATTAAGTTGGTAGTGTCAACAAATTTCCGAACATTGATAGCGACTTTGAGGGTGAATCACATAGAAATAAAAATACAGCCAACATAAACTTAAACACCGGACTATTAGAGGAGAACATTTAAAGTTTGCTCAAAATATTTTTATTTTCCTACAACCATTCTGCACTGTTAATTTTTCATAAATAATTTAAGCAAAGGTACACTTATTCCTAAAAAATACTATCCACACGTAACGAATAATTTAAATTTTACGATTTGTTGGCTGGCGGTGGCCAACCAGCTATGGCTGTGGCTGTTTCCTGTTGGCTAAGCTCCTCGTGTCTCGTCTCAGGGATGAAATTGTTGTAAATATGTGCGCTGCACGGGATGGGTTGAAAGTGTTGCTGCTGCGTGTTAATATAATTATTGTTGGGGGTAATATTGGTTTGGTAGATAATTGATTTAATTTAAAATTTAAATACAGGTGTTTGTTTTTATTTGTGTACATCTTGTCTATTTAGAATAGTTGGAATGGCATATTGAACAGCGCTTCGCTTTGGGTCGATTGGCATACGAGTGTCGTATAAAGATGGTGATTGGCATATGATTGTCAATGTTCCAAATACACAAGACAATGTAAAAAGCCATAGAAAAAATCGGTCTAGGACCATCGACACAAACTTCCAATCTTCAACAATCTGAAAAATTTATTTTAAATTACTTATAAGCAATTACTTTAGATGCATGTATAGTTAATAGATGTGGTTGTTTTCATTTGTAAAAGGAAAATACGTATTTCACAGCGAACACATAATAAATTTCAGAATAACAAAACTGTGTACATATTAATATAACTTTCTTGTTGTTCTTTTGTAAATTGAATATGGAAACCAAATTTCCAATTGAAAAAAAAAAACATGATTAGGTTACGATCTTATTAATTTATTAAAGTTTTAATACTGAGGTCATGTTTTTCTTCTTACTGATCACAGAATATATGTTTTTTTTTAACATTCTTTTTAGAACACTTACCTCGTTATCTTTATCAGCATCCTTGATGTGTTGTGCAATAAATCTGACAGCACGTAAAGCCTGAACGACCTCTGGTGTTAAGTGCCTTGGAATAACATTATCTGAATCTGTGAACAGTATAGAAACTCCCCACTTTTAGTTGGGTTGTTACTTATAATGTCTATTAAACCCACCAATTGAATGAGGAAGACCTGATCCTATTGTATCAAAACCAACATCCTGACTGTCTTTGAATTCACTCGGAAAGTCGCTAATACTATCCCTAAAAGAAATTATAACAGATATTTAATAAACGAATTAGTAGAAAATTTAGAAGTCATATGTATATTCTACGGATATATTGAATGCATGTGTTTGAATTCATCGAAAAAAACATTCAAACAAATCTGAAAAATTTTGGAGCACCTTTGTGAATCTGAATTTTTTCTTAGATTTGCTTCAGATTTACCAAAACAAGTACGTTTGAGTTTGGCAACTAGTGGAGTTTGTTAACGTTTTCGTGAAATTTTTCAACTGAAAAGAAACGAATTGCATTGGGTTGATCTATTTTTTGTTAATTATTTATGTACAAATTCGAAATCAATTTGGGCGATAGGTTAGGTTAGGTTAGGTTGGGAGGGCAGTTTTGCATCAGATGCAAATTTTCACCCGGAAGCCGTGCAGGCCCATTGTGAATACCCTGTTCATACATGTAAGGACATGTGGCTAACAAAACCACTTCGATCTGTTGAGGAATAGTTTTATGTCTGATAGAGGTACCCCAGCCAAGTCGTCCAAACTTTCGAAGAACCTTGCTCCCATACAGGATGAGCGGCGTTCTTGTAAAGCTGGGCAGTGGCATAGAAGATGTTCCACGGACTCAATTTCCTCTTCGTCTCTGCAGCTTCTGAAGAAGTCATTTGTAAGAACTCCCAGCCTTTTAGCCATGTTTCCTATGGTGCAGTGTCCGGTTAGAACCCCGACGAGCATCCGGATTTGGCTTCTGTTAAAAGAGACTAGGAGCTTTGATCTTTTGGTGTCAACCACAGGCCACAGACTGTGGGTTACGACGCAACCGATGATGTTGCCCCATTGTTCCTTAGCCAGTTGCGTGGTGACGCTGTCAATAAAAGTCTTAGCTGTGTTGAAAGGCGGTAGCACCTCTCCGTCCGCAAGTTGAGGGTTCAAATCAGAGCCGTATCTGGCCAATTCATCCGCTTTTTCGTTCCCTTCCACCCCAACGTGTCCAGGAACCCAGCAGAGTAGAACTGAGTGATGGCGTATAGCCCTAAGTGCCAAAAGGCAATCTGTAACACATTTCGCATTAACAAGGTTAGAGCCGATTGCTTTGAGTGCTGCTTGACTGTCAACACAGATGGTTATTTCCATTGCTGGTAGTCCCATCGATAGGATAGTCTGTGCTGCTTTCTTAACCGCATAGATCTCAGCTTGGAAGACGCTACAGTGATCAGTCAGTCGAAACGACTGGTTAATAGCAAGTCTTTCTGAGAATACGCCGGCTCCTGTACCATTTTCTGTTTTTGAACCATCCGTGTAGACGGATATACCTCTAATGATGGTACTGGGTGAATTCCAGTCCTGTCTTTTGGGTATAGTGATTCTGAAATTTTTCTCAAAGTCATATCTGGGTTTCTCGTAATCTGTAAGTGACATGAGTCCCTTTCGATCAAAGATTTCAAGTATGCTTGAGTGTCCGCAGTAACGAGGCTTCCAAGTTTTGTTCTCTCTTAATCTGAGAGCGGCTTTGGCTGCCACGTTCTTAGTGAATAGCTCAATGGGTTGCAGGTTCAATAACGTTTCCAGGCCTAGTTGTGGTGTGGATTTAATTGCACCTGTTATACCCAAGCAAGCGATTCTCTGCACCTTGTTCAGGTTCTTAAGATAGGATTTGGTTTTGACCGCCTCCCACAAAACTAATGAACCATAGGTAAGAATGGGTCTCACAATCGCGGTGTACAGCCAGTGCACAATTTGCGGTTGTAAGCCCCAGTTTTTCCCAAAGGTTTTCCTACATGCATAAAAGGCATTAAGTCCTTTCTTCATTCTTTCTTCAGTATTCCGTTTCCAGTTCAATTTGGAGGTGAATACTACACCCAGGTATTTGGCCTCAGTCGAGAGATTAAGTCTGACTCCTTTAAGATTCGGTGGGTCCCATTTTGGTACCCTAAATTTCCTGGTGAACAGAATGAGTTCGGTCTTTGCTGGATTAACCGCAAGACCGTTGTGGTCCGTCCAATTAGATAGTTCTGATAACGCAGATTCCATAATATCTCTAATGGTGAAAAGGTATTTTCCTGTTATTAGTACAACTATGTCATCCGCATAAGCGACTATCTTAATACCTCTGCTGACAAGGGATCTAAGAATTTTGTTGATCGAGATATTCCACAGTAGAGGAGATAAGACTCCCCCTTGTGGTGTTCCGCGATTAACTCCTTTCTTAATAGCACAGTCCCCTAGGCTGCTGTTAATAACTCTGCTGTTAAGCATAGTCTTAACCCAGTTTGTCAGAAACTGTGATGAACCTGACTCCTCAAGTGAGGAATTTGGGCGATTATTTTGAATGTTTTGATATGAAATTTAACCAGTGAATGGAAAAGTGTGGAAGGCTATATGCATTCCAATCGCACAAATATCAACATAAAAAAGAGCAAGTGGTGTTTTTATGTTCGATTAGACACACTAAATCTGAAATCTGAGAGCAAATCTGAAGAAGAGCAATCGAAAACCACATAAGTCCTCTCGACTACCTATAATATAAAATAGCAACGTTTGAACTAGGTACTCATTATTATTTTTAAAGAAAATATGTGAATCAAAATTCATTATATAGGGCCTCTAAATTTTAGTAGTTCACAATGACTATATTTTCCATACAAATTTCGCAATTGTGAGCTTCCGAAAATTTAAAGTCGGCACTTAATTTTTTTATTAGTACGGCGCAGTCTATAAATAATGCGGTTACTATCCGCAAATCCGACGCTATGGGCTGAATTCCAAAACGTCAAGAAAATGCGCATTATGAATGCCTGATGCCAGGTTATGAATGCTTTTGCGCTGCTTTGCATTTGTAATGCTTTGCAATTTTTGACGTTATGGAACGATTATAATGCGAACTATCTAAAAATATTTTAAACACCAATAATACAATTAGTAACAACCACGCTTTTTAACAGCTTCATAAACAATGCTGGTTCATACAATGCCAACAAACGAATATAAAAAGTGCCCTGAGAGCGCCTAATCGAATACCACATTATATTACTCGAGATTAAGGTTTAAATTATAGTGGGGTAAATACTTTGAAGGTCACAATTGCTAATTTTATATGGAAAATTTCGCCATTTTGAGTTCGAAAAATCTAACTTGGGCATTAAATATGATTATTAGCATAGACAAACCATATTGAGACCCCCAACTCCCAATCCTCTTGCCGCTGGGCCCCTCAGTTTTTTTTAAATTCGCCATTTTGTATTCCTATCGGTGTTCTGTCAATTGGGAATCCGTGTGACATGCAAAAACATATAAAAAATACAAAAATAACTGCTGCCAACCTCGGCAACCGTGGGGAAATGTGAAAGAGTTCGGGAATACCACATTTTAGCATAACTGAATGCCATTGGTTAATTATTATAATTTTTTTGAAGGTGAATAATTTGATTTGTGTGGTTAATAAAATTATCTAAAAGATATGTTTTATCTACTAGAAATATATTAGGACAAATACGGTTGTGTATTTTCCGCTTTTGGATATAATTAACTTCGATTTCGTGTGTAAATTTTTCTTCAATAATAAAGAAAATTAGCTCAAAATGTTTTTATTTTCCCTCAACCAATCAACTTTCTTAATTTTTCGTAAATATTTTAAGCAAATGTACACTTATTCCTAAAAAAAAATATTATTTACAAGTAACGAACAGTTTCAAATTTAACGGATAAAATTCTATGAACGCTGCGAGCCACTTTGCCCAAAGCGGTAGTGGCATATGCAAGGTGCGAGGGTATTTGTGAGCCGGAATTTCTGAAGTTACGTGACATTTGTCAATACGAATTTCTATGTAACAACACAAGCGCACTTGTCACCCCATAGAAATATAGCTTGTAGGCTAAGTAACGGGAAATCGGCCGAAGTTGGTGGTCTCAGTATTGTCTCTGATTATTAGTATCACAATCACAATGGGCCTTACTAATAATCATTTTTAACCTTCAGCTTATATATTTTGTAGGTCACAATATGCAATTTTGTATAGAAAATTTCGCCATTGTGAGTTCGAAAAATTTAGACTGGACACTAAAAATGATTATTAGTATCGCGGAATATGTACAAGTATAAGCCTTACCTGACATCGATTTCATTTGTATAACCGTTACTTGGTGTAGAGTCATCGTAATCCGGTAAGGTATACTGCGTCCTACGCATCATCATCAACTTAGGCATTAATTGTAGAAACAGTTTTCTTACACCTGGGGACATATTGTGCGTAGACGGAGAACTGTAATAAGTATTAACTATAGTGAATGTATTGTTTCCGTAATTTTATTTAACAATATGTATTTCAATTTAGTAAAATAACTTTTGACTAAGCTTTTCTAGAGATATTGAGCAGTAGGTACTTATATCAAAATTTAGTCTCGATTTTATATTTACGGAAGCTCACAATTGCGAAATTTGTAAGAAAATATAAGCACTGTGAACTACTAAAATTGAGATTCGGAATTTAAAATATTTTTTTGGTAAGGCAGATTATAAACCATTTATTTCCCTGTGTGCTCTTTAATACTCTAAAAGAGTTAGAGGTTATTTTAGAAATGCTCAAGCACAGAAAGTTTTAAACCAATAATACCTTTGTATATATGTATTTACAAAGATAATACCCAAGATCGACGGGTCAGCTAGTAGTTTATTAGCTAGCAGTACGAAATGAACGTTGATCATGGTTATTTATTTGCAAATCACCCTTTAATTTAATTTATTTTTAAATCGCTCTTAAATATTTCTAACAAAGTCAGCATTCACTTACCGAAAATGTATATTAAGTACACATACAGTTGTCCAAACGGATAGAGAAACTAACATCATTGTAAAAAGAAGATACTTTCCAAGCAATGGAACAGCTAAAGAAGTTGGAGGAATAATTTCCGCCAAAAGTAAAAAAAAAACAGTCAAAGACACGAGGATCGAGATACAAAGTGTTACCTAGAATAAAAACGCATACATGATGTTTATGTTATTTGGAAGCCTTCTATAGGTACATATTAGCCTAAATAGATAAGAGAGTGGTTCCCAATAATTCAATTAGAAGCATATTTTTGTGTTTTTACCATTTATTTATAAATTTGTAACAATTACCTAAAAGAGAAAGTCCAACAAACTTTAAATAGAGAAAAACATTAATTCATGATGTCGTTTTTGATTTGTCAGAAAGATCAATTTTTGAGGAAAAATTAACTTTTTTAATAGAAATTGGTTTTCACTGACTTATTATATTTATATGGACTGCTAGTAGCCAAAAATACAGAGCGCTATTGTTTTACAGCGGAAAATAAAATAAACTTGAAACGACCAAGTTTACTTTCATGACAAATTTGCGTATAGTATCCCTATGCGTTGAGATTGTAAGAACTAATGTAGGATTTCTGTGTTTTTTTATTCATTATTTACCAATAATGTTTTTTTCTATATTTTACTTTTACAAGTGAACAGCTACCGATAGTCTCATAAAAGCAAGAGGATTGGATTGGTGGTCCGCCATGCTTTTTTGTAGTTAGGCCTGGGGTACCTACGTTAATCTGTTGCGCTAAATATTTATTTATGTATAATATTTGCTTAGCTAGCTGTTCAAGCTTTTTTTGTTCGAATAAAAAATTGCTTAGATCATGGTCCACCAAGACTGAAGATATCTGTACGTTTTTTATTTTATGCGAGAAAATATGTTCCAAAAAACACAGGCGCTACTGTTTTACAGCGGATTAGCAAAGAAGCACATGTCGCCGTCAAGTTTAAATTACCATAGCAACGTAAACAAAAAAACGATTTTTTTTTCAAAAAAAGTTCGTTTCTATAGAAACATGTAAACAAAAGATCGACATCTATTGAAAAGAAGCAAAGCTACAAAGAGTGATTTGAAATTAATTTTGTAACATTTCATTATTTAACAATTTCTTTAATTTTTGACTCACAAACTAAAATAAAAAACGTACAGCTATCTTCCATTTAGCATTCAATCCCTTAATAGGTAAATCTTCGGTGAAATTGAAATTAGTGCCGTAGTCAGTCGACGTATTTCTTTTTTAATTCATCCCACTGAATTTGCTTACCTATAGCCATTTTATCCATAATGAAATAATACGACTTTTTTCTTATTTTTTCTTTCTAAGGATTTAGTTTTAACATCTAATGCATCCAATGACTTTTTAGTGAATCCAACCGTCACTTCAGATTTGGAGGACCATGATCCAAGCAATTTCTGTATTCGAACAGAAAAAGTGTGAACAGCTAGCTAAACAAGTATTATGCATAAATAAATAAATAAATATTAAGCACAATAGATTAATGTAGGTACTTCAGGCCTAACTACATGTTGGCCTAAAAGCATGTTGCTAATCACCGCCCACCAATCCTCTTGCCTTTATGAGAATATCGGTACCTAGCTGTTCACTTGTTTTGTGTTTCGTATTGAATTCGCTTGGCTTGTGTTGAGGGTTTGATTAAATTGAGATCGCAGTATTAAAATATAAATTACGGAACTAAGTAGGTGCTACAACCAAGTAAAATATAGAAACATACATAATTGGTAAATTATGAATAAAAAAACACACAAATTCTAGTTCTCACACTCCCAACGCATAGGCATACTACACGCAAATTTGTAATGTAAGTAAACTTGGTCATTTCAAGTTTATGTTGTTTTCCGCTGTAAAACAGTAGCGCTCTGTATTTTTGGAACACGCGTGAAGTTGGCTACTAGCAGTCCATATAATAACAATAAGTCAATGCCATATTTAGTATGTCTATGGCTTTTTTGTGTTCGATTTGCCAAAAAATAATTTTTTTTTTGTTTTGATCTGAGGCACTTTTAATAAATCTTGATTTTTTCTTAGATTTACACATTCACTAATACCAATGTGTATAACACGCAGTTGGCGGTTACAAATTGTTTATCTTTGGAAGGATTGCTTTTTTAATGAATTATTCGTTTTCTGAGTGTGGAAACAATTTTTTGTATAAAATTAGTTGGAAATGCGTTATTATAAATGTGTGAAAATCAATTGAAATAGACTTCCAGTGCAAGTGATAAAACAAATTTGGTCAACTGAATTTAAACAAGAACTAATAAAATTTTAATGTTCGATTTGCCAGCAGAAATCTGAAATTTTAGATCAAAATCTGAAAAGCCAAATTGAAAACGACATGAGAAACAAAAGTATTTTTAGGAACAGTTTCCTTTCCATGCAAAATATGTATATGGCCATAAATTATATCCAAATTGCAAATATATATGAATGTACCTTTTCTCCCGAGTCACTAGGTAAATAAAACACCAATACAGTCAGAAAAGTTAGCGCCACACAAGGAATAATTAAGTTTACCGTATAGAATAATGTTTTGCGTCGCATAGTTAGTTTAAACGTAATATCTAGAAATTAATTATTTGGTTCTAAGTATTTCTTTTAGTAACTTGTTTGACATATCTACCTGAGAACGGTTCGGAAGTGTCCGGATAGTACTCTTCATTTTTTGTTGCAGGAACTTCCAAGATATCCCATTCCACTGACATATAAAATTCTTTTAAATCAATTCCTGTTTGTACTAAGTTACTTCCAGGAACCTAAAGCAGGTATAATTGTTGATCAATTTTGTGTTCTCATGTTGTTTAAATAATCGTCACCTGATCAAGATGTTTCAAATCAACTTGTGCACCATTATAAGTCCATGAACCAAACTTCATAAAACAAATTTGTTCATCATATGGAAAGTATTCAACATTCATTTCACACGAAGACTTATAAATTGCTGGCGGTTCCCACAAAACTTCACCTGTATATTTGAGTGTAGCTTTCGTCATTAAAGTTACCTAGATATAAATTAAAAGATTATAATAAGCTAATGTAAACTTTTTTTTGTGATTTGTATATGAATTATAACGGGTGATTTTTCAAGAGTAAGGTTTTCCAGGTTGGCATCACTGTTAAGTAATGGCGTCCAAACGTCATCTGTCAATATTCTGCCATTTAATCATGGAAAGAATTATGGGTGCAGGGAAATAAGTCCCCGGGAACTAAGTCCACTGAGGGACTTAGTTCCCACCTAGTGGGAAATAAAATCACTTTCGTAAAGTGGACTTAGTTCCCATGTAAGATGGGAAATAAATTCCGAAAACTCAGAGTGGTTTTATTTCCCTTTTAATGTGAAGTATATTCTCACTGTCGACTAAGAACAAAGTAAAATTAAAGAGTCAAGTAGGAACTTTGCAATTTTTATAAACAAAAATGAAATTATCTGTTCACTAAGTCAGAGTAATATATACCAAACTGAGTTAACAAAATTTTCAAAATTTCGATTTAAAGATATATAACTAAATAAATACATATAAATATAACATAAATGTAATGCAACCAATAAGAAGCGGAAAAGAAAAATCAATAACTTAAAAAATTGTCAGAGTCTTGCAAACTGAACTGCATTTTTTAAATTTTGTTCTGTTTGACAAAATACTCCCTTCGAAATTCAGTTTGTTCGAAATTCAGTTTGAGATCTGAAAAAGATTTTTAGTGGTCCCAATGGAAAACGACATTGCAAACGAGCAACGATTGCAAATTATTGAAATTTATTATAAAAATTCGTGCTCTGTGAAAAATGTGCACCGTTTGTTACGACCATATTATGGTCGTCATAATCGACCTGGTGAATAAACAATTCGTGCTGTTATCACCAAATTTACTTTGTTGGACATTAAACCATCGACTCGCATCGATTGAAGCCTTACAGGATAATTATAACACGCGTAATTCGTGGAATACTCCGAAATGCTCGGAAAAGTGACGCAAAATTGGACCTTCCGAATGGACCATTTGAAACGGAGACGCGGGCAACATTTACATGATGTCTTTAAAACGTAAATGGCAAAGGTCTATTTACCGATTACAATAAAAATATTGAATATTTGATGCAAATTTCAGTGTTTTATTCGATTTTTTGAAAAACTACGCTTAAAATATCACCCGTTATTAAGCACCCACAAATAACGTCATCCTAGCTGCGCGTATAGGTACCTCATAGTTTCCGTCCCAGTTGTTAAAGAGAACAATATCTGGTACCCAAATGTGCTCAGACGGAACATAAAGCATTTCCACGCCTCCATATTCTTCGGGCTCCCATCGTAATTTGTAGTCAAACCATTTCTACAATAATTGATTATTTTAAAATTAAAGGTAATTATAATTATTTAATCAAAGTACGAGAACAGAATAGTAAAAACAAACAGAATCACAAATAGCAATTACAAAGAATTTTTCTGACGCTAGGTACCTCCTATGAAGATCATGACGTACGTGTACATAAGTGCAATTTTATAAACTGTTCATAAACGAATAGTTTGCAGAGTCGGATAATTTCTAATGCGCTATCTAGATCGAACCATCAAATGTGAACGATAAAAGCAAAAAACCTACTTCAATGGACCGATCTAATTTGAGGAATAGTATGTATGAACGGAAAAAATGTCGTCAACATTTTTTTGAACTGAATATGTTCCGGTATTTTATGTTTTTGATTTTAACATAAATGTACCTATCTATACTTGAGAGAATGAGAAAATTGCGACGGTCGTTGAACAGCGATGATAACATGTTAACATTTAGAACGGCAACATTTTTTGCGCTTTTAAAATTGACTTAAAATTGTACGATGTCTGCATCACAGTATTGATTCAAAACTTCATGTCCACCCACCCATGAATTTTATTGGTTATGGGTGTACCCAATTCGGTTTTGATCTCAATAAATTGCTTGTTCTTGTATAATTATGATAATGACATTCTTGTGCTAAACTAATTTTGATTACTGAAAATAAATACATTACTAAAATATCTAAACAAATAAATCATGAAAAACAATCGAACCCGCAAAAAAAATGTAAATATACATTTGGCCAATTACTGAATTGACTAATTAACTGAAAAAAATTAACGATTTGTTCGTTCAACAAACACTCATTGGTTATAACTGACTTCTTATAATCATGGGTTAACCTAACCACGGACTTAAACAACTGTGAACAGACCGGCCCTGTCTAACAACGAATTTTATTAGTTCAATTTGCGCTTCCGCGCTGGTTTGAGTACATTATAGCTTTAGGATAAATACCTTTAATTATATAGATTTCTTTCTACTTAAAACATACCTGTTTTACCCACAAGTTTGTTGTCATAACTTGGTTCTTCAAGTTCACCTCAATCAATTGGGATAACTTTAGACCTAACCCAACTGTTAGCGTTTCTGTATTATTTACCACTGGTCTTATCAAGCGGTTATAGTTACTAAGCAGATCATCATATAGACGTTTAGAATATGGATTCGCTTCAAAGCTGACAACTGGAAATACGAAATAAAACACAAACAGAACTAAATATGTAATTGTTTTATAATAAAATGAAGGTACATACATAGATTAATAATTTTGCTGGCAAAAAAGTATTGTTTCGAATATAATACCTATTTACATTGAAAAAGATATTCATACCAATAACTGTATAATTTTACACCATTATAAATAAATAGCTAACATTAAATTAATTCAACAGTTTTGGTTTATATTAATACTCTTACTAAATTATATTTACCCGAACATTTTCCGATAGAAAGCAGAGCAAGTAGGAATATTGATTGAATTTTCAGCATTCTATAAGTACCTAATGCTGTTACACTATATTTTTTTTAGATTCTCTACTTTATTATTATTTTATATATATTATTATTTTAGGAAGTTATAAATCTTTCTACGATGCTGTGCACTAAGATGAAAATAAATATCGAAGTAAGGACATAAAGCTTGGGACGACTTTCAATATACCTAATGTACACACAAAAGTCGCAGCCCACCCAAAAAGTTTACCAGCATCTCTTATACAAAAAAGCTTTTTAAAGTTTAGTATATTATGTAGCTACACGAGAATAAGTAGGTACTGCCTACTACTGCTACTATTTATAACAACTAAAATGTTTAAGGAATTTGTAAAAAAATATATTTTCTTTATACCGTTTAAATGCTTCTAAGTTAAAAAATCTAAAATTAAAGTGCTTTCCCATTGGGACAAATAATCTATCTTTTTTTTGATCTAAATCACCAAGCAACCAAAACAAAAAAATACAAAAATAGAAATTGATATAACTTTGGGAAAAATTGTATCTTTATCTATTATCTATCTATTTCTATCTATAACAATGGAAACATTTTTCAAGTCAATATCCATACAACTAGTCAATTTTTCCAAAAACTAATCCATTTACAAAACCAGATCAATTTCGTTGCATGTTCCATGAGCCGCGATCTGAAAAAGATTTTTGGTGGTCCCAATGGACCGATATTAGATATTAGATATTAGATAATAGGTATGGAGAGAGAATTAAGGTAAAGATGATATCGATGATATCCTTTTTGATCTTGACGAGGATATTTTATTCGTTTTAGCATCTCCTCGTGGTTTTTATAGCACTTTACCTAAGTTCATTGACTACCGTGAGACCGTTTTAGCTACAATGGGCAACAATCGCTTCCGCCAAATGCGGAAAATGGAAAAAAAATCAGTCTGCACTGATTTCTGATTTCTGATTTCGAATTCAAAAAAACACAATTTTCAATTGAACTTCAAATAGCTATTTTCTTTTACCATTTAAGTTCATCAGGTGAAAATGCCGCAGTCAGAAAAATTGCACAACTTTTAGTGTTGGAGATGGAGGAACATTAAGCAGAAAAAGAAATCGAATTTTTCGAGTTGTTTCAACATTAACAACTATATATCTATTGGCCAAACAATGAAGAAAGAAAACATATTGTACCCCTATTGTATGATTCTTGTTTGTATTGAGTTGGCCGCAAATCTGAGAAAAATTCTAGATTTCTCCAAAAAAAAATTCAGATAAAAAAAATTATTTTTTGGAAAATCCATAAAAAAAAATCAATTTTTTCTCAAAAAATTGGTTCATTTTTTCAAGTGTTTGAAATAATGATTCTTGATATCAGTAGTGCTATACAATCAACTTTGAAAATTTATATGACAAACGGCAAACACAACTGTACGAAACCCCCCAAACAATCCAAAAAAAATTGTTTTTTTCTGAAAAAATTGATTTTTTTTGCCGAATCGAAAACGACATTACTGAACTAGATAGATAGGTACTTGAACGTCCCCTATTACACAGACGCATTCCAAAAGAACGGATTTGGAACGCGGCCATTTTGGCGCTGAATTTGACAGATTCATGTTTTGTTTACTTTTTTCCTCGTACTCGTAGGTTAAATGGAACGATTCCGAAGGAGTGATTTGTAAAAGCTGATAAATTGCCTGTTTTATATTATTCTACCATGGATATTTCGGAGCAGGACCATGATTGTAACGCATATGATGATGTAGAAGAAGAACTTATAACAGAGGAAAAGGTAGATTTTGTATAATTAAGCAATTTAAGTATGTTTAATTATTTTGAGTTTAGGTTCTTGAAAATATAGAAATTGCTTGGACAAATGAAATGTTTGCTCCCGATATACTGCCGCATCAAACTGAAATGCTTGAATTAATGATCAGTCACCTTGCCCTTGCGGAGAGAAATATGAAAGAACTAGATAAAAATGATTTGCGTTTTATTGCTCACCAAATGGATCTTGAACGTACTCGGTATGTTATTGCAAGCTATCTTCGGTGTAGATTGCAGAAAATTGAAACGTATGCAAAGCACATTGTTATGGAAGAACTTGAACGCGAGCCTATCGACAAAAGATTATCAGAAGGTGAGGCGATTTATGCTCAAGAATACCTCGAGAACATGGATAGATATTTCAATGTCTTCCTGCAATATATGCCGAATCTGTTGCGTTCAAACGCAGAACAGGTTGTTCGACCAAATCTTATGAGCCATGTTTTCATCAAGGCAAAAGTTTCAGTTGCTCCAATTGTTGTTGGTATTAACGATGAGGAAGCGGATATATCTGCTGGTTCCAAGCACATCATTCCCTATCAATTAGTGTCTGATCTGATACAAAGAGATCAAGCGCGACTTATATGATTATTTCAAATTGTTTACTTTTTCTTTTAATTGTAATTTGTATATAAATATAAGATTTTTTAACAAGAAATTATAATTTTTAATACCTACACAATTTATAATTATTAAATATTATTAATTAAAATTAGCTCAATCTATGCTTTACTTTGCGGTGCTGGGAGTAAAATCTCACTAGCTTCATCTGAGTTATAAAACATAACCCTTTTTCTTGGCAGTGGAATTGGTTTTCGTAGTTCGTTGTTATGATTTGTAACATAATATGCTTCAGGCTTTTTTATAGGGGAGCTTAAAACTTCTTCCAGGCGCGTCTCAAATGCATTATTAATGTCATATTCACCTTTACTGCAATTCAACCGAAAATTGTTTTTGGATCTTGCTTTTGAAAGACTGTCCATATTGTTTTTTGGTACTATTCTATGTAGTTGGCCATTGATTTTCTTGCTAGTAAAGCCATCCACAATTTGTTTCAGTTTGTTTCGGGTAGCATAAAATCGAGGATATATCTAAAAATAAAAAAGCCTATTTAGGTAGACACAACATTTTGTATTACATAATAATCAACCTTTTTCAGTAAAATTCTTTTTTCAGCTAAATGCGCTATAATTTCAGACGTTTCTGAAGCAGTTATTGCTTTTATGTCGGAATTTATCCCATAAGATGCCATCTTTTTGTCAACAGCTCTTGTAAGTCCCTTTAATATGGTTATATCTTTTCTGAAATAAAAATAATGATAAATATATACCTATATTTGATTTTGAAAATGGCAATAAAAGCATGCAAACACAAAGCAAATGCTATAATGTAATGGTTCTTGGTTTTTTGTTTATGTTATTTTATTTACTGAGTTGCCTGCATAGTTTTAAAAGATGCGTTTGCACTTTCATTTTCTTCAGAATCTGAAATTTCTTGTGATGCTTCAGTTTTATTGTCATCGGATTCAATCTCCCCTGGAAAGTCAATTGGTAAATAAATTTAAAGATAAAGGTCACTTTATCACTTACGACATATTTGTTCAATACTGTATGTTGCTTTGCTACAAGATGTTTTGAATTCCTTGCCCTTATAAGGTTTGTCACCGTTATTTGAAGATGATTCACTGAATGAGGCTGGTAAAGGCAGTGTCGTTTCAATTTGCTCTTGGGTCAGTAATCGTTCCTGTGTTCGAACTGTGTACTCTTGAGGAGTTTGTTGGTTATTGTTGTTTGAAGGAGATACCACCGCTAAAACTGGCAAAGAAAGTGCCGTTTGAATTGATTGTGGTGATATTAACCTCCCTTTTTGTATTTCAACCTCTAAAGAAGGTAACTTTTCTTCACAAATAGCTTCAATTTTGGTTAAAATTTCATTCAACTTGGTTGAATTTAAATGCAAAACATTTTTAACTGTATTTAATACAATTTTCTGTAATTCATCGGCAGATGGTGCCGCTAAATGCTGTTTGAAATTAACGCTTGAAGAAATAGCATCTTTGACGAACTTGTTCAAATTTACCGCATCTTGTTCAGCTTTTGATTGTAGGTATTTTGTAATTTCACTCAACTTTTGGGTAATTTCATTTATTGATTGCTGGTTCCCAGTACTGTGTGTTTCTTGCCAGATTTCTAAATGTGATATTTTATCCAGTATTTGGCAGAAGATATCAAAGTCTTTCGCATATCCTGTTCCGGTATTTTCTTTTGATTCGGTTAAATTACTTTGGGTGCCTTTGTCAATTGTTGCAGCATTGCTTTGTGTAACACAGGCTTTTGCTACTTCTCTCGGTGACCTCTTCTTACTTTCCACTCTTTCACGAATATCTTTTTCCGCAATATTAAGACGCTCCTTTAACTGTTTTATTTCGAGCTCCAATTTGATAGTGTTTATTAAATTTAGGTCATCTTTACATTGAATTTCCCCCGATTGAATTTTCGAATGTTTTTTATTTAAATGCATATTAAGGGCATCGTTGCTAATAAAGTTCTTTGTGCACACATGACATGGAAAAACAACGTCATGAATAGCTTCTATTTGGCTTATTTGTTTGTGAAGCTGAAGAATTTCATTACTATGTTCTCGATTAATTTTCTTCAAATTAAGATTTTCAACCTCTGCATGGGCAAGAGACTCTTGAAGAGTTCGAACGGTTTCATCAAGAAATTTTCGACAAAAACTTAAATATTGCACAGCCAACTGTGAGAGAATGAAATATTTCGCAATACCACTATCCAAAATATTGCTTTCTAACATGGACGCCAATGGAGCTTCTGAGAGATATAAGAGTATTGCATCTATATGCTCAAACTGCTGGTCGCGTAATATACGTTCTACTTCTAACGATGCTGTGAAGTTAATGAAATAAATATGTAATACCAGGTATCTATTATAGTATCCAATATAAATACCATACCAACTAGACGCCAATCGAGAGGCCCATCTCGGAATTGTCGTAATTTAAACCCCGAGTCCCGTGCAATTTGGGGGTAATTATATTTAAAATCAAAAGACATTTCGATATTTTTTTTTACGTAAACACGAACTTTAAGCTGCCCTTAAGTATCTGACTACAATATTATGATTGTTTGGTCAGGTAGGTTGCTATAGGTAACCGCCTTGTTTATATCTACATATATTCAAATATATAATACTCACACATCCATAGTACATACATTATATGCACTTTTGGTTTTTTGCTATGCTAATTTCGGATTATAAAATTAGAACTATGTATTGCCAAGATTTATGCGTCGACTTGAATCGGGAGCTCATGCAGTAGTAACACTAGACATGAGTTCTGTTACACGTTCTTCAAACACTCATTGTAGGTACATTAATTTTTTATTAGTTGTAAGTATGAATGACAGAAAGAAAGAAAGAACGAAATAAATAAATATAGCTATACGAAATTATACAAATACGCAAATATGATATATATCTATCTAGGTATATAATAAAACTAAGTTGAAATTTTTGCGTTGACGTATAACTCACTTAATTTTTAATTTACTTGGTTTTTCTTTTAAACTATTCAGAAAAATGAGAAGGATATAGGCCCCTTTTAATAAAAAAAAAAGTACTTTTTCATTCAAGTAAATGCAAAATGCTTAGGTATCTACGGAAACATGCAATTCAAGAAGAATGGTATTAACAGTGAATTACTTTGCCATGTTTTGCTGACGCTATGAGAACAATTGTCTACATTCAAAATAATATTTTTGTATATTCATTCCGTTTAATTCCCCTCGGTCATCAGCGTCATCAGGTCATAGTGGAAAAACATTCACGGTGAAGGTGAGAGGAGCAAATTTTGTCGGCGACAATAGTTGGATTGTGCCGTACTGCTCGTTATTGTCCAAAGTCTTGAAGACTCATATCAATGTGGAGTTATGTTGGTCAATTAAATCAATCTACTATGTTTACAAATACGTGACTAAAGGCAGTAATATGGCGGTGACCCGCTCGACGAACGTCACCTAACTGTCGCACGTTTGGCGGTTCACTTGGAAAATGGTTAACGTGTCTATTTCACGGCAGCTAATGCAACGTTAACAAATTTCTTTCACTTGCCGTAGCGACGATTTCGCTCAAAAACTTCATTATGTACCTATTTCGAAATGCCACGCTCATCAGGAATGTTTTGCCAAATCTCGCTTATCATTAATATATATTTAATTAAGTAAGTGCACGAGCAATTTTGGCTGAGAAAAAATGGCTGAAATTTGTTATAATTTAAATTAAGATTTGCCATTCGTATTCGTAAAGAGCTTCAACTTCCCGTGTGTCTTGCTCTCAATAAATCGCTGCCTCGATGTACCATAAAGCACTTCAGTGAGAAAGCAGAGGTTGGCCGACACGTGAATGCAGTTTGATTGAAACATATCGACAATGTCATACTTTTATTGTAACTATTGTATTTAATATAACTTTTAAATAAAGACTTTGAATTCACGTTTGGATAAGTGGTACTGTTGTCGAGATATATACATTTTTTTTTTATATTCTTTCAACTTAATTTTTGAAGTGAATACGTCTATGGGCACGCCGAGGCTGGGGAGTGAGCAGGCCAGACAAGGAAAGTGAATTCTCTAGAATATTAAAAGAAATCATCAAATACCATAGACTTTTTTGGAAGCTCCCCGACTTACCGAAGCAAAATGTGGAGCTGGAAATAATTAAAATTTTTTACCCCGGCAAAGCAGGCGGGCATCCGCTAGTTTTATATATATCTAAAAAAAAAGTTTAGGTACATAGTCCTAGTTTTTCTTTTTTGGTCGAACAGTGGTCCAACCAGGCTCTGGTTCTACAAAGACATTATTTGTATTGGCAGTTCTTGCACTTGAACTAGGTTCATTATCGACATCCATTTCAGTGTCAGAACTATCATCGCTGTCATCACCGGAACTATCAAGACAGTTTGGAAAAACCGTACCATCTTTTTTCAACCACTCTTTCCCTGGCGGAAGACGCTGGAATTCAGTTTCTATATCTAAATACTTGCCTTCTTTGCACATTTGCAAGTACCGGAGCAAATTTCGACAAATTTCTATAAAAGAAAATATAATTATAGTTAAATGAATAATACCATGTATTACCTACCTGGAATTGAGTTGTCATCGCATAGAGTATTAAATTCTTGGTCCATTAAATCCTCAAGGACGTCCTGTAGTTCGCCTGGAGTTATTTTCTCATTTCCTATACAATACTCATACGTATAGTTCATAATTTTAACTGCAGTCTAAAATCGAGCAATCCTTTGGTGTGCCAAAGTACAAAATAATTTTAAAAACGAATTACCTGTTGACCATTCCGCCCACCCATACCATGTTCAACGGCTAGTTTCAAATCTGGCCAATAATTAAACACTTTTTCGACAACTATCCGAAAGTGTTGCTCAAACAATGCCATAATATTTTTTTTAAAATTTTTTCTGCTCTGTCCTCGTTGCAGCGCGGTTTGTGCCCTGTGAGATATAAAACAGTAAACAGCATGTCCATATTACTTCCCCTTTCAGTTGTCAAATAATTTGAATTTAGTGCTGCCAAGTCTCAGATTATGGTTATGTCCAATTTAGAATACAGATATATATAATGTTCCAGTGGAAAGGCGGCTTTCTACAAACTGTTTTCCCGAAAAAGAAATGAATTCACGCAAATACTATAGCCCTGTTTTTTTGAGCTTCGATCTCAGCAAAGCAAAGTAAAGTAGGATTTTCAGCACGCAATTACAACAACTACGCTCTACTTGACACTTCGAGACTCGCAGTAGTTGTTGTAATAAGTGTGCTGAGAACTCTACTTTACTTTGCTTTGCTGAGTTCGAAGCTCAAAAAAACAGGGCTTATGTTCAATTCTTTTCTAGGATATGGAGTTCAAGAATTGAATTTTAGTCGAAGTTTTTTTTTAATCGAAGCTTTTAAAAAAACTCAACAAGTTCAATACGAAACACAAAACAAATAAACAGCGCGATGCCCATAAAAGCAAAAGGAATTGGCTGGCCATTAGCAACATGTTTTTTTTCACAGACAGGGATTGAAATTCCAAAATCAACAATAGCCCTGTTTTTTTGAGATTTGCTATCAGCAAAGCAAAGTAAAGTAGGATTACAACAACTACGCTCTGCTTGACACTTCGAGACTCGTAGTGGAGTTGTTGTTATAGCGTGCTGTGAATACTACTTCACTTTGCTGATCGAAGCTCAAAAACACGCCTAATGTAAACAAATCGCTGCCTATAGCCCTGTTTTTTTGAGCTCCGATCTCAGCAAAGCAAAGTAAAGTAGGATTTTCAGCACGCAATTACAACAACTACGCTCTACTTGACACTTCGAGACTCGCAGTAGTTGTTGTAATTAGTGTGGTGAAAACTCTACTTTACTTTGCTTTGCTGAGATCGAAGGTCAAAAAAACATGCCTTATGCTATATACAGTGCTTATAAATTTCAGAAACAATGGGGTACTACCTTCAGCTTGCTACTTTTACAAAGCTGTTATACGAATATATTTGACATATTTTTGCAAAATGGTTGCCTTTTTCACTGAATACGTTTCGTTATTGTGGGCAAAAGAAAACTGAAATTGAAAATTTCAGAAAATTGACTAGACTTAAAAGAGAACAGAAAGTTTAACATTATTGATAAACGTTTTTCCTTAAAAATCTGTCTCAATTCAACTTGAGTTATTTCTTTCCTCCACGCTTAGTGTATTAACATTATTTTTCTCAATAATAAAGAAGTGAATTTTTAGTACCAATTATTATGTGGAATCAATGGTCAGGGGGGCCGCCACCGATGCCTCCACCTTCCGAAAATTCACAACAGCCGTTAATCGGTCCAGTTCAGCCTAATACTGGAGCTCCACCACCACCACCTAATTCGGCACAAGCTGCAGCCGGTACGTCGCCACTACAACCAGCAGCTTATCCATCGTCTTCTGGCGCCCCGACCTATACCCCGGCACAATACGCTGCAATGACTCCAGAGCAACAATACGCTGTGCAGCAGCATTGGCAGCAGTGGCAAGCTTATGAGCAACAGTATGCACAATGGCATGCCCAGTACGGCGAGCAGGTTAGTAGAATTATGTTATTTTGTTCAACCACCAGATTCGTACACAAATAATAATTATTACATCTTTAAAGCTAATCAAATAATTATGTCTTAAATCCTCCATCCATTCAGGTACCTAGCTTTTTATTGTATCCTTATGTATATTATGTATACCATTCTACACCACACTATATAGCGCCAGTTTATTTCACGTATTTTTGGTTCTATTAGTTTGAAAAAAAAATTGTTGTCATGCTTACATACAATGAGGCGTACAATATACACTGGTAGTACCGTGTTAAATTTTATCGATAATTTTATTAAATTAATTAGTTGTCAGTACCCGCTAGTGTGGGACTTTATATACTCCTGCTCCTTCAGAGTAGTCTCAGTATGCCAACTTCTGATTCTGATGACCACCAGAATGTTTCTCCGCACAGGAATGTGGTAATTTTTTTTTTTTTTTTTGATTCTCAGACTCTGTGAACGAGCATGACGCAATTTGTTATTGTTTCTTGCAACTTGATTCCGTGAACGTAAAGCTCGTTCACGGAAGTGGCGATTTGACCCCATATTTTCTGCGCCCAATTGCGTTCTTGCAAATTACATTTGCTTTTATTGAACTTTTGGTATATACAATTTGACTTAAACTAGGTAACAAATGATGGTGAATAGTTAATATTTAAATGTGTTGGCTCGCTCAACAACAGGGGCCCAATGGTATACAATGATTGTTTTCTTATATCTATTTTACATAAATTGTGGTTGTCTTCTCGGATTAATACTCGTAGTATGCATCGTTGTCTGGGTTTACCTCAGGGTGTTCAAGTCCGGGGCGCGATGGCTTAGTGGTTTCTCAAGGTTTTTTCACTGCGCCACCTCTCGCGAACGTCTGACAAACATCCGAGAGTATAACTGTCATGAAGAAGCTTCTCAATTAGCCGTGATACCTCACTAGTCACAAAACCCTCACAAGGTGAGGTGAAATTGAATTTTCTTTATTCAATCAACGGTGTAAATATAATATTTTGTGCTCAGATCTAACCATTTGAGGTGAATTTGTTGTGAGCATTATCAGAGAATACGAAAAATGTTATCGAATCACAACAAACCTCACAATTAATCAACCTCACAAGGGCTTGTGACTTGTAAGGCCCTACAACGGCAGAATCTGGCTGTTAGTGCTTATATAGAGCTTAGCACTTTTTTTTTACCTTTTCGAAGAACTTTCTTACATAATTCCTGGACATCTCAATTGCTTAAATCTTAAATCCATATAAATTGCCAGATTTAAATTAAATTGTTATACAACCGATATGCCTTTTATTTCATCATGTATGTATTATTTTCTACTTACTATATTTTCAGTACAAACGCGAAATGGCTGCGATTCATGGCGCACCACCGCCAACCATCCCGCAATACAGCTCTTCTTTAACTCCAGCATCTGCTGTAAATTCATTTGGATATCCTCCACCAGCGATCTCAAATCAGTACCAAGCTCCGCCAGTACCAGCACATGCGCCTCCACCTCCTCCACCGGAAGATAACGCAAACTCAATGGGTATTAAAGCTCCACAACAAATATATGAGCAGCCACCACCACCACCTCCCCCACCACAACCAGAAGAAAAACAGGATAATAAAGTTCCGACTCAATCGCAATTTCAAGGCGTTTCACCTGCTCAGGTTGGTAATACAGCAGATTCTCTATTTACGCAAGACAGTCGATGGTCCCATCCACCACCGATTATGCAAAATCAAGATAGTCGTTGGAGCGAGACATTGTCACACCAAGATAGACAGCAGCAAAATCAGTTTAATCAACGAGATAGACAGCAACAAAATCAGTTTAATAACCAATCTGGACAGCAGCTAAATCATTTTAATCAATCAGATAGACAGCAACAAAATCAGTTTAATGAACAGTTAAGCAACAACAACAGTAACAACGGCCAAAGAGGAAGACAAAATCGAGATCAGCAAAGAGATGATCAGAGTCGTGACAGTAGACAGAATAACAGGCAGAATATTGATTTTCGTGGTCGGAACCGTGGCCGTGGAGGCAATAACTTCGAAAGTAATCGTCAACCTGAATTTGATCACTCTGAAGGAATAAACAACAGACAACAACCATCATGGCAGCAATCTGAAGGCACAGGTCAAAAAAATAATCGTGGAAACTATTCCAATTGTTTTGAAAACTTTGATAATTACAATAGCCACATGGGTCGTAATATTAACCAACAGGGGTCGTCTGGCTGGAATAACAATAATCTGGGAGGTAATAATAATCAGGGGAATGCTACTAATAAGGTCAATCATTTTTGTTCCCCTGAAAATCAAAGGCAACAACAACAACTTCAAAATCAAAGCGCACCGATTACTAATCCACAAAATAACACAAAAACTACATCGGTGGATGAAAAAGCTTTTGATGAACAGTTTCGCCTTTGGGAAGAACAATTTGAAAATTGGAAAAAAGAAAATGCAAATCACCCTGATCGTACCATGTATATGCAGTATGAACAAGAATTTGAGAAAACAAGAATTCGTTTATTGGAACGTCGTGAACAAATGAGGCGCAGAAAAATGATGGAGTTAAAGCAAACCATGCCGCAACAGCAACCAATTCTACAACAACAATTAGAGGTCGAACGTTCATCCCAAGAAACTGATCTGCAGAGATCCGAGAAACAGGTTAAAAATGTCAAAGAAAATACAATCATAGCCGAAACAAAGCATGGGGAAACTTCCGATATGGAACAAAGTGAGAATGAGGACACTGATCAAGGTACGTCTAACGGTCAAATCAATATTCTTACTGAGTCTCAAACAGTTTCTGAACCTACGAGGAAAGAAGCTGCGGAAACAAATATTTTTAAGAAAAATGAAATTACGGATCTCTTTAAAACCGCAGATGGGGGCATTCCTGGTTTAGATCTAGTTGAAGCGAAAGAAAACGAAAACTGTACAAACCCTGCTCAAGAAGAAACTGTTTCGGAGGTAATTGACTTAGAAAATGACGGACCATCTAGACCAGCTAAAGTACCTGCAACAAAGAGTAGTATTGCCGCATTATTGCCATGTACATCTGAACAACTACCAATAAAGCCTCAATTAGCTGATTTTGGTTATAAAACGAATTCTCATTCCTCCCAGAAGAAGATACCATCTCTCTTTGACATAGTAGTAGAGAAGCCGGTACTTTCTCCAGAGCCCGGAAATCAAAATAAGTCTCCAGCTAGGGATCTTTCACCTACAGCAAGTAGATCATCCAAAGCTGAAATGCAGTCTGATACTGTAGAAGTAATTCCATCTCCTCTAAAAAGCATTTCTAAGGAACATGATTTATTGACATCTCCTGGTCAGCGACCGTTATCACAAATGTCATCAATCAGTCAAATTCAGCAACAAAAAAACGCAGAAGGATCCACTGAACACTCGCTTCATCAACCTTTTTTCAACCAGCAACAGCAACAACCCAATTTGCCACCTCAGACCGCCGATCTTGCAAAAGCTTTACAGGATCCAAATGTAATGCAACTGCTTACTGTGGCCTTAGCTCAAGCTCAACAAGCTGGCGGATGTAATCCTCACCAAAGCCAACTTATACAACAACTTCAACAACTTCAGCCGCTACTTCAAATGCAACAAGATCGAAATTCCAATAATCAGCCATGGAACGACCCTCTGTCACAGCGATCTCAACAACCGTGGCAAAGTCAAAACCAAAATCAAAGTCAGAGTTCCAATAACAAATTTTCGTCTAACTCCAATCAGAATAGGAATTCATGGGGTGGTAATCCTTTTAATAAAAAAAATGACAGAACCAATGATAAAAACGGTCAATTTTCACAAAGTCGAGGACATTTAGGTGGCAATGAATCTGATGACACCAATGATATGCAGCAAAGAAATCCTTTTAATCCCTTTCGTCGAAGTGTTGGCGGTAGTGGAAGCGATGACAACAGTGGTATAAACCAAACTTTAGAAAGAGATTTTGAAATCCCTGGTGGAAAAAATCCGTTCATTAATAACAATAATAACAGCCAGAATGTATCAAGCTTATTCGGTGGTCCAGCAAACGCTCAACACAGCAGGGCTACCAATTTTAGTGGAGGGAATTTTACTGGACCCAATTTTGGTGAAAATAATTATGGTGGAAACATTTTCGGTGGTGGTGGTGGTGGAACTCCAAGTGGACGTTTTGACAATAACAGGTACGTTTCATACACATAACATGTAGGATATTGGATATTGAAAGTATTGGTACACTGCGGCTTAGTATACAATCAATTCACTACATAATTATGTATAGGCGGAAACAGTATAGTTATAATTATGTAATATACAAATATATTTTTTAAACTACGTATGAATATATGTCAGTTTTACGTTATAGGTTTTTCGTCTCATTTTAAAGTAAAACTAGGTCCGAATTGAAATCACATAATACCCCGTATAAAAACTAATTTTTGTTTTATGCTTTAAATTGGTTTCTGAAACTAAAAGGTTAGATACCTTTGGTAAAAAAATAATAAATATTTTCACTGAATTGATGCAAAAATTATCAAATGAAACACATACGCAGAATTTTTGGTGTCATTCCGTTACTTATGAAACTCACCCATTTGTTTCACTGTTGCTATATAATCAATACAATATCATTGGTGCTGAAATTAATGAACCATTGGTTCATTACGTTTTTTTTTTCCAAAAACGTTGAATTGTTATTATATAAAGCTGTTTGTTGTTCACCACTGTTTATATGTCCCACTTACTCTTGTCTTTCATGCGATTTTTAAGGAATTTTGGGTGTTGTGCTTTCTTTTGATTGTCAGTTTGACTCGCATGCTCTCTACAAATGACTAAGGTACCTCATGGGTTGAGTTGGTGTTCTGTTATTTACAATTCAAGTGTCGATGTATTGCATAATAACTGTAAACTTTAAGATGTATTTTTAATTTTGTAATATCATATGCATATATATTTATACATATACATATATATATGTATATACAGGCACAATATACACACCTCTAAGAAATTGTTAAACATATCAAGGCCCTAATGGCGTAACTTATGAAACAATTGAACAAAACGAAATCGTGTTAAGTTTGCTTCATATAACATCAGCGTCGCATCGTTGAATCGAAAAGTTCATCTTTTTTGTTTTAAACAGTTTAAAATTTAGAAATGTATGGAAAATGCTTTTTTCTTCAATTTGTTAATTTTCCTTCGTTGTCATGATTGACATGGAATTGGGCATTTAATGCAAAAATAGATAAGGTAGTAGAATTTTTATTGCTAAGGGGCAAATTGTAGAAAAATTAATAATTGCAATTTTGATTTGATTTTTTTTCTAATTGCATTAAGATGTATAAATTTAAAAAAAAAATAAGTAAATGAAAATCATTTAATTTTCCAAAAAAGCGCAATTACCTTTTTTTTTTTGCAAAATATTCATTCTTTTAAAACTCGGATAAGAACGATTCGCCTCCAAAGAGAGTACCTATAAGTGTGTATCTTCCATTAAACATTTTTTATACTTCTCTCAGACCTAATAATAAAAATGAAAAAAATGCACCAAAAACGATAAAACAATTGCAAAATTGTTCAATCGAATCGTTTTGACGAAAGTATTTGGCAGTTGAATTAGTAACGTGAAGCAACATTAAACGATGATAGTCCAATAATTTCAACGATTATCGTTTTTTGGTTGTTACACGAAGTAGAAGCATCGTATACTTATTTTCTTCATCTCAATAAAGAACACAGTAGTTTCTAACATTTTCCAAAAACTAAAAACTAACCAAAATACCAATCTATACCATATTTGTCCGATTAAAACACATGCTGTCGAAAGTTGCTTAGTGTTTGCACGTTATACAAATTTGTGTGCTATGTATTCGGGTTATACCCCTGTTGTATACACACTTCCACTCAAACCTCTGCAAGTCGCTTATCACTGAGAATCGGCCATTTTAAAACAAATTTAAAGTTTGTTCATTGTCTTTTAAAGCCAGTTGCTAAAAATATATTAAACGTTACATTTTTTACTCTGTATTATAGTTGTTTTTTTTTATTTTATGTACATTATCTACTATATAGATCGCTGATTTTCATGTTTATTACAACAATAGTACGAGATTCAACTGTTATTGTAAACCATGAAAATCAATCTATATACATTGACATAAAAAGTAATATTTTTATTGTTTTGTTTTTTGAATAGAATGCTTCAAATGACAATAGTTGTATGTGAGAACGTATGTGAATGGATATGAAAAAGATATTCTTTAGAGTAGTCCGATAACAATAAATATCAATAGTGGTTTTAAAAGTGACGGTACTACAATTTAAACAATATGTAAAACAAGAATATTTTGAAAAATAACATAAACAAGTGACAGATAAAATCTCCAAGCATCTGTGCATATGTTTATTTCATTTACTATCGGACAGTAGATATGATCTGCCATAGGTAAATAAATAAATTTTTTGTTGGTGTAATCTTAGCATACGCAAAAAAGGGGCCAAAAAGGTCGTACTAAATATAAAATGTTTCCTATGTTGTGTCGTCGCAGTTGCTCAGTAGTTACCATACTGGATTACTGGGGGAGGGGTTTAATTTAAAAAACAAACTCAAATTACACTTTACACAAATGACTGATTTCCACCACCCCACCCTATTCAATCAGCTAATAAAAATTCGAGAGAAAACTGGTTCTGAAAAAAGTCCCCTACAATTGTATGCCGCATTTGAACTTCTGACGTCCCAAAAATATAAGCCTCGAGTAGTATCTGAAAGAAGTTACCCTAAAAGTGCTTTATGAACCAACTGCTTGTTTATTATTTTTTTATATTGGCTAATATCATTTGAATCATGATTACTATAGGTTAATTACTGGAATTTTTAATATACACGAACACGTAAAAAAGCTTATCTACGCAAAGTGTGTTTGGCTTGATATTTTTAATCCAATGCAAGAATAGTATGTGCCGAAATTGTACAGCAAATTATTATGGACTCTTTTCGCGCATGTTTTCTCTTTGTGAGCAGCCACTGATGAGTATTTTAATTAAAAGATTGAAATGAAATATTGGGTATAATAAGAGTAGAAATCTGTTCGTTTTTCTGTCTGCACATTTGCAAATACCCATAATGATTTGAAATCGATTATAGTACAAACTAGTTGATATCATCATCAGATCGCAATACTCAATAATATCGGCAATAATCAGAAAATAGTCTCTTAAATATACATAAAATGTTTTGATTGTCTTTCCTTGATACCTTAACTCAATCCTTAATTGGATATTCATAAAAGATTCCATAGCCTTTAAACTGTATAGTCAGTGGGCTTATACTTTTTTTTATCATACACATATATGTATATTATGTTCAACGGATTCAATTAATACCTTATGGAAGATTATTTATTGTATTATTATGTTTTCTTTTGCCTTGTAAAAGTAAATTGTAACTTTACACTTTTGTTACAGTTCAGTAAAAAAAATAGTATTTTTTTTTTTAATTATTCTTATACAATGATTTTCATTGTTTATTTATAAGGCAATAAAGAAAATTTAAGGAAATTGTTTAAATTATATAAATTATATGTTTTGTAAAGTGAAATTTTAAATTACATAGGTATAAAGTCGCTTAACGAAAATAGTGTACTATTTCTATGCTTTTAACAACAAAATATTCAACAAGTTTCATTTTCTGCGCCTAACAATTTCCCTTAATTTTCTTTTTTATGACGGGTCGTGATCCCTTCGGGATTTCGCACTTTATCATCATTCGTCACTTCATCGTATAGCAAAGGTTCTAGGAGCAATAAACGTCAACAGAGGAGACAGTTTCAAAAGAGACCGCATAATTTACATTTTGATTAAATTTAATTAGAAAAAAAAAACCATTTAAGAAAACAATAAAGATTAATCAATTGATAAAAAAAAATGTTTTTCGATCTAAATCTAGTATATATTTTAGTAATAACATCGAAATCCTTACTATAATAAAACTGTAACTATTTTTCCGGCCGAAATGTGTTTGCCCGGAATAGATAAAAAAAGTAGTGCACGAAATTGATTCTGGTTTTCACAGTTGCATTGAAAATTGTCGAGATTAAAAGATAGGATATGTTTTATCACTGTCCATTGTCCGGAAGCGGAGATCTAAGCTGATATCTAAGAAAAGTTGTAATTCTCGACTGCCTTTAGCTTTCATCCAAATGAAATAGGATTTTAATTTTAAAATGAAGCTCGATTACGTACGAAGATTTTAAGATATTAATCATCTTTGTACGTTATTCTGATGTTGAACAATAAGCATTATATAAATAACTATAAATTTTAAACAATTCAAAAAAGTAAAATGTTCGATTGAAGCCCTATCGTTATGGATTGAGTATAGTTATATGCTTGTGAATTATAGAGGAAATGTGGCGCATGGAATTGAGAGATATAGGGTTTGCAATGTAAGTGGAATGTTATGTACATGAGATTGAGAGAGAATAATAGAAGTTAGCCTACCTATTTGTTTTGATTGTTTTACTGCCAGTTTTTCTTATTTTTTGCGGGGAAACTATTCATTTGGATTCCACTGAAGTCTAACCCCCTTATTAATAAACGCTGAGTAAAAATTATTAACTCGTTAAAGTTACGTCAAATTTTTGTATGCTATCTGATGTCTACTAGCTAACTAACTTGTGCACATTTGTTTATTAATACGGGGGTAAGTATATTAGATTTATATTTATAATTTATTATACTATTATAACACTAAGGGCCGTTTGCTCATACGATTCTTAACGATTTAAGTTCTACTTAAATACTTATGGGCTACTTTTTTCAGGTCATAAACTGTCACATAAGAGTTTATGTGGAACTTAGTTCGCTATGAGTCGTATCAGCAAACGGCCCTAAGGGCCCTAAGGGCCGTTTGCTCATACGACTCTTAACGATTTAAGTTCTACTTAAATACTTATGGGCTACTTTTTTCAGGTCATAAACTGTCACATAAGAGTTTATTTGGAACTTAGTTCGCTATGAGTCGTATCAGCAAACGGCCTTAAGTCATTGTTTCTGCCTACAATTCATTTATAGCAACTAAACCCATATAAGTGGTTCTTTTTCTATCAGAAAATTTTGCGGAGTGGGTTTGAATAACACTAATTATTTTGTTTTAAATTGAGAAGTGGAACTCTGGCGAAGCACGGTGAGCACGGGTCAGCTAGTATATAATACGTTTAATAAAATACGGTGTCTTCAATTTTATCATGTAGCTGCTAAAAACAACGTTGCACTACTGAAAGCATAAGAACTAATTTTAAAACTCGCGAGCAATTTCAGTTGAATGTTGATCCGTTAACACATCATCTTTTGTGAATTCTAAAATGGAACCAAATGTTTTTGATAACTATAGTATGCGTGAATGAGACAAAATTTGCATTTAAAAATATTGTTCCTGTTAACATTACAATGTTTGGTATAATTATAAGAGACACATATTACTTACAGACTTAGTCTTATATTATTTTTATGTTAACAGCTGGAGACAAATTCTTGATTATCTTGTTAAGTAGTTCATACAAGTATAACATTTGGCTTAATGTTATTGCCGCTATGGGGCTATGTGATAGAAGATAAAAGCTTCGATGCTTGATTTTGGCATTGCGCCTGCTGACATCATCGATTAATAATTATCGAAGCTTATCAAAATACATATAAATAATTTAATGGTACTGGTGTTTGTCAAAACATTGATTTGGTTATACTTTACCAGCTCTAAGTAATTGACAATAATAGAGTCGATTGCATTCACATTATCATCGCAGTAGAGGCAATAGTATTTTTTGTAACCTATTAAAAAAGTGTTAGCATATTTTAATTAAACCAAGAAACCACATTTTAATTTTAAAATTTTCAGGTGATCGAATAAATCTTATACCAAGCGCACTATCGTGCAATCGTACCTTTTTTTTGTACGTAAATGTCGTGATCGGTGATGCAACCCTATAAATTGCAGAAAATGCATTTTTATCTTAATTCTTTGAAGTGGTAATAAGGCCCTCAAAAAAAAAAAACATTAACACCCACAGTTGTTATTGCCATTCATACATTCATAATTGGCATAAAGTCGATAAATTTCCCTACAGTCAGTTACTACAGTATTCTTAAGTAAATTTCGATGTAAAGAAGGAAGTAGAGCCAAGGAAAAGTTATAAGACATGATCCTGTGATTGGTATTTCTGTCCTTGCCAAAACCTTGTCATGTTTTCCACTCTCAGTTATTTTGAACCACGATTTTAAATTTTAATGAGTTTGTTTTATCATATTAACCCGAAGGTCACAAATTCATACATTGTCTTTTTTTTCATCAGTGTCTTCTATCATTGCGTGTGAATTATGAAACGAATTAAGTTTGTATTCAGTTCGAAAAAAATCCGAAACGAAAGTCAAATCAGTTCGGAACTAAGATTGTGTTGGAAATATCCGTTTCGGAACAAAATAAATGAACAAATTTTTTTTTTATTATATTCCTGTTAACAACTTCGGTTCCAATCTACGTATATATCAAAAATCATTAAAATGTGTATGATCATCATCATCAAAAATATAACATTTGCATATTTTGATTAGAAAGACGCATACAAACCTTTTAATATAAATAAAACTTAATCGCAAACTCAATAACAGTTGGTTATATGGTAATAAAATATAGCACTGGAAATAAATCGCCTACAAAAAGAGGAACAGTTATTGATTCTTTAAATAATGACTAAATGTCGTTACAAATTTATTTTTAAATCTTTAGATATATATATATATATATAATATTGAAAATTAAGTAAAAGCTTTAGCTATCCCCCTTCATAAAATCTCTTTGCCTTGACATTCTATACCAAATTTACCACCAATTGATATTTATGTACAATGCTACATTTTATATTTGTACACATCACTTTTTTTATTTACTGATTAAAAATAAATAATATGTAATTCTTAGCGAAAATGCTTTTAGTTGTACACATTTGTGAAGTGAACTGATAATTTGTAAATCTTTCTCCATACCTGAATTTTAACAAACACAGACCCCAATCAAATTTCGGAAATTCTCTTGGCTTTCGGAATAATCCAAACAATTTTGGTGATCTTGGTGGTGATAATAATGACTACTATCGTCCAACCCAAGTTTTTGATTATCAAAATCGTTCACGTGCAGATGCTATGGTTCTACCAGCCAAAGTTGTAGACTATGGTCACAGACCATCTGCGGTTATGTCATCAAATTCGTTCAATCGTGAAATAAGTGAGTTTGTTCCAGTGAAAACGATTGATTATGGCCATGCATCAAATAGTGTTCAAAATGAGAATCAGTTTCAACGAAGCAATTTGAACTCCACGAATATAATCAATAGATGGAATCAAAATCATCAAACTAATCAGGAGCCATTAGACTCACAGGAAAAGACAAAGACGCATGGGCAGCTACAGCTCCAAGGGCAGACATATTTCCAAGGTCAGAATTTAAATAAAGGAACTTCACCCAAAACTTTGCAAGATAAAAGTGCTTCCTTACAAGAACAAAACAAACAAGAACAACAACAACAACAAAAACGAAACCTGATTGAAGTGATTAAGCAGAAAAACACGGCATCAACTGGAAACGCGATAGAACCAAACAAATTGGTAAGCTAGATTTTTTTATAAATTTTCTGTTTTCATAGATATTTGTTACCAAATAATATTGAATTACAATTTTACATTGTATTATCTTTATAAATATAAGCTATACTTGTTAATTAGCTTCGCTCTATACTATTGTATTATAGGTTGAAAGCGAACATTTTACAGACGAAAATATTCGGGAGTATCCAAATAGCAAATGGATCCTTCAAAATTCTGAAACTCGCCAAAGGCCTGGACCAGCAACTAAAAGGGGAAAGAGAAACGCTGGTGGCTTTCAAATCCAGCAGAAAAGCTCACCCCCTGACTTGAATACCGAATCAGATGAAATTGAAGAAAATTTTGAAGAAATTTCCGACAACGAAGAGTAAGTTTCAGTTATAAGGAATTACTTATTTAACAAATACAGACTTTGCGGATTTCAATATATATTTCAGTTTAAGTGAAGCTGCATATAACCCGCCGGAAAATGTCCAGTTTAAAGCAAAATCGCTACCACTGTTTCCGTCTGTGTCCGATTCAATTTCAAACAAACCAATAGTTTTTCCTTCAATGGAAAACAACAATACTATTCCAATTGATGAGATTCTATTTAAACCGGGCCGTTTGACACGCCCGAAACATATTGTTATCATAATACGAGGGCCACCTGGGAGTGGAAAATCCCACGTAGCAAAACTAATTAAGGACAAAGAGGTAGAAATGGGTGGACCCACACCACGGCTATTAAGTATCGACGATTATTTCATGATTGAAAATGACTATGTGGAAAAGTGTCCCAAAACTGGCCGAAAGGTAAGTGTAGTGAAACAATATATAAAAATTTAAAACTCAAAATAAAAAAGAAAGTCCTTGCTTTATCAACTACCTATAGCAAATGCAGTACGCATATAGGTTGTTGAAAAGCCCTAGAAATACCACTGATAAATGTCATAAAAGTAGATATTGACTAACTTACATTTTCTTTTACTTTTTTTTTAATCAACGACAATAATTTTATCTTAGTAATAATGAAAACTTTGGATACATAGATCGCTTGCATGAATACACTAATAATTAGTTCAACTAACCAGTACGAAATTGTCTTTGCTGTTTGTAATTTCTTCTCTTATTTTTTTAAAGTGTGTGCAATTTCATTAGTTACTAGCTGTACCCGCCCGGCTTTGCCCGTGCAAAATGTGGTTTCGGAACAGTTGATATAAAAAAACTTAAGAAATTTGCTGTCTTGTAGTGGGCACTTTGTTTTTTTGATAATCGCTGGAAGGCAAATTCATTGAAAGACATTGCAGTGGTATAACGCGGGCGAGCCTTCTGCAATGGTAAGAGACTTGAACCTGACTTACAAAAACCTCCCGAAGACTGAGTCAACTCTACACCAGAATATATTCAGCGGTTTCTAAGATTTTTGCATTTAAAGAAATGCAGCCAAATTCTTAGTCGAACAGAACTGCACCAATTTTATTTATATGATTTCAGCAATTTATCGAAAAACTGGAGTCCCGCAAAAGTGGTATGTCGGTTTCCTCCAATGTCTTCTATACTGAGTTTATTCAGACCCTTTCTCACGCTATCTTCCCATCACTGAGTTAGTAATTAACCAGACTACCAATAATTATTCTGTGTACCGTCTTAGTATGAATGTATACTTACAAAATACAACTGCACTTAAAAGCGATATTCCGCTGATATTTATAATTTTATAAGTCAAATAGATAGTAGTTGAAACTCTATGCTGTTGTCTATAATGCACTTTTACATTTATGTGATAACTTTTAATTATACATTTACGTTTCGGTGTTTTTGCGGAAAACTCCCTTGTGGATTCTTTTGTAAATTGCTTGATATATTAAGTTGTTCTTGGATAGAACAATATGAGTATCATGTGTGTAAGAGTATTAGGCCAAAAGCGAAGCCAAAGACAAACTTCGGCTTTTTGATCACCTTCGAATGTGATGTTATTGTGAATTGATGATACCACACGGAAAAGCAACCTAAGGAAAAATCATAATTTTTGTAAAAAAAATCATTAAAATTGTTGGTTTTACCTACACAGCTAATTTAATACCACTTTGATATATTACTTTTAAAATAAAACAAATAGTTGGCGCAACATTTCCTTAAAGACCTAGGCTTAGCTTCTCACAACCATTCGTTTTGTGTAATTTTTCATTTTTGGGAAGAATGGAAGGGATCTGCAATTTTATGCGAACGGCTAATAATTGATAAGCTCTTTCATGAAAGTTATAGTCAGACTTTTATGATAATTTGTGTGTTTTCCGGGAATCGAACCCGGATTTTTCCTCTTTTTACATAATTAAAACTAAACATATTAACTAATTATGTTACAGATTCCAAAGAAGGAAATTCTTTATGAATACGAAAGGGAAATGGAAGATACCTATATGCAATATTTAATAAAATCGTTTAAAAAAACAGTAACTGATCATTTGTTTGATTTTATAATTGTGGATTGTTGCAATCAGTCATTGCGAACATTCAATGAATTCTATAATGCTGCAAGGGACGGCAATTTTTCGGTAAGTAAATGATCAGAAATTTATAAAAATGAATATCAACGGGAATTAAAAGTACTTCCTCCATTACAGCCATTTATTATCGATATGATATGCGATGTAGACGTTTGCCTTAATCAAAACATTCACAATCGAAAGGAGGATGAAATTAAAAATATAATTAAAAGTTATCAAGATTGCCCAGGTCACTATATTAAGCTTGATGTATCCAATTTGTTGGAGAATGTAGTGGAAATGGAGGATGTTTCCGACTTGGTGAGATTTTGTTCTTTGTCTTAAAATTATACATTTCAGTTTTGAGTAGAAATAATTTCAAAAGAGAATTTTGTAACTTCTTATACGAGGTGCTTCAAAAGACAGTTTCTCTAATTATAAAGGATTATATTATATTATATATGTACTAGCTGTAGCCGCCCGGCTTTGCCCGTACAAAATGTGGTTTCAGAACAGTTGAAGGAAAAAAATTAAAGAAATTTACTGTCTTCTAGGGGACACAATTTTTTATTTCTTTTGATAATCGCTGGAAGGAAAAATCAAAAAATCACCGAAAGACATTGAAGAGGTATAAAGTGAGGAAGCCTTCTTCAATAGTGAGGGACTTGAACCCGATCTAAAAAAAACTCCCAAAAACTAAGTCTGAGTGGACAAAGAAAATGAAAGAAAATAATTTTATTATGTATAACTCACTTTTTTACCCGACTGTTTTTATTAATGTAACTCTTCTTTGTATACTATGTTAGAGATTTTGTTTCTGTCGGCTAAAATAGTGATATTTCCTGCATTAATTACCCTGGAGCACGCTACATATAACTGCCCGTGTGTGAAGCAATTCTTTCTTAAATCAACTCCCACTTTTCTTTAAGTTTGACTATGTGACTTATTGATTGTCGTGAAAGACAAACAGTAATAGGAAATTGATTCCGTAAACTGCAATGAATAATTGCTTGGAATAATTTGTAGGTATTCTTGTTATAAACACCGTTTCTCCTTTACCACAGCCAGTCAAAATGAACGGCTCAATAAAGTTTTTCTGCAACGATATCACTCTCAATTTACAAAGCTTGGGGGGGATTCAAATTGCGAATCAACATAATGGGATCTGCAACTTTTAATTCAATTTTATGAGCAGGAAGGCCATGGGCTGTGATGCTATTTACAAACTCGAGCGGTTAATTTACTGCCTCATCTTGATCGCTCTTTTAGCTTTTTTTGAAAGGCAAAATACCCGCGAAATGGGTAATTACCCACGATCTTTTAGTTATCGAGTTAATGGATATCTTAAGTTGTCCCCGCAGATGCCCTCTATAAGCTGGTGTTTACTATATTTAAATGCTCCCAGTATTTTCGAACGGAAAGCGTTGCAAAGAAAAAAGCGAAACGAAACGAAAAAATAAATTACTCCTGTCCAATTTTTTCCGGAATTTATAGAGATATAGATTTGAAACAATATGAAGATTATAGGCCCAGGTATCCTCTATAGGCCTGTGCACCAGAATATATTCAGTAGTTTCTAAGATTTTTGCATCTAAAGATATGCAGTCAAATTCAATCTTAGTCGAACAGAACTACACCAATTTCATTTATATGATGATTATACTACATAGCATTAGATTATATTATAAATTATATAGGTAATGAATAATAATATTTTTAATGGAAAGCTTACTTTCATTCATCCTTTACATATCAACTTTCTTTTGAGAGACCTTGTATTTTCTTTTGAAAAACATATAAATACATATAGGAATTTTTTTCTTAGGAGGACCATTTTGTTGCAGACTCAGAAGTAGTGGATCTTAGAGATGAAGACGATGATACAAATGATAATAACGTAAGTGTGTTTTAAGAAAAGTTAGTAAGCCTTCCTCTTTCGAAATTTTAAAACAAACGTTTTATGAAAAGTCAACAGTAGATAATCCATCATAATCCAGCCTCGAATACTTTTATTATCTTCACTAACCTTTTATATAACTGCAGTGCGGGGCGGACATAAGACTCAATCAACACGCCTCTCCAGATAGTTCGATATTTGGCTAACTGCGCACTCTGTGTTGGATGACGTCATTGAACACGCCCCCACAAATATCTACTGCATTCATATTTTTTGTAGGTGGTTCGAAGATAAACAATTCCTGAATTATATCAAATACTTGCTCAAAGCATCTAATTGAGCAAGCTTTAAAAACTTTCTGATTGAATTTAAATTTGAGCTTGAATAATACATAGCTATACATATTTATAAATAATAGATATTTTTGGTACAAATCTGCTCAGCTATTTTTATACTTCTTATCAAAAACCCATAATGACAATTGGCCGCCACCAGCGAACATACTCTCGTGACTGTACCTGGTATTAAACCCCACTTCTATTAGAATTTCTCATAATAGCAAAGTAAAAATACATACTTCTTGTTCGGAATGTAGGTATGTTGTCTGATTTTTATACAAATTGGTTAAAATATTGATAACATGTGAAATAAAAAAGCTAATTACATGGTATATGAAAATAGTCAAATTAAAATTAAAATGGTTTCCTGTCTCTTAAAACGACAACTTAAAAAATTCAAAACATCGGTTTTTAAATGAAAGCATTACGGATAGTTAAATCTACAGCAAATAATCATATTTTGTTCTTAACATTTTTTTTGCTAACTTAGGATGGTGGCTTTCTTCAAAGCAAATGGGACACAGATCCGACCACAGAGAATTTAGGTAAGGCTCTTAGAGAGAAGTAATCAACTAAGCTTAATTTAAACGTTACAGCTCGTCTGGATGGCACTAGTAAGCCCATTTCTAAACGTGGAACCGCTACACTTGAAGAATATCTTCAGATCGATGGTTGGGAGCCTCCAATTTCAACTACCAATGGGAAAAAAAGAGTAAGCCAATTATTGAAGAAGGAAAAATGAATACAAGATAATACTTCTTTTGGCGCTAGGTACGTTGGGCGGATATTGAAGAAAAACGTGCTCAGGACAAAATGCGTGCAATCGGTTTTGTGGTCGGGCAAACGGACTGGAGCCGTATGATGGATCCTACTAGTGGAAGCGGTGCGTTAACCAAGACGAAGTACATTGAACGATTAAATAAACGGCGATGAATATTTGAATTTATGGTTATAGATAAAAAAAAACCTTAACACAAACAGTAATTCTATATAACAAAAATAAACATACATTTATAAATGTAGCATGCATTAATAGTTGTTATTATTTGGTATAAGGGAGTGCATTTCCTCAAATTTTAATTTTATAACTGAATGTGAAATCATAGACTTTTTTTTTATACGGTCTTTAATTGTTGTCTTTAAGCAAACTTATTTATATTTCATATTACACTTAAAGAAACGCATTCTTTACATTTGAAATATTTACTTACGATAGCAATCGTAAGTATTATGCAACAAGGAGAATTAACCTTGTTCAGGTATATCTCGCCAACAACATGGTACGAGTAGATACGATCCACGATAATTACCTACAAAAAAAATGCATTCTTTACATTTGAAATACTTACTTACAATAGCAATCGTAAGCATTATGCAACAAGGAAAATTAACCTTGTTCAGGTATATCTCGCCAACAACATGGAAATACAACAAAAAAAAAATCTTAGTTGTTCCATAAACTTCAATTTCCTTTATAGATAGTTTATCTCATGATAATACCACCCTCTATGTATATCAGTGGTCTTGTGCAAACATTTTAAAAAGCAGCAGTGTATGACTGTTGCGAGATCTCTTAACAAGTTCAAAAAGTATAGATACACAGTAACATTTATATTTTTTATTAAAAACGGTTGCTCAAAACATAACTATCAGTTTGGCAGCAATGAGACAAAGCAAATAGAATAAACAACTAACCCAGCCCACATTTAATGCGTTTATCCCATCTAAGTGTCTGACCTCATAATACCATCATGCCATACCATTGTCAAGGTAAGTCCGCTTTCCACCATCAATCTGGATTTTGTTCTTGTGCATGTTATATGTATATATTTACTAATGTGGTATTCGATTGGGCGCTCTCAGAGGGCGCAGGGTCATAAGTCCACAGGCCAAAAGTCCACAATGGAATTTTGACCCACCTAGGTGAGCCAAAAGTTCACATTAATTTGGGCCATAGGTTCACAATTTTAAAATGAAAGTAGGCCATAAGTCCACAATTATCCATATGACTAAAAAATATATTAAAACAAGATACACGTGTTACATAAAATCCTGCAAGGCTAGCTTGATTTACGACACAGAGTTCAAAAAAATATCCAAAATATGTGATGCCCTTCATCCACATCCTGACCAATCGGATATGTTTAAAAGGATGCAACTAATTAATTCTTGTTGACGGCACCTTTAATGTTCTTCCATTAGGTGAATGGAAGCAATTATTAGTTGTCTGTGTAGCATATTCAGAGCATGTATGTATACCGAGCATTACTTACTTATTCTTAAAGTTAATTAAAAAGTTCGTGTTCATTGTTCAAAATAATTTTATAATTACAGTATTTTATTTAAACACCAAGTTTTTCAAAAACAATTTATAATTTATAATTTTTAATATAAATTGTTTTTGAAAAACTTTTCGTGTTTAAATAAAATACTGTAAAAATTTATAAAGCGAATTTATTATTATATTTTTTACCTACAATAACTTTTTTTTCGGGTAAACAAAAACGCGCTTCAACAACTTCCTTTGATAAACTCGTACATATCAGCAAGTGAAGGCTTACCGATATACTCTCAACTCCTTGTATGCTTGTGTAATTTGATTACATTTTGTGTCAATCCGCTCCTGAAATACTGTTCAAGAGACACATTATAGTCTAAGAGAGAATCAAAGAAAACCGCTTGATTTTGTTGTACTTTAAATTTTTAAATTATGTGAATTGTGGACTATGACCCACCATAGTGAGCCATAAGACCACAGTCAGTGAGTCAAAAGTCCACAAGAATTTTGGATATTCCGGAGAAAACCGAAAGTTCGTTAACTTTTGGTGCGTGCGCCTGGAGAAGGTAGGTATTGTGCATCGCGAAAGACTTGGAATTTATTGTATATTTTATTAAGTTCGTGACTTTCTTGTTCGATAGATCTTATAAATTAAACCAGAAACAATCTTGCACTGGAAACTGCTGCAAACAACTTTTTTCGCGAAGGCAAAATTCACTCGAACCAATTTAATTTTCATATGGATATCTTTTTGATGATAACGCCTATTTCTTCTCAGAAACACTCTTGAACTTCCAAACAACTGAGATCGCATTGGACGACTTCCTCTGTTTCTTATCAAGGATATTACGGTTTAGCGAATATCTCGATAATGACGAACACAATCCTCCGTCCCATGAAGAGAACAACCTAAGTTTTTAAAGGATTTGCGTAAATCGTATTTCAAGTGCACCAGGTTCCTACAAAAAGTATTCCAACGTCATGAGCCAGCGTACGCGTAATCGAAGACGTTTGACCTATTGCAACAGATAGATTGCTACCATGCACCATATCAGTGGAGGAGGGACTACGTAACCTTACGGGCGGCCTCTATAAACGTCTTCTACAACATGGCGGCCAAAGTCCGCATCTATAAAAATGCTATCAGGAAAAAAGGAAATTGTTACATTTAAAGATATTTCCCATCAAACGCACATATAATTTTAGCTACCGATTTTTAAAGCGCAGCATCACAGGATTTTTCTACCTGAGGTTGAATCCAGTTTGTAAAATCCAGCCTTGACACTAGATATGATTCTTAGTAGAAGAAAAAGTGTCAATGGGAGTTTTCCCTTCGCGTGGCCTTATCACATACTAACATAATTAGTTATATGTATTACACTCTTTTAAAACCATGTCAAACATACAATTACCAGAGGTAAGAAAATAAAGGTAAGTAAAGCTTATCACTTCTAACAATCCCGTTCTGAAATATTAAAATATTAGTCAAGTGCAACTAATCCTTCAACCAAATACCTACAAAAACATACCAACAAATGAAGCAACTTAAGTTGAAATGAAAACGTTTCCTAATGCGATTCCTGTTTTCGTTTTTAAGGATTGTCTTGTGAATCGAAATTTGCCGGTCATTGGGATGATGCGCTAGCTATCTAGCGTTTCCCATTTAAATGCAAATGAAAAGAAAAAGTGTAATTGTAGTATGTTTCTAAAGCAGTTTTACGGCACTTCCCGGTTGTTTTGCATCTTCTTAGTGTATTTTCATTCTTCCATTTTGGGAATAAAGTGCTCCGTAAATACTTCAAAATGTATTTAAATCTCCTTTTGCTTCTAAAGTAGGCGCTTTGTATTTATTTTTGGATGTCTCCATTCGAAAATAAATTAAATTACCGTTTGTTGGGCAATCATCATCGTAATAGGATTTAATTAATATTTATATATTTCGTGGTACAATAATATCCGATTTTGATTGGTATTTGAACGCAGTATGCGGTATGCCTACCAAAAAAACTAGGTTACCCTTTAAGTTGCTTAAATTGTTAGGCATTTCTATATGTGCAACTGATTAGAAGAAGTCATTTAAGAAGCTTAGCGTTATAAAGCGAAAGCGGAACTGTCGCGTTATTATAGGAAACTTTGCCCTGAATGCACTGCAAATATGAGAAACGTTAGTTGCTAACTTTTTGTTTTGTTTTGTTTGTATGGTACTAGGTATAGGACTAGGTATAGGACTTTTTTTCATTATTAGTTTGCCTTATTTTATGATAAGCAACTTTTTTCATTAAAGTCCATAAGTAAGGAGCTAAAATATGATGAGGGTATTATTTTCAACTTATTACTGAAGCTTTCTGTGTACATGGATTACACATATTTTATGAAATTGCGGCGAGATTTAAGAGATGTGTTGTAAAAAAAATAAATTTTAATGATAATCTGAGTTAAAAAGTTTGTGTCGGTGGAAGAGCTATCGGTAGAGACATATTTTTTTTAGGCGTGCTCAATCGTTGGGCTTTTTAATTAAGGTTTACATTTAATAAAAGTAACTGTCTATCTCCCTTGATTTTTTTTGAAGGCACGATACAAAAGTGTGTAGAGCAGGAGGTGCATGGTGAGGGGGGCAAGAACTACCCCCGTCCGACGAGCTGAGCCGAGCAACCGCGAGCGTGCCGCGCATTCCTCACTTGCATCAAAGATGCCCCAGAAGCCAAACCTGACTTACAATAAGTGAAATATAAGAAATATGTTAAGTGAATAGACGTGTTTTTTAATCGCTCCGTCACAAAAGTAATTCTTTAACCATTTTTTTGTAAACAAGCAATTTTTAGCTGTAATACAATCCAAACATTATTTGCACTACGTGAAACGCATGAACTTTTTCGAAGAAAAACATATAAAAGTGTTTAATTATTTTGTGATTTGTGTTATTGCTCGCAAAACATGTCAACTACTCGACAACAGTCACTCAAAGAGAAGTCCGTTATGGCTGCTGCAGTGACTCCTCCACCTGTGAAGATAACCGATAAAAAACCATCCCTATCTGACCATCTCCGTGACTTGGAAATAAGTTTAATTAATAAATTTAAATCGCTGCTTTCTGAATTGGAATGCAGCTTTAATAACAAATAAGAAGCCATTGCTTCTCTTAATAACAGAGTGGCACAATTCGAAAGCGATATTTTGGAACTACGTGACGACAACCGCAAACTAAAAGAGGAGCTAGCTGACTTTCAGCGAAAAGAGCGCCTTCGCGATGTGATTGTTCGCGGCATCCCGCAAAGACCAAAGGAAAATCCCATTGATATGGTAAAAAACATAGCTGGAAAACTGCAGTACAACATCACTTCCCACTTTGAGGCATTTCGACTGAGAAATAAATGTAATGATGGTCGAAGCCTGCTGCTGATCAGGTTCTCTTCTCAGGCTGAACAAAGTGCACTGCTAGCTGCTTTTCGTGCAAACAATGGTCTTACACTCGCCCAGCTAGAAAATGATTCTTTTGCTGACAACAACGCAACATCTGCCTCAGCCTCTGCTTCCACTCGTATTAGTCGTATTTACATCAACGAGAGTTTAACTAAGGAGAACAGTTCTCTGCTACGCCATGCTCTTCAGCTACGTCGTGAGGGGCTAATATTCTCAGCTAGAACACGAAATGGGTTCGTATATGTTAAGAAGAGTAAAAATGACACCGAACTGAAAATTACTTCAACTACGAAACTTTCGTAAGAGCTGCTGCTTGTTCCTGTTCGTACGACAACTGCTTAATTGTTTTAGCTTTTTCCTTTTTTTTTTTTTTTTTGTTTCTTTTTATTGTTGATTGAAGCGATTGAAACTTGTAATTGTATTTTGCTTTAATTTTTATTTTGCTTTAATTTCTATTTCATAATTTTTAAATTTGTAATTTCATCTAATGTTATGCTATTATAATCCCCATTCTTCTCCACCTTTCTCGTACCATTTTCATACTTCCTCACTACTTTCTCAATATGTGTATTTATGTTATTTATGTTCTCTTCCTTTCTTTTCTTTATCTGTTTTTATGTATGCCACTTTAAAGCTCGCAGTCTTGGCTTATCTAAATTGGACTATGCTCGACATACTTTTATAGATTCGGGAGTAGATGTTATTTGTGTCAGTGAAACGTGGTTTAAAACACTTGATAAAGAAAGCGATTAGGACAAAATCTACGGCATCTCAGGGTATTTACTGGTTCCGCATAATAGAATAACTAACACTACTGGTGGAGGGATTGCAATTTATCACAAAGCTACTTTGGCGTGTAAAATATTAGGGAAATCAATAGGTAAAGACACGGAATATCTAGTTGTTGAAATTTCGAATGGCAATGTAAAATGCATACTTGGTGTTGTTTATAGTCCCAACCGTAATTGTTCTTTTGATCATTTTTTTTGTACAGTTCAACAATTTACAGCGTGTTACGAACACATTATACTTTGTGGCGATTTTAATGCAGATCTATTCAAATCTGATAGCAGATCTAATCAGCTTTTACATAATATTGCTTCATCTGGTTTGACTGTGGTCAACTCCTACGCTATGCGCTTTGCGCCTGACTCTCAGCCAAGTCTTCTTGATTTAATAGTTGTCTCTGACTTCTCCAACGTCTTGCTTTGTGATCAATTATCTCTAGAGGGGGTAAATGATCATGATCTCCTTTTCTGCACCAACAATATTGACCTCTCTTGCGCTCCCCTGGTGGAATCTTTTCAATACCGAGATTATGCAGCAATAAATAACGACATCCTACAATATAATGCAAGTTTGCTTCCTTGGTATTCCTGTTACTTCGTAGCAGATGTTAATAAAAAAGTAGAAATTGTTCAAACCTTAATACACAATCTTTTTAATATCCATGTCCCCATCAAGACAGTTGCGGTGCGCAATAAAAAATGCCCATGGTTCACTACAGAGGTGCACGTTGCTATAAAAGCTCGTAGGAAACTAAGGCCTACTAGTCAAAATTGGGAGGCAGGAATAACTCTTCAGCTATCACCAGAAGGGCAAAAAAATATACTTCTTGTCCAAACTAAGTGCTGACCAATCGCCAAAAAAGCTCTGGAATAATTTACTATCTATTGGACTAGGTAAAAATAATGTATTAACGAAAACAACCGACATTGATAAGCTTAATAACTCATTTCTCTCCTGCCCTAGTACAAGCTCTTATTTTATTCCTGACAGAAACCTTTTCTTCAGTTCTAACCGTTGCTTAGATTTTGAAGTTGTCTCAGAAGCGGATGTTATACATCATATACAAAACCTTAAGTCGAACGCTATTGGGGAGGATGGATTACATTTACGCTTTGTAAAAATAGTACTCCCCCATATCGTTAGTTGTATAACTCATTTGTTTAATTTTTGTATCACGTCCTCCACTTTCCCTGATTGCTGGAAGCAAACTAAGGTCATCCCCATACCTACTATACATCTAAATGCTGATGATGCACAGATATACCTTTCTCGACCAATTGGATTGGTGGAAGATGGTGGCTAGATTCAACTCAGACCTCTTTTTAATAGTAAAGTGGTCCCAAAATAATGGTCTGATTTTAAGTCCGGTTAAAAGTAAATTAATTTTGATTTCAAAAAAGGAGTATGATACCGAAGAGATGCCGCCTGTTTATCTTAATTCCAGCAGACTTGAGTTTTACGATACAGTTGTAAGCCTTGGGTTCAAGTTGAATCGATCCCTTTCCTCTATTGACCATGCAAATTTTATCGTGGCGCGTGTTTATGCAGGATTACGAAAACTAATACATAACCGTTCACCACAATATCTTTTCCAGAAACTGCAATTTGTCCAGTTACCGCGAACATTAAACCTCATAACGCCTTCATCAAATTTTTGAAGTGATAACTTCTTTAGGCGCGTTGGGGCACTTTTGATATGGGATAAAACCATTGAACTCGCGACACCAATGTTGTGTAACCAATGTTGCCGACACCAGTGTTCGTGAAGACTCTTGAGGCGCGTTGGGCCATTGTATATAAACATTTGTTGGGAAAAACAATTCTCTTAAGTTGTCAGATCAGCGGCATCGTTGCCAGCCTTTTTTAACGAAAAACTGCTAAACTTGAAAAAGATGCCTTTTTCAATAAAAGAATGCCTAAAATATCTTTTTTTTCTGTAAAGTGAAATAGAACCTAAATCAAAAATTTAAACACACTTATAGAAAATATAAACAAAAACTAATTTTATTTAAACAACAAACAGTTTTAAAATTTGTTTCCAATTTCATTCATCAATCCAGCTTCCACTTCAAGTAAGTTGAATGAAATTGGAAACAAATTTGAAAACTGTTTGTTGCATAAAAAAAATTGTTTTTGTTTATTTTTTCTATATTTTTGTTTAATTTTTGATTTACTGTTCCACTTTACCCAAAAAAAAGAATTTTAGGAATTCTTTTTGAAAAAGGCATATTTTTTTCAAGTTGGCAACGATGACGCCATCTCAGACAACTTAAGAGATTTGTTTTGCCCAACTGCCAACTAATGTTTATATACAATGGCAAAACGCGCCTTAAGAGAATTTACCTACAAGTGTGTGTGTGATACCAGTATTCGCGTTGCCATTTGCCAACCACTTTTGACGACTCATTCAATTTAAGAGAATGTGCCTACAAGATGTTTTTGATGTTAATGTGGAGAAGTGTGTTTTCCTTTGCCATGCTAAAGTAATTTCAGACAGAATTTTATTTCTAAAATTTGCGGGGCAATCGGGTGTGCGTTTCATAAGTTTCACTGGTATTCATTTTAAAGAATACCAATTAATTTGTTTTGTAAATTTACGTTTTAAGCAATAGATTGCAATTTTTGTGTTTAAAATAGTCCATCCATCCATCCATCCCCTCTATTATTATTTCTGTTTCTGTAGTAGTATATTTACCTCTTGCTGTTCACACACTCAACCAATCTTATTACATAAAATTTCAACTACGCAGTTGTGTACAAACTATGATTCAGGGAAAAATAATCTTTCATTCATAATGCCCGTAGCGCCGTAGCCGTCCCGTAGCACAAAAGCCGCCACGAAAGAGAGTCAACGGCCGAAGAGAACATAAACTAAGTATGAAATAGACTGACAGACATAAACTAAGTATGAAATAGACTAACAGCTTTACTACGTCTCACCGATTCCCACCGCAATTTTTTTTCAATATAAGCCCCTCCCTCCCGCTCGCAATTTTACTGTCTGTGAATACGTGTGAATTCAGCAGTGTTCCTACATCGTTGTATCTCTACCTTTTTGAGGGAATTTAATATTTTCGAAAAACTTTTTGTTGACCATGAATATAAACGCACTAAATGCACATAAAAAGAAGATTTGCCTATAGCAACAATTTCTAGTACCAAAAAATAATCATTAAAGTGTTAGCAAATTCCGATTTTTATTCTGAAGATTAATGAAGTGTGATTTTTGTCCGAACAATACAAATTTTACTTTTATTTTATTTAAATTTAGTGAAAAAGGAAAATGAACACACTTCGTGGGAAAAATAAAGAGAGACGTCTAAGAACACTGACTGATAGTTTGTGTCATAGACAAACCATTCTGAGACCCCCAACTCACAATCCTCTTGCCGCTGGCCCCTTCAGTTTTTTTTCAAATTCGCCATTTTGTATTCCTATCGGTGTTATATCAATTCGGAATCCGAATGAATCCGAATGACATGCAAAAACATACAAAAAATACAAAAAATAAATGCTGCCAACCTCGGCAGCCGTGGGGAAATGTGAAAGAGTTCGGGAATACCACATTTTACCATAACTGAATGCCATTGGTTAGTAATTATACATTTTTTGAAGGTAAATAATTTGATTTGTGTGGTTAATAAAACTATCTAAAGGAGATGTTTTATATACTAGAAATATATTGGGACAAATATGGTTGTGTATTTCCCGCTTTTGGATATAATTAACTTCGGTTTCGTGTGTAATTTTTTCTTAAATAATAAAGAAAATTTGCTCAAAATGTTTTTATTTTCCCTCAACCAACCTACATTCTTAATTTTTCGCAAATATTTTAAGCAAATGTACACTTTTTCCTAAAAAAAATATTATTCACACGTAACGAACAATTTCAAATTTAACTGATAAAATTCTATGAACGCTGCAAGCAACTTTGCCCAAAGCGGAAGTGGCTCATATTTTTTGGGAGTGTATTGGTGACTCAGAACTTTTGAAGTTACGTGACATTTGTCAATACGAATTTCTATGTATCAATACTAGCGCAGTAAATCGTGACCACTCCGAAAAATATAGCTTGTAGGCTAAGTAATGGGAAATCGGCCGAAGTTGGTGGTCTCAGTATTGTCTCTGGTTTGTGTGTTTGGTGATTTCTGCTGCTGATGGATGCGTTCTGAGAGTTTAAATTCGTTGTTTTATTTCACAACGAATACATGTTCATATTCTACAAATTGCATAATAACGAATGTAATCAATAGCTGTTTTTTATTATCAGCCATGATCCATATAGATCATCGATTTACATGCAATTACAACAACAGCACATGATCCTGCTTCTCATCGAGATCATGAAACATGATCTGAAAATTATTTCCACTATTTCCCACTAGATGGCTTGTTTCATTTTTAAGTGTTGGTGTGCCTGCAAACGATAGCCACACAATCACGTTGCCAGACTAGAAAGTGAAAAAAAAAAATCAATTGATTTTTTCGCATTCGAGTTCCGAGTTATTTTTTTTCGTTCTTTAAAGGTTTATTCAGACCAGCCAAACACTTTATAAACAATTAAATACCTACATATTTCATAAATATTTCTTAAACATTTATTAAACAAAACAATTTTTATGAAATGTGTTGCTGGTTTGAAAACATTTATGAAATGTTTCACAGTTTCCCAAACGTGATGGGAAATCATTTTTGTTTTGCAAGTTTCCCAGCAGAAAATGAGTGCTGTTTTTCGATTAGTTTTTTTTGTAAATAAAATACAAATGTCAAGAAAAGCTTGGGATACCTACATAATGAGAAAGTGATGAATGAACAATTATTTGAATTAAATTGCGTGCCGCGTGATTCCCGAGACCAAAATTACAATACTCGCTGGTAATTATAATCCTACCACATATTTTTTTTCTTATCCAAAAAAGGATGAAATTTAAATATTTCATAAACATTTAATAAATGAATTTCAGAAATCTTTTACAAATGTTTATGAAATGTGTCCGATTTGCTTCATAAACATTTCTGAAATGTTTGGCTTAAAATGCCAAAATAAACTCAAGTGCTAGCTGCAAAATATTGTTCATGTGTTGCATAATTGTAGATATATGAAATAAATTTGTTATTAAAAAAAAATTGGAAAAGATAAATTATCCAAATTCCATTAAATATGGTAACACCCCCGATATTTCAAGTGAAATGTCAAGTGCCTTGTGTGACGTCACGTTGAGCAGAATATTTGCAATATGGCTGGCAGCAGTATGAAGTTTGTAATACCCCTCTATTATCTCCTTTGTTTTTGAAAGCAACTGGCTGGTAGCAATATGAAGTTTGTAATACCCCTCATTATCTGCTTTGTTTTTGAAAGCAACTGTTGCCAAAATTCAGAAATTAAACTTTTCAATGATCCGTAGTGTTTTATTATCGTGATCTGATCCGGATCAGATCACGCTGATAATAAAATACGGCTAATATAAATAATAATAAAGGAAAAAATTTATTCGCTCAAATAAAATATTTTTGTTCCTATAATTATTATTGAGTCTGTTTTCGTTTGTTGTTTTTGGCGAAAAATTACTCCGCAGTAATGTCCGAAGAATTTAAAAAGAAGAATTTAGTTTATGGAAGGGAGTTAAAGTCATAGGAATCTAAGAAGGAATTTTCAAAATTTTGTGGGGAAATCGGATAGTAAGAAGCGCTGTTATGTTATTTCAAAACAGTTTTGTTGACAGTTGTCCTAATATTGAAAATTTTACACCCGATTGATATAAATATTTTTATGAGTTTATAACGATGTTTCCCAACCGGGGTAGGCTGAGCGGGAATGTCCAGGTCCTGTATTGAGGGAAGAGTAAGAGTGGGAGAGAAAGACCAAAACGCGTGTTTTATAATTATATAATTCAATCTTTATTAACTTTAAACTAACTACGTCATTGAATTCTAATGCACGCTGTGGTGCTGACACACGCTGCTCGGGCTCTGATGACTGACTCTCTTAATATCTCTGGCGGACCTCCTTTTATAGGCGTCCCTGCTGTTCCTGTTGTCGCTGCTCTGCTGCTGCCGTCTGTTGTTGTTGTTGCTTGTTGATTGTTGCTGTGTGTTGATTGTTGCGTGTTGTTGCTCCGTCTACCACTCCCGCACTACTACCACTGCTACTACTACTTCTACTTCTACTTCTACCGTTGCCACTACTTCTACCACTGCTACTACTCCAAGGAGGGACGAGTACCTGGGCCGCAATAGCTGCGAACCCTGTGTCCCCGCTGTCCACTCTTGCTACTTGAGCCAGTGGTACCAACCAGAACGCTGCTGCTCCACACACGAGTCGTTGTACCCAACTGACCGTGTGTCTGGTCCGGCGGCCACCACCCGACTGATTTGGCTACTATCGGTTTAGGCGCTGCTGGCTAGCACAAACCATAAACTAAGTATTAAATAGACCGTCAGCTCCCGCGCACCTACCCGATTCCCCCCTCAAATTTTGTAAAGAAAATTCTCTCTTAAATTTCCTATCTGTGAATACGTGTGAAGCAGCAAAAAAAGAAATTCTAATTGGCGGGAGAAGTAAAAAAATAATGACACTCAGCTGTGTTCCTACATCGTGGTATTTCTACCTTTTTGAGGGAATTACGATTTCCGAAAAGCTTTCCATGCGTTAAAGGAAAAAACATCAAAATTGTGTAAATATCAACAATTTGACTAGAAAACATTCAAATTACATTTCACCATGAATATCAACGCACTAAATGTACATAAAAAGCTGATTTACCTTTAGCAAAAATTTCTAGTACCAACAAAATTCATTTAATGTTAGCAAACTGCGATTTTTATGCTGAAGATTAATTTTATCTGATTTTCTTTCCGAACAATACAAATTTTGCTTTTAAAGTACGGTTTGTTTCATTAAAAAATCGAGGGAATTTGAGTTTAGTGAAAAGGGAACAATTAATACGCTTCGTGGGAAAAATAAAGAGAGAGCGCTAAGAACACTGCTGAGAGTTAGTGTATTTTGTGAGTTTCTGTCAGCTGATGGATGCGTTCTGAGAGTTTAAATTCGTTGTTTTATTCACCACGAAAACATGTATTTTACAAAATGCGTAAAGCGAATGTAATCAATATGAATAAATAAAGGAATAAAGTGTGAAAAATGCATTCGTTAAAATAAAATAAGTTATTTTTGTTCCTATAATTATTGTGCCTGTTTTCGTTGGTTGTTGTTGGTAAAAAATTATTTCGCCTAAAATGTCGACAGAAAAATGGTAACCAATATAAAGATAAGCATTGATTAAGAACATTCAAATATGCTCTAGGGAAAAGTTATACACATTTCTGTGTGGGTATGATTTTTGAGTTATACTGCGCGTAATAATAACAAATTTAACATCGACTTTAAATTTACGGAAGCTCACATTTGCGAAATTTGTATGGAAGATATAACCACTGTGAACTACTCGTACTTAAATTTAGTAAGGCCCAATCTTTTCATGAAGATTCCGTTTATTAATGGAAAACAAAAAAAAAATAAAATTTATTAAAAAAATTGATACAATTGACATAATTAAAAATTACATTTGAAATGAATTGCGTGAGCCCAGAATATTAATAATTTTGTTTTATAAAAGAAAAAGTCGAATAGACACAACGAAAATTTATTTTCTTTTAAATGTATACGGGAAAGAACGAAACTTTAAATATAGATATAGGTATAGGTACTCACATTGGAAATAAACATGTTTACTGATTTGTACCCTGTTCCCATGTTCTGTAATTATAACATTTATTACAAAAACGATATGAATTGAAAGAAAATGCTTAAAAAGTATCGATGCGAAAATTTATTTATTTAAATCAGGAGCATTTTCTTTCAATTCATATCGTTTTTGTGATAAATATATCTATGTGATAATAACAGAACATGGGCACTGATATGTCTCACACATTTAAGTTTTGCTGCTTACAATTTTCTTTTAATTCCTTCGATTCAAAATCATTACCTATATAGTAATCAGATTTTTTTATATTAATAAGCTTTTTTTTTTTTTGTCAATGATTCATAAGTTCATCGATTTCCATTGTTTACAACAAAAATGTAAACATCCCGTACTATATAGATTATCAAGGTAAAATGAAAGAAATCCTAATAATGTATACCTACCATGCGTTTTAATATAATTTGGTACTAAATTCACCACACCACACCCACCGCTTTCTTAACACGTCCCGATAACGGGCAATTATTTGAATTATTTGAATTTTTTCCAATGTTACCACGGAATAAACTGTCAGAGTCATCTGTCAGGTTAGTATGTGCAAGTGTATGCGTGCGTCTAATTTACTTTAACATTGGCACACATACTTTGGCACATAGTAACACCGAAAACAGCTTGTAGGCAAATTCTCTTAAGTTGAAAGAGCTGACGGTCTATTTAATACTTAGTTTATGGCACAAACCACAGTAGTGGTGGGTAACGTTGCGCTTTTGGGCTTGGGGTCGAGCGTGTGGTGAGTTGCGTTGCTGGTGTTAGTGTGTGGTGGGTTTTCCGTAGAATGGAGCGTGGTGGGGAACTGTGGTGGTGGGTTGTTACAGCTGTGTTGGTGTTGCGTAGAATGGAGCGTGGTGGGGAACTGTGGTGGTGGGTTGTTGCAGCTGTGTTGGTGTTGCGTGCGTGTTTGTAACGGGAGCACTCCGTTACACCCCCCCCTTACTTTGGGGTTTTAGACTTAGGTGTTTGGATGGATGGTGCGGGGAAACGCCACCGGTATGTCTGTCCTCTGAGTTCCACGTCCCCTCGACTGGAGATAATCGCTCTTGCCGGTCCGGTGGGGGTGAGGACCTTTACGCGCCTGCGGCCGATCTTCGACGAACCTTCGATGGCGGCCAGAGCGTCTGCCACCCATGGACCGGGTGTCCCGTTGTCTTGGTCCTGGTCCTGTGCTTCGTTGGTTTGGTCCTCGGCCGTTCGCTCCTTCGTGTCTCTCTTTACGTAGACTGGGTCCTCGCTCGTTGTCTCGTCTCCTACCAGGGCCTGTCGATATACTACCTCACGGAATTTCTGTAGGTCCTCTCTGTTTCCCACTTCTGGAGCCGGTGTTACCACTATCGACACAATTTCAACTCTGTTCTGGTGGTCTGCTGGAGTCCTATTGATCCTATCAATGACAGTTTTTCTTCGGGTCCCGGTAATGACTTGGTCCCCCCATGCCGGTGGGATCAGTTTGATCTGTGGGCGAAGGTCGTTTAGCGTTTTCGTCCTCGCACGAAATAATCGGCAGCTTTCTGTTAGTTTAACCTCCATCGTCGCTGTCTCTTCGGTGACTGACATCGGGGCTTCTTAAGCCCTCCCAGCGAGGTGGAATGTTGTGGTCTGTTTTATGGTAGAATTTCTTCGGGTATATGGTCCATAAATGGTTTTATATCTTTTATGTGGGCCGTGGTGTCCTTCCGCGGGTTTCTCGAGCTCTCCAGTCCTGCGGGGCTTAACTTCACCAGCACTGGGGAAATGAACGTGCGCACCCGATACGGTCCATCGAACTTTGGTGCCAACTTTGCTGTGAAACGATCTGCAGCTTTTGAGAGTGGGTGTTGTCGTAGCAACACCAGGTCGCCTATTTTGGGTGACCAAGCTCGTCGTCTAAGGTTGTAGTGTTTTGACTGTTTGGTAAATGCCCGGTTTAGGTTGTTTCGGACTATCTTGAATATGTCCTGGAGTTTCGACCTGCGCTGCTCTGGGGCTTGTGGTACCGTTCCTTGACCTCTGGTCACTTCTATGTAGAGCGCTCTTGGCAATTGGAGTTCTCGTCCTTGTACTAAGAAGGCGGGGCTATATCCGGTCGACTCCTGTTTGCTAGAGTTGATAGCTAATGTGAGTTCTGGAAGAAGCTCGTCCCATTCGTGGTGATTCTCCCTAGTGAACTGTGCAATCATGGTTTTAACCGTCCTGTTAGCTCTTTCGGTGGGATTCTCCTGTGGAGTGTAAATGGCGGTGAATTGGTGTTGAATCCCGTTGTCCTCTAGAAACCTGTTGAAGTCTCGGCTTGTATACTGGGCTCCGTTGTCTGAAATCAGTATCCGGGGTACTCCAAATCTAGCAATTATCCGTTCCCTGAATGCTTTAATCAGATTCTTGCTTGTGGCGCTGCGGGTTGGAGCGAACTCGGTCCATTTCGTGAATTTGTCGTGGAAGACAATCAGGAACGAATTTCCATGCTTGGACCGTGGTAGTGGTCCTACAAAGTCTGAGCTCACCACTGTCCATGGCTCTATCGCGGGTGTGGAGAGCATCTTTCCGGCTTCGGCCTGTTGGTGTGATTTGTACCGTTGGCAGGACATGCAGCGACGCACGTATTTCGCTACGTCCCGAAACATGCCCGGCCAATAGTAGCACTTGGATATTCTGGCGATGGTTTTGTTGATACCTAGATGTCCCGCTGTTGGTTCATCATGGCACTCTCTCAACACGCGCTCTCGTTGGTCTGCGCTGATGCAGAGTTTCCACGGAATGTGATCTTCATCGAGGTACGCCGTGTTGTCATGGATGTGCCGGTATAAGTTTCCGTCTTCCATTCGGTAGTCTGGGAAATTTGATGGTTCCTTGACAACGGCTGCTCTCTTTCTGCTGAACCAGTCTTCTTTTGTCGGGGGTAGATCGACGGCGTAGAGTTCGTCCGGTGCTTGGAGGGGTTGCCTTGATAACGCGTCCGCTAGGACATTGAGTTTTCCTCGTCGATACTTCACCTCGTAGTCGTACTGCATTAGTTCCAACGCCCATCTTGCGATTCGGCCTGACGGTGAGTCGATGGAGTTGAGCCACCGCAGTGATTGGTGGTCCGTGATGATGGTAAAATGGTATCCCTCCAGGTAGTGTCTCATCTTGCGTATACCCCAAATGACGGCGAGACATTCCTTTTCCGTCACTGAGTAGTTGGCTTCCGCGCCATTCAACGTCCGGCTGGCGTAAGCTATGACGCGTTCCCTCCCTTCTTGTTCCTGTAGGAGAACAACGCCTAGCCCGCAGTCGCTTGCGTCTGTCTGCAGCACAAACTGTACGTCGAAATCGGGGCAAGCAAGGATGGGTGCTTGTGTGAGTCTTGCCTTGAGGTCCTCGTATGCGGTTTGTTGCTCGTTATCCCAGTTCCACTTTTTCCCTTTCTTTAGCAGCTGCGTCAGGGGTCCCACTAGTGTTGAAAATCCATCCACGAAGCGTCGATACCATGAGCAAACTCCTAAGAATCGGCGTAGTTCCTTGATGTTCTTGGGTGGTGGCAGCTGGCTTATGGCGTCGACTTTGTCTGGGTCTGTCTGGATACCTTCTCGGCTAATCACGTGGCCTAGGTATCGTAATTCTGTTTTGCAGAAGTGACATTTTTCGGTGTTGATCTTTAAGTTGGCTTGAATCAGTCGGTCGAATACCCTCTTTAGGTTACTTAGGTGTTCGTCAAGGGTTCGCCCAATCACCACTATGTCGTCTAAGTAAGCGAAGGCGAATGGTTCGAGTTCTGCGCCAATTACCTGATCGAGTGCTCTCTGGAAGGTGGCGGGGGCGGAGTGTAGTCCGAACGGCATTACTTTCCACTGGTACAATCCCCGTCCGGGTACTGTGAAGGCAGTAAATTGTCGGCTGTCGACGTCCATGGGTATTTGCCAGTATCCGTTGCGCAGATCGATGGTGCTGAAATACTTGCCCTGCCGCAGCTTATCCAGAATCGCTTGTATCTGAGGAAGAGGGTATGCATCTCGGATTGAACGAGCGTTAAGCTGTCGGTAGTCGACGCATAGTCTCCACGTACCTTGTTTCTTCTGAACCAATACTATCGGTGCGCTGTGGGGGCTGTTGGATGGCTCTATCCGTCCTTCCCGTAGAAGATCGTCTATCTCCTTGTCAATGATGGCCTGCATGGCGGGGTTCCGTGGGAAATATCGCTGCTTGATGGGGCGGTTGTCCTTCATCCTGATGCTATGTTCGGTGATATGGGTCACTCCTTGTAGGTGCTCGAACCTTGGTAACTCGGCGGCCAGGAAAACTTTGATCGCTTGCTTTTCGTACGCTGTCACTTCCGTTGCTGGGTTGCTCGGAGCTTGTCCCGGTAGGTTTTTCGTTTTGGTATCGGTGGGCCGTACAGATGATGGGTGTGTTAGTGGCGCAGATGCTGGGGGGTGGGGTGGCAGGCGGGCTGGAGTGTTGTTTGGGGCTGGTCGACTGTCTGTTAGAGTATCGGCGACGGCTGCGAAGGCGGCTATGTTTGATCTCGAGGGTGCTGGAGTCGAGGCGTAGGGTGATGCCCAACTGGGCGAGGAGATCCATTCCAAGTATAATAGCGTTGGTCATTCGTGGCATGACTAAGAACTCCTGCCTGTATGACTGATGATTAAACTGGATGTTGATGATGGTGCTACCCTGGATCAGCACATTGCTTCCATCTGCTAGGCGGGTATACGGGACATCACTGGTTCTCGAAGTCACGGCGGTGGTTAATCGGTCGGCCGTTTCGGCATCGATAAAGGATCTCGTTGCTCCGGTGTCGATGAGTGCTTCGCAGGTTTCGTTTCTGATGGTGATTCGGGCGTACATGCGGTTGTCGTCGTTGATGAATAGCGGTGTGGGGCCGTGGAAGAGTGAGTTTATGCGAGTTCGTCGTTGGCCCCGTTGTCGGGAACTCGCCTCTCGTTTCCCTCTCGGCGTCGGCAGCAATCTCTCGTACGAACATCTGGTCTTCCGCAGTCCCAACAGGAAAGTACTTGGGGGTTCTGGCAGTTCTGCCGTACCAGTTCTGCCGTACGTGGCCTTCTTGTCCGCATCGCCAGCATAGGTTCCTCAGCTCGGGTCTCCTTTGCTCCGCGGGTCTCTGGTACGGTTGCTCGGAATCCGCCCAGTGTTGAGTCGCGGATACTTGTGGGCTCGGTATCCTGGTGGTCCCTTGCATGGCAGCTACACGGGTTGGGCGTTCGTCGGAGCGGATGCACTCGTACTCCTCGGCGAGGAGAATAAGCTCACGCAATGTTGTAAAATCCCTTCTTCGTATGTATAGCTTGTATTCGGGCCGGCAGTTCGTGTAGATTCTTTCCAGCTTCCGTCCCTTGTCTTGCTCCATGGCCAACCGCATCAGGGTTTGGATTGCGGTGACGTACTCCGTGAATTTCTCCCTGGGGTTCTGTAGGCGTCGGCGAATGTCGTCCTCCAGTCGTTCGAAATACCGTGGGGGCAGGAAGTACAAGTGGAACTCCCGCTTGAAATCCTTCCAGCTTGTCCAATCATCCTGGTTGTTGCGGTACCACGACAGAGCTTTGTCTTTAAGTAGTTCGGGGAGAGTTCGGGTTATTCGGTCGAGGGGGAGGCAGTAGCACGTTGCGAGTTCCTCGATTCGTTCTAAAAACCCAAGTGGATCTCTCCCACCATCGTAGCGGATTCCCCATTTGCGGACTTTGTCGCAGACCTCGGCATCGCTAATTTCTGGCTCGGTTGTCTTCTGTGGTAGCGTTTCCTCTTCCGACGTATCCTCCATGGTCGTTGGTGCCTTCTCCGGTATTGTCGTCGTCTCGTCTCGGGGTCCCGCTTGATAGACGTACGTCACGGTTGACCGTTTTGTTTCTTTTGTCTGTGTCTGCTTCTGTTCCTTGGCGATCGTTTCCCACATAAGGGTTCTGTTACTAGCGGTTTGTTGTGCCGCTACGTGTGGTGAATTCGTTGGTTGCACGGTGATTTCCCCTGCCTTACGGTGTTCGTTGGTATTCGCTGATTTGGTGTAACGGGTCTCCAGATCTTGGAGTTTCCCCTCGTCTCCCGGTGCGCTGTCGATGTATGTGGAGAGTCTTTTCCTGAGTTCTTCTACGGTCCCGGTTGTATTCGAGTGCAACTCCGCAAGCACCGCTTGGATCTCTGCCTTGTTGAGTGTGTAGATCCACGCTTTCCCCATCCACTGTTCTTGCTGTAGCTTTTCTTTATTTACTGTAGTCCCTGCTCGGGCGCCATATATAACGATGTTTCCCAACCGGGGTAGGCTGAGCGGGAATGTCCAGGTCCTGTATTGAGGGAAGAGTAAGAGTGGGAGAGAAAGACCAAAACGCGTGTTTTATAATTATATAATTCAATCTTTATTAACTTTAAACTAACTACGTCATTGAATTCTAATGCACGCTGTGGTGCTGACACACGCTGCTCGGGCTCTGATGACTGACTCTCTTAATATCTCTGGCGGACCTCCTTTTATAGGCGTCCCTGCTGTTCCTGTTGTCGCTGCTCTGCTGCTGCCGTCTGTTGTTGTTGTTGCTTGTTGATTGTTGCTGTGTGTTGATTGTTGCGTGTTGTTGCTCCGTCTACCACTCCCGCACTACTACCACTGCTACTACTACTTCTACTTCTACCGTTGCCACTACTTCTACCACTGCTACTACTCCAAGGAGGGACGAGTACCTGGGCCGCAATAGCTGCGAACCCTGTGTCCCCGCTGTCCACTCTTGCTACTTGAGCCAGTGGTACCAACCAGAACGCTGCTGCTCCACACACGAGTCGTTGTACCCAACTGACCGTGTGTCTGGTCCGGCGGCCACCACCCGACTGATTTGGCTACTATCGGTTTAGGCGCTGCTGGCTAGCACAAACCACAGTAGTGGTGGGTAACGTTGCGCTTTTGGGCTTGGGGTCGAGCGTGTGGTGAGTTGCGTTGCTGGTGTTAGTGTGTGGTGGGTTTTCCGTAGAATGGAGCGTGGTGGGGAACTGTGGTGGTGGGTTGTTACAGCTGTGTTGGTGTTGCGTAGAATGGAGCGTGGTGGGGAACTGTGGTGGTGGGTTGTTGCAGCTGTGTTGGTGTTGCGTGCGTGTTTGTAACGGGAGCACTCCGTTACAAGTTACTCGAAGTACTAATTCTACGCAGATGAAGTCGCGGGTATTAGCTAGTATGCTTTATTTTTCATGTATACAATAGCGCATTAAACGAAAATGAAAATTGTAGGTACCTACCTAGTATAGTTTTTGTAGTAGTAGTTTATAATAATGAACTAGAAAATACTTCACTTAAAAGTTAGTATTTCCGCACAACAAAATATTGCCTGACGATTCAAAAAATACACGTATAGTTGTTCAAGTTTTCACTTCTGTCGGCACTCCCTTAGTGCACTGTTTTTTGTATACATCACGCCTCTTTCTTGTCCACACTGCCAGACTTTGGAACTCTTTACCTGTCACCGTCAAGCAAATAATTGGAGCCGAAAAATTTATAAATGCACTATTTGCACATTTTGCACAGTAATGTAATCTACGCATTTCTTCTTTTACTCTCTTACTCTTCTTCTATTCTAACTTTTATCCCTTCTTGTCCTTTTTTTTTTGTTTAAGAGCATTTAATAAATTTTCACTTAATGTTTCTATTTATATTTACTTCGCTCGCTATTAAATTTAATGTAATTTCAATTTTTATTTTGTTGAGCTTTAATGTACTATAAAAGACTAATGTTCTTATTTGTACTTTACCAAATAAATTAAACTTGAAACTTGAAACTTGAAACCTCTCTCGACCAGCTAATCTCCCTAAATTTTTCAATAGTTCGGAGACTTTTCCTAAAGACCAAGACTGACTACACCATTATTAAGTGTTGAGTTCTTTAGTATACCGATTATAGACTGTTTAAAATTGTACCGACTTTTTTATCTGTATCTTTTTATCTGTATTTACTGACCAAACGACCTCCCAACGGTTAAATAGTCCATTATATTATACTATACTTTTATTTCAATTAAATTTTTTTTTTTAAGAAAGACGAATCTTTTTTCGTTTCAACGGGACACTGTTTTCCAACGTGCTTGCAAAAGAAAACGTTTGTCGTTGATAAATTAATCACTCTACTAAAAAGCCAAAATGCTTTCAAAAACGCATCTTTTCTTGCAACATCAGCTAGATTTTTGTCTAACATACATCAAATTCAGGCGTAGAGTACTCCTCTGCCATATTCAAGCTTTACGCTTTGAAAATGTTTTCAATGCCAACGTGTTACAATAGCTAGAAAATAAACTGTGTAAAGTGAAATGAAAATGGAAATGCATTTTTAAGTGCTTTGTACCTTTATGCTATATCTAATGTGCATTGCATTTGAATGTGCTCATTGACACCCCTTCATCCTTTGCTTACTGACTGTATGACTTAAGAGAGAATCTGGCACAAACATGCATTCAAATGAAGCGGCAAGAAACATTGAAGAAAGTGCAAGAAAGTTTTGTGTTTGTCGTCGTTTCAATATGTAGTACATGCATACAAATTATTTTCGTATACTCAGTTGTGAATACATTTTCATACACTTCTACTGAACGATGCATATTCAAAGTGATTATTTTCATAATCGAAGTGCTTGTCTAAATAACCTTGACGTCGAATCAATAACGATTATAATCGGCGTTTTTAACAATGGGTTAAACATTATTCAAATCGTAGCTCATAGACGACCATATATGTATGTATAATTAAAGAATTTTTTGAGTGGTTGTAAGTATGCTAAAAAAAGATTTACCTACTTTTGACAAAAGTGGGCTTATCCACTTTGTTTTTTCTGCAAACGGATGATGTCGAGGAACACCTATTATGGCTGTTTCTTGTTTGCTTTATATACGATGTGATATAAATATCCGTCCGGAAGTACCAGTATAACCCTGATTGACTCATTACAATTTTTGGCACATAACTTTTTCAATGGCAAGAAATCCTTTTAACTAACTAGTTCGTGAGAAAAAGAAGACGAATGTGTGGCTAAAAAGAGGAGATAAAACAATTTTACTTCATGGTATTTGCAATTAATGGAAATGCTAAGGGACAAATTAGCGTAATCCGAATTGTTAATTTCTTTCAATCAAGCAAATGACTACGAAGTCAACTTAAGCCATTTCGCAAAACTGTTTTCGCTTCCTTTCTTTATCATGCCCACCTTACTACACTCATATCAATTGGGTACGAATTCTTGGCTAAAGAAATGCATTGGCCGGTAACGACGGAAGTGCTCCTTAAAATATTAAAACATCAAGATGAAATTCATTTTGACAGTTATGGGACATTAAAGGCGATTTTAATTTAGCTGAGTCTATTATGAGTGTAAATGAGGAGTTGGTCATAAGTATATAATTTTTATTGGGATATCTTGCAAATAAATTGATTTAAGGAAGAGCTATGTAATTAATCTAGTTTGCATAGCAATTGCTTTGTACATCAGAGTTATCGAGGAGTTCAGGGAAATATCTTTGGATATATATCTTAATAAATTTGGGGTGCCTTATCTGTGAAGAGAAAGAATTTAGAATTTTTTTTTTGCTTGTAGCAAGTTAGGGCACAGGGGCACGTGCCCCCCCCCAGACACAGGCCAGTCGAAAAAAAAAAACACTAACAATTGTATACCAACTGCATTATTACTGCTTCCTCATTCCATAATGAAAACATAACAGACACTTCGCCTATAGGCAAAAATATAAATAGCTTTTCCAACAAATGATGATAATCAAGACGAAAAATTACCCAAATCTATGTCTGCATATGCTAGAATGTGAATCTTGGTGTGCGTAAAATTTATGTGCACGTATCTCCTCATGCAGAATCAAGCGCGTAAACGCATGCGTGAAATATGCACATATACACATGATTTCTAGCTTTAAGCCTAATACGGACTTCGGAATGAAATCTGCGAAAAGGCAGCGGAAAATAGTTTGTGGAGAATCCCATCAGCTGATACACAAATAGCAGTGTTAGCAGCTACTCGAACTTTTCATTGGTCCCTTAAAATTGTCATTTGGGATTTATCCAAATTTATGCTATTCATTGCGAACGTACTCTTTTCGTATAGGTGACTAAAACTTTCTAAAAGGTTATGTCGTTTTGGATTGGGCATTTCAGATTTTTGCTGCCAAACATTAAATCCAATTTGTACTGGTTCTTTTGTATATTGAGTTGGCCGCAAAAAACTCTTGTTTTTCATGTACACTGGAAATCTATTGTAATTGATTTTCACACTGGTTCTTTTGTATATTGAGTTGGCCGCAAAAATCTCTTGTTTTCTCTTGTAATTGATTTTCACACATTTATACCAACCAATTTTGAAAATATTTAATATGAAAACTTGTTCCCTTAGACGTTTTTATTTTGTTAACATTGGAAAATGGAAACTAAAAAGGTCTCTCAATTTTAAGTGTGTTTATTTTAATTTAATATTGTCGTCTTTAAAAAGCAATGCAATCAGAATAAGTAACCCTAAAAAACTGGAAAAAATGCGCAGTTTTGATCTTTCAGTTTGTTTATTTTTGGCTCCAAGATTTTTTAAATGCGGCTCCATACCTGTTATAAAAGCTGCTAACGCATTACAAATGTCAAATTTTCTCAAGCAAATAATGTCGCGGACAATAAATATGTGCGAAAAGCGAGTAGATAATTGAACCAAGCAATCTGCTACAATTACCCACTTTTCGTCATCATTTCGCAGCAGCAGCGTACTGCAAAAGGACAAAAGGACAAAAACGCGTTATTTTTTAAATGTTGTACAAGTTATAGTCTTACGGTAGACGAACACTCCATGAATTTTGCGAATAATTAAGTTCAAATGAAATTAACGACATAAAAGAAAACTGTCATTACCTATTAAACATATAATTTTGTATTATAAACCTTTATAAAAAGTATTTTTGATAGTTATTTTTGTATGTCATTGATAAAGAATGGATCCCAGAGATAAATTGCAATGCAATACAATCTTCACCTATCTGGCCTTGGTGCCCCTCCCAGAAATAAATCCTGGATCCGCCCTTGGTCCCTAAGATTATTGTTATACGGAATAACGAACATCGTCTTCCAATACCGAATTGTTCATTATTATAATGAACAACATTTTTCGTGACCACAGCCTAAAGTACAAAAACTACTAGGTAGGTATACATATTTGTGTATCATTGCGCTTCGCAGATTTACCGGCAAATAGCAATGGTGCCGAACTATGTATAATAAGCGTATATCACTCCTGAAACATAAAAAAATTATTGGCGTCAAAAGAATTCGCAATTGTCGACCTAAATCTGAGACATTTGGTAAAGGTAGTGCAGTAACGTATTGCTAAGGGGAAGAAATATTTTTATTTGTTGATTTTAAAAACTTATATATACAAGGTTTGAAGGCATTTCAAGCATTGATATCGGTGTAGTGAAATAACCCCCATGGAATTAAAGTCAACGGGTGTATTTATTTTTGAAGCTTTTACACCCACTTTAAAAAAAGAATTAAAGTCCGTGGTCGTAATTTTTTTTTTTTGAGAAATAAGACCCGCTGACTTTAATCCTTGCGAGTTTCTTCACTGCACCGTTGTTTACTGAGGAAGCTTATTAAATAAACGGTATGGCGAAACAAGGCTTTCAACTCATATTGAAATTTTAAATTATTACGATTCCGGGAATTCATAATAAAAATTCAACGCCTTTACCAAGACGTTCTGAGTCTGAGATACCAAACTCATAGGCTAGACGAACATAAACAATAAAAAAAAAAATATTTGGAGGTGTAAAGAGACATTCACATTCAAACTGTTTATGGATGACAACCTGAGAAACATGATTTTTGTTTTGGAGCTTAACACCAAATTATGTTAAACAAACCAGTTTCTTAATAAATTGAAATCCCAATTTATAACAGAGACTAGATCTTAAGGACTATTGAAGCCTTAAGAATAACCTATAACCGTACCTGTGGTAATTAGAATACTAGCTCAAACCGATTCATCTTTTCTTTTTTTTTTTTAGATATAATTAATGTTCCTTCCAGAAACATTATAAATGATTTTATCTTTTGTGGTTTGACGTAATAAGAAAGCAGTTCTTTACAAATATTTAAGAATCGCTCCCCCAATCTCCCACGATAAAACAGCAGTACCTACGGTATACTGATGTATAAATTAAATAGAATAGAAATACAATTGAGTTATGCAATTCATTTATAAATGTCACTAATGCATGTTGTTGGTTGTTCTATATACAACAACTAAATATTGTGCAGTTTAATAAATACATTAGACATATTTTTTGAGCAAATCAAAAATATGTTTTATTTTTTATCTTTTGCAATTACTCGTAGTACCACCTTCACCATAATCTCAAATATTTATATATCTTCTTCGTAACTGTGTTTCTATTTGTATAAACATGTCGACTTCTGGTTCTGGCGTATTTGATTTTTTGTTTGGTAATTCCTTCCTATTTCCGGTCTACTTGCATGTCAGATTAACGAACATATTGAACTAAACGAATTCCAAAAGTGGAATTCAATTCAAGATGGCCATTGCTTGTGTTTTTAATATAAGAGACACTAATTTAAAAAAAAACCTTCACTAAATCAGATATGGTAGAGATCGTACAATGTAGTATGTACTGCAATGTTATGCAAAATGTACAAAACATATTGTCAATGGGCCTAACTAATACCTAATCATTCTTAACCTTCATACTAAATATTTTGAAGGTCACAATATAGAATTTCAAAAAATCAAGCCTGTACACTAAAAATTAATACAATATTATACAATACCTTCACTAAATCAGATATGGTAGAGATCGTACAATGTAGTATGTACTGCAATGTTATGCAAAATGTACAAAACATATTGTCAATGGGCCTAACTAATACCTAATCATTCTTAACCTTCATACTAAATATTTTGAAGGTCACAATATAGAATTTCAAAAAATCAAGCCTGTACACTAAAAATTAATACAAGTTTCGCGGAATGTCTAAAAAACGATTCTATTTGCCGGGCATTTCTGTTTTTTTTTTTCAGTTATTAAACCCTATCGACTTCGTTTTAATAATGCATTACCATTTACTTATGATATACGTTGTATGTATTTATAGTCAATTAATAGTTTGATGGGAAAATTAAATCTTATTTTTATACCCTCCAGAGGAAGATATATTCACTTTGCCAATACATTTGAAACGAAAGGAGTCACCGGAGACCTCATAAAGTATATATATTCTGAATCAGCATCACATTCTGAATCGATTTAGCCATGTCCGTCTGTCTGTCTGTCTGTCCGTCTGTCTGTCTGTCTCTCTGTCTGTTGAAAGCACGATATCGTCCAAAGGAATTGACATAGGCTAATGAAATTTGGTGAAAGGACTTCTTTTTATCGGCGTCAGGTTGGTATTGAAAACGGGCTATGTCGGTCAAGTAGTTTTGGTACCTCCCATACAAAACCAATATTGGACCCATGTGTCTCTCTGTCTGTTGAAAGCACGATAGCGCCCAAAGGAATAGACATAGGCTAATGAAATTTGGTGAAAGGACTTCTTTTTATCGTCGTCAGGTTGGTATTGAAAATGGGCTCTGTCGGTCAAGTAGTTCTGGTACCTCCCATACAAAGTCAATATTGGATCCATTTGTCTCTTCATCTGTGGAACCTAGGAGAATGATGTTTGGTGAAAGGACTTTTTTATATCTTCGTTAGGTTGGTATTAAAAATGGGCTATGTCGGTCAAGTAGTTCTGGTATTTTGCATGACTTGTATGCAGTGGAGGGTATCAAAGCATCGGTCAGGCCGATGATAACACTTTTACTTGTTTTATCTGCTATTGCCACTATGTTGCATAATTTTTATTTTATAGTCAATAGTTTCATGATAAATTTTACTTATAGATAATAATATAGAATGGATATCATAGACCGAATTTTGGGATTGGTGTCATAACCAACCAACCAACTTCGGTTTTTATCTGACACTTGAGACAGAGTAAGAAAAAAGTATTCGTATTCGGCATGACGCTCTAAGCGAAATGCTTTTACGTTTTTTTCCCTTAAATCAGGATTTATCTCTGCAGATGAAAGCTTTCAACGGTTCCATTCGGCTGCGTTCACTTCGCTTTTTGTATTTCTTTCTTTATATTCACAAGCGGTTTTATTCACTTTGGTTTCTTGTTCTCCTCTTTGTATTTTATTTTAAAGGAGATAATAAGTGCATATACGTTTATTCAGATGGTGAAAGAAATACATTAAACGACTTTTATCCGCAGTGTTATGATAAGCATTTAACAAGCTTAGTGAACGAAAACTGCATTGGCCTACACCGCACAGTGATAATGGTAGATCCGAAATGGATTTTCACAAATATTTGAAGAAAGAAGCAAACATTTTTAAATAAACAATTTATTACAGGGAACATGAACATGACGCGCATCACTTTGTAATGCAAATTAAATACTGCAAATAAGAAGGTACATAGATAGGATACAATTTGAAATTTGGTGTACCATTTTATTATTGAACTACATTATTGAAACGGGTGGCTCTTTTTTTCGCAATATGTAGGAATACTTCCCACATACCTATAATATCGAAAAAAGCACTGTACCAATACCGGAGAAGCACGCTCAAATACAGCCGATAACGTATCTATGTAAAAGTTTGAATTTAATATGCATTGACGCATTGTAGATAAAGTACTCTGTGTATTGATATGGTGTAAAGTATTTACTCTTTAAGTGCAATGTTTTTGTCTCGAGCGTGAGGCAGCGGGCCATATTAAAAATTAAAATATAATGCTATGTATAAGTAAGAGGTACATCAAAAATATTTTATTTAAGACGTAATAAGACGAAATATTATTTTAATTATCCAGAAACTTCACTTAGATATGCACATGAAATTAAAAGATTATTGAATTATTGATGCGATTATTTTTTGTCAATCTAGACATGATTGTCCTCTGATTTTTTTTTAACTTATCAAATGTAAATATTCTGATTTATCCTTGAGCACAAATGAATAAAATCGTATTTTATATAATCTAAAACCTTTTCTTTTAAACCGATTGTAGGTGGTGAGATAGGGTATACATGAAAAGTGATACACTTTATAATAGAGGTCAATTGAAAGTAAGTATTGTTCGCTGCAAAACTGTTATCAAAACATACCACATTCTCCAAAATTGACAAATTCGTAAGCCATCATATTTTTGGATTTTTGTTATCCTATTCACCCACACAGTATTCTTCAAATCAAACCAAATTTACTTAATTTTCTAACAAAAGTATCTTCTCTCTACCTGTTACCACACATTCGTTATTAAATTAAGCAATGTTCTAAAAAACAACAGATAGTTGGTGCAACTTCTTACAACCATTCATGTAAAACCCCACAATTTGATTTGAATTCAATCTGACTACAAAATGTAGTCGACCATTGTCTTATCAGATGCTACCCATTTCCTCATACAATCGCTGATGGCTTTTATAAGTGTCCGTTGCAGAATTTGTGTGGCAATAGCAAATTTTAATTGCGTATATATACACGTAAAATACCATCAATCTTCAGTAACGATACGAGCGGGAAAATATTTCGTTCTTGCTACTCACACTCAGCAACAATTTTACTCTTTAGTGCCCACTTAAATTATATCAAATCATAAGCAGTATTTTCTCATTTGCTGTACTATTTACGTACACGATACATATCCTCCGTTCTTCCTGTGTGAAATAGGGCTAAAATTAGGCTAAAAGAAATACAAGGGTATACGCTCTATGGAAAATGTTAGGTATCCAATCGAAATCGACGAGATTATGTATTCCATAAACTTTTCCACTCGATCTAACATAAATTGTTTTTTTTTTTGGTAAGACGTCCACGAAAATACCAAGTATATTGAGCAGCATCTGCTGCGGGAAAAAAAATTTCCAGATGCCTAATGGAAGTAACAGTGTATATAGAAAATAGCCATCTAATTTCTTGTATGGTTAATTATTGGTGTTTTGTTGTGCTTCTTTATTTAAGATTTTGAAGAAACATGGTCTGCGTTATTACATACAATGAATATATTCTAATTTGACAACTTTAGGAATTAAAAACATATTTGGTAAAATATCGAAGAATTTATAAAGATCTGGATTTGATTGTAACTTAAGAAGTAGCCATCAATTTTGCAATTAAACCACTGGTAAGTCCTTTGTATTATTACTGGAACTGATTAATACATGGTGATTTCGAGACTCGATACTTACAGCAGGTGCTGTAATATAATGGTTTAAATAAACAACGCACTTGTTACCCGACTGGTTTTAGAATAATTCTTGTTCATTCTTGTATTTTTTCAAGCAACAGACTAATGGTTTGATGCAGAGACAAATCATAATGAGACCCCCAACTCGCAATCCTGTTGCCGCTGGCCCCCTCAATTTTTTTTCAAATGTGAAACAGTTCGGGAATACCACATTTTTACATTACTGAATGCTATTGGTTTGTTATTATTGTTATTATTTTGAAGAAACATGGTCTGCGTTATTACATACAATGAATATATTCTAATTTGACAACTTTAGGAATTAAAAACATATTTGGTAAAATATCGAAGAATTTATAAAGATCTGGATTTGATTGTAACTTAAGAAGTAGCCATCAATTTTGCAATTAAACCACTGGTAAGTCCTTTGTATTATTACTGGAACTGATTAATACATGGTGATTTCGAGACTCGATACTTACAGCAGGTGCTGTAATATAATGGTTTAAATAAACAACGCACTTGTTACCCGACTGGTTTTAGAATAATTCTTGTTCATTCTTGTATTTTTTCAAGCAACAGACTAATGGTTTGATGCAGAGACAAATCATAATGAGACCCCCAACTCGCAATCCTGTTGCCGCTGGCCCCCTCAATTTTTTTTCAAATGTGAAACAGTTCGGGAATACCACATTTTTACATTACTGAATGCTATTGGTTTGTTATTATTTATTTTTTAAAGGCGAATAATTTGATTTGTTTGGTGAATAAAACTACCTTGAAGAGATGTTCTATATATTTGTTATTTATTTTTTAAAGGCGAATAATTTGATTTGTTTGGTTAATAAAACTATCTTAAAGAGATGTTCTATATACTAGAAACATATTAGAGCAAGCAAGGTTGTGTATTTACCGCTTTTGGATATCTATAACTTCGATTTCGTGTGTAAATTTTTTCTTAAATAATGAAGAAAACTTGCTCAAAATGTTGTTATTTTCCCTCCACCAATCTACATTGATAATTTTTTATGAATATCATGAGCAAATGTGCACTTATTCATAAAAAAGGTGCAGCCGGAATTTTTGAAGTTACGTGACATTTACCAATACGAATTTCTATGTAACAATACAAGCGCACTTAGGATTTGCCACTCCATAAAAATATAGATTGTAGGTAAGTAACGGGAAATCGGCCGAAGTTGGTGGTCTCAGTATTGTCTCTGGCTTGATGTGTCAACGACGATCGTTCTCCTCTTCATTGTGCAGATGTGCACCTACTTTTTATATTTGTTATATTGCCAGGATAGATGCTTTTAGATTAGTTGTAATCATGGTTTACAAAAAATAATTGATGACTTTTTCAGAAACTATATAATAAAATAAAATTTAATGTATAAATGTTTTTTAATCTTTTCCTGAATAATTGTGGAAGGCAGTCAGTTATATCGACCGCCATTTATAACGACCTCGTTTTCGGTCCTTCACTGTCGTTATAAGTGATAAATGAGGATTTATTTTAGCAAAAAAACTTTTCTTATTCTCGATTTTGTTTTTAATGTGATTTAACGGCGCGACGCGACGGTCGTCGACCAAAGCAATGCTATCATTTTACAGCTTGGTTGACAAAAAAATCGAGCTTCTCAAAAACATGCTTTAACAACGCCTCTTTGCAACAAGAACAAAGGAAAATAAAATAAAAAAAAAGAAAACAGAAAGATAACGATTATTTTACTTCCTTGGTAATGTAAGGTTGTTCTTTTTTGACTGTGGCAAGATTATATTCTCCTCGTAATATTATAATGGAATTTGCTGTGCAATTATTTTATGCTTATGTCCTGTAACGCATTTGTCATAACGCATGACAACAAATTGATGGTTTTGGTACTATTCTGTTCAAAAGTATCATCATACCAAGACAAAGGGGGATAATAAATTTTTGTATTTCTAAAAAAAATGTATGTATGTACCACGCAAAGAGATTTGATCGGACAATGCACATGTTGGTAATTTTTTTTTTTATGAAAAGGGGGTGCACTTTCTGCCAAAGCATACATAAAAACAAACTAAGAAACAATTATATTATATTTTATATACAGATTGCTTGTGTACTTTCCTTAAGAACTGCAAATCTGAACAGCAAGTGCAAAGGACCCCATTCGTTCAGATAGACCCATAAATGTAATGGTTGCTGAAACTGGAACTAATGTTCTATATAACCTTAATAAGACGAAAATGCTTTAATACTTCAGTTTCCTTATGACCCGATATAAAGTTTGTGGTGTATACGTGTATAGAAGGCCAATGTTAATGCTAAGGCCAATGTTAATGCTACTAGGAATCGCATTTTATGCTATCTATACAAGTTTACACCACAACCTTTATATCGGGTCATAAGGAAACTGAAGTATTAAAGCATTTTCGTCTTATTAAGGTTCAAAGGACAATTAGTACCATACTCAGAAATCGGTATTCAAAGTGAAAGAATTCGATTGTCTGTCTTGTTCAGAAAAAAGTATAGTATAATTTCATGCATTGTCACATCAACTTAAATTTCAAATGCAATCTTTTCCGTTTTATTGACAATTGACAATTGCAGTTTATTACTTACTTGCAAATAAGTTTGTATAAACGACTTAATCTCTGCGTTTTGTAACACACACATTGCACAGTAATCAGTGACTAACAATAGTTTTTGCTTGCTGCGAATGTCAACATAACAAATATCAATTAAATTTAGCTTATCCAATGCTACCATGGCTCTTTAGAAACTGCACATACAAATATAAGCTTTAAGCTTACATATCTGGGATATGACGGGATTTAAGGTTGGATAAATGTGATTTGATGACAAAAGGCTATTCTAATGAAAGGTATGGAAGTGTGTCACCGAATGGGGGTAATATCTATTCTATTTTAGCATTTAAAAAAAAAATGTGTGATGATTTTTAGTTATAAACGTATCACTATCACAGATTATAACTCATGTATTGCATGCCCATCAGTGTTACGTATAATGCCCGTATTTCTATAGAATCCCACTATTCAATACATAAATAACAAGTGAATCTTTTATGGCGACAAACTTATTATCGAACCGGAGCGTGGGTTCTCAATGATGGTGGAAACGAAAACGCCTTTGCAGAATTGAAGAAGACAACCCTTCTTATTCTAAAAATATATATAATAATTCCATATTCTCATTGACCTTGCACTACGCGTTACTTTAAATAATTATAACAAAACGTATCCAAAATCAACCAATACTTTTCGAAATGATTTCAAGGTGCAATAGAACTATCCACCCGCTTATTATGAATGATTTGAGTGTGCTTAACCAAGTGTGTAGTTCGAGTGCTAGTCTATTTTTGGTACATTATGGTTAAATGCTAGATGCCATTCGCTTTCCTAATAGTTTAAAACTCACATGCCTACTGATTCTCGTGTCGCTAACTTAGTACATAACATAGCACATCTGGTGAAATTAAATAAAACAAATAATTGTTTACCAAAGAAGGGAATAACAACATCCTGCTTCTGACCTTACATACCCACTATGAGTTTTCTATTTACCCTCCTTTTGCCGCAAATTGCTTGTTGGCCTCCATGCACATCCAAATAATCATTGAATTCAAAAAGTTATATGCAATTCAATGGCACAATAAGATACTCGTAACTCAATAAAAACGAGATGAGAACTGAACTGACCAGATCTGTTTCAATAGATAATTTCCATTGCGATGTGTTACGATGTGTCGCGATGAAGCAGAAAAAGAGAAGAACAAATTGTAAACAAAATACGAGGGAGAAGAAAACTTAAAATAAATACATATGTTTAACAAATTATTTGCTGTGTATAGCGAAAAAATCAGCGACACTTAGTTTGCAAGTTGAGTCGGTCGCGATTAGATGGTGGACGGGCCTAAAGATTAGTGTGCGGTCTTAGCAAAAAAAGCGTTCTTAAGCAAACCACACATAAAACAATTTTAACCCCTGCCTAAATTGCCTAAAAGTGAATATGCATGTGAATATGCGTATATATAAAGTGTTCCGAATACAATTTTGTTTACAATTAAAATTTTGTTTAATTTGAAAAATGAAACGTTAATATCAACAAAATGTTTTCAATTTTAATTCGTTGTCGCTTGTTTCGTTAATTATTTTACATTTTTTTTACAGATTATTTGACGTTGATTATCTCTATATTTAAAAAGTGGCAAAAGTGCAAAAGGTGCGCGATTACGATGGTATTGAACACATAAATACTGACCATAAAATTAAACCCTTTTAATTAAACGTGGCCCACATACCCAGATAGATATTTTTTAAAGAACATTTTGCAAGTAATTTAACCAGTTAGTAAAGCAAAAGAAAATGACCACCACATTATGCAACAGCTCCCCCAACTTCAGTACATTTCATTCCGTAGAATGTAATTATGGAGTTTGCCTATTTGGCCTATAGCTGTTTATTGCAATGTGAAATACTTCTTTGTATTACTCAATCAATTCCAGTTATATTTATCTAGAATATAAATTATTAGCTTACATTATTCAGTACATGAATAAGCGTTCTACGTAACATATGTCCATCGTACATGGCAAAATAAGTTTAATAATAGAAACCGATAATTTAATAAAAAAAATTTCTCAATATCAGCTACTTTAAATTATGCGGTTTAACATCTTATCTAATTAAATGATTGTGGATCCTATATAATAACGCATGTACTTGTACAATGTACATGCAGTCGCTGGTTTTCCCGTATTTGCGGTTTATTTATTAGTTTAAAGAACTGTATGTACTAATTTGAATAGAAAACTTTCTACATTGTTGGGTAGATAAAATACTAAACTAAACTGAAGTGGACTAGTAGATAGTATTTGCGAAAATCTAAATATTGGAACATATAGACTCGAAGCAAAGGAAAAGCAGGATGGTTACTTCAATTAAGTTTATGGAGCTGGCATTTTGTACATTGGGTAAGAAAAGTCGTATCACAGTCCTTTATCATTTGCCTTGCTTTTATTAATATCAAACATTTTTATATAATATTGTCAGTTTTTTTTTTTATAGTTTATGTTATTTTATATATAAATGACTATCCAGACGTATACACTCAGTATCTAAATGTTATTTTTTTTCCCAAAATTATTTAAAAGCCCAAAAAATTAATTTACTAATTCGGCATTTATTATAAATTTATTAAATCTATATCTACATAAAAGAGAGTGAGTGAGTGATGTCGTGGTTGATCCACTTGCCATTGCGGAATATGATTGGACTTGCGCTATTGCGTGCGGTCAGATATCTATCGAAAAATTGCATTGTGAAAAGCGAGGCCAAATTGCTTTTGATTTCGTTGCGGTGCATTTGGGTAATTTGACCACAACTTAAATTAAAAGTCGGTTTCGTGATAATAAAACTTGCAAATCTATATAAATATAAAAATTAAGTCTAAAAATTGTGTTCGTTTGTCACCGATTCACCGATTTTAACCAACTTTTCGAACATCTTTGGTATTGGTCGATATATGATTTTTGTGAAGTTTGGTTAAAATCGGAAAACGTATGCGTGTGTTGTGCGTGCGTAAAAAAACGTTTGTTGTCGACCACCGAAATCCCTCAACCGATTTAAATGAAATTTTGTGGATCTGCATGTTTGGTTGCAGCTTAAAGGATAGGATAGTTCTGGTGGCCATCTGACAGGTGGCGCTGTTGTCAATCTCCTATACCACTCACCTGATTTCAATGGAGTTTTGTGGAAAGATGGCTAGGAAGGTAGGATAGTTATAGACCCTATAGGTGGCGCTGTTGTCGATCCCTGAAACCACTCAACGGATTTCAATTTAATTTGTTTGGATAGATATGTTTTCGATATTTAAATCAACTCAACCAATTCCAATGAAATTTTGTGGTGGGGGGCGCAAAATGGCAGGCATAAAAGAATATGTGATGTGACATGTGGCCTATGTGTGTGAACGCTGTACGGCGCATATCGCTTGGTAAAAAGAAAACCACCGTGTTTTCACAAGTTGCAACTACTATTTATTATTTTAAATATATAAAAATTATTGTTCTATAGCACCTTTATCGAATGTGAAGTGGAAAAAAAAATTATCCGAACGGTGATTCCCGGGAAAACTTCATTCGATCAGTTATCAAAAGGGATGGCTGGACAAAGTCGAGTAATGTGAGGGAGGAAAATTTCATCGCCAACGACATCGGCTAACCCCTCAACAAGGGTATCACAATGGGTCGACAAGGACCTAAGTGGGGTGCTGCAGGGTTACTCTGGAGCATCCACCCATCAACCTAACCTAACCTATCAAAAGGGATGTTACATGTTAATATTTTAATCAATTTTAGGTGGTACAAAGTTCACCAGGTCAGCTAGCAATGTATAAATATCGCATTGAAATAAAGAATTAACTTCAATGAATCATTTTCGGATTATCCACTTCCCGCGAACTCAGCTTTAGGGCAAATATCGGATTGGTTAAACGACATTCGCTAACCTAGGAGCCTTTTCACCATTTAAGCTTATTCATCTAGATTGAGTAGACATGTTTAAATCACTTATGGCCTTATTTGAGCGCACTGAAAGTGTTAACTTCAGGGAACTTCGTAAAAGCATCAACTGTTTTCCATCTGCATGCATTTAAACCCACCTTATACGACAATAGATACCCATATATTTACCGATGGTCTTAAAGAATCCAAAGAATTGATTGGACTTTAAAAAGACAAATATGTATCCCTTTTTTGACATTACAACTGCGGTTAGTCCGAAACATCCTATCGTGTAACTACTTATCTTTGCTCACGAAAATGTTATTTTTCTTTCTAATACATACTCCTAAACAGAAATTCATAGCAACGAAAAAAGAAAACGCCGTAAAGTCATAGGACATTAACTTCTTTTTTTTTTATCACGTATGAATGGTCAAAAAGAATTTATGAAATAACTCATATTATGCCTTTTATATTATTTTGTAAAGTAGCGCGTTAAACCTTTAAAAGACATCATAATTTTCACCAAAATTGTATTGAGGGTTTGGTACTCTTTGAAAACTCTTAAGAAATTTACGAAATATCAAACATAATTGATGCCGACGTCAAACATAATATACATGCCTTCATTCAATAAGGATTTCGTGATCAATTGAATGTTGTTTTAATTGAGAATAATGAAACATAAATACCGTCAATTTCCATACATTTTCTAAAAATAAACCGTTGTCCTATACCTCCTAGTAAGAAATAGTCGGACATGCTATGAAAATATATTAAAAACAGTTTTATATGGTTAATCTCAAATGTATTATCCTTTGGTCTCATGGTAGCTTACCTGTATGGTCAAACACATTTTTACAGGTGACAAACAACAAAAAACTGAATTTCGTAGCATTAATACGTGATAAATAAAAGTGTGTAAATAAAACATAACTGTATCGTTTGCGCTCTGTATTTCAAGACATTACTAATTATTAATAATTAAATCGCACTCTACTATTAGGCGACAGATGTTCTATGGTGCCATTATTTTGTCAGCATCGTATGCAGCAGCAGCGCATTTGTAAAATTGAGAAGAGAATTTTATTTCAGTTTTTCCGATGATGAGCATTATTAATTTTAGGAATGACGAGAAAGTGTTGGAAGGAGAGAGAGAGAGGGAGCGAAAACAAAAATTGTATGCGGTAATCATAAAATGTCTGCTACATCCACGTCATCTTATCTTAGTTTTTTTTTTTTTTTAGAAAGAAATGAGTCATTTCTAGTAGTTCGGTCACTGCCTGTGTAAAGAGTTTGGAACTTTTTAAGTGTTAGAAGATCCCGCTAGCGTTTTTTATAATAAAAATATACTAAAGTACATAGAAGCAAAAGAGCTACAGACTATTTGACATCCGTGAGAATATTCTATTTTAGAAACCGACTAATTTTAATTCGGAAAGTTGTATAATGATTTTAAAAACGCGATGTTTTGCGTCTGTTAATTGCGAATTGTTTGGGAAACAGACGGACTCGTTGTGATTATCGCTAATTATTTATTGTATTATTTGTTTTGTATTACAAACGGTTCCCTATGACGTAGATATACAAGGCCAGGGTCGGAATAGTAAGATAAAAACTTCGTTGGGAATGTCTGGTCTGTGAAAATGTATGGGTCGATGAGAGAAAGAGCCTTACAAAAAAAACACATTTAGTTTCGAGTCTAAATTTTAGTAGTTCACAGTGGGTATATTTTCAATCCAAATTTGGCAATTCCGTAAATTTGAAGTCGAGACTAAAATTTTAAAATTTTTAAAAGAATTTTAAACTTCGAAATGATTATTAGATAATATTTTCAGTTCGTATTTTTGACTCATTTTTATGCAATCGTTTCTGACAATAGTCAAATGGGAAAACATTTTGGTTCGATATTGTCACTTTCTTTTAAATAATATTGTAGATCCGACAATGCTTCGCTATTGCTTTATATTAATTTGAGCACCTGTGTCGTAAACATATGACGGGTATCCGGCGTGTGTTGCTGCGCTTACTTTACATATTAAAGAATAATTCATTCCAAGCAATAAAGATTCAACAAATCTACAAAAGTTTGTTGTTTAGCTTGATCGGATTATGAAAGAAAGATGTTAATTTGTTTGAATAAAAATTATTAAATTTAGTACAGTTTTTATTTGAATGCCAACGTTCATTTTAGTGAAACAAAATCGAAAAACCAAGTGCAAGTTACACTGTGCAGTGCAAAAATGCGGTATTTTGTCCAAAAAAGTAAAATCCTTTGGCCAAAAAAAATCATCGGGTGTACACATTGAATTTAATGTACACAAATGAATTTAATGGCTGTTTAAACTTATTTTAAAGCGAATGAAGTAAAATTTTGCTAGGTAAGTTCAATAATATTGAAAATAATGTGTGTCAGCATTGTAAAGTGCCTTTTGGGATGAGTACTACGCAGGGGGAATGGGAATCATGGTGTTTTTTTTTTAACCTCCAGAAAACACAAATATCAAACGATTTTTTCCACTGCTCCACAACTTCCTAACATCTGATAAAATTCTGAAAGAGTTTCTATAACTGTCGGCAAAAAGTTGTATTTGTCTTCTATTCGTGCCAAAAAAATAAAGTTTAAACAAAACGAAAGGTTGTGGAAAGATATCTTATCCAGCACAAAACCAAATTTTGTCCATTTATTTAATTTAAAAAGGAAATTGTATATTCGACTTCTACCAAAATTGTACCCTCATTTACCCGAAAAATTTCCTTTAGGCCTTTAAGTTTTAAACCATAGACAAACCATACTGAGACCCCCAACTCACAATCCTCTTGCCGCTGGTCCCCTCAGTTTTTTTTCAAATTCGCCATTTTGTTTTCCTATCGGTGTTATGTCAATTCGGAATCCGAATGACATGCAAAAACATACAAAAAATACAAAAATAAATGCTGCCAACATCGGCAGCAGTGGGGAAATGTGAAAGAGTTCGGGAATACCACATTTTAGCATAACTGAATGCCATTGGTTAGTTATTATAAATTTTTTAAAGGTGAATAATTTTATTTATGTGGTTAATAAAACTATCTAAGGGAGATATTTTATATACTACAAATATTTTGGGACAAATATGGTTGTGTATTTCCCGCTTTTGGATATAATTAACGTCGGTTTCGTGTGTAATTTTATCTTAAATAATAATAAAAATTTGCTCAAAATGTTTTTATTTTCCCTCAACCAACATACATTCTTAATTTTTCGTAAATATTTTAAGCAAATGTACACTTATTCCTAAAAAAAAAAATTACTCACACGTAACGAACAATTTCAAATTTAACGGATAAAATTCTATGAACGCTGCAAGCCTCTTTGCCCAAAGCGGAAGTGGCTCATATTTTTTGGGAGTGTATTGGTGACTCAGAACTTTTGAAGTTACGTGACATTTGTCAATACGAATTTCTATGTATCAATACTAGCGCAGTAAATCGTGACCACTCCGAAAAAATATAGCTTGTAGGCTAAGTAACGGGAAATCGGCCGAAGTTGGTGGTCTCAGTATTGTCTCTGTTTTAAACATATCGTACCAAACTGATTATGCTCGAACATATTTCACTGAATACACCTGAGCGGCTGACCAACATGTTGAGGTGTTCATACTGACAATTAAATCAATAGTGATGGAGAATATGCGCATATTAATTATTTATCTTTTATCACAGTGATTAATCATAATTATTGCTGCTGCATATTGTCGAAGCTACTGGGAAGGTTTTTAGATCATGAAACGTATAACACATAAATGTGGGGCATATACCAAATATGGGTGGAATAATGCTGTCGCCTCTATAACTAGCATATAATTTGATTTTGTATATCGATTATATAAAGGCTTGCGATCTAATTTACTTGTTTATTTTTATGAGATACTATTGAGCGTTCCATACATATTCGGTTTTCTGTATTTTAATACTGTGGTTGGTTATTTTATATATGCAATAAAAAAAGGAAACATGCACTAACCGTACGTATTTGTATTTTGAAAGGGAGCGAATCTAAATGCTGCTTTGCAAAAAATTCTGTCTCCTCCCACAAAAATTCAGCTTTTCGAAATTCTGTTTTCAAATAACAAAAATATAAACATAAAACCTTTTTTTATTGCTTACAAAATTTTGTAAGGTAGAATTTTGAAAAGGAGAATTTTCAAACAAGGAATTTTGAGAGCAGATTTTTGTAAAAATAAAGTTAATTTGAAATTATTCCCCATTTTCGTGCTCAGTATGGATTGGTCCAAAAACTCAATTGTTTTCGAAGAAATTGTAGCGTGCATATAACTCATATTTTAAAATTTTAAATCCTTTTCTTTTCGCATAAGCATTACTTTCATTGGTTCAATCGTTTCGCAATAAGCCTGGAGGATTCGAAAGGGATTCATGTGGCAGGAAAGGAATAGTAAGCTATTTTAAAGAGCTATTCGGTTATTCTAAAGCTATTTTTTTTCTTTCTTTAGATTCAGCCCGTAACAGAATATCGGAAAAGGCTTCAAGCTATACGTGAACAGATGCTAATAAGAGCCTCTCTTCAGGGTCCAGAAATCGATGCATACATTCTTCCCTCATATGACGAGCATCTTAATGAAGAAGTTGCACTGCGGGATCAGCGTTTAAATTTTCTAACTGGCTTTACGGGGTCAAAAGCATATGCTGTTATCACGCATAAGGGTTCAGCTATATGGACCGACAACCGTTATATAGAACAAGCTGATGGAGAACTGGACTGTAATTGGGAGATACATCGATTGAATGATACATTTAGAATAGCTGATTGGTTGGAGGTTGGTAGAAGATTTGCTATAGAACCAAACAACACGATTGAAAGCACTGCCCTAACTTTAGTATTATCTGGAACCAGAGATGCGAGTCGGTGCCGATCCACATTTAGTTCCGCGGAACATTTGGCTTCAATGGGAAAGAGAACTTAAAAACAAGTTTCTTCAATTAGTAAAAGTGAATAACAACTTAGTGGATTTGATTTGGGGTTCGGAACGCCCTCCGTCACATAATATAACTATTAAAATTCAAGAGTTGAGATTTGCTGGCGAAAAATGGCAGAGCAAAGTTGAGGTATTGCAACAAATACTAAAGGGCCACAAGTGTAATGCAATGATAGTAACATCTCTAACCGAAATTGCGTATCTTCTTAATATTCGAGGTAGGGACATACCCTATACACCTGTAGTAAAGGTATCAATTGTGTGATTCATCTTTCATCACTAAGAGTCATATAAATTGAATCACTTTTTTAATAGGCTTATCTGATAGTATCACATGATGAGGTCATATTTTACACTGACCGTGTCAAAGTTCCGCTTGGCCTTTTACTTCATTTGCAGGCCGATATGTGTCATAGTACTATGTGTGTAAAGTAAGTATAAGTGTGTTTTAAAGGTGTAGGCGTTTTTTGTATTTCATATTATATTTATAAGTAATTTAAGAGAAATAAATATCATACAATCATCATACATGCAAATAATCACTCTCATTTAGCATTAAGGAGTACAATACTGTCTGGAGCGATATTCGTACATTTTCTCAGCTGTGGAAAAGAATATTAGTTCCTGCTCCGTGTCCGTTGGATCATGGAGCTTCTCAAGCGATTTATACATCGATGCCGCAACATATTGTCTATGAACATATCTCACCAATTATTTTCATGCGCGCTCAAAAAAACTACGATGAACGCATGGGAATGCGAGCTGCTCACATACGGGATGGTGCAGCAATATGTGAGGCAATGTGCAATCTAGAACAAAGGGTAAGTTACATAATATGCATTTATAGGACTGCTGATGTAATTAGAAGTAGTTTATACTGTTTGTACGAAAAAAAAATATTTCTTTTGCAATTTTTTTAGTTTTTCTCAGAGCAATGGACAGAACAAAAAATTAAATTCGAAGTCGAGCGTAGTCGCCTTTCCCAGCCACATTCCAAAGGTTTATCCTTACGCACAGTAGTTGCTTTTGGGAAACATTCCTCCCTCCCCTATTATATTTCAAGCGATGTCACAGACATAAATGTCACTGATCAAAGTACGTTAGTAATTGAATCTGGTGGGCAATATTTCGATGGAACAACTGATGTCTCGAGAACTTTTCACTTTGGCCAACCGACTACAGAACAGCGCCAAGCATATACAAATGTTCTATCAGGAATTTTGCGGCTATCACATTTGAAGTTCCCAGCAGATCTGCGTCCATCGGAAATTGATGCTCTCTCTAGAAGTCCAGTGTGGGATTCAATGAGTGATTATCCGCATGCTACAGGTCACGGTATCGGATCGCATTTATCTGTAGAAGAACGTAAGTAGAATTTAATTTTGTGTTTTGTAAACTGACTTACAATTTGATTTCGATGCTGCAGCTCCAATTGCAGTATCCTACGCTGACAATAGTACTTTCCATTTTAGAGAAGGATACTACTTTTCCAACGGTAGGCAATTCTATACTTGTAGATATGAATTTCATTATAATGCAATCCGTTTTGTACAGAACCTGGTTTCTATCGGCGGGGTTTATTCGGCATTCGTTTGGAAAATGTTTTAGAGGTTGTGGATACCGGAAAAACACATCCGACAGGAGCAAAGTTTTTGGCCTTTAGCGAAGTTACCTTGGTCCCTTATGAACCAAAATTAATAGACCGAACCATGCTTAGCGCTCAAGAAGTGAGTGCTTGCACATGGTGCTTATTTTCCTACTGCTTTTCTGATATATATTTTTTTTTGTTTCATAGAAGCGTTGGTTAAATGAATACAATGCGAAAATACGGCAACTTGTTGGCGATGAACTAAAGCGACAGGGTAATATGCAAGGGTTTTACTGGATGATGAATAAGACTAGGCATGTCAGGGAGTTTTTACCAGAAGATGAGTATCGTGGCTCGAGTTGCAGTTCACGGATATGCATGATGACTGTTAGTGCGGTTATAAGTCTATCATTTATTCATGGGTTATATTGCAGGTTTGTATGACTAAAGCGTCAATATCACTAAATTGACTTGTAATAGCTTTGTAATTTATTTAAGTAACTAATTTATATTTATCGGAAAATTGTATATAAAGTAAGAATAGTTGTCATTATATTAAATCCAAAAGTGAATAGATGATGTTTAGAATTTAAGAAAATATGTAAGCAAATAAATAATAAATATTGGATTCAGCAGGTGCTATAGCCAATGGTACGTATGAATTTTATTTTTGTAGTGTATTAAAGCGATGTTTTCGAGTAGCTACACTAAAACTATTGTATATAGAAACTATAGTACTACAGGCTGCGGCAAGAAAACTTGCTGATTTGTTTTTGGTGGGTGGGGAGTGTCTCATTTTTTAGGGGACTTCCTGAAGTTTCTACGCCGCAGTCAGTCGACATCATGCATTGGACGAAAGAGAAACGCGCATTTGCCTGCAAGGCTTACTTTTCCAACGGTCGTTCCATGATTTCCACTCAACGTGCTTTCCGTACTCGGTTCAACATCCACGCGGTCGTGTTCTTTAGCGACGAGACCCGCTTTCATCAGACGCCACTGCATTGTGAACGTGTCACCGTATGGTGTGCTGTTTCGAGAGAAGGGATAATTGGGCTTTACTTTTTCGAAGAAAACGAACGCACTGTTACGGTGAATGCAGCTCGCTATAGAGAGATGATTGAAGAATTTTTCATAACAAAACTCGATGAACTGGACCTCGGTGATGTGTGGTTTCAACAAGATGGAGCCACGGCCCACACAGCACGAGCATCGATGGATCTATTAAGGGAACATATCCCCGATCGTCTAATCTCCTTGAGAGGCGACCTTACATGGCCGCGCTCACCTGATTTGGCTCCATGCGATTGTTTTTATGGGGTTACTTTAAATCTATCGTTTACACCGATCGGCCACGAACGTTAAATCATCTGAAGGACAATATTCGTGAAGCAATAGCGAACATACCTATCAATATGCTTCAAAGAATTCAGATGAGCTTCGAAAATCGGATATCTCAGTGTATCGAAAACGGAGGCCATCCCATATCATTTTTAAAACCATCTAATGAAAAATTCAGATCGTGTGTACGTCCACTTATTTTGGTTTTATTTCTTTTGAAAATCAGCAAGTTTTCTTGCCGCACCCTGTATCATCAACACAAAAATTTTCTTACCCGGACAACCCGTCGGATGGCATTGCTGTCCTTTGGACGCTATCGTGTTTTCAACGGAAAGAGGAACACATGGATCTAATATTGGTTTTGTATGGGAGGTACCAGAACTACTTGACCGACACAGCAAATTTTTAATATATATACTTTATTAGGTCTCCGGTGACTCCTTCTTGGCGTTACAAATGTAATGGCAAAGTGAACCTTCCTGTGAAGGGAATGAAAATGCATACGCTTCATACTTATTTCCATGTTAAAATGATTTGATGCAGCCATGTCACGTTCGGAGGTTAGTAACTTTTTTAAGCGGCAATTTGCTTGGCGATAGCCCCACTCATCTGTGCCTAGCTCTTTTAAAAGGCTTAGAACCAATGGGTGTGATGCTTTCCCTTTGGAGTAGTGGCCCAGTAGTGGGCTAAATATTGTGACCTGAATAAAAATAAAATCAACTTTACGATCTATGCAATTGCTCCCAACGCGTTTACTCCATATGAGCTTCATAGTTCGTAATGGAGAAATTCCTAACAATAATTTCAATACGTTAGAACTTAGAAGCAATTGCGTCGAACCATTTCTACCATATCCTTTCACGAAAGGAAACAAGTCTCTTAAATTGATTTGTAGAGGTTGGCTTAAAAACAAGTGTTTGATACCCCTTACTGCATACAAGTCAGGCAAAATTGGTTTTGTATGGGAGGTATCAGAACTAATTAACCGACATAGCCCCATTTTAATATCAACCTGACGACGATGAAAGTTAGTCCTCTCACAAAATTTCACTTGCCTATAGGTCGATTTGTTTCGACGCTATCCTGTTTTCAAAAGACAGAGACACATGGGCCTAATATTGATTTTGTATGGAATTTACCAGAACTACTTGACCGACATAGCCCATTTTTATTACCAACTTGAGGACAATAAAAATAAGTCCTCTTACAAAATTTGACTTGCCTAGATGGATTTTTTCGACGCTATCGTATTTTCAACGTGTGTTTTCTAATATTGGTTTTGTATGGGATGTACCAGAACTACTTGACCGAGATAGCTCATTTTAAATACCAACTTAACGACGATAAAAAGAAGTCCTTTCACAAAGTTGTATTCGCAATGTCAATTCCTTTGGGCGCTATCGTCCTTCCAACAGACAGACGGACGGACAGACAGACCGACAGACGGACATGACTAAATCGATCCAGAATGTGACACTGATTCAGAATGTATATACAAATGTAATGACAAAGTGAATATACCTTCCTGTGGGTATAATAAATAATGGCCTTGCGCTCGTTGACATATACATGCGACTTTTTTTAAAAAAGTATATTGAATTGGCGCAGCTGTAATAAATTTGTAATAAATTAATAATAGTCCATCTGCTTGGAGTAACGCCGCTAAAAATCCGCCGAAACTCTCTTTGGATTAAAATTATAGAATATAAGGCATGATAGAGGTGCACTATCCAAATCCTGGATTCATCGTCCAAATTAAGAAAAAAATGGAACCGACTAATTTACACAGGAAAAAAGTGATAGCTAACGTTTTCTTTTTGTAGTGCGTTTCATCAGCCACTCATACAGGGTAATTTCTATATTTGAACATCACCTTGTTTGGTCTTGTATTTTATTTTTTATGAGATTCATCTGTTTTCAGTTCTTGAAAATATACCATACATTTGATGACCATAAATGAACATTTCATAAGTCAACGGAAAAATATGCCCTGAAATGCCATAAAATAAAAACCAATTTAGATTTCCGGGGATTTTGATGGATTTATCGCTAAGCTGCCTAGAACGGCCGGCATAGCGCACATGTGCACCGAAATATTTAATTTTTGTTGACTTAAACTTTCATCCGATTGTGGACTATTCATACACAATTCGTTATAGGGTGACTTTATAATCTTATCATAACTGACAAGTGTGTTAGGCGCGAAAAAAATGTCATTCCCTTTTACTTAAATAAATCCCACATAGATTGACTGTTAGATTATTTAAGCAAACATTCATTATGCCAAGCAACGCTTTAATTTAATATAAGATGAATCTCACGTACGCTCATTTTCATAATAATGCAGCTCGATACTCAAAGCTAATTCCAAATTATGAGAGTGTCCTGTTCTATCTTTGATCTCGAAGAAAAATATTAAATGTACAATATAAAGGAAGTTCTCTGTGTCAGAAATTGATGTTAAGATATCGGATTAAATAACTTGTCTTTCTCGAGAAGAGGTAAATATTTACTTTGGTTACTAACAATGATAACTCTCTGCGTCATACGTATCTAGAGTTTAGTAAGTTGAGACGAGTATGGACAATATTGCTATTCCAGTGCGTTGTCCGGATAAAGTATTATCTATACTATCTATAGTATATGCAGCAATGATTGTTGGTAGGGGAGGAATTTAATGTATACTAAGTTCAGTGACATTGTATTTTGCCTGGATCAGTCCTGCCTCGAATTTCAATAAAATGAAAATTATTGCAAATCTATTTTAAAAAATTAAAAGGAACTGAACTGGAAATTTAGAATTTATCAATTTATTTATTTATTTATTTACTTAAAAAAATCAAAACAACTGAATTAAATTTTCCTGAGAGTTGAAAGGATATACATTTTGCGATATACCTATGTGTATGCTTACCGTATTCGAATGGTTAAATGATCATTCTCCGCTATGAGCTCACGCATCTGAAAGAAATTGTAGCATAAATCTTTAAAGCCAACCAAACAAAATCTAAACTTTTATACATTTATATTTACCAGATTTAGAAGCAGGAAAACTAAAAAAAATAAGTTAGAGAACATCAACATTGGGTAACACTGTTGCCAAAGGGTATGCACTTAGGTACGAGTTGCGATAGTGAGCCTACTATAAATAATTTTGCCATCTGCGAACACTGTATATGTATATAAACACTAGTATTCACCCACATTGGTTTGAGTTAAGCTAGTTGGCGGAACTGGTTTTGTTTGTTAAAATTTCCCAAAATTTTTCAATTGAAACTTAATGTTGCCCGCAGAGTGAGCAACCCCAAATAATTGTAAACGTCGAATTGTTGCAAGTTTTGCAAATTCTAACATGTAAGTGCGTTTGAAATAACAAATGTGCACTCTACTGCAGTGAAATTCAATCTTTGCAATGATGCAAATTCACTAATAGCTGACTATTTAAGCATAAATAGCATAATTTAAGTATTTTAATTGCAATTAGTTCCGTTAATAGCTGTTACAGTTGAAATTTGATGACTCTTTTGCATAATACATACAATGATGGATTACAATCAAATTAACTTGTTTTTAGATAGCCTATAGGTATATATAAAAATCAGTTGTCGTGCGATAGCCTTACAAACACTAGAGAATTTGATAAATTCGGAAAAACCGAAAGGAAAAGCCGGAAAATCGTAGTTCGGAATTTGTATAGCAATTTTATATTAAAATGTTCTTAACACCACCAATCAGAATCGTATTTTGACAATGACAGTTACACCACGTAGATACCTAAATTATATTACGTAATTTCTGATTCGATTATTCGCACCGTGCGGTGCGGGAGAATTTGTTTAATTTAATATTTTTGAAATTTATTACTCTTTTATCACAACAACAACATTCGACAGGAGTGCGAGAATCAATTATTGTGACGGCGACCATTTGGCTGATATCATATTCAAATAAACAGAATCGAAGTTTTTCATTTAGAAAAATAATGAGAGCCAAACAACATCGGATGACTTCTTTTGGCCCACCTTGTATAACGTGTGTTTAAAGAAATGCATTCTCATTAAATTCAGTAAGGTAGCCAATTATTCTTTTGCGTTCCGAGGCAAACAAGTGTGAGAATAAATTTTGTTGTGTACTTATTGTGCTTTATTTCTTCACGTCACCAAAGTTTACGTATCTTTTCTCAGCTAGTATAAACAAAGGTGGGATGGTAAAAAGTATGGTTAAATAAACCTAAAAAATAAAGTGTCTTCTCACAACTACATAGATATTTATATGCTCTTTGTAATGTTAATCTGAAAAATCTTAAATAAAAATTATGTACTTTTTTGTAAACATAATATGTACTGTGTACTCGTATTTTTGTTTATACTAGCAGTTACCCGCGACTTCGTCCGCGAGGGACTCTATTAAAATATACATTCTTAAAAAAAATTGTTGCTTAAATAGTTTTTATTTTTAAAGGATTTCTTTATAGACAATGTTTCTTGTTTTTTTTTATTGGGCGGCAGTAACATTACCAGACTTGAAGGTGAACTTACACGAGAGCAAGCTACGTAAAACTGACAGTGCGTAAAGCAATCTTCCCTTAAATCTATACCAGCCCATTTCAAAGATTGGCCCTGAGACTTATTGATCGTCATGGCGAGGCACACTTTAAGGGGAAATTGTAATCTCTTAAAGTTAAAGGGGAGGTCATACCTAATATCATAGGAATGCGCGGCACGAATACTTTTTTCCCTTGAGCAACCCCGGTCAATATAATACCTTCACCCTCAAGCAGAGCTGACAATCGAGAAATCAATTTAATTTTCTTGCTGATCAAATAGATCTGTCTATAATTTCTTATAGCTCTGCCTCTGGAAGGAGCAGAAATATAAATGATGGCTTAGAATACTCGGGGAAGTATTGACTAAAGAGCATTTTAAGAATTTTTGGATTGGCCAAGCCTTATGAATGTAATAGCAGGTTGAGTTAAGTAAGGTTAAATAAAAAAGTTTGCATCCTCTTTTTCAACCTTTATAACTCGAATTTTGAAAAAAAAGGCGAAATAGGTATTCGATGATTTTTTATTTTCTATAAACTTACAAATTTTCAAGTTTATACGATTAACGTATCGTGAGTAACAGAAAAACCTCTTTAAAATGGGCAGGGAGGGTCGTATCGAAAAATCCCTCCTTAGTGAGCGTCTAGCTAGTGGAACATATCCTGAAAGTTTTATGAACCTACAATTAGCGGTTTGGCCTGTACGATGTCTGTCAACTCAATCACGCTACTCTTTAATGTATATAGATAAATGCACAAGGGGACAAAAGTTAAGAGACGATTAAAAATATTAAACCGACTACTGGGCTACACTTGATCCTTAAAACTTTATAATTATGTCTTTTATAAAGAGGGTAGATTTAGATTACATAAAGTAAAATACTTATATTGTGTGTAAACTGGAAATCCTGATGGTTGCGTTTGGTTTAAATTTCTCTTAAGATTGAAGAAGGAGTTTAAATTGGAAATCGATTTGTAGAGAAAGTTTTCTTTAAGTTCCTGCTAAGAAACTGTATATTGCTCTCCCTCTGTTAGTATTGTCGTTTCAAAAGCTAATCCCTGTCATTGAACACAAACACCTGATCTTATTATACCCTCCACTTTGCCAATACATTTGTAACGCCAAGAAGGAGTCACAGGAGACCTCATAAAGTATATATATTCTGAATCAGCATCACATTCTGAATCGATTTAGCCATGTCTGTCTGTCTGTCTGTCTGTCTGTCTGTCTGTCCGTCTGTCTGTCTCTCTGTCTGTTGAAAGCACGATAGCGCCCAAAAGAATTGACATAGGCTAATGAAATTTGGTGAAAGGACTTCTTTTTATCGGCGTCAGGTTGGTATTGAAAATGGGCTCTGTCGGTCAAGTAGTTCTGGTACCTCCCATACAAAGTCAATATTGGATCCATTTGTCTCTTCATCTGTTGAAAACACGATAGCGTCGAAAGGTAACAACCTAGGAGAATGATGTTTGGTGAAAGAACTTATTTATATCTTCGTTAGGTTGGTATTAAAAATGGGCTATGTCGGTCAAGTAGTTCTGGTACCTCCCTCACAAAACCAATTTTGCATGACTTGTATGCAGTGGAGGGTATCAAAGCATCGGCCAGGCTGATGATAACACATTTACTTGTTAGGAATAATCTTAATTCTGTATAACACATACAAAATTAAATTTTCACAAAAATGTCTTTAACGGCGAATTCAACAACAATATATATATACTAATCTACTCGAAGGATTATTATTATCATGATGCCTGCCAAAGTGAATAAATCTCTTTCATCGACACAATATGTACGACCCTACCCTTTCCAGCAGTGCCAAACTACTATGTTTTTTTTGCACTAACTCAAGTCATTATACCTGCAGATTTAAGGTTAGGTAAAATGCTTTGCAAATGAGAAATAAATTGATAAATTGATTACTTGTGCCAACATAATTAGATATTAAATATGCAAAAATATAATGATTTGGATTCGAGCTACAGTGGTTAGCATTGCTAAAAAATGTTCGGGGAATAATTCGATACATATGAAAGAGCAAAAGGATTTTTAAAAAAAGCAACAGATATGGTGAGCTTGTGCTTTTAAATGCTCAAAAGCTATGCCCCAGTTTTCAGTTCGAGAGCGAAGAAAATGAAATCATGGAGACTGTAAATTTATTTAACGGATAAAACGGATAAATGATGGGGCGCATGTCTGTCTCTAAGATACATTACTCTGAGAGCAACGCGTTGTCAGAGATAATTTGAGAACTTCGTACCGGAGAATGAGTGTTTATAAATGATAGGAAAATCAAAGACACACTAACCTAGTGTAAGGCAGGACGCTTGGCGAATAGTTGATTCTGCTCATTTCTTCTTTTAATTCTCAGAAAATGACAACAGTGGTTGCTTCGCTTGTGAATCTTTTAGTCCTTTTTGTGTTTTTTTGCATCATAACCGTCGGTGTCGGTTTCTAGGACATAATACTCTCGCAGTTCTTGCCTAGCAGTATTGTGGTAGTACATCCAACAATTTGCCACTCAATTTGGGAGCATACTCGTACACAACTCTCCAAAATCATGCACATAGCACTAGCGCATATAACAAAGTAACAAACTCAAAGCTATCTATCCATCCTGTCAGTTGTGCGGTTAGTTGATCTGAACACAGTCTAATTCGAATCCTTGAACGGTTTGGTACTGCTTTTCGTTGCGGATTTTCACCATAACGTGTTTACGGAACACACATTATATATTCTGGCTTCAAATGTGGCGACGAGTACTTTTTTTTTCTGCAAATGCATATATATAGTATAAAATATTTCTGCACTCAATTTGGTATTTATAGTCATAGTACAAAAGTTGTACCTAGTAATCAAATGAAATATGAGTACTATAATTACTTAACTTATTGGCAACGCTAAATAATATTTTATATACTTATAAAAAATCATAATACAAAATGTTTGATACTAACATATCCGCATTTGACTCGGTTCGTTTGACCCCTTGTATAAGTGATGGATATAAACCTACATAAAGCGAACTGTCTCATACTCTGTAAAATAAAACAGTAAAACAACCGGTCTATAGCAACGGTTACGATAAAATTCATTCAAGAATCTTAATTTGGTAATTATGTTCAAGTGGCCTTAAACTAAGTGGACTAAGAAACTCCTTTTGAGGTTTCATTATGTGGATCACATTGTGCTTCTTTTAAAATTCAGTGGCTCAAGTCAGTTTTCAAATACATACATTGTGTAAGCCGTGTTCAAAAGAAGTGCATTAATTTATAATGCTTTGCTTAAAGTAAATTGTTTATACATAGTGAAAAAAATAAATAAATCAATAACGTTATTTTGGATGTACACAACTATTCAGCTGTTGTTCGCAAAAAATTTCATAAAGGAATACTAGGATTTCTTAAAATAACAGTCAACAGCAAGTAAGAATCTGATTAAACTAATTGAATTCTTCACACATGTTTTATTTTGCATCACATTCATAATATTTAAGTTTTATCTCTGTTATTCAGTAAGTACGCGAACTTTGGTACTACATCCTATCAGAACTGAGTAAATAGCAGTCTTTCTGGAACCACACACATTTCTGTCTTTATAGTACCGAATTGTGATGTACATACTTGAGGATAAAAACAAATATCTACGCCTGTCTTTATTTATGAACCATCCTTCAATATACTTAAAGTGCCTCAACAGCCAACCCTCACCATTTATATATTTTTTTTTTGATCCAATTAAACATCAGTGGTGCCACTAAACTTAAACTCAGACTCCAAGGACGATATTTTTCTTAAAAGATAGTGTTGTGTATACATAAGCAGTATACGAGTATAAATGTGTATGGACTATGACCATGTGCGGTCATGCTTTGTGTCTATGAATACGCACTCCCTATCTTTAATACCTATGAATATACACATATTATGCAAATTCGTAATTAGTACCTAAGTGCTTTGCTTCTGATTAAGCGATTCATTTATATTGGATCAGACTATGTTGACCGATGTATATAATATTTATATAAATTTTTTGTGGTGTGTTACACTTCAAGTGAAATACTTATTTTTGCCAAAGGGAACGTCACTATACTTACATAAAATTATTATAAAATTGACATTCATAAGCCGTTCCGTACATATGTATATAGGTAAATATTTCTCACGATTCTTTCGTAAACTATTTGGCTTAAGGGAGCAATTTAGAACTTAATAAAGTTGCGTACACAAATGAAGTTTATGTGACTAACTAGTATTTGAGACCAAAATTCCAGAGCAAACATCAAAAAATACAAAAACTCCAAAAATGCTAGAAAAGCATTTAGCATTTTTCTTTTTTAAAAAAATGCCTTCAAGTCTTCGAATATGATAGATCTAGCATTAAACATGCAAGAATGGCATCACTGGGGCTAGTATCAACTACGAAGCAAGCGATAAGTTTTACAGCTGCATTTAAAATGGCATCAAAACCGTATATTTATTTTTTTATTGGGTGTTTTAAGTTTCGGCTAACAAACATGTCATTGAGTGATCATGTCGGATATGCACATCCCACTTGGGATTAATACAAATTTGTCCAACCGTTCATATATAAACCAAACATCTTCCCTACATACAAAATAAACATCCCAAAGTATAACTGTCATTGGCAAAAAGTTTTAAGAATTTTGTCAAAAATAAAATGATATTTACCAGTTTCAATAATTCTAAAACGAAAAGGCACGGTGAGTAAATAGAGTGTGTTCGATATGACGAAGATTTAAAAATGTTTTCGACCATTAAAAGTGGTATGAGAATAAATGCAATTTTCGCCGCCTGTTGCAACTTCAGTGCCAAGTATTTGATTCGATCGGCATGGTTATTTGGATACACTAAAATAAAATATTACATACCTCTGCCGTTGGTGGTTCCAAAAACATGTTTCATTCCTTAGCGAACTCTGAAGAATATTTTGTTACTGAAATTCATATTCCAACTAATCCGAGAATAATGGCGAGAAACTCATACATATGTATTTGAAATTTAAAGCACCATGTCAGTTGGTTTGCTTAATAATTATTTGAAATCAGCCTCAAGTTTTGTAATTGCCTATGGCGCGTTTAAAATATACAAATAAACTTCAAACTTCGGGCCAACCCTCATCACTTTACATTTGCCGTCTCACATGCGCATCGAAAATCGTTTAGAAATACATATTTTTAAACTCCCTTTAAAGAAAAATTCCCCTCTTTTCCAATTCCGATTTCTATTTTCAATTAAATAACGATACACAAAACACTATTGGTCGTCGGGTTGCCGGTAGTGAAAGTTTCGCTTAAAACTTTATCAGTTTTTGAATTTAGCAATTCCCTTTGAGAAATCTTTTTACACACATTTAAATTTACTTATAATGTGATTAATGTTCATCCGATTGCAACTAGAAATTCGTTCATCCGCTCCTTACAGATTACTATGTCAAGAACAACAACAGTCTACAATCTTCATAGAAGTGACAAAATGTCATCGGTTTAATCGACCGTAGCACTGAGGCTACATCGAATATTTATGAGAGGTAAGGTATGGGTTGAATTGGCGATGCGAAAGAGAAAGAGCAACCAACTAGCACCTACACGTTGACATATGGAAATGGGTCTCATCGTATTCTAGATTACTTAGCCAGGTCGCCAAATTACCTAATGGCTTCAGGTGCTGCCTGTGTCAAGTGCAGTGGTTAGGACAGTAAGTTCATAGAAGGTTGAATCGCCTAAGTATAATTGCGTTGTATTAGCCACCGGCATTGTCGTGTTGAAATGGAAAGTTAAGAGAGATTAAGTCGCAAATTGTGGTCGAGACTTCAATTAGATAACTAAGAGGGTGACGGTCACGTTTCATATAGGGGAAAGTGTGTTCCCAGTTTATTGAAAATTTATTTTAAAATTGAAATGTTTGTGCCTTATTTAAAAGATGTTAATTTGTTGAAAGTTTTGAGCATTCTGTAGGTCATGGGGCTAATTTTTGTATATTAAAAAAAAAAAAATTTAAAATGGAGCAAATTCAAAAGAGACACAATTATACACTCATCGATACACGACGACCTTGACCGTGACTGTATGTGGTTCCATAAGGATGGCGCTACGTTTAGCAATATGTATGATGCTTAAGATATACCTATAAAGCAATTATTCAAGCCATTTTATATAAAAGATACAAAACAAATAGAGGTTGCTAGGTATATTCCTTATTTGAGAGAGGGACTAACAATTTAAATATATAAGCATGGTCAACTTTTGTGTAGTAGACTGCGAAGAAATATATTCCTATACATGGCTATATTAAAGATTATCATATGCATCTATACATATATACATAGATAATAGTCAGCCTTAGGTCAAATGGAAAAAGTGTAGATTTATGACTGAATTTCCGTTAGCACGGTAAAATACTTGTCCCCAAGGTTAAGATAATTATTGTCAGAACACCCTGTGGAAACAATTTAGTGTATATCCCCGAGGGTCAACGAATTGAAATATCTCTATGGTCATGGATGTGTACATCTGTATGTTTATAGAGGTAATTGTGACCTAATTTCATATTTGACGAGGATATCTACATTTTCGCACTTGGACATCATTATATAGTCCATTGAATTGGAAAAGCATAAAAAAAGCTTTTTAGAAAGTATATAAGTGCGATTATTTCATTTTATTTCATTTTTCTTTTTCCATGTCCTTTTTGGCAATTAAGAAAGGATACTGTTTATGGCTTTTGCACCGTGTACACATACTTACGAGTAGTAATGGGCAACATTAAGTTCCTTGAATGTTTCATTTGTCAAATAGGGTATAAAAAATTTGTTCCTAGATTCAGGTGTTGTCCTTGATGAACCAGTCTTTCTACAAGCGTTGAGAAAGTACTACTCGTATTTGGATTTGCCATACGCTTCTCTCTATTTATGTGCGCCACTTTGTTCTTTTTTATTGACATAAAACTACCTTACTCAGAATTGAAGACATCGTGAACATATTGCTGTCGCTTAGTTTGCTTTTTATTTAGGGGATTGCATAGTTCTGAATTCACTGTTGGTAATGACTGTGATTAAAATTTTACTGCATATATGCTCAATAGACCTCAGAGTTGTTAAGTCGTTCAACATTAAGGCATAGTGTTAAGTTGGGAATACTAAATGTATCTACAGCCAAACCAAATTGGACACTATTAAAATAAATGGCTATGACTGTACTCCTACCATCTCAATTACCAGATTAAGAAGCGGTGTTGTTGTCGCGAAATTGTTAAGGGAGTTGGAGGCAATGAAATGTTCTAAAACACAACAGGTAAAGGTGTATATATATCAATCAGACGCGTATATACCTACCAGAATAAAATTACCTACTCTGGAGATTATTCTGAGGTCGAAGTTTTAGTAGATTAACACAACGAAAGCAAAACCAATGATACGCTTTACGTTTTGCGAATCATATTTTTTTGATTCTTTTGCAATTCATTGGGATCTGTAAAAAAGAAAACAGTTTCTCAAGTTGAAACAAAATAAACGCTTTAGATAACAAGTTGTTGTGAGCGGCGAAGAAAAACCATTAGAACCGGGACATTTCCAAAAAGAAATAAATTCAAAACTGCTGCATTTAGATAAGGGTTCAAATACCACTAACAGAACGTCTCCAAAAACCTTAGTAAAATTTGTTTGTGCACATTCTTATCGCATTTCTAACGGGTATACTTTTCGTGGACATTATATACATTTTATTTTAGTAGCCCCATTTGGGCGCTTTTTTTTTTATCTTTTTCGCTAGATCTTTTACTATTTGCTTTACATATAAGGAAAGTCAGCTATTCATTTATTTCGCTATTCGACTTTCGGCGAGTGCGTGTTGTCTTGTTGCGACGACCAACATTTGATTTGTACAGTATAAACAAGCAAGAGGTATATACTCTATGCCTCTTATTATGTAGGTACAAATTTGTTTTTAATTTTACAGACTTAAGTTCATCTGTGCGGAAGCTATATGTACTATATCTATTGGTAAATGTAATAAAAAGAAAAGGCTTTGGTACTGTTTTCACAACACGAAATTGAATGGAATTAAGAGGCTCAATCATACAAAATGCATGTTTTTTTACTGAAACTGTAACCGAATGATCAAATTCTAATCACGAAATACAGATACGTTCTCAAAATAAATAATATATATTTAAGGTATAAAAATAAATATTTTAAGATTACAGTCATTACTCATTACATATAAAATTTTATATTTAATATCCTTTTTCTGTGCGATACGTATTATGTAGGTACTCTGACATAAGTATGTAGGTACACTTAGCTGCCATATTCGAAACAAAAAAATAATTTTAAATATACAAATCATAATCCTTATTTAATCTAGATTTTCATTATGCATGGTAGAAAATACTAAACCAAACCAAACCAAACCAAACCGAACCGTTTATAAAAACATACACATACACTCCTTATTATTTGAAATCATACCTCCGTTTTACTTTTGGGTAACGTATACCGGATCATCAAACTTTTTCGTTTGGATAATGTAACACGAATAGTGAAAGCGTCTTACTGGATTCACTCAATAGTTACAAACTATTAATTTTATACTGCTAAAGTACCAATTATAAAATTTATGCTCGTATGCATGATAAACATAAGGATATGCAGTGATAAGATTTATTTCTGGAGATCCTTTAAGTCATTCACCTTATTGTGATTCATGTCTGATGATGGCAAAATAAACTCATGTAGAATCTTGTTAGTTAATTAAGAAATGTTTATAAAAGGCCACAAAAGACTATAAGAATATAGAGAAGCTAGAGTATTTTGCTTAGTTATTAGCTTACTTTGTTTATTTTGTAAGGATCTTCCTGAACTTTGACTTCGTGTAAAAGAAGTCCTCAAAGACAACAGGCAATTGTGCCCCGGTGTGTTATTTGCCAGTTTTTAAAGTGATTTAACATGGAGCTTAAGACCTCTTTCGGTAAAAATCCGCGAAGACGTACTGATTAGAAAATTAATTTTATCCTGAAAATCTTATTGAGTAGCGGGGAGGAAGACGTTGATGTATTTGGATTATATTTTTTGAGCCTTAACGGATAATGTGCCCATTTTTGAGAAAGTCGTTAGGAAAGAATCGTTTTTTTTCCTGGAATTGACAAAATTAAGTTCAATGTTTAGTTTTTACCAATTCAAAAATTAAATATTGTTGCTATACTTTCCACAGGTGTCGAAATGGTCCAGTTTATATTAATTAGATATTAAAATTCGTCAGGATTAGCGAGGCAAAACAAAATCTGCCGTTATATAAAAGGTCAATTTGTTAATAAAATTGAACATATTATAGATTGGTTTGCAAGTCAAGTTTGTGTAATATTTTCTAGATCTTCTATTTAGCACTATTATTCTTTATATTAAAAAAAACATTCGGTAAAATAATTCCGGGCTTATTAATCTATATCTCATTGGTAAACATTTAAAATCTGTTGAATTAATATGAGAATGACGGACTCCAACTAAAAGTATAAAAAAAATGCCCAATTCAATCCCTCTTTCTCTATAATAGGTATCTAGGGTGTGGGTATGTATTTAAATACATATATATATACATGATACATCATTTTCAATCCAAATTCATTTCTTCAGTTGCAAACCACTTCAAAGAATTTTCCATTAGACCATAATACAGGTTGAGAGGCCGACTATGTGACCATGTGGGACAAAGCATACAAAGCATAAAAAAGGTACTACAACTCGCACAATTTATAGCTGATCGTTTGTCTGGCAATAAATCAGAAAATAAAATATTAACCGAAAAGTTGGAGACTGTAGGAAAACGACTGTACTGACGCCATCCTCTTGCAGATATTGATAGCCTTCGTAAAAGGCAGTCTATATTTTTGCGGGCGCAGCAAACATACCCGTATACAATACGTATAGGTTACACTATGAAATGGGCAACAAAATGTAGTAGGAGTGCATACAAAAACCATATAAAACGGGAAATGAGGGAGTAGGTATAACTTACAATGTTGAAATCGGAATGATTTCATTGAACGTTAACCCACGGAGTTTTTTGTTTTTTCTGTTTGTACCTTTCTGTCCATAAAATATAAAAACGTGTGACTAAGGAAACGTTTAAAAATTAACACTGATTTAATGTAAAGCATTGCATTTTGAGGTAAAGCTGTAAACTTATATTTTATAAGACAATACCCATCTTCAAAATAATTGCTGGAAATTTACAGTGATGAAAATGTTCTGTTGGGTACATCAAATACCGACTTTGTGTTTTTGTTTTACCATAATCCCGTTACTGTATATTATTAGTAATTAATCAGTTTAAAGAAAAAAATTTGAGAATATTTCAAAATATTGTTCAAGAATAAAGGAGTAAAAGCTCGCAAAGCTCTTTTTTTAAAACATACAATAAGTATTCCGTTGATCGTTTTTATCTCCACTTTTTACAAGCATGTAAAACATTTTGCTTTTGCGGTAAAGCATGATTATGATTATGATTATATAAGAATCCTCTTCATCTTGAAAAACCTTAATGGCAAAAGGATTATTTGTAGGATAGGTTGACGTGGGTTGACGACGACGAGGGTAAGGACCCCTTCATGGCACTTGGATGTAGTACAGGCCCATTGTGACACTTTTGCGACTCAGCTAAAAACTACGTTTATAATCCTTGATTATAATCCTTTGCATGAAGTGAATACATATTTTTATTATTGTTTAACACAGATTGCTGCTTAGATGTCAGATGCTAGTAATCAAAAAACAGAAAAAAAAAACTCAATGATTTAGATTAATGAAATATAATTGAGTATTTTAAAGTTATATAGTCATGGAATGCTAGCGCTTTGAAAACTGTGACTTGAGCCGCATAGGTATGAATAATAATAAGAATATTTTTTTATTTATTAAAAGTATAATTGAAACTTAAAAAAAAAAAAATTGTTTCAATTAGATTTAAGAGATTTAAAATGCAATCGAAAATGAAACGAATGCATTCGCTGGTTCGCGGTTAGAATATTCGTTCAAACAACATAAATGTATGTATTATGTTAATCGTAATTTCTAAGGCCCTGGAAAAAAATATGGTGAAGTCGCTTGCAACACGTATAGTAAACTAGCGGGTACCCGCGACTTCACCTTGGTGGAATTAGTAGGTACTTCGAGTAGCCTCTTTTTTTCTTCAAAATTAAAAAAAAAAAAAAAACAAATTGTAGTAGTTTTAAAAGTTAAAGTAAACCACAGAGGTTGAAAAATACCACATATTCAATTCGTTATAGCTGACAATGTAAGAGCGCGAACCAATTCTCTTGCATGGTTCTCTTACTGAGTCAGATGTCGAGTACTTCGTATTGTAGCGGCCTATTCATAATATTCTCTCTGTAAAATCTATAAGCGGTAAGTAGAGCTATAGGTATATACATAGGTTAACAAAGGTAGGTTATAATCCCCTATTCCACTTTAATTGGTAAAAAACGGAAAAAAATTAGCAGTTTAGGCGTATAAAAGTAATAGACACCAAGCATTTACAATATTAGTATGGGAAAAAAGGAAGTTATATACAATGTACATTGAAAAGAGGCAGTTTTAGACACTGTCTTAATTTGACAGTTTCCATTCTGAACACATCATATCAGGCAGTTGATATTACAGCCAACAAATTATCTTTTTCAGTAGCTAAAAATGCTTTTGTTTATTTATATACTCAACTAATAAACATGTTTCAACAGTGAAGAAAAGTTTCTAATTGCCAGAATTTAAATCTCTCGGATCAGAAATTTAGAAAAAAAATTAGGTCTGCAATAATAATTAAGAGTCTTTGCTGAGAGCTAAGGTAGCCACATACCCCAAATTATTACCACTGCATATAACTTGAATTTTACTATCAAGTTCATCTACTGTTATTGTATACTATCCATAAGAAATTCTAATACCTACATTTCCCACTTACACACGCGTATATTTATAAAATATATCTATTGCATTCATTTTTCATATTACCTACCACATAATTTTTAGGTACAAATTCAGAAAATTATTGTTCGACATAAGGCTTTCGAAAGACGTACGGTAAGAGGAAATGAACCACCATTTTATAGAATGAATGGTTGTCGTATATGTGTAATATGTTTATCTGTTCTGTATGCTTGTTTGTTTGCTGATTGTCATGAGTTGCCATTAATTTGTGGGGTCCTTTTTTGCTATATGAGGGTCAACGCAGGATGCCTTTGTTTTCTTGTACTTTTTTTATTACATAATTTATTGCATTTTTTAAATATTTTATTGGTTAAAAGGAATTTTTAACTTTGATAGACAGTATTTTATTACACAATCTGTTTTGCTTTTTCATTTCGTGTACGTGTAATGTGAGTGGCTGGAAAATTTATTTAATGGGTGTCGCAATGTAGAATATTGTCGTCATTACAAAAAAAAAAAATTAATCGATGCGGTGAATTTCAGGATTGTACCAACATTTACGACTCAATAAAATGTTGCTTCTAAGATAAAGTATGCTAATTATGATGGTTGTGTAAACTGGAAGTTTATTAGTTATAATAAACCCGTCGTATAGTTATTGACTCACTACTTTGTTGATTAAGAAACATTTATTTAATGGATATTAGGTGCGACTTTATATTATCAAACAGAAAGTAGGTAAATACGATGCCCTTTGAAAAAAAATCAATTATATAAAGTTATCTACAAGTATTTCGGTTATATATAAATGAATCGTTATTTCACTTTGTCACGGCATCACGCTTGAACGGATGGACCGAATTCGCTGGCTCTTTTTCTTGCTAGAATTTAATATTTAGTGACAGGACAACGTCTGTCGGGGGGGAAATAAAATAACAAACAAACGCATAAACGGCTGGACCCATTTCGATCCTCTTGTTCTTACTTGAATTTAATAGTTAATAGTTAAGGTAGGACAACGTCTGTTGGAGGGGAAATAAAATAACAAACAAAATCAATACAAAAAAATTAATAAATGTTACTGTCCTGCGAAAGTTTCATAATTAAGTCACTCGGATTCGGCATAATAAGTTCATCAGGTACACTTGCATTAACCACTTGTGTCATGCTGACGAAGAGCTTGCAAATAATGCCTTATTCCTTTCGCTCAGTTCCTTTACTTCTGCTCGTCAAAGATAACTTTTTCAAAGTGCTGATTTTCTTTGAACAAAAGTAAAACTTTGAAAAACTTTTTGTTATTCATCCTTTTTTCTCTGATTCCAAATTTTTTCCATTGAGTTAGCGACGAGAAACCATTTATCAATGTTGAAATTGAACATGACATTCATTCTCGTTCTTACAATCGGAACAGAAAATTTTATTCTTATATATAGGCCCTTTTCAGTTTGTCTTACTCTCTTTTTACATATCTTTTCTATACATGTCGACAAAAAAACCATTCTGCAAAAAGTAGATAAAACCCTATAATCTTACTGTTGATGGCATTTTCTTTTTTTATTCTATCCTAATTCGACAAATTGGAAATTTAGCAATGTCATTTCAATTCCTTTTGATATTCTTACTTGCCTTTTTAGTTAAACATGACAATTCGAAAAATAATGTCTGGTTCTCAACTTAACTTGTAAGAAATTTCAGCTTGCAGGCAAATGCCATATTGTTATCTGTTGGCTAAAGCATACAAAAACAAAAAGGGCATACATTTGAGAAAATTCAAAAAGCATTCGAAAATACTTTAAACCTGACCGGAATTTCTCTAGTTTCGGTAAATTCATAAGCTATGAATTTCGTTTGTGACACAAGTTTTGTTTGGTTCTTCTCTGTGCCGTGTAAAAGTATGCATATTTAGGAAAACAACGCCGACAACAACAACAACATAATATAACCACCTCAACATTTTCAAGAACGAAACCATTTACAGAAGGATATACAAACAAGTATCGTATAATACATTTTTAACTATGTTCGCTTCAAGGGGACCCTTTTTACATGACTGGTTTCTTATTTCTTTTTCACATTTATTTTTTTCGCAATATACACACGTGCTAACATTCTAGTAACACGTATCTTCAAGTGAAGCACCGTGCACAGTAGATAAAACAAATCTTCTCTGTAATCCCTACTGACAAATATAACAAATAATGCTCATCATGAACTCAACTTATATGTATAACAACCCTGGGTCTTAAATATATTTGAAATGCGACGCTTGCTACCCTCACGCACTTAACCCGAAAATCAATCATTTTGCTGGCAACATTGCTATCACACTCTTTCAGGCCTACAATTAATTACCATATAAATTTCCTTGATGTTTTGCCAAATTTCTGATTCACTTCACAAATAGCTCGATTATAATATACAAAGGTCAAGATGCCAAGAGGCCAAGAACATGAACAGACAGTTATCCTATCCCCTTTAGAAAAGTGATAGTTGCGGTTGGCTTCTGAATTTACAAAATACCAAAGATTATGGGTAAAAAGGAGCAAAAGATAAAGATAAAAAATGGAAATATGTATACCAAACTAAAGAGAATCAAGTGATAAGTTCGCCAAAAAATTATTCCAGAAGAATTTTATGTGATGTTACCTATTTTAAGTATCAAATGATTTAATTACATAATATAACATAACGGTTACCTGCAGTAGATAATCTTATATCTTGATCGTTTATAAAAAGGAAGCACAAAATCGTGTTTCAATTACAAAAAGGATTTGTTCAAAAATTTACATACAAACTTACTACAAATAACTTATGATAATTTAATTCAACCTTTATCGCATTTATAGAACATTAAAGCTTCCCATTTCCCTATATGTACAGTACATCGATTTATTTTATCTTTCGTGTCACAAACAAAGGGTATATGTATGTAAGGAAATTAATTTTTAATTGACACTGATGACATGCAAAGAAAACATAAGCTTTAGAAATTGGATAAATATACAGCCGTATTTATTAGTTTCTCTTACGACGCTTCTACGATGTTGTTTAGTTAAACATCGCGTAAGAATTTACGCCTCCTCTACGTGGCTTTCCTGAAATTGTGATTTATAAACATTTTTCCGAGGTAACTTTACTAATCGAGGTTTGTGTCTAAATAGGTAAGAATTTAGATAAACTATTACAGAAAACACTGAAATCTATTACTTTTTGCAACTGAAACTGATCTTAGCTGTGGTTGGCAGATTAGCTTCGTAAGAAAATCATACATAATACAAACAAAAAGCCAAATTATCTGGGACGATTCCGAAACTTCTTTGGAGGGACTGCTGAAATATCTACCTGCAATCATATGTCGTTTTCCATTGGGCAAAAAGAAGCGTCCGGAATCGAAAAAATCACTTCTGAAACCATTCCATTGGCACAAAAAATACTCTTCTGGTGATTCTGAGAAGAGAATTTCGCTTCTCGATTTGAAGTCAGAATCCACTCAAGAAGCAGTCACACAAGTGTAATATATGTTTTTTATACAAGTCAGTTGACAGCAGCCGTATAGATTATTTTTTTGGCGTTTCATCAATATTTTTGTAGATTCTTTCAGAAGCAGTTTTCTTGTTCCATTGGATTTCAGAATGAGTGGATCCCCGAGTGAAACCAATGGAAAACTACAATAATCTATCAACCACCACCAAATCTGAAATTCTATGTTATAATTGCATTTGCAGACGAAATTCGTTTGGTGCAAATTTACACCACATTCGAAATGATTGCACAAACAAAAATTAGTTTCACTTTTTGAAATTGTTTCCAATTCGATCACTAACAAAAATGACATTAGCTGCAAAAACATATTTACGTAGGCTCTACGCAGGCTCTAAACGCAAATTTTCGCGTTTAAATTACGCAGCCTTAAAGCAACGTTGCTTAAGTTCGAAAAATCTTTATAAATCGCATTTCCCTGCGTAAGGGCATTTTAGAGGGTGTGTAAAGTTAAGCAGACTCTACGGTGGGTTTATAAATAAGGCTGATAGTGTTTTGTCTAAAACAGTGTGGAAAAATGCACAAAATCGAACTGTTGTACAATATGTGAAAATTCTTCCCGTTGTAACTTTATTTTAAAACGGTTGAAAAGTCAAAAGAATAATGCGCAGTAAATTTTAGTCAACGTTATAAATTGCGGGTTTATTACTAATTGAATTATGTATCGAGAAAAGTTTGACATTTATACTATTGTTTATATACAATTTTGTGTAGACTTTTATTGACAAATGTCAATTATATGCTTAAGGCTCTTGCTACAATGATTATTTATTATACATGACAATTTTACTTTATAGTAATTTTATTTTAATAATACATCCTCAACACATAGTGTTAATTCCTTTTTTCTTAGTTGCTGAATTTAACCTTTCTTTCTTTCGTCGTTAATTCACCTCAAAGCGTTTCACAGATTTCTTTTGCAATACACTTTTTATCATTGTATTGTTGTTTGAAAACCTTTTCACTAACAAAATGTAAAACATTTTAAGAGCACCTTATAAAGAGCACTTTATAAATCTTTGGTGGTAGCACTTTTTTTATAGCATACTCCGAACGACAGACATACATACCTATAAACGTTGTATTCATCCATGTAAAAATACGGAGTTACGAATCAGGGCCGTTTCGGGGCGTTATAGTGCGAGTGCTAAATGGTATTTACTCAAGTGTGGCATAACACTTCAATTTAAGAATTTTAGACTTTGCTTGCTGTTACATTTTTATGTAACATTCTAAGTTAGTTATTGGCGAAGCAGTGGAAAAAGTTAGGATGCCCAAAAACTATTAAAACTAGTCTGGCTTTTGGTCGAAAATCGACCCTACATTTTATAAGTATGTAATACTTTGTTATGAAATAAGTATTGGTTTCATTCAATGACTCTTATAGTACGTAACCAAAAGAAGTTAATATAAAAAAAATAAAAAAAACTCAATTGACTGTAAAGGAACTAAAAAGATGTAGGAAAAGAAAAAACGTTCAAGTATAACTTTTTTACAGTCGGAGACTGCCTAGACAGCCTGACAAAAATATGCGTAAACTCCGACCAGTGGTCCCTGGCTTTTGGACTGTGAAGACTGTTTTCCCCTTTTTTTAATCAGCAAAGGCAATAATTTTCCCCTTAATTCGAAAAAAGTTGCCCTTTTCCCCTAAGTGATATTGGACTTCCCACTTCGTCCGCGTGGGACTCTATTAAAATGTTCATTTTTAGAAAAATTGTTACTTAAATAGTTTTTATTTTTAAAGGATTTCTTTAGAGACAATTTTTCTTGTTTTTTTTTATTGGGCGGCAGTAACATTACCAGACTTGAACTTACACGAGAGCAAGCTACGTAAAACTGACAGTGCGTAAAGCAATCTTCCCTTAAATCTATACCAGCCCATTTCAAAGATTGGCCCTGAGACTTATTGATCGTCATGGCGAGGCACACTTTAAGGGGAAATTGTAATCTCTTAAAGTTAAAGGGGAGGTCATACCTAATATCATAGGAATGCGCGGCACGAATACTGTTTTCCCTTGAGCAACCCAGGTCAATATAATACCTTCACCCTCAAGCAGAGCTGACAATCGAGAAATCAATTTAATTTTCTTGCTGATCAAATAGATCTGTCTTTAATTTCTTATAGCTCTGCCTCTGGAAGGAGCAGAAATATAAATGATGGCTTAGAATACTCGGGGAAGTATTGACTACAGATCATTTTAATCATTTTAATCAAGCCTTATGAATGTAATAGCAGGTTGAGTGAAGTAAGGTTAAATAAAAAAGTTTGCATCCTCTTTTTCAACCTTTATAACTCGAATTTTGAGAAAAAGGCGAAATAGGTATTCAATGATTTTTTATTTTCTATAAATTTACAAATTTTCAAGTTTATACGATTAACGTATCGTGAGTAACATAAAAACCTCTCTAAAAAGGGCAGGGAGGGTCATATCGAAAAATCCCTTCTTAGTGATCGTCTACACAGCTAGTGGAACATATCCTGAAAGTTTCATGAACCTACAATTAGCGGTTTGGCCTGTACGATGTCTGTCAACGCAATCACGCTACTCTTTTATGTATATAGATATTTGAATTTGAAATGCATTCAGATACCACAAAAATTCTTACGTAGACTTTAGATGGGCTGTTTTCTTTCATATTTAGTGTGAACATTTCATTCTGAGTGGACTTTGAAATTTATTTGTAATGGAATTGCGTTTAAATTTTACTTCTTAGCAATTTAAGTTTCAAAGAGATTTTTTATTATTTCCCCTTTTTTCATCCTTTTTCATTAAAAAAGCGCCAAAATTGGTGCTTTTCCCCTCAATCTGGGACCACTGCCTCCGACTCCGACTACCTAATTATGGCATAAATCAGAATCCCGAGTGGGTAATTAATACAAATCATTATCTATCCAGCATTCATATCGTAAGCATGCGACCCTATAAAAATCACTTTGACGGGACCCAAATCATCAAACTGGATTTAAACATTGTTACATAAATGCGTACGCTATACAAATGAAGTCGTTAAGCAAGCAGCTCCCACTTTTCACCGACATTCGCCATTATTGACATCAAATCAAATATGAACACAAACTATTACCAACTGGGTGTCTAATTTGGACGCGGCATTTAATATCAACATTTTGCTACAATTTGTAAATTGCATGGTATAACATGGCATGTCTCCATAAAGCCTGGTACCGCGCTGCCACACCGTTCACCTGTCATACGCCCAAATGCTGTTGTCCTCACTATATTCGTAGCTATATCCATATCTCGCATGTAGTGTAATGTACAATCTGTAATAATCATTTGCCAAAATTTAATTTATTTCCATTTCTGCCTATAACAGCACGGAGTTAGTCGTAAACTGTGATTGCGTACGACCTGAATCGAGTGGGGGTGGGCAATATAGGAAAATGGAAGATAGAAATCTCTATTCCCAGGAAATTTTCAGATTGAGATTTTAGAGGTTAGGGAGGAAATTGATGTCGCCGATTTTGTCGTATTTACTACATGCAAACCAAATTTTTGTTGCTTCGTATTGTATGTTGTTTGTCAATTTTGTTAATGACGGAAAATATTTGGTAAGGCATGGTTGGAAGAGACAAATCACTCTTGTTCTGTTAATTGGTGGCAAAAAGTTTCGATATTTACTCGCTGTATTTGGATTTCACGCAATCAGAAGGTGACATACATACCGTCATAACTCTCTATTTAGGAAAGTAAAATGAAATATTGATTGGATTTACTTGTTGTTTAATGGTTTATTGTTCGTTATTGTCCTTTCGTTGCATACGGTCTTAATAATTGTGTAACAGGCTTTGTATTTGAACAAAATGTTGCTGACACTTAGAAAAGCAAAAACCGGTGTACTCTGCAATAAGCGGAAATAATAAGTTATGGTAGTTGAATGAAAAGAGGATTCGAAACCGCCAAATAATAAAAAAACACAACTTTGGAGGATTCTATTTTTATTATTATTTTTATTATTCTATTCGAAACCGCCAAATAATAAAAAAAACACAACTTTGGAGGGTTCTATTTTTTTTTGTATAATTATTTAATTCAGAAAGGGTCAATGCATCAAAATGCGATCAAAAAAATATTTGAATTGTGATTCTGATAACTAGTATTTTTGCTTACTTGCGAACCCTTTGAGCCAAGTTAACATAAGAAAAACGCCTAACATGCGACTCAGATGAGTTTTTTGACTCATGTATAATCTAGTATTCGTAAAACTCTTTGTTAATTGAATACATAAGTTCATTTGCCAACGTTTGCTTTTCCTTTTGCAGATTTGATAAAAGGACTTCTTTTCATCGTCGTCAGGTTGGTACTGCAAATGGGCTATGTCGGTACAGTAGTTCTGGTACCTCCCATACAAAACCAATTTGGCATGACTTGTATTGGTGGAGGGTATCAAAGCATCGGCCAGGCCGATGATAACACTTTTACTTGTTTTATACTAGTGTCGGCCCTGTGGTAGAAATTCCACCAGTAACGTGACCTGGGCTATACACAACATATTGGAAAGCAAATAACAGATATCATTGCATCTCTGCACAATCTTCCCAAAAGAAATCAAGCGAATATGTTGAGTGTTGTGTTTAAGGCAGTGAAAGTAGTTTTTAACTATTAGCCTTCGCCTATTTAGGTACAAGATAATTAGTTTATTTGCGCTTGAAAGGAACTTAATAAAATTTTGCCGTTATCGGTTATTTGCGCTTATGACTCAATCGTTATTATTGGTATATAAGTACTCGTTTCTGATTAATTGAATAAAACTCTTCGTACTACAATTCAAAATACCATGCTATCTACTAAAAGCAGAAATATTTGTATCTATTTCTTGCATTTAGTTATTTACCGTACAGAAATCAATGGACCGAAGTATTTAATATTCTATAAAAACATTTTTTTATATAAAATTAGTTGTATTAACCAGATTGCTCCTTTTTAACCCCTATTTGTGATAACTGAAAAGTGTTTGATAATGCTTTCTTGTAAAAACGTATTTGTTTGGAATTAGTTTAGAACAAAATATCACATTATGCAAGCTATTTTATGTGAATCTGACTGTATAGTAGATCAGTAAAGTAAGGAGTTGCATCAACCATCACCAGCCATGCTAAATATTGGATTTCTTCTGCACCGGTTCCCCGGTTTTTCTTAATTATTTATGATATTCCATTTACAAGAACATTTGAGCTTTTGAATATTCAAGGAGAAATTTATAATGAATGCCATTTGGAAGGGGAGCTGCCATGCTGAAAGATGGTCTTTAGTTACTTTTTCTTCCTATATCGTTTGGCTTCCGCTAGCTTCATTAAGGAGTCAAAGAAATGAAAATTAACGATTTGCTTTAAATATTTACTCAAATTATTGTACTATTTCCATAACGAAACTTTTTAGAAACCAGAGTAAAACTTAACAATCTGTTTAGAATAGCTATAATGCATTTATGGAATTACTATTTCAAAAATTGGATTTTTTGGTGTCGGAATATTTAAAGAACGTAATGTGACTTCAATTGGAGACATTGCGCCTGTTAAAAATGTTAAAAGTTAATCGCATCGAATCCCTCAACTAAACGGTCATGTCAATTGTATGGATCCGAATTAGTAGTATGATGTGGTAATGTTTGTCCATCCAAAAATTTTACATGCCTAAGTATGCAATTCCGTATATGGGAATGCCGCTTTTCACTATTATCCTTTTTTTAACAACGCTTATGCTGTTTATTTCATTCTTTCTTGGTAAAACTCTTTCTTGACTTTGGACAATAGCCAAAAATATAAAACAAATTTTACTGATGTACTATCTGAGATATTTCTGATTTCGTTTCTCTTATGTTTTAGTTTGGGAAATCTAAACTATGCCAAAAAATAAATAGGAATTCCTTGCCTTTGAGTAAATTCCTTATCGTATACAACCATACGAGATATAAGCAGAATTAAACAAATTTTGTATTACCTGGCCGGCTGTTCATTTTATAGAAACAAACATTTTTGTTTCGCATTCTTAATACTAAATTATTTTACAAGTACATATCTGCATCAAGATCTAAGACATTCTTATTTACTGGAGAAATTCTGTTTGAACTCAATGAGCTTTTTTTACTCTTTGACTATAGAATAAATAGGCAGAATATTTCTAGTGCTGGACTGCTGTTAAGAATTTATTTTTTATAATTAATAATGTAAATTCATTAACGCCAAATGAAATACTTTCTCAAAGCAAATGAATGTACACCAAACGCAAAAGTCAACAGCGGTGATGTTAAAGAAAATCGAATTCAGTTGAAGCGATTAAATACAACTGAATTATAAACATATTTTTTTAGAGCGAATCTGCCATGGTATGCGTATGACTCATATTTTACTTTATTTAGTCAATGCTCTGATGGCTCTTCATAAACTCTATAAAAGTTCATAAATCCATGTGATAACAATGTATGAGAGCGCTGAAAGTAAAATCGTTTTCTTCTTCGCATAACATTTGAGTTTACAAATTTTGTTGTTAACCGAGTATAGCTGCTGCAATTTGATTTTGCTCCTCAACAGGAGGCAAAATAAAATTTAATGTTATTATTGAATGTGATTCTTTTTGAAAGCCGCGACGAAAATATTACTTGCTGTAAGGAGTAAGAAAGGACAATCGTCTTCACGAAAATTTTAATGCCGTGTCGCTTTTTCCTCTTTTCGATTGCTTGTAGTTCAATCAGTACAAACTCTTCTTCTTCTTCTTCATGTACCTGAAGAAGAAGTTCGAATAATTTCGAATCACTTTCATCGCTACGACTTATCGTAGGACTTTTTTGAAATTTTTTGTTATGTATCTCTCTTTTTTTGTAGTTTACTACAAAAGCGTTACCTAACTTTTTCGTAAGTGTCTCTCCCGTGAGAGAATTTATCCCCACCACTGCCATTTTGACAGTTTTTTTTCATTTTACTGCAAAGTAAAGGAACAGACCTATTTTTTCATAAAAATTCGAATTCTTTCACAGTATGGCATGACATACTAAATTATTGATAGTAAAATATAAAAATAAAATTCAGTTTGTTTTTCCAAACCAAAAAGAAAAAATAATTTGTCTATGATTCTTGGGAATAGTTTCCCAATTATCTACTAAAGAATACACAAATGGGCTTGGAATATAATGGAATGGCATCATATCAACCTCAATTGGTTTTTGCAATATTTTTAGGCATATAATAAATGGAATTGCATTTTTCCGGATTTCCAATGTATACTATAAAATACGGACAGATTCCAATGACCAATTCCAGGTCAACTATAATATACGAATTACTAACTTGAAACACCATGTCGTATACAGCCCGTAATTGGTATTCTAGAATAACATAATTGGATCAAAATATTATTCTCTCCCCGATGTGTGTTATCTATTCCATGAGAATGTTGAAATGATAACCTGATTTCCTTTCCATAATTGCCTTGCCTTTCACATAATGACGTTCATCAACTGGTTCAATATACGTGGGTTAATGTTCTGTAATTGCATACAGGCAGCAGTAGCAACTGTGTGTTGTTATATTATATGACAATTTGTCCATTGTAAATTATCCCAATGAACCAAATTTCCATACGCTTGTGGTGGCAGTTATACGAGTATCCCTCTGACTATGAGTGCGCTTGTCACGAACGATCCCGTATTATAACTAACTTAGAAAGAGTGGTATTTATGGTCATTGTATTTTTTATTTAACGCATGCTTCCAGTTCCAACTCGAATTTCGTGTTATAAAGTAATGCACTCAAAATTGTGTAAATTTATTTAAACAAACAATAGCAAATGTACCACATTAACGACCCCAATATTTTATTAGAGATCCTAATGATTTTGTTGCACCAGCAACTAACTCCTTAAATAATAATAGAATTATATTTGATGTTTTCAGAAAACAGACACTTTGAAGGATTTTGTGTGTCATGTCCTCCCTCTCCTTCATGTCTGCATATATAGGTATATTCTTTGTGGCCAAGGTATTTTTGTTATAATTTTAGAAGACATATCTATAAATCAAAATTGATATGTTTGCCTTAAAAAAAAAAACAGCTGCCTGGCATCAGATATAGCACACCATACGAAAATTCCACAATATCTATGTGGTGAGTTTCTTTGTTGTTGATTTAACTGTGATTTTTGAATTGTACTAACCACGACACCACTTAAGCTATTCGATAAGACATCATAGAATTGCCTCACGCATTATTCTGTTCCTATCAAGTCATTGAATTGGGTCAACGAGTACATTAGAATAAAAGAAGCTGTGGTGTTTGTTTGAACAATATCTTTTCCGGACGTAATTCATTGTCCCATCCTAAATTTTGAATAAGTCTGATTCTCTTTTCTCCCAAATGGGTGATTATTTAAGGCCTTCTACTTCCATTACTCTCTAATGAATATACTTTTCTTAAACAGTCTGCAAAAAGTCTTAAAATTATTACAGAGCAAGAATAATATTTCATATAGTATTCTTTGTGTTTAGAGTAAGGATAATTATCCCATTAAAAAAAACAAACACCAAACAAATTAGCTCATTATATGCTAACAAACATTTTTGTTTTTTATATACAGAAATAAATTAATCATCACTTTATGTGCATAACATAGATGTTTTGAAATAACTTGTAATCTTTTTCAATCTATACTTAAATTTTACAATTATTTAAACTTTATTTCTTTTCGTTTTTAATTTATTTATATCTATCTTAATTTTTCTATTCTCGACAGACAAAATTATTGTTACTCAATGTACCTACATGCATTGATATTGCAATGCATTTACACTCACAGCTTACAGCTTCCACCGAGCAGTACATTGCAATTGCATTCTTGACAGTTGTACTTTCGACGATTTTTTGTCGACTTATCAATACCGTACTTGCTAATGTAAATAACTATGATAAACGCTCCTTGTTATACAATAGATTTTTACAGTTCTTATTTTTCATGATTTTTCACAATCAGTCATGATTTTTCACAATCAGCCATGATTTTTCAAATAGCAAATGCATATTACATGCACTTTTTTAATAATTATATTTAAAAACAACAAGTTCACACATCAAACACATCCATACGTGATACATACACGTTTGCGGCTACAATTTTTTTACTTATATAATTTTCAACCACTAAAATTGAAAACAAAATGAAATAAAAATGAGCATAATCTCTTTCCGGAATACTGTCTGCTTACAAACAATTTTTCCCTGGAAAAGGCTGCAATGTATACACCACTTACCTATCTAATCCTTTTCATTTGAGCATCAAGATGATAAACAAAGATGCATACAGAAAACTTTTGATGTTGGAAGTTATTTGCCTGAGTAATAAACACTGTGGCGTAACGCGTAAGTCTTTTTTCTTTATACGAGCACATTCCCTTTAGGTTTTTCTTATTAAACACAAACGAAACTAATTTAATATGTGGGAACGTATATTTTACATTTTGTAACCGAAACAGATTGCTATCTTAGCCATTTCTATGAACTGATTATAAAATTAAGTGCACGACTAGGTCGAACGAAACTTTCTTATTCATATCAACAGTTTTGTTGATTGCTTTTAATTTTATTAGGTATGTATGCATGTAAAATACACAGAAGCGATTCTAGAGTCTAAACAAACAGTACGGGAAACATAAGAATATATTTAAATAAAGTGCACTTTGGGCTTAAACATATTCATAGCATTGCATCAAATAATAATATGAAGCTTAAGCTCCCAGTAAAGAGCAAATTCCGTTTATATACATACGTACCTTACACGATATAATGAGTACGTATGAACCTACAAAGCCAAGCGTAGCAGGCGTAGCAGGAGTTTCTGATCTGTTAGGGCAAGTTTTTGTTTTCGACTGGAATGGATTGGTGATCCTGATTTTCGTGCCTATGGTAGAAAGTAGGCCTATGGTGACATACCCACAAAAATCTGAGGTTGTTCTTTAAATTTTCATACAAACAGGACGATTGTGTATGAAAGTCTGAAAACCAATAAAGTTTTTTGTAAGTTATAGGTTGCTGGTTATTTTAAGGTGTATCCTTAGAATAAGAGCAGAAGTTTAAGATAGTTGCTAAAATGAAGTTTTGCATAGTTGTTATTGTATTTTTATTAAAAGTGAGACATTGAAATAAACAAAAAAAAAAAGAAAATGTGAACACAAATCGGGCTTTTTAAGTAAACTTATAAAAAAAATTTTAAATGTTTTTTTCAAAAAGTTTGAGAAAAACAGAGTAAGCCCACGAACACCAAATTCGAAGTTTTAAACAAATCAGTCCAGCCGTTTAGGCTGTAGACCTCAAGAGCCGATGGACAGACGGACAGAATTGCTGGAACCACTTTTTTGAGTTCCTCAATCATCGTTTTGTCAGAATTGATTAAAATCTCGAGTTCGAAATTTTGTACGAATACAATATCTTTCTTCTACTGCTTAATCGAGAAAGTTCAAAATAATAGAAGCGTATAATGTATGTATTTGGTGTACCTTTAAAAATGAAATTTTTGTCATTGAAAGATATGTTTTATGTGGTACCGATGAAATCATAGGGTTTCTGCCAAGGGTCAGATTTTCCGTTCTATGCAAATGTATTCCATTGCTGGATTCAAATTGGCGCAGATTCGATTAAAGACAGCAAAGGTGCCTATTCATTGGTAATTGGTATGAATGTACATGTACACAAAAATGTAAAGTGCTGTAAAAACAAGAGTGCACTTGAGCAGGATCTTGAACTCTCTTTCTTCAGTCGTTTTAAAACTCTTTTGCTAATGGGAATCAGTTAAGGTTGCATAACATAACATTTATGTTATGTAAGCAGTTTAGGTTGCATAACATAACATTTATGTTTTGTAACCTATACTGAAAACAGTCCGAATGGTAGGCGAACTCTTTTCTTTTTAATGGCTATGTGTATCCATGTTTGAACTATTAATCTGGAGCTGCGTTCCGGATTTAAATCCAGCTTCCGAGGTGATTGTCCCGTAATTATCATCGTCTTCATTTCCAGCAACAGCACTACAAGTGCATATCGGTGTAAATGTGTACATGCATTGTAGAACAAAAAATCGATAAAACTGGAAAGTACACTAACCATTGTCGACTTTACCGTTTTCATATGACAGAACGGCGTTTAAGCTATTTGCAAAGGGGTTAAATGTCCTCGTATATTTTTTTTTTACGGTGAATATTTTGCACCTAAAAGACATATGCACTGTGTAACATATAGCGTCTAGCATTGCGGAGGAGGATCAAGGATTGCAGCTCATAGTGGATGACGTTCAATATGTTTTTTTAATGCGTGAATCGCGTGGAGAACGAATCTCCCTGTAAAAATGGTAGCAACTTGACGATACAATCATGTATACAAATTGCAGCAGGTTGGAAACAGTTTTGCAAAATGCAAATTTGAAAAATATCGATCTGCTGCATGTTGAGTTAAAAAAAGAAATTTCTTGTAATGAGAAGGGGGCAACAGCGAGGAGTGTCTTGTCATTAGCAAAAAAATAAAAGTGGCGTGTATGACCTATATACTCCTATATGCCGATGTTGTAAGTGGGCATGGGCAAGTCGTATTTACATTTAAAAAACAACTGCAGTAAACATAATTTACCTTTTTGATTAACTATTTCTTTTCAGTTGCAACTTAAAAGACTAATCTGTATCATTTGCTTTTTTTTAAAAACATTTTTTTTATCTGTCGAATCCATCGTTTCAATCAGTCAGTAAAAAATGTTCGATCGCAATTGTGATCACTAGTTTTGAAAAAGCGATCTAGCCAAAAAATTTAACATCATTCGTTGGAGCACTAGACGAAAGAACAACACTATTTTATTTTTGAAAAATATTTAAGGAATGATAAAGCTTTGGTAGTAACAATTCGCAATTTTTGTACTGGACGAGGCTCTCTATGTATCTATCTATCTATCTTATATTTATATATAAAAGAGAGTGACGTTAGTTACTACGCTTATAACTCAAGAACGCCTGGACCGATTTCGATGATTCGCTTCAATTTGGACTGGTCTCCGGCCAAACAAGAATAATACCCAAGAAAATTCCAAAAAAAAATTATGAAGAAAATTTATTTTCCCATACATTTTGTATTTATAAAGCGGTTTTACGACGCCATTTTCATGATAGATGACGTTTATGTTTGCGTCAATTTTTTGCGACAATTATTTTTGCACCAAATTTGTGTGACAATTGTTTTTGTAGCAATTTTGTTTTGTCACACATTAAAAACGAACATGATTTCAAATGCCGGTTCCGGTATTTCCAGTATATGGCGTTTTGTGCATCAAATTTTGACAGCTGATTGATTTGCACAGTCTTTCCATCGCATACCTACTATTGTGCTGTACAGACGTGCGTTGCGATTTATCGGAATTTTTTTTAAGTTTTATCAAATTTGTATCAGCTTTTAACAGTTATTGTAATGCAATTTGATTTAATACATTGTTTTGAGACGATTTTTTTTATGTTTCTTCATGCGTGTTCACATTTCAGTGTTCACAGATATTAAATCTTAAAGATTATTTAACCAATTTAATTTTAACTTGTAGGGCTGATTGGTTGGATTGAAGGATAGGATAGTTTTGGACCCGATAAGTGACGGTGTTGTTGATATGAATATTTTAATTTAGTTACTCGAAGTACTAATTCTACGCAGACGAAGTTGCGGGTACCAGCTAGTTAATTAATAAAGGGTTCCACAAAAAAAAAATCATATACCTACCCAAATCGATGTCGATGCAAAATTTACAATTTAAAAAAAAAAATATCCAAACAGACTTTTAGTTTCTGAAGATTTAACAATGTTTTAAAATATTGCTTATCAATATTATAACGAATAAACGGAAGCAAGCCTTGGAAATCTTTTTTTTTTATATTGATAACTTTTTTGATCTGCAACTATGTATTGTGTTTGCAGCCCTATTGTGTTTAGCCAGTAACTGAATTGATATCTACATAATATGGAATACATACACAAATGTAATGGAGGTAGAAAAAACAAAGATTTTGGTACAGCAACTCGTTCTGTACTGCCAATCCCAGCAACTTCAAATTATCATCGGCTGCGACGCAAATGCTCATCATCCAGTTTGTGGTAGCCGAGAAACAAAAAAAAAAGATATGAGCCTTTATTAGAATACCTTTGTAGCAACAACCTAGTTATTCTTAATAAGGGAAATAAGCCAACTTTTATAAACTCAATGAGAAAGGAAGTCTTAGACCTGACTCTTTCAACTCCTTACATACAAAACATCGTTGAAGACTGGCACGTGTCCGGAGAAGCATCTCTGTCAGATCACATGCACATAAAATTCAGACTTAGATGAAACACCGAACAGGCGCCGGTTCGATACTATAATATATTATCGTTTTAGTTTTTCAAGCCCCAGGCTGCGTAAGTTAAATCAATTTATTAATTTGGTTACGCAACTTAATATGATTTCACTTTCATCATTTGTTAACCGCTAATTGCTAATTCCCCAACCGATTGCCATTTATTGAAGACGAACTAAGTTTGCTAGAAAAAATACGAGTCTTCGCAGCGCGAATTTCCATAACGACTTGAATAGCCTTGAGGACCGCAGAGATGCTGCAGAAATTCTCTTTATTCATCTACTCATACCAGGCTCTATTGATTGCCTGTCTCTTTACAAATGCATTTTATTTCATACAAACCCTCGTAATTTAAGATACCAACCGAACGCACGTCCTACGGCTCCAACAGACCAATTTCCCGTTTGCTACGGAAGGTAAACTCAAACATTTTCATTTTTGATTTCAACCGCGACACTCCCTCCAATAAATCCAGTCCTCTTCACTTTAAACCCTTGCTTTGATTTCTATTATAAGAACTTAAATAAAGAAGTTCTAATATTGTAAGTTTGTTTTTCTAGCTTGTATACTAAGCCTTATAAATGAGGACATTTTGCCCCCACCAAAACATGAAAACTTTATGTTCAAGTGGACACGAAGAATCTGAAATCTGAGAGCATTATCTAAAAATCGCAATTAAATAAAGAAAAACATTCCAGAAGGAAATCCATTACTGCAAAATGCAAGGAGATGCAAATGAAGGACAATATTTTCTATGTTTTATTTTAATTTGGTGCTTTAATTGTTTCTTAAACTGAACATTTTTAAATCAACACAGATTAAGTAGTGCGCAAACAACACAATCTCCCTAAGAAGTCATGTTCTTTATGTGTTAATTTCATGCAAAACTGCATCCATCAAAAATGTTTTTAATGCAACTTATCTATAGGAACTAGCAAGTTCTCTGAGCCATTGGGACAGAAGTTTGCGTGAGACGCAAGCCCCCTGAACTCTCCTGTGTACGGCACTGGCACTACTTAAGAGACGCAATATTTGAGAATAAAGCCATCGGTGCCGTATGTTGCATCATTAAGTGTCCATCCCGCACCCAATTTGATCCTATCGCATATTGTTCGCATGTAATTCAGCCACAAATAAATCATTCTACGACCAATGATATCAGCCATTTGCATGCACATGTCCCAAATTTATAAATGTAATAGCTCGGTTCCGTATACACTTTATACAGAAATATGTGTACGAGTTTGTGGAGAAGCTCCGAATTTCATTTCCATATCGACGCATAGTTAGTGGTACATATTTGAATTGTGACATTGGTGTTCACGTTGGTATTGGCGGTGGTATGGAAGGTAATAAAACCTTCGCCACAGGGAGATATGAAATAGGTTCACAGAAATCAATAAATACAATTGCAATCCAGCTTTAATCGAAAGTTACATTTCTCCTAAGGGATTTCAGTCAGTTCATTCGATTTTTGAGAGGTATCCAGCCTCAGAAAAAAACAATAGCTTTGTTGCCTTCAGCAAGCTATGGCGGATATTTCAACCCATCCCCATCAATCACTTGTTTTCCAACTTGTATCTACTAAATTGTATCATGCTGTAAAGGATAACACTTTTGAATTTTGTATGGTTATCTATATATATAAAAGAAAGTGTCCGAAGCGATGTAATCCTATAACTCGAGATTGGCCGAGCCGGTTTTGATGATTTATACTTTGTTGGAAAGGTATTTTTTCAGTACGTCTTTAAAAAAAATCAAAATTTAAAAAAACTAAAATTTTTAGATTTTTAGAATTTTTTATTTTTTTTTTTTGTATTTATGTATTTATTTTGGCAACAATTTGCATGTAACATATCGTATCACAATTGAACTGTTAGACAGACACGCATCGTAACACCATCTATTATCGATCAATGGAGAAGCCAATTTTGTTTCATATGTGGTGGCGCTGTCCACGTTGACTGTGCCATTTGATTCAGTTGCGCAGTTTCTTCATTCGTTGCTGTTTCAACGTCCATATTGCACTTTGCGAATTCGTGTTTTGTTCGATCGAATAACGTTCGCCGGCCATTGCGCATTACAGATTCGGATTTCTTCACTGCGATTTTGTGAGTTTTTGTGAATTAAAATTGATAATCTATTATATAAAAATTGAGCCTTAAAATTGTGTTGGTTTGTCGCCGATTCACGCCTTAACGCATCTACCGATTTCACACATCTTTTGTATTGGTCTATATATCATTTTTGTGAAGTGTGTAATTTATTTTGCAGCAAGATAATACTTCATGTCGCAAAGCAAAAATGATAACCAATTTTCTAAGGTATGTAGGAGTAAACACATTGGATTGGCCACCTCAAAGCCACGATTTAAATATAATAACATATGTGTGGGCTTATATAAAGCGAAAAATAAGTCCGTGTTTAACAAGAACAGGAGGAGACAGTCGCTGAGGTCGAAGGTCTTTGGAAGGACATTTCTCCGCAAATAGTTCAAAAATTGGTAATCGAGTTTACCAATTTTTGAACCAGGCCGATTGCAGAAAGTCATCAATGCCAAAGGAGGATTCATTCTCTATTGAGTTGTGTACTCATTTTTATAAATTTGTATTATAAGTCTCTATTTTTGGATTTTTTCTCTCACTGAAAAAAAAGTTGTTAATAAATAAGTGTATTTTGTTTCTTGCCAAAATACTTTTTCCGACCATTGTATGATGTGGCATGTGGCCTATGTGTGCGAAGGCCGTACGGCGCATATCACTTGGTAGAAAGAAGGGGAGTTATATTGTATACTACCATTTTTACAAGTTGACCACTCGCCCAAGTAGTCCAGCATACTAACCACTGAGCCACCGTGTTTACAAGTCGCAACTACTGATATTTAATGTTCTATATCGAATGTGAATTGGGAAAAAAAATTATCCGAACGGTGATTCTTACTTCCCGGGCAAACTTCGAGCGACCGCCATGACATCACCGCACGATTTTTTAAACAAAACCTGAAAACGATCGTGGACTTTATCGTTAAGCGCAATCGCTTACTCGGTTGAAAGGCAAAAGTTGTCTATTGCCCACATTCTGCTGTGGTTGATTTAGTTGATTGAGAAAATCAACCAAAAAACGATCAAGAAGCATGAAGTTTCTATGCATTCAACTCAATTCAATTCCAAGTGAGTTTCAGTCGTTCAATAGAGAGGTTCAACTATCAAAAGGGATGTTAGTACCTAATTTAATCAATTTTAGGCGGTACGAAGTTCGCCGGGTCAACTAGTAACTTATAAGTTATAAGACAGCAGACATTGTAATGAGTAGCTATATGACGCATTATGTTTTTATGTAAACATTTTCCATTTTTCCTTTACGATTTCGGATTCGTAAAATGCTTGCATAACAACTACTAGTTGGTGTGAGTTTTTATTTTTGGGTCGGATTGAAAGGAATCGAGACGCCTTTACAGGACAGTTTACTCTTGGATATCAGATGTTCGCCAGTGATGGCAACTAGAAAAGATTTTAAGGTATAGTTTAAGTTTTCCGGGAGTTGAACCTGAACCCATCGCTTAGTAATTAATTGCACTATATGTAACTTTTCAGATACTGCACCACAACATTTTTGCTATTTTCTAACTACTTTGATTGCGGTTTAAAGTACCGCAATGTCATATCAATTTAATAATACCGAGACAAGTTATACCCAATCGTTTATAGCTCATTAATATGGGTTTTACTTTGCTCCAAGCAATACGAAAAAATCATTCATGAAAATTGATTTGGTAGCGATACTACAAAAAATCCTTAGTTCAGGCGCAACGACGAGAACCAACTTAAATTAAGCACGAAACCCATCAGGAGGTTTTTGGAATCATAAATTTGAATTTCATCCTTAATGAGACTGGGGGAAGGCAAACCCACCAAGCATTTCACGTTCTTAAATGAAAAATTAAAATTCAGTCGGGGTAGTAAAATACACTCGACTTCTGCACCACGAAATTAACTTAAAAATAAATAGCAAAAACGAAGTTGGTATAGAAAAGAGAAATAAAATAACGAACTCTTTCCACAATGTACGAAATTACAGGTTATCTGCTCTAAAATGCACCCTGCCGATGTTGAAGAGCTTGAAAAGTTTTTATTTTTTGTTTAGTTTTTATACCTGTTAGCCCCATGTACTTTTCAGCTTCATTTTGGTCCGAGTAGATTGAGCAAGTAACTGAATTGACCCTTGGTTGAGCGTGGAGGGAATTTGTTGTAACATGCATGAGAACTCCACAGGAAAATAAAACTTCAAACTGCAATGTGGTTAAACTAAATAAATTGTGAATGTAACTGCTTTGAACAAATAACACTGGAACAGAAGGATTGCTTGGATAGACTGAAAACAACTTTGGTCTGGACGGACATACAGGGCGTAGCCACTGAGTAGCAGACGCAAAGCAAACACGAAAGCGAAAATTTAGGTAGATTAGATCAGTTTAGTTGATTGTGCACCGAAAATTGCATCAAAATGTGATTGTTTTTTTTTTGTTTTTTAATTATTGTAGGTACATCTTCATTTAATGTGTTATTGGGTATACCTATCATACACATTTTGGCTGATAGTATGAGGAAAACATGCACTAATTGCCCTGTAGTGTCATAGTTTCCTTTGCTATAGTGTTCTTCTAGTATTCAAACCACGTTTCCAGAGTGTTACATAGCAGATCCCTATCCTTAATTAGGAGAGTTGCTGCAAACCCTATTGCCTTAAATCTTAATGGTGTAAAACTAAATGAAATTGCTCATTATGAAACAAAATAAGTAAAACTGTTATCATCGGCCTGGCCGATGCTTTGATACCCTCCACTGCATACAAATCATGCAAAATTGGTTTTGTATGGGAGGTACCAGAACTACTTGACCAACATAGCCCATTTTTAATATCAACTTGACAATAAAAATAAGTCCTCTCACAAAATTTTACTTGCCTAGGTAGATTCTTTTCGACGCTATTATTTCCAATATATGTTTTCTAATATGGGTTTTGTATGGGAGGAACTAATTGACCGACATAGCCCATTTTTAATACCAACCAAACGACGATAAAAAGAAGTCCTTTCCCCAATCTTCTGTAATGCAGTTTTCAAATTAATACGCTCAACATAAAAACAAACATATAACTTGACATAAAAAAACATATACCGATTTCGTGGACGGAATGCAAAGAAAGCGATTTTCCACAAACACATACCCTCGAGAGTTTCCTTTTAAAGTATACAATATTAATAAGCTATAATCTTTGTGTGGTGTAATGTAATATCAAGAGACAAAATATCCGATGAAATTTTGAGTTCAATGTTTACATTTCATTTTAGAAATGCAAAGGTATTGGTTACAACAAATTTGAAACTTGCCACAACATTTTATATTTGTTTCTGTTTATCTACAGAGAAATCTGATTGGTACCTAATATTGCTCGAAGCAATTGCAATAACAAGTAGGAACTGATACGTGACGTTTCTTCCTCCTCGAAATAGCTTATTAATAAAATCCCTGGTAATCCAAATTTTATGTGTAACCAAGGAGGGTACATTTTAAAGCCCCAGGGCTATTATTTCCAGGGCTACTTGTACTTATCCACCTAACTATCATATGAAAATAGTTTATTTATAGCCTATAAATACAACGCCATCAAGTTAGTACTAATGTATTTCGCCCTTTCTTCTGTTAAAAATTCAAAATTTAAAGTAAACTACATAATTCTAATGCATTGCAAATTTTCATCCACTGTGTCGAATTTGCTCCGCAAAAAAAAATTTACCTCTTCTCAGCTTTATTTTCATCAGCAAAATACAATGAAACTATTTTCAAATCATGGACATCAAACCCCAAATCCATTAACGAACTTGTGAGACATTGTTCATAAGCACAATGGGGGCTCGTCACCGCCATTTCTATCTGAGAACAGAGAAATTCCCATAATGAGATAACAAAACTAACCGAAAGAAAAGAGTATTTTAATAGAATGGATCCCTTTGGAACATGATAACAGGATTCAGTGGCGTAGCGAGGGGGGGGCCAGGGGTGCACAGGCCCCGGGCGGCACTTTGCTAGGGGCGGCAAATTTGGGGCGTTTATAATTTTGAAATATAAAAGATTTAAAAAGCGGATTCTTTTTTCAGTCTAACGAATTTATATTCAATTCCTTGTGTTACTCAACAACAAAATCCTGCTGCTCCCTAGTATGCAAATACACTTTATCAGAAATGACAACACTGCACAGCACACACAAATTATAACACAGTACACAACATCTGCATTCGAAAATACTCTCTTTCTTTTTTCTTGCTAGAATTTGTGTGTGTGAGAGAAGTTTCTCAAAATTGAAGCTTATTAAAAATTATTTAAGATCGACAATGAGCACTCTAAGGGTATCTAATCTGCGTATCATGGCTATAGAGCAGGAAATCATAGAGACCATCGATACTGAAAGAATAATAAGAGAGTTTGCCCTGATGAAAAGAAGGAAAACAAAATTTTAAAGAAGTTTTCTGTAAATAATTAAAAAATTAATAACTTTTTAACTTTCACGATTACGTAGGACGAGAAAGATATTGTAATCGTACAAAATTTCGAACTAGAGATGTTGAACAATTCTGACATTATGATGATTGTGGAACTCAAAAAAGTAGGTTGCAAAATTATGTCCGTCTGTCTGTCTGTCTGTATGTCCCGAGGCCTACAGCCTAAACGGCTGCCCGGATTTCGTTCAAACTTGGGATTTGTAGTTTGGGGGCTTTAGTTTACATACTTAGAGGAAAATTGATGTTTTCAAAGTTATTGTGTCCCTAACTTTCAATTCGAATCACCGAAAACGCATAAGTATTTGCAACTTGTATCTCGAAAACCCCAATTTGATTTGAAATACAACTTTAAAGACCAAAGATGTAAGAATTCATCAAGAACAATAACTTATACTTAGTTTTTAGCTAAAAAGTAAAGCAATAGTATTTTTCAAACTAAACATTGCATTATTTGGCACTGTTTTGTCTGCCAAATTTTACAAGAACCGCTCTAACTATTTTGGTTAAAAATACCTACATATTAAAGATAAAATCAATGTTTGAAAACAAATCAGAGAAGACAAATTTCACCAAGTTTATATGTGTAGGTATAACTGGTTGAAACCGTAGACGATGGTTTTTTTTAGTGTTTAAAATTGCGAGGGGCGGCATAAATTAGGTCTGCCCCGGGCGGCCCCAACCCACGCTACGCCACTGACAGGATTTTCTAAAATACTCTACCCAGATATGCCCACATAATTTGGTTAATTGCGATAGCACACCACAAATTTCTTAATTTTTGGGTATATGCAATAAAGGTACATAATGTATTTCTATGTATATACACAAAATTACATATCTTCTGTCCTTTTAAGCATGCTTAGTATTTAAAAGGAATTCAATTAGAATAGAATGAACCTTAAAATGAAAAGATACTTATGAAATATTATGTCGATGACAAAGCAAAAATATGTTATAGGCGCAGGAGGTCAGGTTATAATAAATTTTTAATATTAGGTATGGTATGCTCAACATCATTACAAGAGTAATTTATGCCAAAAAGATTTTCAAAGAAAAAATGATTTGAATTTAATTTTGAAAATAATTCGCTATACAGACAAATTTTAAAATGGTTAATCTTTAAACGTCAATCGACTTTTTTAAAGTTAATAACACATGACTGGTAACATATAGACATGACGTATGTATTTCCATTTAGTTTTATACATACCATTATATTGCATTATGTCTTTATTATAACTATACGACATAGCTCCTTTTTAGTACTCTGAAGTGCAATATTGGACTTAAAAAAAAATTTCCACTCATACAATTTTCGCTTAAAATTAACGCTCTCTTATTTCTTTTAGGACACAAGAACAGGCATCATCAGTTAAGCCAATATCATTTTCCATGATACTTCTAAGAGAAAACAGTATTTTAAGGTAAGAGCATTTTGAATAATAGACAAATTAAAGCGCTTTAAATGATTTTTGTTTTAAAGCATTACAAAATCATACGAACAATTAATAAAACAATAGGATCTTCATTTTAATTGTTATCCTAATTTAGTAAATTGCATTAGTGGGAATATTACAACACAAGCCATCTCATGTTATACAGGGTAGGGATTAAATCTAAGCAGTGTACAATTAAGTACCGATACATAAATACATACATATTAACATGAAATTAGAGTGAACGATAAACCTCATTTGCAAATTGCAAGCACTTTTGTGAGTGATTAATCCCAAGCGTTGTATTAGGAGAACATACTATCCTTGGAAAGCCATTGTAAAATTGCCCATATATTTCCAATGGTTAAATTCAACTGCACGTAATAAAATTACCAGCCCATATTAAGTTACTCTATTGTTTGGAGTTGATGTACATTGCAGTATATGTATACCTACTGCATGTAAAAGTATATGCGGATAACTGTAAATATGCTTTGGATTATGCCTATTATGCTTGTGTATGTGTATACCTACATATATATTTCGCATGTTTTGAAGATTTGATGCGCTGAGGTAATAGCCTTAATTGTAGGATTAAACATCGATTGTAGTGTATTTTAAATATATTTTGATATACCATCTGATTTGCTTTTTTTGTCCGACAAAATATATTTTTTTTTGAAAAGAGTTCTCTACTGCTATATGGCTTACATTCGCATATAGAAGCAAGGGTTACTATTGGTGCGCAACAGTTTGGGGGTGACATTGAACCATGACGAACCAAACGATCTTTGACGTTTTCACTTTTCTTCCTTCATGTAACCTTAAAAACGAAAAAATGTTATCGTCTCCACGAAAGAAAACGAACGACGTTTGACGTTTATAATTTTCCTATTTATTCTTTTTGAATTTGGTGGTGTTTGACTGTGCTGAATATTTTATTAGAAATGCTAGCAAACTAGGCGCAGGGATATAACTCCAGGGGACATAAATCCATTATGAAGTGGGACATAGGTCCATAATTTATTTTTCAAAGATGGGACATAATTCCAACCAGAAGAAGTTAATATAAAATAAGGTAAATAAGGTATCCATGAAATAAAACCCAATTTTTTAACACATTACTGCTATCTATAACAATTAAGCTTTTATTTTAACAAAACAAAAATAAAAACGGTAAAGGAACCTGGAACAAATTTAAATAAGTTCGATTCAATACCTACGTACATCTCCTGAGGCTTGTTACTGGTAACCAAGTGGAGAAAAGGATACACCTAAGAATGGTAAAACAGAAAATATATACAATTTTTATACACATAAAGAAACAGTTTAATTTCCTTTATTTGCCTCAATTTTCATAAACAAAATCTTATTTTACTTAGCACCTCTTTTTCAAATTTGGCTTAATGCTTCCTTTTAAATTTAAATAGAAATTCGCTCGAATTTTTTCTTTTATTTTCATTAATTCTCATAAACAAAACCTTATTTTACTTAGCACTTCTTTTTCTCAAATTTGGCTTAATGTTTCGTTTCAAATTTAAATAGAAACGTTAAGTAAAATAAGATTTTGTTTATGAGAATTGAATTTAAACTAACTTAAGAAAAATACGTAAAACCGTTTATTCATATTGTAGTGTATTGGTACTCATTGTCATTGCTACTCAACTCACATACAACTACACATTAACCTCTCTCTCTAAATATGCAGAAACTAATCTTTATTTACTGTCGTCTCCGGCAGTGATGGGACTTGAGAAACGCGAAGTGGTGGTAGATAGCCTTAAAAAAAGGTGGTAGAAAAGTGGTAGAAAACAAAATCGTCTTCTTATGAATCTGATGATGTATTCACAACTGTTTTCCTTGCCACCATAGAGGAACTAAACTAGAGGGCCAACTGAGAGCAGAAACGGGAAATCTGCCTACAAGCTGCCTGTGTCACAGCAAATTGCATAAGTGTTCGTGCCTGTACAAATCAAAGGAGCGCCATTAATGCCGCACGCATACTTATACAATTTCCTGTTACAACTTTATGTCAATGGAGCCGCCATTGGGCGCTGTGTTCGTCATATTTTGTGCCATTTAGTTACACGGCGTTCACATCACAGTTGAAATTAAGAGTTTTTAATGTCTATGAACTTGTTGGAAATGGAATTCCTTTTATAATTTCGTTACAATAAAATAACAATTTGTCAATATCTTGCAGAAATCTATCTCATAATATCATATCTCATAAGAAAAATTAACTATCACGTTTTCTTCACTTTTGTTAAAAGAGATTTTGTGAATTCAATTTTTTTTTTGTATATTTTAAGGAAAAAACATTTTTTTCGTTGATTTTAATGGTTTTATTCCCCTATTATCGTTAGCGAGTCGAACAAAAATAAAGGCGAATGTGACTTATTTGTATTATGGTTAGCGAATTGAACAAAATTCATTCGCCTGAACTGTCAAACCGCTGGCGAATTTAAAGTCGCCTTATTGCGGTTTGCGAATTTATGAAATATCATTCGCCTAAAACTTCAAATTTTGGCGAACAAAACTATTGGGTGAAACCTGAGGCGAATGTAACTTATGAATGAAATTTCAAGAAAAGCATATAAAACCCATTCAATTCATATTTCTACATACATATGGAACAAAACCCAGCCATAGCCAAAGGGTTGGTACAATTTGGAGCTTCAAAAAAATCCAATAAAGAATATTTCATATTAAAGGCACACAAATTTTTCATTTTGAATTAATTTTTTGTTCACATTAATGTTCGAATTGTCGTTTTGGTGCTGTGTTTTTCGTTTTTATTATATACCTAGGTAGCCTTTGATTTCTAGGCGAATGAATTAGTTCGCCGCCCATAATCGTACAAGGCGAGTGTTTCGACAACTGACTCGATTTAAGCGAATAATTCGACTCGCTAACGATAATAGGCCTATTAATTTCGAAATCATATCGAAACAAAATATTTGAACACCGTTTAAGAAAATCGTTTATTTTTTTTCGTGAAAAATTTTTTTTAGTTTTAGCAAATGCATACTTGTACAGTAATTATATCCAAGTATGCATAATGCTAAATTAAAAAATAAGTTCAATATTTTTTTTATTTTTTTATACTATATTGCTTTCAAATTTAACTATGTATGCGCTCGGCTTTTTCCGGTAAAGGACATAATATAAAAATCCTCGTACATCGCCCTTTATTTATACCTAAGAAATACTCGGAACAATAAAAAAATGTTTTGATCACTTTTTGTATTCCAAAAACACAAAGAACGCACTTGTTTTTGTTAATTTATAATTTAAAGAGGTTTGTAAAAAAAATCAGTGCACATTTCAAAACTCATTGTTATAAAATTCGTAAAAGAATATACGCACAGAAAACGAAATATAGCATGCAAATACCAACAATTAACGAAACAATATGTATTTTTACGTTCGATTGAATAGGCGAAATACCAAAATAACATTATTCAACACTGTTCAGTGTTATTAAACTACAGAATTTCCAATCATATTTTGAATTTGTACAAATATGGTGTTAAATAAACGAATTTGAAAACATTCACCAAACCTTATAGAAATTTATTGAATGTTTATGAACATTTTAGAAAATTCACTTGTGCCCTAGTACAAGCTTGGTTTTTTTTTTTTTTTTTTTTTTTTTCGGAGGTTGTTACTATCCGATGGAGCACTCACGCCACCGACGCTCATGTTCACGAAAAACCCAAGTATCAATGGATGACCTAACCATAGAAGCAGGCAGACCCAACGCAGGTTCAGGTCCTGAGAAAGCCTCTTCTGAACCCCGTCTGGCAAGCTCATCAGCAATCTCATTTCCCTGGATACCAGTGTGACCTGGGACCCAAACAAGATTCACGGTGTTGAGCCTTCCGACTAAGTTCAGAGAAAGCTTGAGTTCGAGCACTAACTTGGACGAGGTAAGAGGGTTAAGCAGCGCTTTTAAAGCAGCTTGGCTATCACTGCAAACGCATATGCTTCTAGCCCTCCACCTGTTTGTCACAATATAGCGCATAGCCATAAGGATAGCGAAAATCTCCGCTTGGAAGACAGACGCATGGTTACCTAAGGGGTAGTGTAGTCTAATGTTCTCGCTTTCCACAAAGACACCAGAACCAGACCCTTGTCCGGTTTTGGAGCCATCCGTGAATACACGATGGCATTCTTTCCCAGGCTCAGAGTCTGACCGAAGCCATTCCGTTTCCTGAGGAAAGTTGACATGGTAGTTTTGTCGCAGTAGGATTTCTGGGGTCATTGCGTCAGACGGCATGTCCATAAGACAGGGGTCAAAGGACAATTCTCGCACAAGTTCCTCAAAATTCCAATGCGCGTGGTACCAAAAGCCACCTCTCTTTAACCGAGAAATGGTTTTCAGCGTACACCCCATGATAAAAATATCAAGAGGGGGGAGGTTCATCATAGCATCTAGAGCAGAGCCCGGAGTGCTAGGGAAGGCCCCTGTGCATCCAAGACAAACTGTTCTTTGAAGTCTGGCAAGAGAGGCAGTAACACGTTTCCGCGAAAGCCTGTTCCACCATACAACCGATGCGTATGAGAGAAGTGGTCTTATCATTGCCGTATAGATCCAAAGGACCCTTTTAGGAGATAAACCCCATGTCTTGCCAAAAGCGCCTTTGCACTGCCAGAAAGTTGACAGCGCCTTATCGGTTTTTGATTCGACATGCTTGGACCAAAGAAGCTTTCTATCGAGGATTACTCCCAGATATTTGACTTCATCGGATATCGGGATAGTGACGCCTTTTAGCACAAGCTGAGTCAGACCAGTGATCTTCCTCCTTCTCGTGAAGAGAACAACCGTAGTTTTAAGAGGATTCACTGAAAGCCCATTTCTTGTGCACCAATCATCGATTAGGCCCAGAGATCTCTGCGCCCGAGAGCAGACGGTCTTTAGGTCTGAACCGACGGACAGAACGGCGACATCATCCGCATAGGCTTGTGTGTAGGTTCCAGGAAGATCGAGAGCCGTTAGCAGAGAGTCCACTACCATACACCATAAAAGGGGAGACAGAACACCACCTTGAGGGCAGCCCCTGTTTACCCCAGTCATGACGCATTTGCCACAATCCGCCTCGGCAACCAACGTCCTGTACATTAGCATTGCTTTAATCCACAAAACCAATGTTTCATCTACACCATGATGTCTGGCTGCATTGCACATGCTATCAAACGTCGCATTATCAAAAGCACCCTCGATATCGACGAAAATACCCAGCGCGTACTCCTTCCGATCAAGAGCACTTTCAATCCTACCAACAAGGTTTTGAAGCGCAGTTTCACAGGGTTTTCCACGCTGATAGGCATGTTGCATCAAAGAAAGAGGATGCGATCGAAGAGCAACATTGCGCACGTGCAGCTCAACCAGTCTCTCCAAGCTTTTCAGCAGGAAGGAAGACAGACTTATGGGTCTGAAACTTTTGGCGAGAGTGTAGTCGGTCTTACCTATCTTTGGTATAAACACGACTTTAACCATACGCCAAGGGGAAGGTATGTAGGCCAAGGCCAAGCTGGCGGTGAAAATTCTTTTCAGCGTCGGCATCAGCTGACTAAAACCTTTTTTCAGCATAGCCGGATAGATTCCATCCGGACCCGGTGACTTGAAACTCTCAAAAGATGAAATTGCATAATTGATAGCGTCATCCGTCACCACTCTGGATGCAATATACCAGCTACGCCGCGTGGTGTTTGTTTGTTCAGAAGTGGCCACCATAGGCGGTACCACTGAAGAGCACGTAGTGACCTGATTTCCCGGGAAGTGAGTCTCCAGCAGGAGACTAAAAGTCTCCGCCTTTGTCTCAGTGTAGGTACCATCAGATTTTTGGAGCGATTCCAGTTTACTTGGTCTGTCCCTTTTGAGGACTTTAACAAGCCTACTGGTTGCACTTAGTGAAGCGACCTCCTCACAAAATTTCCTATAAGAGTCACTTTTCGATTTACGAATTAGTCTCTTAAATTCTTTTTGTTTCGATCGATACAGATTCCAGTCTTCTTCTAAGTTGGTTTTTAAAGACCTATTTAGGAGCTTCCTGGTTTCTCTGCGAATACACTGCAGTTCGGTATTCCACCAAGGTACCGGTTTTCTACAGGAGTTTTTTGAAACTGGACACGCTAGTTCAAAACAACGGGTAATGACGCTGCTCAGATACTGAGCAGACTTCTCCACCCCCTGTATTGATCTCAGCTTGAGTGGTGCTTTAACAGAATTGCCAAGCTCCTCCTCAAACCGAGCCCAATTTGTTTTCCTCGGATTTCTCCTCTCCAGCGAAGGTGAAACTTCACAGCAGATTTGAAATTCGATGTATCTGTGATCTGACAAAGTGCTATCTGGCGATACTCTCCTTGGGTTTACTTGCATGTTGTTACCTCATTTTTGGAACAGCCCCTTTTATGAAGCAGCATGAATTTTGCTGTCAAAAAAAGAATTCATACAAATAAAATTAAAAAAAAACTGAAATGTGAATGGATGAACAGTTTTTGGTGACGAAAATGTGTAGAGAAGAAATTATGCTATTTAAAAAATCCATAATCAACATTTGCTTTTTTACATTTATTGTTATAAATCTATTTACAAATTGTTTGTTTTTGGAAATAGTTCCACCCGGCGGCCATTAATACACGTATTCACAGACAGGAAAAAAAGAGAGCGCGAGAGAGGGCTGTCATTCAAAATTTGCGGTGAAAATCGGGTAGGTGTGCTGAAAGTTGGCCCTCTAGTTTAGTTCCTCTGTGCTTGCCACCGGCACGTGAGAAGATGATGATGCAGAGGGAGCAGTTGCTCTAAAATAATGCAAGCAAATTGGAGAAAGCACAATTGAAAAAACATTTAATTTACATTTTACTTGCTGAAGGAACCAAAAATTTATGCATTTTCACTTTCTATAGCTCCGGATATTATTTAAAAATTCAAAGTTTTTGAGGTAAACGCATCAATATAAAAAAGAACTACAGAAAAAACGCCATAACAAAACTTCAACTCATCAAAAAACACAAAAATTTAAAACATAGCGAAACACAATCTCAGAAATACACTCGAATAATGAAATATTAGCGCAGTAAATGGAGTACTGGACTTTTAATTTACATTTTACTTGTTGAAGGAACCAAGAATTTATGCATTTTCACTTTCAATAGCTCCGGATATTATTTAAAAATTCAAAGTTTTTGATGTAAACGCATCAATATAAAAAATAACTACAGAAAAAACCCCATAACAAAACTTCAACTCATCAAAAAACACAAAAATTTAAAATATAGCGAAACACAATTCTTTAAAAACAAAACATGTCAGATGGGACATAAATCCATAAATTAAATTATGGACTTATGCCCCCCAAAGTGGGACATAAGTCCATAATAAAATTTTGGACTTATGTCTCACCTAAGTGGGACATAAGTCCATAATGGATTTATGTCCCCTGGAGTTATGTCCCTGCGCCAGTAAACTATTAGTTGTTGAATAGTGATAGCGACGAAATTGAAGTTAAAAATTAACATGTAAACTTAAGAAAACTTAGAAAAAATCTGCGGGATTGTTCGGATCTTCTCATATTACCTGAGAAAAGGTTGGTTTGTTTTAATTTGGTTTTTAGTATAAAAGTTAATTTGTCTTTAGTTTTGATCATGTTCTTAGATTGAACAAAGTCACCTTTAAGTATGTGGTGGACAATATTAATTTGCGTACAGGTAGACGAAATACAATACGTGCCGCCTATTTTGAAACTTCCTCAACATTAGAGGTACTGGCTGGAGGAGGATACCAATGGTTAGCTGAAAATGGTTTTATTTCTTAAATTTTTCCATCTTTTAGCTGCATTTCTCTTCCCTGGGAATTGTCTTTGTCTGTGGTTTTTTTTGTCATGCAGGGGTACTTCTCCATGCATTCTATTAATAGTTTTTGTTGTTTGTGTTGTTGATAAAGTCCTATCTATACAGTAGGTAATTGAAACAGATTATAAATTGTAACTTATTTATTTAACTTACATTTTTATTCCAATAGTCCTCCTATGTTAACAATCAAATTCAACAAATTAAATATTTTCAATTATCACCTGTAAGTTTTCAAAATAACTTAACGAAAATTAAACGGAATACTGAGACTTCCAAACTCTTATTTTGTTGTCACACAGCTTCTTAAACCTTAACGAATGTGCAGAAGAAAACGTTAGAAAATACATGGAATAAATATGCGCTTTCGCGCATATCTTTTGTTTGTCGCGCATACCTATCTTTTGTTTTTTCAAATTCAAAAATTGTTTCCGTTTCGTTTTTTACCGAAACCCACCCCTGCATTCTTATCTCTGATTCTCTTCACTAATCCTTTTTGTTGGATTTTGTTATGAATTCATCAAAGGCCTTGAATAAATCTTATATGCGAGTCTTACCTTTCAAAAGCAATATTGAAATTGACATATAAAATATTTGGCGGTCTAAGGAAGGTGTCCGGAAACAAACCGCGGTCCCCCTGTTGCCGACCCCTGTTTTAGGGAAACAGAATAAAAAATGTGAATAAAACTTCGTGGATTTCTATTGATTTTAATAATATCGATTTAACAATTCCCCACATTTTGGCTTCATAGCGCATGTAAGAACACGTACCTACTAGTAGTGCTTATATATACCTGAAATTAAGCATAACTTTAACGTAATTGTTCTTTAAGAAATAGTATTAAAGGTACTTATTGAAGCATATATAATAATAAAATAGTCCATAATATTAAATAGCTTATTGCATATTCATGCATCCCAAAAATTACTCATTCCGCTAACCAATTGATGTGCGGAGCTTTTTTATTAGTCTCTTTTATCGGGAAAATATTTGTAATTCAAAGAATTATTAATTATAAGTGGTAAAGCACATACAATTACTTTTAACAAACAGCGAATACGTTATACACAAATAGCGAAATGCTCACAATACCATTAAACTCATTGCAAAAATACCATTTCTCCTCTAATAGACGTGCTAATTCTCCTATGCTACAAATTAAATATCAAATGTTGCAGGCACTATGATCTATTCAATTGACCAACAGCAACATACAAACTTGGCTACGGTCAGTTATACCTTCAGTCTAGAAAATGTTCCATTAGGAACAAAGCTGTTAAAACTAGCAAAACAGCCACAAATGCGGCACCATAAGATTGGGGAATAATTATTTGCATTTTTGCATTTCAACAAGTTGTTGTGCGGCCCTGGCCATTACCGGTAGCATAGTCCTTTCGAACAATGCAATAATCAAACAATTTATTTTTCATCGCCTATAGTCTGCTGTGTAACTTTTTTTCCTGTTCAACATCGTTATAGAGCATTCGAAGTTGGCAAATTTAAGCAAATACCGTCCGCATATGCCGACCAGGAATAATTCTTTTTACTGATGCGATTTGGATTCCTAAAAAGTGTGTTATAAAAAATCAAAAGTCGACTTGGCTTGTATTGTTTTTCTTGCTTTTACTTTGTGGGCATCATTTTTCAACTACCACAGTACCTCGGAGAACTGAGCAGCTATAAAGATGCTGACAACGAACAAATTTATATTGTGTCGTGACTATTGCACATAGGAAAGCAGCAACAGTAACAATAACAGACACAGCGGTAGTATCTTTATAGCTAAATCATTTGCGATTCATAGTTAAAAGTCCGTTTGGCAAGTGGATGGGTTATTCTAGTATATTTGTTTTGCTGGGTTTTACTATTTCATGCAAAGTTCATTGCTACCATAAAGTTGTATGTTATGGCACTAGCTTTGTTGCTGAAGTGGGACTTCCTGTTATTGGCCTAAACTTTTCCTATGAAGGACAAAGATATTATAGCAAACTGTTTATAAACCGAACAATTAATCAAATTTATTTGAATTGCATGTTTAGGAGTCACTATCTTGTTTGACTTGCAAACTACCGGTATATAACAGGACGTGTCTTGTGGCCTGTCATTGTTTGCGTGTAATTGTAAACTTTAGAAATAATTGGAACGTATTTGGATGCCGTAATTTTGTTCATATATCTAATTTGATATCTATGTCAAATTGTCAAACAGTTGTGTTTTTGTGGAAATAAGAAAAAAGGAAACGAAATATTTATCCTTTTGAATAAAGTTAAGAAAGTATGTTGAACAAGCTTTACGGAACTATTGGTATGTCTTAGATACATATATATGGAAGTTAATAGCGGCAGTCTGGCAGGTACATCCAATAATAAGTTGGACTATGGCTAAATTCTTCAAATAAAAAGAATAATAACAAATGGGTCTTGGACAACCAATTTATTGAAATGACATTTTTGCTATAAGCGTGTTAGTATAAAAGTTTATGTACGCATATTAAAACTAACCCAAACAAAAAGTTTGCATTATTTTCTTTAACTCTTCATAATTACATAACTCCTCTGCCTCGACATCTCTTCTTTAAGTCAACAAATCTAATGGATTTTAAAAGAGGGAGGAACTACTTACACTTATGTGTAAACATTCGTAATTACCTACCAATATGGGAAAATATAGCTAAATGGCAATACTCCGGCTGGTAATGCTCATGTCGTTATCATTTCGTTATGTTTCAACAATTCACAATTGAAATATGATCCACGTAATGTTTATGACAACAAAACCCTGAACAAACAGGGTTTGCATTACATGCTAGCAATTTGTTTATAAATGTATGAACACGGAACTCTTCAACATTGTTTAACTTTCATTAACATATCTAAGCCAAAAAGAAGTATATATCTCCAAGATTTTCGCATGAATATTCTAAGAAGTCAACAGCACTCATCGCACATAAGTTAAGAGTAAAATAATAAGTGTGAATTTCAATGAGGCCTATGAAGCGTAAAGTTGATGTGACCTAACACCTAAGACACAATTGGAGTATCAGTATACGTAAAGGCGAGAAGTTTGAGTTACATGTGTCTCTCAGTCCTCAGTTTTGGATACATATTAAATTTTTTTTTTTTTAAATAAAAGCGATGTAAGCAATTTCGTATTAAAAGTTTATGTTTGTGATGAGATTTTAAGATTCTACTACTTACTTGATTTTGAACCATTGTGTTCACGCAATCAGAATTGCCCTATAAAGACATAAATCGGATATAGTTATTCCTACACACCGCCAATAGAGTCTAAACTATTAATTAAGGTAGGTATACATTATAATCAAAAAAAAACTTCGCATGCATAATCTGCTGTTGAAAAACGTCCCTTAACATTAAACATTTCATTCTATCCGATGAAGTTTTCTTCACCTTATCCCTAATAATATAATTCCAGAGTAGAGGTTGCTCACTCTTGAATTGGGTGTTTTCACCATATCACGTAAACGATAACAATTCAGGTGCACTATCCATTTCTCTGAACAGCATGGGTAGAACATAAAAAGCGAACAATTACACGGTAACTACCTTGGAGAAATTCATGATCCCCATTTAATCTTGCTACACACAACTAGATAAAACTGAAGCTATCCCCTGAAGACTTAAATAAAACCCATTCCATTTCTGGCATCTCATCGTGTCTTTGTTTGGTTATTTGTTGCGAAAAAAATTGTGTTTAGTTTAAGTATTAAGGGAAAAAAGCACTACATGTGAATATATGAGTTTAATCACACTTTTCCAACCTGTCAAAAGATACTACTGCAATGCGCTGCAAAATATACACTTATAGGTGTACAATGCACAATCCACAGATAAAGAAAAAGGCAACTCGAGCATTATGTCCACTGCAATCGGGGCGTAGAGAGATACATAAATCCCGACGGGTGCAACTTCTTGAATTTGATGTTTTATGAGCGTACACTTGCTTTTATTCGACTTTGTGATGGTTTTAGTTTTAGCTTGCATGTGTATATTCATAAAATATAGTCTGGATATTGTCCCGTACAGCAACATAAATTAAAATGCAAAGGAGCAGGTCCTCAGTTATTATTTTGTATTAACTAAAAACCCACATAGTGTTCAGCGAATCCTATAAACATTTGTATACTTATGTAAATTTGTAACCAGAAGTTTGAACGCTTAAGCTGTAGCTATTTGTCTATTCCACGTTCTAGGGATATTTATTAAAATATATTTTCTTAATTGTTTATTTGCGCAATTTCAAAGTGCAGATGATAATAAACCTGTTTACCCCAGATGTTGTTCGTGGTGACGTTAATACACGTCCAACGAAATAAGACCAAACTCCCAAAAATTGTCATTATTTCATTTTGCTATTTTTTTTAATTTATTTATTTCGTTATGAAAACGAAACATTTCGTTTTTGAAATTGTATAATCCATCTGCTTGGGATCACTGCTTGAAGGTTGAGGTCTTTAATTGCACACGTAATACGAATATAAACAATTTTGCATACAACCTAGAACCTGCTTCAATCTCCAAACATTGACCCCAAACAAAGGGGTTGCAGGGGGCAGCATGCCCCCATGCATATTTCACTGTTTTTTAATTGTGTTTTCGCCTTATTTGACATTTTACTTTCAAAGGCGAAAAATGCAAAAATTTGAATTTGGTATTTTTTTGTTTATCTTTATTTCACGTCTTCGTTGTTCGTTTGCCTGCAAGACTCTTTAAAAATAATATAAATGTTTACCTACTTAAAGCTGGGCACACAGTATAGGCAAGTGCTTGAAACCCAGTCATTTACTTAATAATCTAGGCAATTAGTATACATTTTCAGCTCATTTTTATGAGACAAAGAAATTAAAAAAAAAACGACATAAAGAGTTCTTATGAGCTCTTAGAATGGAAACAAAAACGGTACCCGCTGGCTTTTCCCGAGTCTGATTAATTATCACATAAATTATATTAACACATACATTAGAACTATTCCGGAGGGTGTTATAGGGGTTGAATTTTAAATGTGCAGGTATATGTATATCTCAATAAGCTATCAAGTGAAGCTGCCTGCATAAAGGTGGAATGCATAAAATGGAGCTAATTATGTTGAAATGTTTAAGTGATTTTACCTTCTTATTCTGTCTGTATGATTGTTTGCTTATTAAATCTAGTCAAAAGCGCAAAATGTGCTGCATTACTTATAAAATACCTTTTATAAATAAGAAATAAAAAATTTAAAAAAAAAGCATTTAAATATTTTTAGTAATATTTAGTATTATATTTAGCATAACAGTTTTTATTTATCTATTCGTTAACACCCTGGGGGTATGAAATGTATGTTGCTTGTTGTACAGTTAATTGAACTTAACCCTTTTTTGTATACATGAACCAATAACTCACATTTCATATGAGTGTTAAATTTAAACCAATAAATGCGTTAATCTGCCTTACGGTTGATATTATAATTGTAGTTATAGTTAACATTTGGAACAATAAATTAACCCAAACAAATTATTCAATTATGGCAGCTGTAGTGTAGTATGAAAATATTCAAGAATTTTTTGAGTAGAGTAGATGACCCCGATGATGCATTTTACCCTAATGTGATGTCGTTTGTAATTCAATTGACTGTATCCTTAGATAAGTCAGTTAATAATAATTATGAATAACTGATTTAATATTATAATGCAGTTATTCAGAACATTAATGATGTATAAGCTAAGCACTCATTCCTTCTTCTTCAATAATTAATTGCATTAATTATTTTAGTTTGTCCTCTTCAAATCATGAAGCAATTACCATAGCAGTAGTAGAAAGGAATTGAAGATATAATCTCTGATTATTGTCCGGCACCTTTGACCATTAGTAAAAGGTCCGTCCTCGTTTCGTGGCTGAATTCACGTGTATTTGCATCATTTGCATCAGTTTTAATAATATGAAAGCTTTCTACTGGTACTGGTATACATGATACATTATACATTAAAGCTGGGCACACAGTATAGGCAAGTGCTTGAAACCCAGTCATTTACTTAATAATCTAGGCAATTAGTATACATTTTCAGCTCATTTTTATGAGACAAAGAAATTAAAAAAAAAACGACATAAAGAGTTCTTATGAGCTCTTAGAATGGAAACAAAAACGGTACCCGCTGGCTTTTCCCGAGTCTGATTAATTATCACATAAATTATATTAACACATACATTAGAACTATTCCGGAGGGTGTTATAGGGGTTGAATTTTAAATGTGCAGGTATATGTATATCTCAATAAGCTATCAAGTGAAGCTGCCTGCATAAAGGTGGAATGCATAAAATGGAGCTAATTATGTTGAAATGTTTAAGTGATTTTACCTTCTTATTCTGTCTGTATGATTGTTTGCTTATTAAATCTAGTCAAAAGCGCAAAATGTGCTGCATTACTTATAAAATACCTTTTATAAATAAGAAATAAAAAATTTAAAAAAAAAGCATTTAAATATTTTTAGTAATATTTAGTATTATATTTAGCATAACAGTTTTTATTTATCTATTCGTTAACACCCTGGGGGTATGAAATGTATGTTGCTTGTTGTACAGTTAATTGAACTTAACCCTTTTTTGTATACATGAACCAATAACTCACATTTCATATGAGTGTTAAATTTAAACCAATAAATGCGTTAATCTGCCTTACGGTTGATATTATAATTGTAGTTATAGTTAACATTTGGAACAATAAATTAACCCAAACAAATTATTCAATTATGGCAGCTGTAGTGTAGTATGAAAATATTCAAGAATTTTTTGAGTAGAGTAGATGACCCCGATGATGCATTTTACCCTAATGTGATGTCGTTTGTAATTCAATTGACTGTATCCTTAGATAAGTCAGTTAATAATAATTATGAATAACTGATTTAATATTATAATGCAGTTATTCAGAACATTAATGATGTATAAGCTAAGCACTCATTCCTTCTTCTTCAATAATTAATTGCATTAATTATTTTAGTTTGTCCTCTTCAAATCATGAAGCAATTACCATAGCAGTAGTAGAAAGGAATTGAAGATATAATCTCTGATTATTGTCCGGCACCTTTGACCATTAGTAAAAGGTCCGTCCTCGTTTCGTGGCTGAATTCACGTGTATTTGCATCATTTGCATCAGTTTTAATAATATGAAAGCTTTCTACTGGTACTGGTATACATGATACATTATACATTATAGGCGTTTTTCTTCTTTAGTTCAAAGCTGAGCTCGAGCATTGTAAGCGTTCTGAGATTATTCTGAGGTTCTTATGAACACACTTGATCACCTAATTGTCATAAATGCATATATTGAATATTTATTAATTGTTATTTATTAAATTTGTAATTTTCAGTCCCAGAACATCAAGGTTCGTCCGCCATTTCAATTATTTTGTTAATCCTGTTTTTTCTGTCAAATGTGAATAGGAGTGTGTAGTGTAATCAGCTTTTCACTCAGCCTGCTCAGTCAATTTATTCTGAGCTCATAAAGCGCGCTCTGATCGTGCTCTGAACAAAAAAAGAAGAACAAATTCTGAGCTCTGATGTGTCTGAGCTCAAAAAGAAACACGAACTTTTTGCATAACAGTTCAGGTTGTGCTCTGAACTAAAAAAAACCGCCTATTCAGTCTTCTATCAAATAGCATCAGAGAAAATAAATGCAATCTTTTAAAATCACTGAGTACAAGCAACCGATAGAGTTGCAAAAATTTCCTGTAATAACCTTAGTCGGCTTAAGCAATTCATTGTTCTACCTTCTAATATGAGTACATTAATTTAATGGATGTCCTCTCGGTAGGTACTTTTATTGTTGTATACATTTCTCTCATTTGCCAAAGTCTGGATTCGGTATATAGGTAGTTGATTTTCTGCTACATTTAACGAGAAAACTATCTACATGTTAACACTAGATCTGGCTAACATTTCCTTTTGAAAATCTTCGGCTTTTCATTTGTGTTTTCATTCCCTTCTTTTCGATGTTCATTTGTTCTCTATTTTAGAAGCAACGGATGTCTTTGCAACTCAGAGATGAATATATTTAGGGTGTCTTTTCGTTTATTTTCCTGTTAATTTTTTACTATATGACTTGAACTCCAACCGAATGTATTTTATTTTATTTTTATTAATTTCCTTTCGTTTTCTTTTACAGGTCTCTATGTGACAGAGTAACCTTAGTAGGGCAATGAAATCGCGGAAGCACCACAAAGGCTTCGTGCTTTGCGGCTTAAATTGCTTAACTTTTGTCTACTTTCCATTAATCCTGCCGGTAATAATATGCACTTCGAACGATTTCGATTACCGAATGCAGAGGGTAAAGAAAGTATTGAAAGAAGTGCCTTTAATCGATGGGTAAGTTGATTTAAGATTTTTTTTTTGCTATGTTCAGCTTTTTTTATCATTCGCCTATGCAACAAAGTATCAAGTCGAGTCTTATTTTTTTATTTAATTTGCCTTGCCGTAAGTTGATGTTTAAATCTAACATCGAATTCGTATTGACAGTTACTATATAATCGGAATTGAACTATGAAAGTTGTCACCAATTACTTAGTGTTAGTTTATTAAAATAAATAAATAATAAATACACATTTTGCTCACCAATGCAAAATTTCAAGCTGCAGATCATTCAATTATATTTTTGTGATTTAATATTTTAAAATTAAATATGATTTTATGTATATACAAACTACCAACCATATCTTTCTAATTTATTTTTTACAATAAAAGCAATGCCAATTGTTCTTACCAAAAAATGTTTGATCTTATTATAAAAGTTGTATAATTTATATTTGCATGATTTGTTTTCGGAAATGAGATAACAAAAAATAATTATTGTTGTATTTTTCCTAAAAATCCTTTTTTGTATCGAAATCAGAAACCCACAACTCTTTAAATTAGAATTAAAAAAAAAAGTAAGCGATAGTTACTTATGTTTGAAAAACCATTTACAGAACTGGTACATAGTCTAAATATATTTTTAGAAAACATACCCCTCCTTAAACCGGAAATGCTATGTGCATTCGTATATCTACCATCGTTAATGCCTAGGTTCTACTTGTTGTCTGCTTTATCGTTTGATCAACATTTTCTTTTCATTTGCAGACACAACGACCTGCCATGGAATATCAGAAAGTTTCTGAAGAATCAATTAAGAGACTTTCGCTTTGGCGGCGACTTACGAGAAATCCTTCCTTGGTCAACGAGCGCATGGAGTCATACAGACTTGAGGCGATTGAAAGAAGGGATGGTGTCAGCGCAGGTGAGTAAACTACACCTTTTTAATCAAATGTTGCTTGGGGTTGGGGTTTTTTGTTTCTTTCGAGTACTGACACTGCCACAGTTATTTGAACAGTTGTATTTGTCTTAGCCTTCGGCTGCCTCCTAATTCCAATTGTTACCTATGTATATACTTTACTTTGAGGAAATTGTGGACATAAGTTGTTTATATTATAATACAAATATATGCTATATAATAAGAGATCAGTGAAATGTGAAATGAACATAGAGTTCTCTTGCAATTTTTTTTACATAGGAGCACTGTTCGGTATCACTAAAGCAGCGTTCAAATGGTTTCAAAAATTAAGTTTTAAGGTTGACATTATAAATAAATGCCTTCTCATCAAGTATATTTCTAATGGGCAACAATAATAGTAATGGATCTAAACAAAATTTGCATTCACTACTTTAACATAAGAAGGAGAACAAACAACCGTTTTTCTTTTTGTGGAAGTTTTACATCTCACTAGTTTCTCTCTTTTCCATTTTACTTGCGCGTAAGTCTTTTTTTTCTAATAATTGCTTCCATTCATTCTTGGCAAGAAATTTATGGAATAATCACGAATTAACAAAGCGCTGGCAGGTAATGGCAAATAATGGAAGCTGACGTGAATGACTGAATCCATTAAGGCACCTTTGAATGCTTGAACGGAAATGTGCTGAAGTAGGATATGAAGCACAGAAAGAGTGATAACCAACTTCCTCATTTTGTTTTGCAATAATTTTCCAACTTCGATTCCCTTTAAAAAGTACAATAGCTTGCGTTGTTGAAACAAAAACAAAAAAAAAACAATTAGAATGCACAGAAAAACAGAACAGGAAAGTAAAAAAAAAGCGAAAATATATGAGAAAAGTTTTCGCTCCCAGATCCTTTTGGGGTTAAAAAAATAATCTTTAAAAGCCTTGTATTGTGACAGTCTGAGTGGTTACGTAATAGAAGTGGACTTGGTAAAAGCCCGAGAGCTATCTATGATACATGCGCTTCTGAAGTTTAACATAAAAATGGTCTTTTTGTGAAGTTTAACCAATACAGTCAGTCTCGTCGAACAACAGTATTTACATTTTTGCCCTATGATAATGTAATATGTATTTCTGCTAAAACATTAAAACAGTAAGACTACATTCATATATTATGCATACATAATGTTTACGCGGCGAATTCGTTGATGCCTTAAAAGTTTTTAATTTAGTTTCCTCTTATTAATGTGATAAATCTGTAGGCAGAACGGTTATATGAATGGAAGGAGAGCAGTAAACTATCCAGGCAATGTCCAAAATCTTCGCGGTGAAGTGAGGAAACTACTGGAACAAAAATCAGTTCAGCTAACATTATCACACGTATAATGTAGAATATATAATAATAATAAGGTAGGGTGTCCATATACTACGAAGTTACTGTAAGGTTTTGGCTGTAAAGTAACATACGTTCGTTATTATAGTCTGCTTAAAGCGCTTCCTATTTCATGTACTTCTACAAATTAATCATTTAATTTTACTCATAAGGTTTGATAATTCGTAATAATTTGTAACGAAACAAAATAAAGGCAAAAATTCAAAACCATTTAAGCACAGTATATAGCTGCGTAGTTGAAATTGAAGGTAGTAAAATTCAACTTTTCCAATTGTTAATAATTTAAAAAAATAAGCACCCAGAAAATATCTTTTTTCTGACACTTAATTTGTTAAGATTTGTTGAGCATGTGAACCGCAAGAGGTAAATATACTACTACTAGCAGTTACCCGCGACTTCGTCCGCGTGGGACTCTATTAAAATGTACATTTTAAGAAAAATTGTTACTTAAATAGTGTTTATTTTTAAAGGATTTCTTTATAGACAATGTTTCTTGTTTTTTTTTATTGGGCGGCAGTAACATTACCAGACTTAAATGTGAACTTACACGAGAGCAGGCTACATAAAAATCAGAGACAATACTGAGACCACCAACTTCGGCCGATTTCCCGTTACTTAGCCTACAAGCTATATTTCTATGGGGTGGCACATGCTAAGTGCGCTTGTATTGATACATAGAAATTCGTATTGACAAATGTCACGAAACTTCAGAACCAAATACATTCGCACCTTGCATATGCCACTTCCGCTTTGGGCAAAATGCCTTGCAGCGTTCATAGAATTTTATCCGTTGAATTTGAAATTGTTCGTTACGTGTGAATAATAATTTGTTTTAGGAATAAGTGTACACTTACTTAAAATATCTACGAAAAATTAAGAATGTAGGTTGGTTGAGGGAAAATAAAAACATTTTGAGCAAATTTTCTTTATTATTTAAGAAAAATTTACACACGAAATCGAAGTTAATTATATCCAAAAGCGGAAAATACACAACCATTTTTGTCCTAATATATTTCTAGTATATAAAACATCTCCTTTAGATAGTTTTATTAACCACACAAATCAAATTATTCACCTTCAAAAAATTTATAATTACTAACCAATGGCATTCAGTTATGCTAAAATGTGGTATTCCCGAACTCTTTCACATTTCCCCACGGTTGCCGAGGTTGGCAGCATTTATTTTTGTAGTTTTTGTATGTTTTTGCATGTCACACGGATTCATATTTGACATAACACCGATAGGAATACAAAATGGCGAATTTGAAAAAAAACTGAGGGGGCCAGCGGCAAGAGGATTGTGAGTTGGGGGTCTCAGTATGGTTTGTCTATGATAAAAATGACAGTGCGTAAAGCAATCTTCCCTTAAATCTACACCAGCGTTTTTCAAAGATTGGCTCTGAGACTTATTGATCGTCATGGCGAAGCACACTTTAAGGGGAAATTGTAATCTCTTAAAGTTAAAGGGGAGGTCATTAGGTATCAGAGGAATGCGCGGCACGAATACTTTTTCCCCTTGAGCAACCCCGGTCAATATAATAGCTTCGATTAAGTCTAGTGTCCTTACATAGTTTTGGTGGTTTTAAGTTCCGAAGGAGCATTACGGGTGTGCCTTTCCGAAGAGTTAGCCTATGTCTATGGTATGAAATACCCAATGGTTTCAGGGAATTTAAAAAACTCTACCAGATAGTTAACGGCTTTATCAACACATTCTCAGTTCTCACTCAGACTTCACCAATCCAGCCAACACCAAACGCACAGCTCACAGGAAATAGCCACGCTCGCATGGGTTGCTATGGACGTAGAGTAGACTGCACTGCGATTATTATTAATTTCAGGCACACAACCCAAAGTCAAAAACCGATACGGAATGGAATATGGAACGGCAAGTCGTAACAAACAATATTAAGAACGATTGTAAAGAATAACCGAACGCACTGTGGCTGTGGGTATGTATATATGTGTATCCATCTGTTATGCTTTCCATGGGTACGATATACTCAACCCACTCACCCCCAAGCAGAGCTGACAATCGAGAAATTAATTTAAATTTCTTGCTGATCAAATAGATCTGTCTTTAATTTCTTCTAGCTCTGCCTATGGAACGAGCAGAAAGATAAATGATGGCTTAGAATACTCGGGGAAGTATTGACGAAAGAGCATTTTAAGCATTTTTGGATTGGCCAAGCCTTATGAATGTAATAGCAGGTTGACTGAAGTAAGGTTAAATAAAAAAGTTTGCATCCTCTTTTTCAACCTTTATAACTCGAATTTTGGAAAAAAGGCGAAATAGGTATTCGATGATTTTTTATTTTCTATAAACTTACAAATTTTAAAGTTCATACGATTAACTTATCGTGAGTAACAGAAAAACCTCTCTAAAAAGGGCAGGGAGGGTCGTATCGAAAAATCCCTTCTTAGTAAGCGTCTACACAGCTAGTGGAACATATCCTGAAAGTTTCATGATCCTACAATTAGCGGCTTGGCCTGTACGATGTCTGTCAACTCAATCACGCTACTCTTTTATGTATATAGATAGAAACTACAGAAATAATATAGAGTGGATGGATGGATGTTATATTGCACTGCATACGTTATACATACATCTGTGCACACTTCTGCCGTTTATCAAATGAAACTCAATTAATTTAATGAGGAAATCTAATATCTTCCTTCATTCTTAAGAAATCCTTGGCCTTCCTTTGAATATGCATCCTTGGCAATTGGTGTTTCGTATTTACAATTTTTTTATCGTACTAAATCTAACAGACACCCACTTTGTGAGCTCAAAATGGGTTTATGTTAATTGTTCCACTCATCTATTCAAATAAAAAAAAATGTATTAAAGGAATAGAAATGTAACGTTTGCCTCTTGGATTGCCGAAAGCAGACGATGGCTTTTATTCCAAGCTAATATTCATATACAACCCCCATCAGAAAGCCAACAAACTGGCTGGAGTGTAATAATTTTAGACACTTTGCCTAGGCGTTTCTTTTGATAGAGATATAGAAATTGAAACTGGTGGACTTGAATGTGAAATGAGGGTGGGAAAACAATTAAATGACTGTGTGCTAAATCTTATCAAACTCAAATACGTACGCTCAAATAAATATCTAACATCCATTAGGGAAGAACGTCCATACAGAATAAAAAGAACATGGAAAATAAGCCGTGCTATAGCACAAGCAAGATCTAAAGATTATTGTTTAGTTGATTGTTCTAATGAGCTTCGACACTCTCCCTGGTGCCAGACATTTTGGCGGCATACAAATAAACTTTTTTTTTTGTTGGCATTGTTGTGTCCTTGCTTCTGCTTGCAGGATTTTATGGGTTGTTTTTGTGGGGAGGCTCTACTAGCTTTGGGCCATACGTATAAAACATCGAGCGAGCAGATCTTAAATAAGAATGTGGTGTATGGAAATGGAAATTACGTCTAAAAATTGATGTAATAAAATGCTGGGGAAAGTGGACTCAAGGTAGGTTGTAAAATTCAATAGAGAAAAGCACTCTTAGGATAAATGCTCATAATGTGTTCCGCACTACATGCGAAAATTAATCCTTACAGCCAATAAAATAATTTCATCAGCTCTGATAAAACTTTTTTCCATCGCCTCTCGCATGTCGCATTACAGCCGACCGCGGAGTGGGGATAAAGTGGGTATAAAGGCGCTCGGCAGAGCAATAGCGCTCATAGCTCACATCAGCTGATGATTCTCACTTATTCGTGCAAGTACACTGCGGTATTTGTGTGTTTTGATTAGAAGAAGGAAAAACACTTAATTCTACCACAGCTCAGTCGTAATATCATATTGCGGTCAAAAGCCCAACTTAAAGAATTCATCCTCCAGCCACAGACAGCTCTGATTTAGATCCGATATAAGATTTCCCTTTAGGGTATGAAAGCTGCTGCCGAACGGATCCGATGGTCGCGGTTCCTTGAACTCATGTAGACTTATCAGCGATCCAAAGAGTTGTAGTTTTTACGGCGAACTAGACGGACTTATTGTCGCCTTGAATGTAGTTGGCTTGTATGGCGATTCCAAGTGGTAATTATCACCGTTGCCTGGACTTTGGAAAAAGTCTATTAATGTTCTTATACACTTGATCGTATTGGATAACGATACAGTTAGTGAGTTTTATAGAATTATTAGAACTTTCTGCCAGTGCATATTGTTGTTTATGTATTCCGTACTCTAATACGTACATTGAAATTAGGCTTTATATTTGGATATCTTGTCTACTGTTGACTTCCCATTAAGAGAGAGTAAGAACGCAATTTGAACACTCTAAATCGAATAATTTTCAGTTAAATGCCCAAAAAAGCTTCACTTGCTGCTTCGCGGTTTCAAAAAACCACGCAAACCATATACTTACTTCAACAAAGTATAGTATATAAATGATTCCATATCGTGCTGTCAGTGAACATGTGTCCACTTAATGATTCGGAGCAATTCGAATATACGAATTTTCGTCTTTTTTCCACTCTCAGCGTTATAAGAATCATAAATTTTCGAAAATATTTCGATACGTTGGCAAGGATGTTGACGAGGAAGAGAGGTTTTATAAATCCCCCTATAACTGCTGGGTTGTTTTCAGCGTGGCGCATTTCAGATTGAAGAAACAAAGCGGTGCTATCATTCGGGTAATCAACCGTATAAGTACAGAACCGCAGATGAAATTTATCTAAAACTCATATCAGGGATGTACCAAAGAATCACTAATTTAGCAAGAATGGATAGAAGCAAATGATTCGCAAAGGGATCCATTCTGATAAGAAAATTGAAAATCACATGGAGCATTACATTGAATTGTATTGAATTTTAGGGGAAGGTATAGTGGAGTGGAAGCATCATCAATTTTTAGATTTGTTGGGAAAAAACACACAATCTTCGGTATATCGAAATGACATACATTGCCAGCGGCACATACAATGGATACCATACTTGGAATATTTAATGAAGGTTGTATAGTAATATACGAGCGCGATTTTTCATTTTGGACGTGGGTTGGATTTAAATAGGTGGCAATCGGTAATGAATGATCTGATTATATTTGGCATTATCCGATTAATAGCATTGATAAAGAATAGCATCACGTTTTCTATATCCGATTTGTTTTGTTTCAAATGAATTAAAGAGGAATAAATTTAATGTGTTTTTATTTTCAGTTTTGGTCCGCATATGCCCCTTGTTCCTCACAACACTTGGATGCTGTACAACTAACATTAGAACAAATAGATTTAATAAGACGTCTAGTGCATTTGTATCCTCACCATATGACACTAGTGACGACTGCCGCAGGTATGTGTAGTGTCCTTCCTTTTCACTGCCTCTTGTTTTCATCTTTTGTATTTAATTATTAAAATGAAAGTTTTTCACGCTCTGCATATCTTGTGTATGTACTCTACTATAAAAGACAGTACAAGGATTTATGGAAATGTTATTCATACATTCTTAAGAATTTTAAACCGCCCCCAGGCAGGATTCAAAAACAAAACAAAAACAAACGAAAGGTGTATGTATAATCACAATGTAAGTTTTCTCCCGCAACACACGATGCAAGGACTTGATTGTGGGTTAAATTCCCATCAAGAATGAGAAGAAATATATCATAGAAATGTATAACATGGGTTTTTGTTTTGATGTAACAATATTCTTTAGAAGCTAACGAAGTATGATGAAAGGAAAAATTGAAGGAATTCACAAAAAAAGGAAATTTTAGGAATTACTATTATTGTTTGTTGTACTATTTTTTGTTATTCACTCCGAAAATATCACACTCTATTTTTATTTTTGATTGCTTGAAAGGTTTTCTTGCTTTCCTTTGATTGTTTCAGGTATAGAAGAAACCCACAAGAATGGAAAAATTGCCAGTCTGATTGGAGTAGAAGGCGGCCATGCCATCGGTACAAGTTTAAGTGTCTTGAGAATGTTTTACCAATTAGGTGCTCGTTATTTAACCTTGACACATACCTGCAATACACCATGGTAAGTTGTATAATTTGAGTTTTATAATTTTATATTAATTTACAATTGATAATTGGATATAAAGAGTAAAGAGTTGAATTTTCAAAATATCGATGCAACAACGAAAATGTTACTTCTACTTTGATCACTTTAAATTATTAACTTCTACTTATATGCTAAAATCAGTTATTAAGAGACTAACTTCGTCTGTAAACATTTAAAAATAACAACGTAAAATGATTTGAAACAAATAATCTTAATATGTTCTCTAAACGCTTTTCACTAAAGTAATACCTACATCAAGCTTTTCTTTGCTACCTATATAGCTACCTAGCTTTATACATTGTATAAGTATTGACATACTCTCGTTTTAAAACCATTGAAATTTAATAATTTATTAAATATGGAATGTTTAGTAATAAATTCGGGATTGTGCTTTTTTTTTTGTTTTTTTTTTGTCACGCTTTACAACTTCAGAAAACGAGTAAATCAAACATTCTTGCGGCTAATGTCCTCCGTCTTTTGAACAGAAAAAAACAAAACGATTTGCTTTCAGTTTTACGGAAAAAAGATTATATAAATTACTTTCATGTTCAGAGAAACATGAATCTCACTGAGGTACCAATAAATATTTTAAATCTTATCGTTTTCATATATTATGTTGTATCAAAATAAAAATACATATAAACAAGCAAAATGTTCACCACAGGATGAACAACCGTAGAAATAAAATGTCTGCACTTGTGCGGATTTATAAATTTACAGATAAAGTTTTCCTAAAATTTTTTTATATTTTTGTTGCAGGGCAGATTGTTGCAAAGTTGATGAACCAGGAAAAATTCCTCATATTGGAGGATTATCGAAATTCGGAAAGGTCTGTTTTTGGTTTTGTTTTAATTAAGTAATTTATTTATTTCCCTATTTCTTACACACCTGTATGTTGCTTCTTCACAGTATTTACTCGTACGTATTCATTTAAATTCTTTGATTACAGTTGGTAGTAACAGAAATGAATCGGTTAGGGATGATAGTGGATTTATCGCACGTCTCAGTGCCAACAATGCTGGATGCTTTGGGAGCATCGAAAGCACCGGTTATATTCTCGCATTCATCAGCTCACGCAATATGCAACAGCTCCAGAAATGTCCCTGATCATGTTCTGCAAAGGATAGTAAGTAATTGTTTTATTTTTATATTATACATGTATATTGTATTGTTTGTTGCCCATTGATGCTACGTAGTAAAAAAAAGTTACCCTCTTTAAATCTGCTTTTATTCCAAAATTGGGTATCCAGTCTTTGGATATATTGCTCGACTATTGTGGAAATTATCCTCAAGCCTATGACAGATAACCAAAACTACAACATTTGAAAACATACCAAAATTGCATACGGAAACCACAGCCACCGATGAGATGTCCTGATTTACATAACTATGTTTTCGAAAGCATCAGCCAGGTAAACAATACGCACAATTCAAGCGCCGTTGATGCAAACAACTTCATTTCGAAAATTTGTCAAAATCCTATGTCAACACTAACGCAATCAATAAATCACAAAAGGAAACCTCAACAAAAGCAACTATACCATCTGCATCTATATGCACAGTAACCTACTTCGACACTTTATTATCGACGTAACAAATAAATATCCCACAGCGAACAATTTAGAATCTAGAGAGGGGAGTAGCAAAATGTGTCCCTATTTTCGTTCATTTAAGTAAATTCCAATAGTTGCATATCCTATCCTCGTATAAACCGATCAGTAAGGTAGAAAGACAGAGAGAGCTAGATACCGACCAACAGAGGGAATAACGATTTTTCTCTAGAACGTACTTTCCATAGAAATCTTTCACTTAATGGTATATGCATGACGGAGCATGAATGTGGGTATGTTTAAGTGTTCGAAGGTGGTAGTTCTTACAGGGCTTGCACCCTTCCCCCACATTTCGTGCGATTACACTACAATAGTATTCGCTGTTTGTAATTTTAGGCGCACAGGTTTTCTTATCACAGTTGCATTGTGTAAGTAGCACAATCGTAGTATTCCTTTTTCGGCGTCTACTCTTAATTTTGTATAGAAATTCTTTGTTGTGTTGTTTTGGGAAATTCCTACTGAGATAGTTTCAAAAGGGTATATTCTATTCATTTCGGGTAATGCAATCATGAAGAATCCTTCAATTGATGGTATGCATTCAAAATGCGGAAACACTTTTGTATCAGGAGGCTAGGTTAAGTATCTTTAGTTAAGTTATAGTTTATCTTAAGCTATTTGAAAAGAACTTTCAACATCTTTAAAAAATGTACAACCAGATGCAATAAACCGAAAACAAGTTTTCACAAACCTCGAGCAATAAATGTGGAAGATAAATCCAAAGTTAAATAAGCCTTGATACTTGGAGCAGATAAAGTTTGTTTCTAAGTGATAAAATATTTTTTTGGCGCAACAGGTGTAATCTAGGCCTAGCTCCTTAAAACTATTCGTTTTGTGAGTTTTGGGAACGAATTTAATGGACCTACAGCTTTATGCCGAGTCCCTAAGGCTGAATTGAGAAGCTGGTTCGTGGCAGTTTTACTCTCGGATGTTTGTCAGATTTTGTAAGGTTCAAACGTATATGCTGAATGATAATATAGGTGCCAATATCTTTAGTTCATATAACTCGTAGTTTATAATATTCTAAAACTGAACTAACATCATATGCCTCTCCTAATAGGCAATAAATGGGGGACTTGTGATGGTGGCATTTTATCCACATTTTGTAAGCTGTTCGGAGAAGGCCAGCGTACTGGATGTTGTCGGTATGTATTCCACACAACATACTTTAAAAACCTTAAAGAAAGCTCCAAAATAATAGTTTCATTTTCGTTTTTCTATTTTAGCACATATAAACCACATACGGGAAGTAGCGGGTATCGACCATGTGGGTATAGGCGCCGGGTATGATGGTGTAAATTTGTAAGTATCTACTTACAGTTTTTCTATTAACAAGAACAAGAGTGTATATCTTTAAGTTTATTATTTTCTACTTTTATATGGTCCTGTCAAAAGTCACTCAACAATTTGTTAAACAATTCAGAAACAGAGATTTAGGGAAAAACAAACAAACTCACACTGTTTACTGAACAAAACACAAAGTGCCTTTTTGTACAGGATTTACAATTTTTTTTTGTTACTTTCAAGTTTAATTAATGCTCACAACCAGATAGGAATAAATGGCAGAAACAAACAGCCACGTAAATAAATACGCACAGGATAGCACTCGAATCAGAACCGGAAGCAGCATTTTGCTGTGGTAAAAAGTTTTAGAACAATGTTATTTTATTTTAAATTATTTTTTTTTGTACAGGTCTTTGTATACAAGAGCTCTTGTAACTGAGACTTTGTGACAATAAGTATTGTTCTCCTCCATTTTCCCGAGTACGAAATTGGTAATTGTTTAGTAGGTAGTGGTAGTGGTACCCATTACGAAATATTGTCGAGAGAAACTAAATTAAATGGATTTTGCTTTAGGAATAATAATAAGAGGTTTTGTTCAAAAGACTTTATCTTTCCTCTAAAGGAGCCCCAACTGAATTTTTGTTCCCATATGTCAATGAGCAAAATGAAAGCTTAAAAGCAGGTTGGATGGCGGGAGAGATTTGGGGTGGAATTTCTGAAAAAATATTGCTCCGAGCAGACAAGCTGAGGTGAAAGTAACGTCAGCTAAAAAGAAAGTTAAAAATAATAGCCAGTCACATTATATTGCAGCGAAAAGTTATTTTAAACATTGATAAAGGAAAGGAACCAGCAGACCAGTTTATCACATATACCATTATGAACTATAACTAATAAGACATTAAGTAGGATTTTCAGCAAGCTATTACAACAACTGAGCTCTACTTCACTTCGACTCACAGTAGAATTGTTGTTATCGCGTGTGGAAAATCCTACTTTACTTTGGTTTTTGCTGAGATCGAAGCTCAAAAAATACGCCTATTGTCACATTAAATAAATGTTAAGTTTTTTTTTTTGCTGTTTATTCGCTTATCAACTTAGTTTTTATAAATAATGTGCAAGAAGTTTGTATATTAATAATCAAACCAAAATTGTTTTCGCTTATATTTCAGAGTACCAAAAGGGCTAGAGGATGTGTCAAAGTACCCATACCTGTTTGCTGCCCTCCTTGAATCTGATAAGTGGACGGAAGGAGATATAGCAAAGCTAGCTGGGAAAAATCTCATAAGGGTTTTCAAAGAAGTTGAAGCGGTAACTATTTAAACAATACTATAGTTACATGATTTAAATTTCAGTGTAATTTTTGCGTCATTTGGGTAACTCTACAATATTGGTTATTATGTTTATTCGAATATATTCGGTATCATTGACGTAACATCATCATCTTAACTTGAACACACTTTTATAATCGTAATCCTTTAAGAACATCGAATTCATAGATCCTTTGCACTCGCATACGCCCTTTGAGGCAGATACCTCTGATGCCTATAGCAACTAATTAATGTTCGTCGGAAAAATGCTGTTGGCATAAACCCCCAAAACGTAACGCTTCGATAAATAAGAACGGTCATTTCGCAGTTATTAAGGTATAATTGCGTTGCCATTAAAAATGATCAACCGCAGATTAAGTAGGCCAAATAATATTACCGCCCAAGGTAATAAATTTTACAAAGCCTTCTCTTATCTTCAGCCCGAGTACTTCCAAAAAGGTTAATCCCTTGCACTTAATACACGTTTTATTGCCAGCTATAAGTCTACCAGCGCAAAAACAAGGTCAAAAACTCAACCGAAGACATTGTTCTTCAAGCAATATTTATATTACCGCGCAATACACCTGTTACCAGAATTTCACACAGAAACTTGTCAAATTAGGCAAGTTTCAGGACGGAAAACTCATTTATCAACTGAGGAATTGAAATTAATTTCGAATACGAAAATAATTAATTCATTTATGTTAGAGTTGGGAAGTTACTAAGCATGGTTTGCCCTTCAATAAAAGTAAAATCAGAACTCACAACCATGTTACAGTCGGTCTGGAAAGAGTCGTGTATATCGAATATATATCTTTTATATTGACACAGGGATTTTATGCCTATTGATAAACATAGTGTTCTTATTTAAAGAATTGTCATTTCGGATGATGTCGGCTGTTCATAGAATTAAAGTAAATATTTTGAAAGATAAATTTTGTTTCAAACCGAACTGAATGCTATACATTTATCAATTCATTTGGCATCATGCATTTTTTCATCGCAGCATGATATATGAGAATTACTACTTCTTTGTCGGTCCTGAATATCATATTTTCAGAGTCATCTGGACATTTCTTAAGCTATAAAAGACTAAAGATTCGTTGAGAGTGCCAATTTTAATTAAACAAAAGTATATTATATTTTTATATATTTTTTATATTATTTGTTCATTTGCGTGAAAGATGCACTCTAGTTTTAAACTACTTCAAAGATACTTCGAAAGCACTCTCTGAACTCTCTGAAAACGCTGTTCAATGATTGAAAGAGATAAGTCGAAATCTTTCCAGCGTATGCGATTTTCGAGTAGATACTCTTAAAAAGGGATGACATTTTCACCAAATTAATCGTCTTACCATAAATTAATACAGTGGTTTGCAGAAGATTAATAAAGTTGAGGCAACAGTGAAGTTTCTGTAGAGCACACCACACAGAAGACCAAATACATATCTTGAAATATCTACAAGATTTATATAGTAACCATACGAGTAGTGTGTAGAGTAAATGAATCACAAATGAATAATGTACAGATCGAGAAAAAAGTTTGCATTTAAAAATTATTTATATTTATATGAATTGACTATCAAGCAAGTCATTGTAATTAGTTGCGATGCGATTTAAGTCAATGTATTCTTATTCTTTTACTTGAAATCAAAAATAGATATGTCACTGTTAATGATAAAACAGAATAAATAGTCGAATTAATGAGATAAATAAAAGCTGCAAAAAAAAAATTGTTTTAATGGAAAAATTTTGTTTGTATTGCTTACATATTTACCCAATTTACATTCTCAGATTCTTCACAAAAGAATCGGATTTAAATAATTTCGAACTCAAATAAATGCAAATCATAAACTACATCATTTTCTCTAGTTCTAGTAGGGTAACAGAAATAAAAGCTAATCATTATCGCAACACATATATTAAATATGCAGGTCAAAAACCCTGCAAAATGTAACCCTATAATTTAAAATCATTTATTTTAACTTCACTTAACTTCTCTCATTATCTTATCTGCTATCCTTGCCAACCTCGTTAAAGGAAAGTCCGCAGGCATGTAATACTAATTCTAAAGTTTGCTTAATTGCCAAATTGCCGGCAACATTTCTAAAATTATATAATTTTCCCCGAACACCACTTTTATCAAAATTCATCCAAGAGCACAGTTTGTTCATCAATCCGAACCGCACTCTAACTGCAGCACAAAAGTGGTAGAGAGGATATACGAGTATGATGCTGCTGTTCCTGCCCCTTTGGCACAATACATTCAAAATATTATACACTGGCATTGCTCTCATCTAACTAACAAAAATACCTTAAACAAAATTGGTTTTTCGGCTAAGTGCTTATACCTTGAAAAAGATTGTGTGGAACCACCACAGAAGCTAGCACCCCGTACACCGTACGAGGCCACCTTCTTTCACCGCTCAGTGCCAAATTCGACGACGAGCGGGTATTCCACTCTTGCGTTCGAAATTGATGAAATTCCTTGACGTCCTTTTGTAAAATATATGGATAATATGAATGTCATCATCAATCAAAGATGAAATAAAAAAAAGTAACCCACACTACGGTTATTATCAACGTGTATTTATCACAGCTCCTTTTTCGGGGTGGCGGAAAGGGGTGCGAACGCCATGATTAATTCTACTTGAGGTTGTTCTCATTCATAAGGCGTGAGTTTTTAGGAAATAACTTCATCTATCTACTCGTCACGAAATTTTCTCCACAGTCTTCTCTTATTCTTCATTCGTTCTGTGTGGATTTGATCATTCCTTTCTGTTACTTGTATTACACAGAAGCCAGAAAGAAAATCTGAAGGAAAATCTTAATTAGAAAATCCTTGACAAATAGAAAAGGAAAACGATTCAGGCATGCAGTGGTATTACGCTCGTCTTTCTGTTTTTCAAAGGAAAACACCGTTATGTGCGCATGTGAAAAAGTCAAAATGACAGGAAAGTAATCTCGTCATAATGCTTGCCTCATTACTTATCATGTGGATGTGTTCGACTCTTGCAATAAAATCTTAATGTTTTGCTTATTTGAGTGGTTATAATAAGATCTTAAGGAAGAATTCTGTCTGTGGTTTTGTTTTGTGGGTGGGATTTGAAGTCATTAAAGGGCTTTCACAAATATAATCATCCTTTTATGAAAAAATTAAACAGATACGAGTGTTTGGATGTGCCTGTAAGTAAGAGATTGTTACCTAATCATTTCACAAATGAATTAACTTGTTAAGGGCTCATTGTGTGTGTAGTAATTGTTGAGGAGAACCGTGTAATCGCGTTACTGATTAGTTGTCTTTGATTATGTCCTACCTACTTACAAGCTATATAGTTATATACTTGTGTACATTACACACCATCACATTTTTCAAATAACTGAAGAATTCCTTGTAGCCGCGTCTAAGAATAATGTTTGTTAAAATTTGTAATTATATTACATCGTTTGCAGCTAAATAGTTCAAATTTAAATGCATACATTAATCCGTTCATACCGTGTAAATTCTACTCACAGATCAGTAATCAAATGGAACTTCAAAAAATACCCCCCGCGGATCAGTCAATTCCACCGGAAGATATAATGGGCAGATCTTACTGTCGCTATCAAGGACCAAGAACATGATTGATGTCTTTTAAATTGTTGTAGGCATACTTTACACACAATGTATTATACTTAAATATATAATTACAAGTAATTGATTATGTAAAAACGCATTGTTAAGTTTTCTTTCTCATTCATCGATACCATTAAATATTTTAGAAACATTGTAAATATTTAATTAAGGAAACAAAATCTGTAACAAAACGCCGCTTGCAACTTATCCATAAGTCAAAATATTTTAATTCCTCGAAGCATAATGTTGAATATCACAAACAAAGCAAATTCAAGTATACAACAAAAACTACTACTATTATTGAATAGTTATTAATTATATAGGGTACATATATTTATAATAGCTAAGTTAGTATAAAATAAAAACTTTTTTCGATGATATTCACTTTTCTTTCGCAAATCGGAAACGTGTCAAGAATATATTATAACTTTAATACTTATGTACATACATTGGGATGATTAGTGATAATTTCTTTTTTATTCGAATTTTAGTTATAACATGAACAAAATAAAAACAAAAAAAAGTATCAAACGGCATATTTAGACTTATAAATATATTAAATTTTAAAACGACTTTAAATTGTATAAATTGAAGACCAACAAATGGAAAATATATATTAAATCGAAATATTAAAAAGAAAACTGTTTTTAATCGCTTTTATTTCAGTAGAGCTACATTGGATAAGAAGAATATAAAAAAACGCGCCCCGCAGTGAATCAAAGAAAACTTTCTACATTTGTAACAGATGTCAACAGAATCTGCTGCGGAAATATTTATTTAGAAATAAATGTCTCCTTTTTCCTCTTGCACATAATGTTCCCATATGCTTAGTTCAGAAAATATTTGGGTAACTAATTTGATTTTAATTGCTTATAGGAAAAGTTTTGATTTCAATAATTCTGTCGATTATACACTGGTAACAGATTGCAGGTTAAACTTGGAGAACTATTTCCGAAGCGATGTGAATATTCTTTTGCTTACAAACCCAATACATAAGGATAGCTGGGGAAAAAGAAAAGAGAAAAGCTGTAAGTAATGAATTTATACAATTAGTACTAGCTGGCCCGGCGAACTTCCTACCGCCTAAAATTGATTTAATTATTAAGATGTAATATAACTTTTGATATTTGAACCTCTCTATTGAACTAATGAAACTCCGTTCAATGCATACACATGACTTCATAGATTTGCGGGCCGGCTTCTTTATCGTTTTTTCCGCGCTAATGATTGAATCCAGTTAGTCCGGTCAGATTGTCTCAATCAACCAAATCAACCAAAGCAGAATGTGGGCAATCGACAAACCTCACTTCTGTCATTCGACCGAGCAAATCCATAGACGCGATTGTCCAAAAACATTGTGCTTAGCAATGAAGTCCATATAATTGTTTTGAGCTTTTTTTTTTTGAAAAGTTATGGCGGTCGATCGAAATTTGCCCGGGAAGTAAGAATCACCGTTCGGATATTTTTTTTTTCCACTTTACATTCCATAAAGGTGCTATAGAACATTAAATATCAGTAGTTGCGACTTGTGGACACGGTGGCTCAGTGGTTAGTATGCTAGACTACTTGGGCGAGTGGTCAATTTGTAAAAATGAAAGTATACAATATTCCTAACCTTCTTTCTACCAAGCGATATGCGCCGTACGACCTTCGCACGCATAGGCCACATGCCACATCACATAAATTCTTTAATGCTGGCGATTTGCGCCCTCCACCATAAAAATTCAGTGAAATTGGTTGAAACGGGTCACGCACTAAGAGAACATCAATTCGAACACAATGCGACTTATTTTGATATAATTGTATATAGAGGGAGATACATGAAATGTGCCTACAGCGCCACCTGTTGAGAACTTTCCGAGTTTTAATTTTTTCTAAACTATCCCTGATTCAAGACAAAAAAAAAATCAAAAAAAAAAATCATTCAAATCCCAAAAAAACCGAAATTTATGTGTTTTTTCACACACGTAGGTACAACACACACGTTGTTTCCGATTTTAATCAAACTTTACATAAACCATATTATAGACCAATACTAAAGACCTCTGAAAGTTTGGTTAAAATCGGTAAGTGCATTAAGGCGGGAATCGGAGCCAAACGAACACAATTTTTTTATATATAGATAGATAGGTTTGCTTTTTGGTCTAAAATTTCTCTTGAATAATGTGGCTGTGCAGACAACTAGTTTTTCGATATTTTTTAACTAGCTCTTGGGATTGGGACATTGCCAGTGTAGTTTATTGCGGAAGCTTTTACACCTTTCGATCCTCAAAACGATATAGGTAAATTTCCAAGATTATTTGCACAATAAGCCCGATCTACTCCATACTCCTTTTATTCTAACCTTAGGATTGGTTTTTACTGCTCCGTACCTTATATTCGATAAATTATGGTCAGATTAATCGGATTTGAATTTAATATTTTCCATCGGACTATCAAGTGTAGTGTTATTATTGTGAGACGGCGCAGCCACAAATCAAAATATCACCCATTCTGTAGTACCCAATACAGCATGGTACTTCTATAAACATAAATAAGACACGAAAACATTAAAACGCCCCTAACACCACTTGCAACGAAAAAGCGAAACCTCAAATACATTCCAGTCCAGTGTAAAGCTAATCCCTTTGGCTATCATAACTCACGACTAGGCACACGTAATAAATCCAAATTTATGCAATCTGAAATACATGCGTATTCCCACAAATAACCTTCTTTATACAATTGCACTGAGCTGGACCGTATTTTCTCCTATTTAATCTTAACCACTTGGCACGGCATTTAAGTGCAAAAACAGATAAAAGGGAGGAAAAATCACACTCAAAGACTAGGTTCAATTCAAAGTCAATGAACTTAAAGAGGATTGCCATATCTGAGCTTCAATAGTGAGTATATTATGTATTATGTATAGGTATAGCTTTCCTTTTCATTTTCATTACCTTTCAGGTTACGATGCCGCATAAACAAAAATTAAAACAAAACACACAAACAGAAGGTGAGAAAAAAAGTTAAATACCCGTTTGGTAAAATGTCATTTACCTACTTAAAAGAGGTTTCTTTCTTTGTGCGTTTGAAATATTTGTTTATGTCTAAAAATTATCCGTTTCAGTATTTGCTCAAAGCATTAGATTAAATCCTTTTTGAGAAATTTTTGACAGCCTTTTATGTTTGTTTTGGCTCCTCTAAGCGTAATGCTATTATAAGCGTGAAGCATAAATAAAAACTTTTTCTCCACAGTAATCACAGGGACCTGTGAAATGTTTGTTTATTCAATTAGTACGTCGAGAATTTTTTTGAGAACTGTTCATAGTGTTCATGCCATGGCGTTTTTATAGTCATAATGATTCAAATTTCTTTCGTCTTGCGAAGATGTTATACCTAGGATTTCTCAGGCGCACTCTGTCCCAAAAGTGAGTTCTTTACGGAATAATTAAAAAATTATTTTGTCCTCCATTTGTCGGTGGTGATGATTACTGTTTGGTTTAGAGGAAAACTTTTAATTAATTTCATTTGAATGCCTAAATTTTTGTTCTCACCCCAAAAACTGTTGTCGGTGGCGGCATGGGAGGAATAATTTAATGGCTATTTACTCCTGTGGAAGAGGTGAAATTTGCTAGCTTTGTGTTGATTGGGTACCACCACCCAAAAGCGGATTTTTTTTTTTAAATTAGGTGCAGTTTTATTGTAGATATCGAACATACATTTTTGCCTTGATGTTTGTTTCTACTTTGTTAGATATCGTGCGACAGTTCTAAATTTGCGAAGCAGCTTCAGAAATGACACTTTTCCTCCAACCGCTCTAACTAAATTGAAAGTGATCTTAAAAAGTAGATATAAAAATGAGTTGATAGCTATATTTACAACCAATGTTTGATTAATTTTTATATATTTACAAATTTTTATATAAAGAATTTAATATATCCTAATATGATCTGTTATGTATAGACATACGTCTATCATCTATTGGAATGCCAATGTGAATATCTTTCTCCCTCTGAAAACGATTTGTATCAGTTGATGGCAATATTCGATTGGAATCAATTCGTGGTAAAACGCCTATGACACATGCTTATATGACACGTAAAGATTCCACTTAGAAAATCAAAATAAATGGCTGTCATTATTCGAATATCGTCGGGACGTGCATTTTTTCCATAAAAAGGTTGAAGGCAAAGATCCAAAAGATTTTCAAGCTGCTAGAGAACAAAAACCCTTGGGAGATATATATTACCTTTATATATGTATGTAGGAACACACTTTTTGGAGCCAAATCCATCTTCAGGATATTCTGTACGCTGTAGTCGCAATCGCATTGTGATTGTGATTCGTGTATGCACGCCTATTAGTTTGCTCTGCGATGAGCTTCAACAAAGTGAATTCGAATTCGAAATATATTTTCGTCAGAAAAAAAAACTTATTGGTTTTGACTTCGTGTTTTCTATTGTTACACACAAAGAGATGATAGACTATACTCAATTGACTACTTATGACTTTACGGACTATCAATGATATTTGCAAAATAATATATGTTACCACATCCATTTCAATTCCTCTCCGGTTATGTTACATTAAGTCCCTATCCGTCATGTCTAGTTTAAACGCGACAATTCTCGCTCGTCAGTCAAATGATTTGTGCCTGTTGGCAGGGGAATTATAAAATTTCATTTCCGCCAGGATGATAAAACATTTTTTTTCTTTGCATTTATTGCTTAAGTATCAGCCTTCATCCAATTGCCTATACACACATTGTAAATATAATAATGCGATATTGAAGTCGGGTCGTAAGGTACCTGTTAAGTTTTCCTTTTTTTTCGGGTAGATAGGTAGGTACGTACTATATCATACAATTATTTTTATTGAATATCATTTGCATTTTATGCTTAATGCGTTTAAAGGAGAAAAATGTTTAGGATTCCGAATCTTCACACAATCACACATGGTATCATAATGCTAAAATATTTGTATTCTTCACTCAAATCCGAAATTAATGCTATTTTTATTATTCCCATCTTTTACTTACGAAACTCGAATGGGACATTCTCATTCTTCTAAAAGGCATACAAATTAGTGAAAAATATCCCAACAATGAACTGACATGATATGAGAACATTTTTATTCAGTTTAGTTTAGTTTCTTGAAATCAAGAATTTCGGAACTAAGAACACTATTACATTCAATTATCCTAAAACCATTAATATAAGCAAATGATTCAACTGGCACCTTGTTCAATGTACATTTAAAAATGGTTATGGAACCCTTATTTTTTATAAGAAAATACAAAAAATTCTCATATTCAGAAATTACATATAGCTACCGAATGGATACAGAAATATTTTTCGCATAAGAAAATTAAACAATTTTCTTCGATCCATTCCTGTACTTCAATTGTCCGTATAAAAGAGTGAAATTCCAGTAAAAGGCTGACTTGTATACCGTAGAACGAAATTGCTTTTAGAAATGAAACGACAATAATAACAAAAGGAAAGAAGAAGAGTGTCCTTGCGTTAAATTCCATTAGGGGATCGCTTAAATGGTTCGGTATCAGAAATGACGGGAAATGACTTCGTGAGGTGCAAAAACCAATGGAATTTATTTATGTACATTGAATGGGAATCGTCTGTTTCTTGATTTGCTTCTATTCGATTTCATTTCTCTATTTCAATGCTTGGATAGGGATTTTCTTCTACCACAACAAAACGTCTGCAAGAAATGGGAGAGTATTTCATGGTTACTTTACTTTTAGCATCAGGATTATGGTCCAATGAGTTGCAACTTTATGGCTCTGGCAATTGCTTTTTTTCTTTCTTTACCAACTCCAATTAATTTTATAAATATGTAATTGCATTGTAATAAATTTATAGTAATTTGCAATAATTTGGGTATAAGTTACAAAAGATCCATTGGATATTGTTTAAGTTCTCTATTTTAAGATGTCAATAAGACGAGACTGGGATTAAATGATTAGCTTATTTCGCAATAGCGCAACAGTCAACATCATCATAATTTGTATATTATAATATTTTTTGAATTGATAACAGATTAAGAGATATTGGATATTGTCTGTAATGATGACGACGATAAACGTAAGACCTCTCACAAAATTTTACTTGCTAAGGTAAATTTTTTTTGACGCTGTCGTGTTTTTAACATGTGTTTTCTTATATTGGTTTTGTATGGGTGGTTCCAGAACTACTTGACCGACATCGCCCATTTTTAATACCAAACTACCGACAATAAAAAAAAGTCCTTTCATCAAACTTCATTCGCCTATAGCTTGATTCCTTTGGACGCTACCGTGTTTTCAACAGACAGAGAGACACATGGGTATCATATTGATTTTGTATGGGAGGTACCAGAACTACTTGACCGACATAGCCCATTTTCAGTACCAACCTGACGACGATAAAAAGAAGTCCTTTCACCAAATTTCATTCGCCTATGTCAATTCCTTTGGGTGCTATCATGCTTTCAACAGACAGGCAGATAGGCAGACAGATAGACAAACAGACGGACATGGCTAAATCGATTCAGAATGTGATCCTGATTCAGAATATATGTACTTTATGAGGTCTACGGTGACTCCTTCTTGGCGTTAAAAATGTAATGACAAAAGTGAATATACCTCCTGTGGGGGGTATAACAAGTAACAGTGTTACCATCGACCTGGCCGATGCTTTGATACCCTTCACTGCTTACAAGTCATTTAAAATTGGTTTTGTATGGGAGGTACCAGAACTTCTTGACCGAGATAGCCCGTTTTGAATACCAACCTAACGACGATAAAATAATTGCTTTAACAAAACTTCATTCGCCTAGGTTGATTCCTTTGAACGCTATCGTGTTTTCAACGGAGAGAGGGACACATGGGTCCAATATTGATTTTGTATGGGAGCTACCAGAACTACTTGACCGACATAGCCCATTTTCAATGCCAACCTGACGACGATAAAAATAAGTCCTTTCACCAATTTTCATTCGCCTATGTCAATTCCTTTGGGCGCTATCGTGCTTTCTACAGACAAACAGACAGACAGACAGACAGACGGACATGGCTAAATCGATTCAGAATGTGATCCTAATTCAGAATAAATATATATATGTACTTTGTTTGGTCTCTGGTGACTCCTTCTTGGCTATACGAATGTAATGGCAAAGTGAATATACCTTCCTGTGGAGGGTATAATAAACATTTCAGAAGAAAAAACTGGATAAATTATTTAACCAACAGAATGGATAATTATTTTTAGAAAATATATTCAACGTCCCAGTCCCAGAATTTGTATGTAGATATATATGAGTTTGTCGTTAGTTTAAAGACCTTATGGAAGCAATCACTTTTACTGATTTAAACACAACATATTCGCTTTAATTTTACACGACTGTACACAGGGAGGGTTATGTGTTTCGCGCGTACGGGACACCCTAGCGCGTACGGCTTGACCGATTTAGAAAAGTGTGGTGGCATTATATTCATATTCCTAGGAATACGTATTTCAATATGTCTTGTTCATGTATTTTTAATTCTTATTTTCAGTTGGTTTTTTTTTTGTTTTTTAGATTAAATTGGTTAACCTTTCTCGATTACGTTGTAAGAGAAAGATATTTTATGCGCACAAAATTTCGAACTCGAGATTCCAATCAATTCTGACATTACGTTGATAGAGGAACTCAAAAAAGTGGGTCTCACAATTCTGTCTGTCTGTCCGAATTTATATGACCAATGCATTCATAATTAACTTCGTAGTAAACTCCGTTTTTTTCTTAATTATCGCACAATAACTTTTTTTTAAAAATCATTATATTAATACGTGAACATCAAAAGTTTCGGTACACTTTTTAAGTATTTATCATGAAATGAGGAGAATGAAACTCATGTTATTTGAAAGGTACTGTGCCATAGATATGCACAAACAAAAAATCGTGGGTATATGTCGCCATTAAGGGTGGTAAAATTAAGTTATGAATTCTCCATACAAAACCGGTAATTGAAAGGATTTTGGTGACATTCAATTTTTCGACACCATTATTACCATAGCAACGTATTCAAATATAAATAATCTTAGATTAGAACCTGTTTCCGATGGAGCAGCTCATTTACGTATTTTTTCGATATCTAGGTATCGCTGTTTTCGTTTGAAAAAAAAAAATATAATAACGAAAATAATTATGGTGCATTTTTTGTTATTACGTACTTATAAAAGGTATGGTCGATTTTCGACCACAAGCGACACTATAGTAACTATAAAACAACAAGCAACCACTTATTTAGTACTTTAATTGGTGTGTTTCTATGAAAATTCAAAAAATAAAGTCAGAGTTTTACGTATAAATCGGTGTAAAAATTTCGGTATATCATGAATACTTCTACAAACCATAGGTATCCTACTACCATTGTAGTCAAAAATAAGAACGTGCCCTAAAAGAACAGAAACTCCTGCTACCAAATTTTGAATGACAGCTCATTCTCTCGCGCTCTTGGTTTTCCTGTCTATGAATACGTGTAGCGGTGTAGCAGCGTTGCCACTTTGTTGCAAGAGCAGTAGATCTATTGCACTTTTCGCAAAAACTAAATCTGCTGCCACTAAATCCAATCTACTGCACTTTTTTTATTTGATAAACCTTCTCTTGGACAGCTGTACCGTCAACTGTCATGTATAAAAATAACCACTGTAAAAAAAGAAAGAAACCAGCTAATTGTGAAATTATCCACATTCTCTTTTGACGTATGAAATGAGTTGGCCTTGACTGCTTTTATTCATGATATCATGAAACAAATCTCTGCCTCTGTCTATGTCAATCTTTCTGTTGTTTTCTGAGAGAGCTTACTTGAAATTTGAATTGGTGTATCGTGTCCGTGAGAAAAACCTTTACTTTTTGTATAATTAAAAATCTACTGCATATTTTTTCATGATCTACTGCGCTCCTCTTTTTTTTAAGTGGCAACGCTGACGTGTATTAATGGACGGCGGGTGGCACTATTTCAATAACAAACAATTTGTAAATAAATTTATTACAAAATATGTGAAAAAAGTAAATGGATAGAAAACAAGTTATGCTATCTAAAGAAACCATAATAAATATGTTTTTTTTAGATAGCATAACTTATAACTTGTTTTCTATCCATCTTCTGCACCAAAAACTAAGCCAAAAGCTTCCACTATGGCATAAGGGAATCTTAGAAAATGTTCATAAACATTAAATAAATTTCTATTAGGCATGGTGAATGTTCCAAATTCGTTTATTTAACACATTTATACAAAATCAAAATATGTTTGGAAAGTCGTTTAATAACACTAATCAGTGTTAAAGGTAAAAATGGAAATGCTATTTTAAATTTAAAAGAAAAATGTTTTAATATCGGAAATATTAAATACTAATTCAATCACCCTAAATACTAAATCCCCAGAAATACTAATACTAAATCAAAAAAAAAGTGATTCAACTTCTAACAAAAAGACAATATTAATTAACACAAACAATTGCACTTTGTGCTTTTGGAATACAAAAAGTAATGAAAACATTTTTTAACTGTTCCGAGTACTTCACATCAACAAGCAGTGCCTGCGTTTGGTGATTTTGGGTTTGGTGGTATTGTGTGGGTATTTCGATAAAAATATCAAAGAAAAATACCTCCAAAAAGAAAATCTATAACACATTCTATACATGGTCATTGTGCAATATCATCTCAGAATAAATATTCATTGTACTTATATATTTTTTAGTAGGACGATTAAAATTCTTTTATCAGTTAACTATATAGATGTATCTAAAAACAACCACATATGAACCTTTTAGTATTCTTTAATCTATCTACAAACTTGAAACAGTTAAACACATTCTAAATAACAATACTCACAATAAAGTATGTAATTAAATTCTTGTTCATATCGTTTGTGTGTAGACATACGGCGAAAGTGGAAAACTGATAAGGCACCGATTACCAGCATCAGTGTCGAGTCACAGTCAAAGTCTTATACTAGCAGATACTCTTGAATTTACGTGCAGAAGTTCTTGGCGTTTTGTATTTTTTTCAATTTTATATCGGATGACCGTACACTTGAACCTATTTAGTCGTCCAGTACATTATAAAATCCTCAGTCATTTAGTTTTTCTTATCTCTCTGGAAACAATTGTACTCTAATTATACCATTAAATACTTATGCTAAGTGGGCATGAGTCCCATACTCGTATTTTATTAGGGCTTATTTATTGGAAAGTTACTCTAAGATGGAAATATCCGCACTTAATTTTAAGCCGATTAAGAAAAAAATTCTACTTTCCACGCAAGTAGTAATTTCTGATATCGGAGACTTAATGGCTGTAGAAATTTTACACCAATGCGATTATTGTTGCGGGACTGTAATTAGGTGACATAATTAGCATATAGCAATTGTTGATCTTTACTTTTTTATGAATTTCGAATAAATGTTAATGTTTTGCAAATATTTAGTTAAGTACCTAACTATAAGTCATGGAGAACTTCACGGTTAAATCTAGAAAAACACAATAAAATTGTGTAATCGTTGCGGATTGCAATTCAAGTGAAAGACAGTCAATTCATTCATTTTGAAGCGCAAGTAATTTCATTATCTCATCTAATTCAAGACAAATAGACATGCGCTTGTAGTATTTTATGCGATTAACAAAGTTTTGCATCGTACATATATATAGAAGTTTCAGCATGTTAAAAATCATTCGTTCGCGATACTGCCTTATATTAGGAATCAAAGACTCTTTACAAAATGTTGTACAAAATCATAACGGTCGCGAGTTTAAGCTTTCTTTTGAGCGCTGAGATATCGAGTGAGTTTGATGTATTTGATGAAAACACGTTCGACAATGACATACCTGGCGCAGATCCGACAGCGTTTTCAAATGACTCGCTGTTACGTATTCCATATGTTGATGTGACCCAACATACTGGTGAATTGTGTAATCGACGCTGCCTTCTAAACGGCCAAAGGGTGTGCTATTTCAACTTTGTGTTAGAGCATTATCAAGCGATGGGAGTGTAGGTATTAAATCTTGAAAGGAAGAGATTCATGTGACGTCCTTTATCTAATCTATCCAATAGTGCATGCGGTAGATGTGCAGATGGTGTTTTAAAAGACTGCGATAATCCGCAGTGTATTGTAGGCGATGGTGTTGAGAAGGGCGTAATGAGTATTAATAGAATGATTCCTGGACCAGCAATTCAAGTTTGCAAAGGTGACATGATAATTGTCGATGTGGTTAATAATGCACATGGCACTGCCGCTGCTCTCCACTGGCATGGCCTACATATGAAGGATACCCCGTTCATGGATGGAGTTCCTTATGCCACGCAATGTCCTATTCCTTTTGCTTCAACGTTTCGGTATTCTTTTTACGCTACCGAATCAGGAACGCAGTTTTATCATTCACACTCAGGTGGGATAGACAAGATATTACACTAATTGAAAAGGAATTATCTTTTATCCTCAACAAATAGGACATCACAAGATTAACGGACAATATGGAGCTTTAATTGTACGTGAACCAGAGGAAAATGTTGCTAACGCAAACGAATACGATTACGACTTACCAGAACACCACATTCTCATTTCGGATTGGATGCATAACTATGGAGAACAATATTTTCCAGGGCTTCCATCATCTAAAGGAATATTTCCAAATTCAATTTTAATCAATGGGCGTGGCACCTATATAATTGTAAGGTAGAAACGTTAAGTTTATAACCATTTTGATTTTATACCACCCTTAGCCGGAAACTATGGAGCACACAAAAGTGCCAGTAAGGAAATATTATGTAAAAAGCGGGAAAAGATACAGATTCCGCATCATAAATTCTGTTAGTCATGCTTGTCCAGTACAGTTTCAAGTGAGTTCACGAACTGTTATTGAGTAAGTCTTTTGAATGTTTTTCTTTAGGTAGAGGGCCATAGCTTGTCAGTTATTTCGTCTGACTCCTATAATGTCAAGCCTTCTCGATTCGACACAATCGTTTCGAATTCTGGAGAGAGATACGATTTCGTCCTAACAGCCAATCATACTAAAGGAGATTTTTGGATTCGAGTTTGTGGCCTAGGCGTTTGTGCTATAAATCCAACTGAAGCGTTTGCACTGCTTAGGTATAAAACAAATGATGCAGCAGCGGACATAGATAAACCGCAACCCCCTTTCCCTGCCTACAATGTAACTTATCCACCTGGAATAGTATGTTGTATTTAATATATTGTGCGGACACTCTTGTTAGTTTTTAGTTTACAGATTCTGAACCATCCAAACGCTACCTGTTTTGCTTATAATGGCGACCACTGTATTACTGAACTCAATGCACTTGAGGAGGACATAGAGCTCCTCACCAAAAAACCGCATCACAAGTTCTTTCTAGCCTTCCACAATTTCCCCGTCCCAAATGAGGAGATATTTCGCCCAGAAATGTACCAGCACTTTGCAAGTGAGTATCTTCATAACTAACCATAGCTTTTAAAATATACTCCAGCCCAACATATACGTTTTCGGTCTCCTAGATCTCGGATCTAATCTGACTATAGTCGGTGCAATCAATAATCTGAGCATGGTCTTCCCTTCATCTCCACCTCTAACACAACCGCATGATATCGACGAGTCCAAATTTTGTGATGAAATGCACTGGCCCAAACATTGTATTGGCAATAGGCTATGTCCGTGTATACACCGATTAAAGATCCGAAAGAACAGTATCGTTGAATTGATAATTGTTGACGAGTCAGTGTGTAAGTCAACCTTATGACAGAATTCTCTTTCGATTTACTAATAAATTCCAACCTTATAGCCGTAGGTCGTATGCATCATCCATTCCATTTGCATGGTTATCGTTTCATGGTCACTGGTCTCGGTCAGCACCCGTTGCACATACCGATGACAGTAAACGAAGCGATTCAAATAGAAAATCAAAGGGGGCTTCCGAGGAATTACCACAATGAGAGGCCACCGTTTAAGGATACCGTTTCGATACCAAGCTGCGGATTTGCAATTGTGCGTTTCCGAGCTAATAATCCAGGTAGGGTTTTTGCACGTTCTCACATGGGCCCACTTATTTTGTTCTGTTACAGGTTATTGGCTAATGCACTGTCACTACGAATGGCATTTGGCTATAGGAATGGGACTAATACTACAGGTGGGAAATCAAAATCAGATGGTATCACCACCGAGAGATTTTCCCAAATGTAAAAATTTTATGCCGAAAATAAGAGCACCCATATTTAAGTGGTGAAGCGTTACAGAATTACTTTTGATATCCAGATTAAATAAATCTGGTTTCATGAACAATGAATGTGTAGGTATTTAATTATTATTGTCCATAAAAAAACGCATTGACGCATCAGTTTAGAGCCGACAGTCTTCAGTAGGTATTTCAAAGCAATGTTACCTACATAAGGTGGCTTGTATGCACTGCAGCGTTACATACCTACTTTATTTGTTGTATATCTAGTAAAAGAAAGGTGGGTAAGTATCGTTTCCATACAAATTTTCGCATTAGGACGGAATTCGCAATTTAGCCGGTCTTCCTGTCGGGTCTTGAGGTCGATTTTTTTTAAACTTCGTAATTGGAGATTATGGGCTGGAGTGCGGGGAAATTTGTATTTTACATATTTATTAGCTGAATATTCATACATCAATAAAAACTAGTAACCTATCGCAAGTGGTCGAAAATCGACCATACATTTCATCAGAACGTTATACTAAAAAAAGAAACACAATAATTTTTTTCGTTATGTATATGTATTTTTTTTACAAACGGAAAGAGCGACATCTAGCTATCGAAAAAATACGTAAATGAGCTGCTTCATCGGAAACAGGTTCTAACTTCTAAGATGATTTATATTTGAATACGTTGCTATGGTAATATGGCGGCGGAAAATTTAATATCACCAAAATCCTTTTAATTACCTGTTTTGTGTGGAGAATTCATAACTTAATTTTACCAGCCTTAATGGCGATATATACCCACGATTTTTTGTTTGTGCACATCTATGGCACAGTATCTTTCAAATAACATAAGATTCATTTTTCTCATTTCATAATAAATACTTAAAAAGTGTACCGAAACTTTTGATGTTCGTGGTGCTTATACATAGATGCATAAACGCTATAGAATACATTCGTTAAAGCAGGATGAGGAACATAATTTTTCCTTGAAATGTTACTAATGTACTTCGAAAAAAAACATGATCCTTACAAAATATGCTATATTTAATGAAAACTTTCTTTTAAAATTGTTTATGCTATTTTAAATGCTGATAATTTGCATTATAAAATCAGTAAAAAAATAAATCTACGATGTGTATATATTTTGTCTATATACACATTTTAATCTATTTAATTACACCATATCCACCAATACTGTAAATTTAAAATTTCTTATTTTCCATATACTTACATTTTTTTTTCAATGCAAAATGGATACCTAACAAAATATTCCCAATTAGGAATTCGTTCCTATTTGTGTAGTAAATAATCTATTGGGAATTTTGTTTATTCAGTGTGCCACAAACTTCCCAATCGGGAATCGCGTTTAATCTGTGTGGACAGTAAGTTTTTAGGAATTGTGTGCATGAACACACATCTCCACACATTTTACACGATGCGGACATAATGTTTCATTGAAGAAACAATTTTGACACAAAAAAAGAACCTGTGTAGACATAAAATCCCTAGATAGGAATATTCCTAAGTGGGAAATTTTACCTAGCATGTGTCTAAAATGTTACTCATTGGGAATACTTTCTGGTAACAAAACCGTCTTAACGACGTCGCTCATGACACATGACACATGAAGTCGCAAAATGCTCCTTGGGGCCAAATCCTTAGGTTTGCTTTTTGAAAACGTATAAAATTTAATGTGAATACACTTTGGTTTGGTATAAAATTTCAGCACAAATTTAATAGTAATCAAAATGTTCAAAGTAGTGCTTGTTTTCTTTCGATTACGGTGTTATAACTCTTTACTGATGAAGTAATTCGACATGTTGCAGTCATTCTAAGAGTACTGCAGCAATAAGTACCTACATATCATTTTTACTTCATCGAATGAAATAAACTTTCGGTTTATACAAGTTTGCTATGACGACTCAATGTCGCAAAAGTTTTTTTTCTTTTTTACTGAGAGTTGTTTTGAATATTATTAAATTTTGCCACTCGTTATATTGATCGGGTTTTTTTAAAACCTTATTTCCACTTCAGTTTCTCATCACTGGTGTGCTTCATAAATTCATTGCGTACAACTCTCCGATAAATTTCATATAAAATATAGTTTCTTTTATCCGCTACGAAGAAACGACGACAATGCCTTTGATATTTTTGGCAATAAAGTCATGATGTAGAATCGGTAGCACACGCACTATTGCTTAGAGAATAAATCTTACCAAATGGTTGTTCACAGATTCGATAAATTTGAACCATGTTAAATAAAAACAAGTAAAAGTGTTATCATCGGCCTGGCCGATGCTTTGATACCCTCCACTGCATACAAGTCATGCAAAATTGGTTTTGTGAGGGAGGTACCAGAACTACTTGACCGACATAGCAGGTTTTCAATACCAACCTAACGACGATAAAAATAAGTTCTCTCACCAAATTTCATTCACCTACGTCAATTACTTTGGGCGCTATCGTGCTTTCAACAGACAGAGAGGCATGGGTCCAATATTGGTTTTGTATGGGAGGTACCAGAACTACTTGGCCGACATAGCCCATTTTCAATACCAACCTAACGACGATAAAAAGAAGTTCTCTCACCAAATTTCATTCACCTACGTCAATTACTTTGGGCGCCATCGTGCTTTCAACAGACAGAGAGACATATGGGTCCAATATTGGTTTTGTATGGGAGGTACCAGAACTACTTGACCGACATAGCGCATTTTCAATACCAACCTGACGCCGATAAAAATAAGTCCTTTCACTAAATTTCATTCACCTACGTCAATTACTTTGGGCGCTATCGTGCTTTCAACAGACAGAGAGGCATGGGTCCAATATTGGTTTTGTATGGGAGGTACCAGAACTACTTGACCGACATAGCCCATTTTCAATACCAACCTGACGCCGATAAAAAGAAGTCCTTTCACCAAATTTCATTCACCTTCGTCAATTACTTTGGGCGCTATCGTGCTTTCAACAGACAGAGAGGCATGGGTCCAATATTGGTTTTGTATGGGAGGTACCAGAACTACTTGACCGACATAGCCCATTTTCAATACCAACCTGACGCCGATAAAAAGAAGTCTTTTCACCAAATTTCATTCACCTACGTCAATTACTTTGGGCGCTATCGTGCTTTCAACAGACAGACAGACAGACAGACAGACAGACAGACAGACAGACAGACAGACAGACAGACAGACAGACAGACGGACATGGCTAAATCGATTCAGAATGTGATCCTGATTCAGAATATATATACTTTATGAGGTCTCCGGTGACTCCTTCTTTGCGTTACAAATGTATTGGCAAAGTGAATATACCTTCCTCTGGAGGGTATAAAAAGAAGTAAAAGTGTTATCATCTCTCCCTCATCACCCTCGACTGCATACAAGTCATTTAAAATTGGTTTTGTATGGGAGGTACCAGAACTACTTGACCGAGATAGCCCATTTTTAATACCAACCTAACAACCATGAAAGAAGTCCCTTCACAAAATTTCATTCGCCTAGGTTGATTCCTTTGGACGCTATCGTGTTTTCAACGGAAAGAGAGACACATGGGTCTAATATTGATTTTGTATGGGAGGTACCAAAACTACTTGACCGACATAGCCCATTTTTAATACCAACCTAACAAAGATAAAAAGAAGTCATTTCACCAAATTTCATTCGCCTACGTCAATTCGTTTGGGCGGTACGTGCTTTCAACAGAGAGGCAGACAGACAAATCGAATCAGAATGTGATCATGATTCAGAATATATTTACCTATGTACTTATATACTTTATGAGGTCTCCGGTGACTCATTCTTGGCGTTACAAATGTTATGGCAAAGTGAATATACCTTCCTGTGGAGGGTATATAAACTTGTTAAGTAAATCATTGTAAACATGCGGGTTCAATGGGCCTTATCAATGCAACTGTTATAAAGGGTTTTTCAACAGGGAAGCTACAAAAGTAGAGCGACAGGGACAGCAAACGACGCCGAATTTCTTGCGAATTTTGCGAAAAGATCTTGGCCTACATCCTTACAAGATTAAATTGACGCAAGAACTGAAGCCGCTTGACCACCAGAAGCGTCGTATGTTCGTGAATTGGGCTGAGCAACAACTTGAAAATGATTCGGATTTTCATCGAAAAATCATCTCCAGCGATGAGGCTCATTTCTGGCTGAATGGCTTAGTCAATAAACAAACAAAATATGCGGTATTGGTCAGGCAGCAATCCACACGTACTCCATGAGTCATCATTGCATTCCGAAAAAATTACGGTTTGTAGTGGTTTATGGGCTGGCGGCGTCATTGGGCCGTACTTCTTTCGTGATGATCAAGACCGGCACGTTACTGTGAATGGGAATCGCTACCGTTCAATGATAACCGAATATTTTTGGCCCCAATTGGATGATATGGACTTGGAGGACATGTGGTTCCAACAGGACGGCGCCACAAGCCACACAGCGAATGTCACAATCAATTTATTGGAAACCTAGTTTGGAGAACGTGTTATTTCACGAAATGGTCCAGTCGCTTGGTGGCCGCCTCGGTCGTGCAATTTGACGCCGTTAGACTATTTCCTGTGGGGCTACGTCAAGTCTATGGTCTATGCCAACAAGCCAGCGACGATTGATGAACTTCGTACGAATATCGAACGTGAAATTGCAGCAGTATCGGCCGATTTATACTTGAAAACCGTCGAAGATTGGGTTCAGCGTCTGGACTTCTGCAAGCGTGCCCGTGGTGGCCATGCAAAGGAAATCGAGTTCCATACATAATGGCATCGAACGTTCTTTCACAGGAATAAATAATTTCATTGATATCAAAAAAGGTTTTTGATTTATTTAAAAAAACTTTTGTAGCGCTCTTATTGAAAAACCCTTAATTTCGTGAAACCATAAGAACTATAAGAGCAGTGCATGCCCGACTTCCATCCCATACGATTCTTGGTAATCGATTTTAAGAGATATAATATTATATAGCTACACTATCGAAAGTCACAGCTTTTTTTTAGGCGAAAGTGTGACGCAACACAAAAGATGTAACTAAAACAGCAGCAACATTTAAAATCCTGTTAGTCCCAAACAAAAAATTAATGCAGTTAGGTTTGTATTTTCTTTAACATTTTTGCAGGAGCTGTGATAGCAGAGTGACTTTCAAAAGTACCTAACAATAGTTGTATATAAGTGCAAAATTCTAAAATAAATCAGTCAATTGAAGAAGAAAAATCTGTTCTTTATTTCCGCAAAGTAACAGTTGAAAAATGCAGCACAAACATTTTCATTTTTACTTGTGTTTACTGTAAACCCAAGATTTTTTCAACTAAATATCCCAAATGAATGGCCAGTCTACTGACCAACATGTCAACCGAAAAATCCTCAGAGATCAGCACAGACACATGTCCGAATGCAAATTTAATCAGGAAACTTTGTTCACTTTATTTAGCCAAAGTACCTACCAACTTGCTCTACTATAGCTTGACAAACTCCACACCGATATTGCTGAGCGGCCCTTCAGCTTCAACAAATTAATTAATATCGATGTCCTTTTGGAATTCACAATTCTCTGATCCAATTTCCGATGACAACAGCAGTGCGGTATAGCACAACGCCATGACATCCAAATAGATGGATGGATAGCCCAGCTATATACTGAAGTCAAATGGATGCTTGGGCTGGGAAATGGACAGGACGCTTTTGATTACCAATTCATTTGTCATCCGATATTCATTTTTGGTCAAGGGACCCCATGGTGTGGGTTTCATAGCATCATCATCATCCCTCCTGCTATAGGTATAATTGCCACCCATTTTATTAACTTCTGCATAGTAATAATCGTAATAATTATTCCGGGACAGTTCTTCGCATACCTGTTACAAGGAATGGAACGTTGATGCGGATAGCAGCGACCAGCACCGACACTGGCAAATTATTCCATATGTGGGAATCCATAGAATACACGATCAACATTTTGCGGGGGTGGATGCTTTACGACTCAAATGGGAATAGTGATTCTAGAATTATTATTTAATGATTAACACTAAAATCTGTCAGTAGATTGTGTTGTTGTCCACTTAAAGTGAGGAAAGCTGGCATTATTTAGGTCTCAGTGGCGACATTTATCTGCGCAAGAATTGTGCAGGTGGGTATTAGGTACACTCTGCGCCAGGTTACACATTTTCCTTCAACCCGTAAATAATGTATAAGTGATAAATGATAACATATTTATAATAACTGAGTTGTTTATGTTGGACTGCTGGTAATTGGGGTATCAAATAAAAAAATACTGTTGGCCCGAATATCGTTTATTCACAAGCGTTTGGGGATGTTGCGCAAAATTGTATTGGATTACTTACAAATGTATGTTTGTTGATAACTGTTGAAATGTTCAATAATGGAGTTTTTTTTCTAGTTCGTTCGATAATAAGGTGTGGAGTTTTGGGATGACATTCATTTGTTAGCAACTTCGGGTGTCTTATTTATTTGTCTTTAATAGTTCAAGGTTTGGTTTTAGTATTGATTTTGTTTTCAATTACATATGTACTTTTACATTGTAGGGTAATCGTGCAGTTAATCGGCACAGAGATGATACAGAAATTAAAGGAAGTCCCTGACCACCTGATAGGTGGCTGATTGTCGGTGTATATGCCGATGCCTAATTTTACAATGAACATAATATCCACAATTACAGTTTAAAAAAACTTCACATAAATTAGTCGAGGTGGAGTTATTTTCCATCTGAAGTTATTGCCCGTGAAGTTATTTCCTTGCGCCCTAAAATAATTGTTCAGGGAGAATAGAATCACTTGCCTTAGTAATCTTCTAATACATAAAAATCTCTTATCACAGACTTAGTGTTTAAACTCCTCCAAAACGGCTCGACCGATTTTTATGAATTTTGTTGTGTATATTCGGTAGGGATGAAAATCGGTTAAAGTATATTCTATACCGCCAGGTGATTAGGGTGTCCATGTCCACAACAATTTTGCATTTTATTTTTGAGGAAGATTTTTTTTTTGTATTTTTTTTAAGTTGGGCATCAAAAAATATCAATAACCTAAAACCTTCACCTTTCTACCCCAACCCACCATTCTTTAATCGCGATTTTAGTATTTTTGTATTACGAATGTAAATATGTGCCTATCTATCGGTATGTTCATAAAAACAAGATAAATAAACATCAAGACACTAGTGACAATAAAAAAAAAACAAAAGCATTTATTAAAACACGGACATTTTATTTCCAACGTCCTTATACCTACTGTTTGGTATGGAAATTCCAATGACTTTCTCACGAGGGTCACGAGTCAAGCGCGATTACTTTATGCTATATGGGCACATGCACTATGCATGGATTTGCATAGACAAGGCCGCAAACATTTAGCGTGTAAAGTGACAAGTTTGTGTAAAATCTTTTTAGCCAAGCTCGTTTGGTTTGAAATTAAATTGGTTTTCACTGCATAACTCGGGTACCTATTCTTATTCACAATTCTCCCACTCAGCCATAGTGACAATAAGAAATTTTCAGGAAGCTTTCTCTTGCAGGGGCCTTTTGTGAGCGGGAATTCTAGTTTGTCTCTTCTTCGTATTTGACTCGAATGGAAAGATTTAGAGAAAAAGTAAAGGAATCCAATTTCTTACAAAACAGGAAATGTACCGTATTCATTTGCAAGGCAATGATACAAAAAAGGTATAGGACAACTTAAACCCCACTCCAGCGTGCAAGTCACGGTGACACTATTCCGCATATAGACAGACAAACGTTGGTAGAGACTGTTTGCCCTGTCTGACTTCATGAAATATGAAATTCAATTTTCAGGATTTTTCTAGGTGAAGTGGCATTGTGTTGAAGTGAAAAAAACCGAGAGTTAAAGGAGAATGAAGGAAGGCAGCGAGCAAAAAAAAAAACTCAGCAAGATCAAGTAGATTACTCGTCGTCGTACACCTACTGGAAGCTTGGTTTCAAGTGGTGTAAACTTAAGTTAGATTTACTGCCACGAGCAGGATTGAATTTCCTGTAGGTACTATCAATAGACTTTGCATTTCATTGGGATTGTGTGAATATTTACCTGTACAGATATTGCATTTGCCAAAACACATTGAGACACTTTACATGAAAGCTATCTGCATAAATTAGGTTCATTGAATGATGCAACTCAATGGTAGTCAAAAAATTAGGTTAACATATGAATGTGTAGCATAGAGTGGAATTTGTAGGTACTAAACATTATTATTACTCTTCTTTTTTTTTCCTAAGCCACTTCTCATTTCCATTGTTTGCTTCTTAACAAAACAAAAAAAAAACTGTAACAAGCCGAATGCGAGCACCAAAGACCAAACTTGATACTTGAATGTCTCTTGTTCATTTTTACTTGCTTTTTTAGTCAGTGGGGTTTTTTTAAGCTATTCGTTTTGTGCGAGTTTTTTGTTCATTTTTTTTTGGGACAAATTTAGTGGACCAACAATTTTGTGCCAAGTGTGAAATGAGAACCCTTTTCATGACAATTATACTCTCGGATGTTTGTCAGATGTTCGCGAGAGGTGGCGTGGCGCAGTGGAAAAAACCTTCGAATGTAATATATGTTTTTCCGGGGATCGTATGTTATTATTTCATCATCTAAACTCACAACAAAAAGAACAATGCAGCTTCTTAAGAATAATGCTTTTTCTGATCTGAAAAAGATCACAAATATTTCCAAGATTTGTCGTAAACATATCATCTAACAATTGATATAACTTTCAAATTATACCAATAATTTTTTTTTCGAAGTAAAAATTAAATGCTAAATTTCTTTAGTTGAGAATATAACTTAAGATCCACTCTATATTATATTTTTGTAGTTTCTATAGTAGTATATTTACCTCTTGCGGTTCACACGCTCATCCAATATTAACAAATTAAGTGTCAGATAAAAGATATTTTGTAGGTGCTTACTTTTGCATTTTTACTTTTTTTTAAATATTAACAATGAAATATTATCAATTGAAAAAGTTTATTTCTACTTCATTCAATTTCTTTAAACTATGCAGATGTATAAATTTTATTTTCAAAATTCAAAATTTGCGGAGGCAGTGTGACCGTCGTGTGACTAAAGTTACAATTTGGCACTTTTTTCGAGAGCCTGCCATGAAAGAGAGTCAACGGCGGAAAAGAGTTACAGTCATAGGAAATCTAAGAGAGAATTTTAAAAATTGCCGTTGGAATCGGGTAGGAATAGGATGTAGGAGTGCTGTCTGCTGTTATGTTATTTCAAAACATAGTTTGGTGTCAGTTGGCATTTTCAAGATTACCTTTTAACGACCGCAAAACCATTTTTTATAGGAATAGATGGGACCACTGAGAATGACATAGGCTACTTTTTGTCGCGAAAACAAAACGTGAAGGAAATGAAGTAGGAGATTCAAGTTTAAATGATGAACCAATTATTTTGGTAAGAAATAAATACATTTGCTGTGTATTTTACCGATGAACTTAAATGTGTAGGGCTAATTGGTTGGCTTGAAAGATATGATAGTTTTGGTCCCGATAAGAGGCGCTGTTGGATGATCTATTGAAGTATACTAATTCTACGCAGACGAAGTCGCGGGTACCAGCTACTCATTTCATAAAGTCAGACAGGGCAAACGCAAACAAAAATCTTTAAAAAATGGATTGTAATTTTTTTTCGCAGCACGTTTGGAGCCAAAAATTTTAAAAGTTTATGCTGAACCTAGGTACAAATACATAACATGTCCACAAGAAGCAAAGGGGTAAAAGTTCCGTCCACAAATACAACCACCATATTTACTTCATAACTAATTGGTTGCTTACAAATAATATATTCTACACTCGGTTCGCAATAAATCAGTGTATGTGTGCTGCGATGTCATACAAAATCTGTACACTTTACCATTTATTAAATTATATTTTTGTTTTCCCCGACAAAAAAAAAAAATTTCCATGAAAAATAAATGCTGCTTTAATTACAAAACTATAACATCGAATACAATCTAAATGCGAAATGATGAAATGTAACTCAAAAACAATTAAAGTGCAACTGAAATTTCTTTTAAAACGTATCCATGTGGAAAATACCAAAATTTAATGCAAGACTAATCCCATTGCATTTGGCAATCCAGAGACAAAGTTTCTTCAACTTTTTTTTGTTGGATGTGCACAATCGTGCACAATCGTATGTCATATCAATAAGGGATCCAGTAAGTGGACACAATTTGGCCTCTTCAGACATAGATTTCATCCTTTTGATGTTGCCTTCTCAGCCCCGTCTCTCAAAACTTCTTATCTCAACCCACTGGACCGAGTGGGTAGCTACCTACTCTGAAAAATCTTAAACAAAACAAAATACCCATAGAAGCAATAGAAGAAAAAACTTCTTATTTGCAGTATGAGCAGCCGTTTGTCGATATCTTTATACGATATAGGTTTTCCATATCTGGTATACCTACAATAAAAAAAGTTCTACTGTGAAGGATTTTATATGTTTACGTGAATACTCCACAAATATCCTTCTTTGTCAAAAAAGATATCCTGATCCTGTATATGCTTAACCCATTCACTTGCAAGCGTATATATGCATGTAGTAAACCTACAACAAGGACCAGGATATCGGAAGCAGTCGCTTTCGATGTGGTTATAAACAGGCACCACCAACCACTATGCCATTCGCCCAAAAGAAGTAGAAACTGCAGCCGGCTCTGTTGATGTCCATTGCTATGTGAAAGGACAACGGTTCAAGAAAACTTAAAGGAAAGCTGAGCAGGCAAAAGTAATTTTGTTGCTTTCTCTAGGATCGTGGGTAGAATTTATATTTTTTTTTTGTTTCTCTTCGCCTCTATCAGCCTTGTGGCAACCCATGCTTTCTTTCTGGTAACGTGTAAATGTGGGTCACACACATAATACAAAACATTACGGCCACCAGAAGGCAAACATTAAACTGAGCATACGACTACACTGGATATGTGAGATGTGAGGCGGCTTATTAGATCTCAGGTTGGTATATATTTCCAACAAAGGAGTTGAGGCTGAAGAGTAGGTTTAAATTAAATTTTTTTTGCGTCTGGTCAGCATTTTTTTGTTAAATAAATGGTATGAAAACTTGTGATGGCAATATTTATGTGAATGTTTCACATTTTAATTATTATTATGTATAAAAGTTTTACCTCTCTCGACAATGTGGGGGCAGTGAATAGAAAAATTAGTATATCAATCTGTCATCTTTTTAGAAAAGCATTCTGCGAAGCTTTAAGTGGGTATATTGAAATGATTTGCTTGGGTGATCCCTATACTAATTTCTATGCCAGGTTAATATTCTTTCAATTAAAATCCGAGGACGGTTATTGGTTATGAATACTTAGTATTAACCAAACTGTTTGCAAAACCATTAGGCATTTATATTAATAATCAAATACTACCCTACTCACCAGAGCCTTGTTAACAAAGAAAATCACCAGTCTCATTACCAGAGCACCTATTGCTCTATTATTGTTCACGCTCATGTAATAATATTCATATTCACCGGTAAGCATCCTATTTTAATTAATCTGTTCTCCTCCTAAACGTGTTAATCGTTTTGACACTCGAAAAGGCAAAGCACGCGGTGTTTCGCTAATATCCGTCCTTATTGCGGCTGGTTTAGTACAACTGTTCCGCCCTAATTCTCTGTCATCCACAATAGAATTAAATTTAGAATACTACCTAATTGAATTTTGTTTTATACGTCATCATCATCATCATCATTTACAGCCATGACAAGCATTTCCAAATAGAATTATCCAGTTATCTGAAATCCGTGAATATTCATTTCGCTGTTAGTATTAGGGAGTTTTACAAGTCAGGTGACGTATTTTTTCGATTTCCCAACTCATTTTTTTTTCTTTTTAAATACTCAGGCATTCATACTCGCACATCAAAATATTTTCAATTTCATTGAATAAGGGTGTCTATTCCTTTGCAATTTACTGTACGTTATCCTTGTCATTGTAATCATTAGTTTCATTTCGTTTCGTTAAATTCAATTGAACTGCTAATATCAGTGACTCCAAAAGGTCCGGCCACCTTTTTTAAGTTCTTTAAGTTTCATATTGTCATGAGAAAGGTATTCGTGTTTGCTTAAGGTTAAATATGCATAATCATCGTGCTATTAAGATAACATGACATGCCATTTCTTTCCTTTTTTCTTTCCTTTCTTTCTTACAATGTTAAATATTTGTATTGAATTTCGTTTCGGAAACCTTTATGGAAATTTCGAAAGTACTGATGCATTGTTACATACTCTATTCTATTAATTTTTTCAAACTTCCATTTAAGGATAATGAAAATGCTTGCATTATTTCTATAACTTTAGGTTTGTTTGCAAATAGCTCAAATTTGTTCAAATATGGCCAACTCCTTTATGCAACAAATAACCTTTATCCAAGTAAAACAACAAAGGTGAACTTTCATGGTGTGAAATAAATCGTCTACATAAGTAGAGGTGGTTTTCTCTCTTGAGAGCAATTTTCATCCCGCTGGTTAAATTTTCTCCTAAACTTAAGTCCTTCAGCTTCAGCATCTATTGGTAGATATAACAAAAAAGAAAACTCACTGGCATGTTGCATATCGAAAGCGAATGTAAAATATGACCACTTGAGATTAGGGGAATTGAGAGAGATGCATTTGAAACGACCATTAAATTATTGAACGCATTCGTACAACATAGATTTGTCATACTATGGGGGTGAATAAGTTATAAATTGTACGGGATATGTGAACGATATGGGTTATCTATACCTATCTATACGGCAAAATGCAGAAGTTTCCTTAATAATTGTATGTCAGTTTTTTTACCTTATTGTGACAAAACTCTCTTACGCTACGGACAAAAAGAAAACAAATTTTAAATGGGGTAAAGAACTTTTCGTGGTGGAATTTCAGGAGCACACTTACCGGTTTGACCTTGTTAACTCAGACATAGAGTACTTATTGTTATGTGTGCTACCTATATAAAACAATTAATATAAATGCGAACAAAGTGATGACTGTGTTTAATAATACACGGATTTAAGGGATTATATCAAATGGTTCTAACTTTCTAACGGTTGAACTACAAACGAAAACAATTTCACTACAAACAACTACAAACGAATGTCTATCGAACATTTCACGTTTTTCATTCCAGAAAAAGTGCGCGCTAACTTCACGTAGGTTCAATCTTTATATACATATATGGATAGATAGATTTATGCGAGGCACATACAGTTTTCAAAAATGTCCACACTTATTTCTGACCATCATATAGTTTCATAGCAGCCATACTGGCATAAATACATATGTGCTCTTCGAGATTAATGTTCGTTTCGTATTCTTTTCATCAATCCACGGTTACTTAAGAAACACTCTCATTAAAACCCCAGTCACACAAAATTTCCCTGACAATAATTTTTAACGCAAATTCACTTTTGAGTCGTGTCCAGCTCCCTTAGATCTAATTAGAAACTAAAACATTAGCAAAAACAATATCCGTTCGCCGAGAATGGAAGAAAATAGAACACGTACTTGGAAGAGTATCATCTTCATCCTAAGGGTGCTCTTGAAGCTGGCTACAACTTCAAGCATATACCTACATACCTATACAATAAAAGGGGACGAAGAGAAGAGTACATCGAAAAGGATATTTGAACGTGATTGCAAATTGTAACCGCCAATGGGCCGTAAATTGTTACGTGACATTGTGTACAGAAGTTGGCCGAAGCGATGTATTGGTGGTAGGTATACAATGAGAATATAAGAACACGTTGTTGCTTAACATCTGAGAAAGAAGACAATATTATTAGGGTAACGGCAGGCACCAAAAGTAATGACCAAGGTATCACACCAGGTACCCATGATTTGTGCACATGAAATAAATTCGAAACGCTGCACTGAATTGTAATTATTCGTTACAAATCAAACACTAAATGGTGCGGATCTCAGTTCAATTCAATATCAATATAGAAATGTATTTGGTTATGGTTCAGTTATATTATGGCAGTACTTATTATATAATTTTCGAAGAAATGCCAAACAAATTCCGGAACGATATACATCAATAAGCATAGAATTTAAATCAATTCGGACTTAAAAATTCACTTTGTTTGCGATTGGTTCGTCTAATCTCTTTTGGGATAAAAGAGATTTGCTAATCGTATTGGTTCAAATGAAATACACACATGCGAACCCTCTACATCAACTATTCAGATTCATTAAATGTACCCGAAACTAAACCAATCAACTGAAACATCAGTTCAAGTCCTTCATCGATTCAGGGGTTCTACCTTCCACCTTCAGTGTACATTTGTCTCACGATGAACATGGGATACAAGACATTCAGTTCGTTATGTGTTTATTGTTTTTGTTCGAAGAGGTGTTATTGTCACAACGTGATAAAATCAAATCACTTTTCCGTCTAACACGGCCCATCTCTAACAAAGGGGTGAAAATATACATAAAGCGACTAGTTAATCCTTAAATATGATTGAAACGTTCCCCTACATGGGACCTCTTGGTAAGTTTCCCTTTTCGTATTATGTGTTTTTTTTCGATTACTGCTTTTAGGATCCATGTAAGAAGTAACCATGTTCATTTCCAATTTTTGCGATAATAAAACAGCAAACAACAGAGTCCAGTCCAGAAAAATCAGCAAAAAAAAAATCCAATTAATCCTTGTACTCAGAAACAAACTAGAGGATGCAGATGAACGAAAACGGCAAACAGCAATAAAGAAGAACTACTACTGTACATGAGGGGAAAAAATTGTGCACTGTCCAACAGAAATGGGGAGAAAGTAAAACGCAAAAAAAAAACTGACAAGAAACAAGGAAGTTAAAATGTGACAGGATAAATGCCCTTAAGCTAAATTGGTGCGGAAAGTGGCAGTGATGCGCACGATTGCTCTGTATCGGTTGTCGCTTTGATAGATTGCAGAAAAATTATTGACATTGTGGAACGTATCCTTTAAAAAACAAATCGGGAGAGGTCTGGATTGAAACTACTTTTCGTCCTGTTGCTGACACTGAAAACGCAACCTTTTATTTTTATTTTTCCTCCGAGATCTGTAGTATAATTAGATCATTGATTTACATGCATTTAAAAGAACTACGAGATCCTCATTTTACAATGTGGACCACTTTTTTTTTAAAGCTTGAAATAAGCACGTTATAATTTTTTGTATAAATTCGTCGTTACTATTAATTCGCTAGAAGGTGATGCCACGTAAGCTCAGCCCCCTCCAGTAGTCAGCCTCTGACATACAAAGTACAGCGCAGTAGTAAATGCCTTTGTCTTACTTCCAAACAAAAAATATCACTCTCTTGGCTAACATTTCGTCTCTCTGTGCGGAAAAAATTGGCAAAATGCGGGTCCTATCCATAAATAAAAATTAATAAAAAATATTATTAATAATTTCCATAAATGAATTTTTAAAAGTGATATAATAACGAATATATTGATGTTATGTGCATTTAATGATTATTATTATGATATTAACACTTTATTTATCTTGTTTCTTAACTTAAAATGTTGAAATTGTTTTTTGTTAAATAATTAACAGGGGGACTGACCTTATGAGACTTTATTTGTATGATTATCCTAGGCTTAGACCTCAGCCCTCAGCTGACTACTGAAGAATACTTTTTTTATTTTCTCTTAATTCATGCAAACAAAATCGAAAAATTGTCTTTGTTTTCCAGTATTTAGCCCCCTTTTCACATAATAAAGAAATGGGTGGCTGACTATAAAAGACAAGTTTTCTAAGCTCAGCCGTATGTTACAAATGAAAAATTTGTGGTGGTTAACAATTTCAAAATGATTTTGTAATTTGAATGTGAGGTTGAAGGAACAAGTGAGATTTATTCGCGAATTTCCAAGTGGAGTTTACTATTTATTAAAAATAAATAATATATTTAATAAAAAATAGGTAGGATCACACCATATTTGCCTAGTAAATGCATAATACATAGCATGGCAGTACCTACAGTGAGTTCGCGAGTCACAATCGCAATCACAGGTTAAATTCACACTGATTTGTAAATCACAGTCACAGTTTTACCTGTGAATGTAAAATCACACCATCTACTTCCGGTTCAACCAGCCCTGCTTTCAAAAAACGCCTTTACTATCCAGATTAGTTTCCAAAATCAGCCAAATCGTGGCATGGAAAGAAATTTTGAATAAAAAAACATAAGATATTTTACTTAGGAAACGAAATCGGTTGGAAAAGAGGTCGGAAGAATAAAATAAAAAACCGACCGGATGATGGGCAAGACAGACCAAAAAATAATCTCCAAAACCAGATGATCCAAAAAATAATTTTTTTTTTAATATTCTTAATATTAATATTTAATAAAGGGTGATTTCTTAAGAGGTTTAGAACTTTTTTAAAAAAAAAAACACAAAAAATTCGAAAAAATGAATGAAATTTTTATTTAAATCGATAGTTTGAACCTTGCAATTTAATGTTTAAAGATAATTTCATGCAAATGTTGACCGCGGCTGCGTCTCAGGTAGCCCATCCGCTGAGTCCAATTTTGGCATACTCTTTCACACATATCGGCCGGTATCTCACGAATGAATGCATGGATGTTGGCTTCCAGTGCGTCAATCGAAGCGGGCTTGTCCCTATACACATTAGCCTTGACATACCCCCACAAAAAATAATCTAATGGTGTCAAATCGCACGATCTAGGCGGCCAATTGACCGGCCCGAATATTCTGCGAATATCTCCGAATAGACTGCTCAGAAGGTCGAGAATGCCGATCATAAAATGGAAGCAGCGCGCGATGAACATTTCGAACCGAGCACGAATTTTGATAGTAAAATTCAATAATTTGCAAGCGTTGTTCATTTGTAAGACGATCCATGGTTAAATTGCAAACCAAACTGAAGCTGTTTGACAGTGACACAAGGTACTAAACACACGTCAGCTGTCAAAACCAGTGTTGCCAAAACCCAACCAGCTAAAAAATCACCCTTTATTTTGTTTATTTTTTATGATTCTATGATAAAACACATGTATGTTCATGTTATGTTTTTTTTTTTTGTTTTTCTTTGTATGAAAAATGTCATTACTGGACACTGTGCGATAGGCGCACATGCGGGAAGGCTGGGGATACTGCATAATGACTTCTGCAGAAGCTGTAGGTAAGTTGAAGAAATAGAATCTGTTCGCCACCTACTTTGCGAATGCCCAGGTCTCAAGAACAGCAGACATAGGATTCTCAACAGTTACTTCTTCGACGACCTAGATGATTTGAAGAATGCTGATCTCAAAGTTCTCCTGAGATTCATATTTAAATCCGGGTGGCTCCAGTAGATAAACAGACTTCATATCATTGGCTACTCGTAGGAGGTACTAGAGGGTCATGTTACAACGGAGCTTTAAGAACCCATGAGATTCATACTAATCTATGTGGCTCCAATATGAAAAGCGGTCTTCTTTCTTGACTTTCAACAGGTCGCACTGGATGGTTCCCGTAACTGGGCTCAATGGACCCAACTGATGGTCTAAGTGAAGCTGTGGCATAGTCGCCACAAGAGCACCCACTTACCTACCTATCTACCTACCATGAAAAATGATGCAATTTTGATATGACTAAAATAAGTAATCATTTTTTTTTGTACTATTAAATTCGTGACTTTGTTTTAAAATTTGAAAAAGTTTCTTAACTTTATGTTTTTTGCTGTTAAAACGATGATTTGTAGAAATGGTAATTGGGGCTGACTACTGGATACTTGCTTGGCTGACTAATGGATCTGAGGGGGCTGACTACTCCCAAATCATACCCTTTTCACTTATTTTCTAAATAGTTTGCATTAGGTGGCTCATATACTTAATAAGCTTAGTAGTTTTGAATCTACAGACTTCAAACATTCATAAGAACCAATTACTTGACTAAATATTGTAAGGGGTTTCTGTATTTTTCTTTAGTTCTTTATTTGTTATATTTAATCTTAAACAACAAATCTTAATCTTATAGGTAAACTGAATTTAACAATACGTTATAGATCCCTGATAAATTACGACTTGCAGCGTTGGATACTTAAACTCAACTGACTACTCTTCTGACTTAACTTACCACTCCACCGACAGCCACTCTAAGGTAGTTTTCTACCATTCTCTTAAGTTGATACGTGAACATGAACATAAATATAAATGAATGAATACAGCGTTGCTACAATATGTATTTGAAGAATGGATTTTTAAGGACTCAGTTTGATACTAAAAAAAAAAATTAAAGGGCTGACTACTGGTGCCATCACCCGATAAATACATTTTTTTTCTGGAAATAAATATTTATAAAAAATTTCACGATTTTGTTGATTTTTCAATTGTTGCTTCCTATTTAATATATAAAATCCTCCTCAAAAGCGAAAGTGAAATAAATTTATTTAATGTACTTAATGAATAGATATAGTACCATAAATATATTAAAAAGAGTAAATGATTAAAATCATTCCTAGTAAATTACGTGTAAAAGAACGGAGAAAAATTTTAGAATGTATTATATATGTATGTATAATACCCCGTAAATAGATGGATAAATTTAAATTAACAAGTTTGTGAAAACGAAACGTATTTTCATGTCTTTAAGAATAGTGCGCTCTGCATTTCACTTCTATAAAACATCAAATTGTTGCTGATATAACGAAAAAAAGAAAATCAGACGAAGAAAGAAACAAATTACTATTCCTATAGACGAAGAAGGGGATGCCGAGCATTGCATATTATCATCATCATCAACAATGTCCTTTTGTCTTGCGATAACTGCAAGTTTTCATTTATCAATTTCCACTAGTGTGTGTGTATTGGTGTGCATGGGAAAGATGTAAGCCATTAAAATTGTTATTCGACTTAAGTGGAGATTCCTGAAGCATTGCAATAAGAAGACGGTGGGTGCAACCGCAAGTTGTTGTTGCTACAGGCACGTACATCATTTTCCGCGCTGCTTGACGGCAACGTCAAGTGAACGGAATAATACCGTGACCAGATTTTAATGCAAGTCTTGCAGCCATTCTGATGAAAATTTAAAAATATGTTGAATATCTATCGCAGCAAATTTGTGTGTCTGAGCACATCGAGCTTGTAAAAATTTGTTGCACTGATGCGAACGATTTCAAAAGAACTCCGTGGGAGCTATTGTCACAGTTCCGAATTCCCAATAGATTTGCAACTACATTATCAGGCAGTCACAAAGAGGAATAAGGTAAAAAGGAGAAAGCAAGGATTCCATTTGCACTTCTGTCCAAAATCAGAGCCCTACTCCAAGTGACAGCAAATCGAATCAATTCTTCCACATCAAATTCCAATTTCCACCTATACAATGTTTGTAAATTGAGATTTCTGCACATGGCGAATGCTTAATAGGATAAGCGATAGAAGTAAACCTGGGTAGTGCATAACAAATATATCTTTTTCTTTATATGTATTTTATATGCGTTTGTCATATATCTAACTTTATTAAACTGAAAAATAGATAACTGAATCTTATACATTTACTATACAAATTTCCCACCATAACCAATGTGAATCATTGTGTCATGAAATTACGTATCCTGTTAAGAGTGGTGGAAAGGACGATAAGCCCAGAGGAGGCAAAATTAATTACAATCAAAAGTTGTGTAGTAATTTTTTCAATAGGATGTAGCCTATACAGACATTTTGCAAGGTCCAGGGACGTGGTCGAGAGAACACAACGCTTTTTTATTTACCCTTCTTTTTGTAATTTCTTTTATTTCCATCCCTTAGGCACTTAGAACAATATTACCATTGCAATTACCATTCCGTTTTTTCACAATGAACAGCTGGAAGAGCACTTGTCACAGGACACGTTAGTAGGTACCAATGACATTGCTCTCCGTAGTTAGGTTAGTGGCAATGTTATGTAAGTTCGTGACATTATAATATTTTGCTTTTTTCCAGCTTAAGGGAACATATTTTCTTCAAAGGTAGCAGCGCCAGCAGTCGTTTTCATGGTACCTATCCATGCTGTAGCTATTATGCCACGTATAAATTGTTATAGTTACACGTAGAGCCGTATCGGACATTTATTGTGTCTTTTGAGTGACCGAAGGCTACTATTTTATTATACATATTTATTTTTGTATGTTTATTGCGAGTTGAAATTAAGTAGAATTTGGAAATCTTCTTCTGCTTCGTTTTGATTACATCTTTTGTTAATTTTACAACAATAATTTTTCTGAGAATGTATGGTAATATGTATACCAAACAAAATTTGCACTTTCAATTAATTTATTTGTATGTATTTTATATTATTTTATTATTTTTTTTACAGATCAAAATCCTCAAAATGGATGTTTAATTATCTAGTGATTTCAATAGGACCAGTCGCAACATTAAAATGTTGATCACTCAGAAAACGTACTGAATTTTATTATTTTCACTTAGTCTTGCACGAAACGAATTATATGATATTATTCCAATATTTATGAGTCAAATTAGGCTTAAAGTAAAACGTATAGCTAGAAGTTTGGCTTATAAGAAAAGCTTTCTACAACCATTAGTTTTAATTTTTGTTTGCAAGTAGAGGGACTGTATAATTTGAATGTTCGGACTTGCGAAACTTTTTGACCAACTATATTCGCGGAGTTGTTAGACACGAAAGTTTATGGTGATATTTGTGTTTTTCGGTAGTAATCCAGTAGTTCAACCAGGTTACATATAGGGACAAATAGCTTTCCTAAATATCTACAGCCCCAAATGAATAGAGCCTTCGGGCTTTCCATGTCTGTGGAATATGAAAATTAATTGCTTTCAATCGCACAATTCTTTTCGAAAAGCAAATAATATATATATATATTGCATATATAAGGTACATGCCAAGAACAGTAAGCAATTCTTGTGATTTATATTGAGATTCACATTGACCGCCACATCGATTCCTTCAGTTGCACAGCAGTAATAAAACGTTTGAACATAATAATCCCCCTAAATTAATCAACAATATATAACACACTACATTCGCAGAGGGTGGCAGGCACCCCATACAAATTAAACTTCCGACCATTCGAAAAAAAATGCGACCATCAATCATGGAGAAAATTCAATTTGCTCAGTTCAAGAATTGTAGACAAATCACTTAAATTCGTTTAAGTACGCAAATGCGGAATAAAACACGATTAAAATCAACAACTTGCTCTGATTGATTGTTGTACTCCATGATGTGATAATGTCCCGCTTGTCATAGTGGATATCACAGTGAGTTGTACACCAAAAACCAACATGGATGTCTATGGAAAAGTGTGAAAAGCCCTAATCAATCATAATTCAGTTAGAACAAAGCATATTTCCTTATCGCTGGATAGCGCGAAAAGCATACAATCACAAGGACTCAGACATTCTTTAATGGCTCATTAAAAAGCAATAAATGTTCATGGATAAAGTTAGAGGAAACAAAAATAAATATCCGGACATTGTATCGTTCCGTGACACAAAGTTCTGAAAGTTTAAATAAAAGCAAATGAATCAGCTGTGTACACTGTCTTAGGTTAAAAACGTATTGCTTTTGTTGTCAGAGACACAAGCTACAATTAAATGGGTTGAGGTAAAACTAAAGAGTTGCTGTTCATTTATGTTTGTTTAAATTTTAACAATATAATTAGTACTCCAACTCAATGACTAAACAACTAATGAGCACATGTTCGGTACACGGAAAATGCGAATTTACATCTCGAAGCTTTAACCACTGCGTCACCTATCGCAAATATTTCACAAACATCTAAATGTATAACTGTACTGAGAAAGAGTCTTAATTCAGGCCTTCGGAATTGATATAAAATTGAAGGTGATTTCGCAAGCTAATCGTATACATCTAATCAAATCCATGGAGCTATCATTCACCCTCCACTACAACTTTCACGTAATTTATTAAGTAAAGCACTCCTGAACTAAATGCCTATACTCATTTTTCCAAATCCTGATTTCACAGTAGTAAATAAATTGCCAGCAAGGTAGTTCGTTTTATGGAAACCATATCCTCATGAAGCAGAAGCGAATGACAAGGTAGAGAAAAAATCTTCAGAGTTACGAAATGGTAATTTGTTGTCGCCCAATCTAATTTCACAGTTTCTAGCAAATGGAAATGAAAGAAGATTCACCATTGGAATAGTCCTAAACTGGGAAACTTAATCTTAACTTTTCTTTTCCTTCTATTTTGGGAAATCTATGTTTACCCATTTCATTATTTTTTCAACAAAGTCTGCTGTCGTAGACAAAAAGTTTTAGCCGAAGCACTCATTTTTAATTCATTAACCAATACTCTTAAACACATCTACAATTATAAGTATCACCTTGACTTTGCATCTATAAAATCCGTCGCCCAATTAGATAATCATATAATATGTATAAAAGTATGGAAAAGAAACTTTCGCCTGGGGGTTATTGTTTCGTTTAAGGAATGTCAACCAAAGGCAACCTTGCTTCTGATGTCAACTAGGTCACTTTTGACTTTCCTGACGTATTAGAGGGATTTTAAAATAATAAGTTGCTAATAAAATGTTCGATACTTGCTATTATGCTAAGAAGAATTTTGGGACGCAGTGCGAATATTAATATTCTCTATTTCATTCAGAAATATAATAAGGAGCTACCGAATGCAAATCTTTACATTATTATCTTCCATTAATCGTATCCATACAAAACGCTGACACTAAAACGGTTAAAGTTAATAATGAGGCAAAAGTAACATAAAACTTGACTAAAATTAATTTTGTTTAGATATTTTATAAGTACATTCGCACGGATAAGTACCTACCTACTACTAAAAATGAATAAAAAACAAATTGTTTTCTTTAAACAAAGCAGTCTAGAAAAACGTACCTACAAAACTTCCAAGTGTCTAACATTAGAGAACTATACCAATGCGTCGGCAATATGACAGACCACTGTTTAGGATATACAGTATTCGCCTTTTAAAGTATTCCCTGTCATGTTTGTCTACCATGTTCTCCATTTCATGTTCATGTTTCTAAACACATTATCATGATATAGTATAAGTTATATATAAATTTAAAAGACGGTGCAGTAAACGACATTAGCATCGTTGCATCCGCAAAAGGCGCAAGGCAGTTGGCGAAGTAGAAAATAAGGACACAACCCACGAAGAGTAAAACGAAATACTGACAAGCACATCCCAGCTGCATTGCTATATTCCAGTTTTATACGGATTTCAAACTGAATGACTGAATGGATGAATCCAATGAGGAAGATTCATCTCCGCCTCGTCGAAATAGGGAATGGATGTCATGCGGAAACATTTTCGGTGATATGTCACAAAAGGAAACATATGTTGTCAAACACTTGGCGATGGCACTTTAATTAAAGTATATCATAAGTTTCTCCCTTTCTTCCGACATACATTCCTTCGAAGTCATCTCGGTCGAAAAATGCTCCAAAGAGCATAAATATATACACATATGTATACTGAGCATATGCTATTCTGCATATGCCACAGTTAGTTAGCCTCTTTGTTCGTTGTATGAATCCATTTCCATTCTAGAATATTCACAATGTGGCTTTATTAAGGCAAAATGAGAGGTTCTCGTGCATATTGTTTCATCCATTCGTCCTGGGTGATAATGACATTACAGTTTAAGAAGTGGAGCCAGAGAATGTTAGATGGCATATTATCAGCATGCAAATAAAGCTCTTGGTTATATCTATTATACATGCTAGGGCTGCCAACACTTAACCAGAATTTAAGCGAGATTGTTCACATTTCTCACTTCAATAATTTAACAGTTTCGATTTACTTCCTGCTCTCCTATAGACTCATCAGTAGAATATAAAAAAATTTCCATGTAAGACCACTGTACGGTATTACGACCGAAACTAATAGCTGGCATATGACACCAGTGCACCACACTGACTCACTCGTATAAAATGGAATATGTGTTACGATCATCATATTGTATCCCTGGTGCGATTAGCCTCAGCAACAACAGATGGTCGGCAACATTTTGTCTTCCCAAAGTCGTGCTGTAATCTACACATCATAATTCCATTTACAAGACTCAGTGTGGTGGTTCACAACTGCGTTTGATGGCAACCCTTAGCATTACGTTTACTTGTTTATATTTCCTCTAGGTGGCTAATCATAAAAGATTCATAACTATTCCGTCAATTATTATATGCACGAACAAGTAAATTGAAGATAGGTTCACTTTAAGTGTGGTATGATGAAGTTTTATGTATAGTAAATTTTGCCACCTCCACAGAAAGTGTCCTTGGCCATTTGCCGCTTCTCCTTTCGCTTATTCTAATTAAAAGTGAAAAGTTTTAGAGTGAACGGTATTAATTTTGCGCACAAGGACCTTTTCGCTATTTATAATTTCATGGGGACTGAATGTTATACGGGAAATGAAACAGGACAGAGCGCGAAGCTAGCATGAGTAATCCAGGACAAGGAGAAGTGGAACTCTTTTATGTAATTAAAACCGAAGACAACTGTAAAATTCTTGGACGAGTCATACCTGGGCATCTACTTATTTGCCTAATTTTTGTCTCTGACTTCACCCAGTACGGTCTATTCCCCTCAACCTAGCGTTCAACGTCACCCTAAGACATTTTTCTTCTGTTATCCTTCTCTTTGGTATTTACTTTAATTATTCAAATGCAAGAGAAATGCTGCTCTCGTAATTGCAACTTAAAATTCCAAGTATGAAACTTTGGGATGGAAGACGTTTTTTTACATATCTATCTTAGGTGGTTTGGCTGGTGAAGCAGACTGCAAATGAGGTGCGTGTTTTGCGGGGTAACAATTTTTGCATTTGCTCCTTATTTAAAAAAAAGTCCTTTCTTCTTTTTGTATTTATACTTACTGATTGACGTTTAAAATAGAGTTACATTTTTCAAAGTAATAAGGAGAGTGATATACTTTATATGTTTGTGGATAAAACATAAAACGATATGCGTAGTTACTCTGAAAATTTCAAAATTCCTATTGAAAACGAAAAATTATAATTTTTTTATTGTAGCAATACAACTTTTATCTTATAATCACATTACATACATAAAATGAATTAATAATTTTTAATGTTCTTAAAAAAATCCTTAATCACTTTGCCTATGAAAAATTTGAATGTCAACTTTCTTTGCAGAAATTCAAACTGCGTATAATCTTTTTCTTAAATTTAAATGTAAAAGCTACATTTCGGCAGTATAAAAGGACAGCCGAAATGTTGTTTATTTCATAATTCTTTTAACCAGCGACTAGGTAAGAACTCCGAATTCTCTAAGGCCATTCCTAGGAGGTTCTCAGCGATTGCCTTTACGCTGTAATTAATCCTTTTGTGGACAGACAAGGATATTTCCTCAGACTTCCTTCAAAGTATAATTAACAGCGACGCTTTTTATTTAATTTTTTTCATTTGTACTACCAAGCGACTAGTTTCTTTTCAAATAAATTTAAAATCGTTTTAAAATCGAATAAAATACCCACGACCTCTTTTATTTTCCGACAAGGAGGAAGATTAAGGCTACATTTTTTTTAATGTTTTTGTAAGGTTAGTCACCCAATATGTACAAATTTTAATGAAAATCTATAAATCGTTTACTGAAACGACTACTCATCTGTGTTAAGGTCCGGTCTTACAGAAGAAAATATCTGCATATTTTTATAGGACTGCTTGATTTGTTTGCTAAATAAAAGCTGTTTAAAATCGAGGTCTACAAATTTTAAAAATATGTACATAAGTATGTATATATATATATTTTATTACCTATAGTAGAATTTGGACACGAAATTGTTTGCCTCTTTTATGCGGGAGCTTGTATAATAGGTTTTCCTAAAAACCACCCACCATTTCAGAACAATTTTTGAAGTGTATGCCATTTAAAATTGCAAACTTGTTTTTCTTTCAATTTCCTTTCGGCTATTGCCGTACAAATTTGGATTGACAAACAGCTACAAAACTTGCCTTCGGACATTTTACAATTTTTTGAATTGAATTTCCTTATTCTTTAGAAGTTTTTGATGGGAACACCTTCAGACTTTCTTTTGTGCACCCTAAAAATTAAATTCTTTAATTAAAATTTATCCATTGAATAGCGTTTCGACCTCAGACGACACTGCTTTTATGATAGAAGTTTTTCGCATTTTGCCATTCTAAGAATGAGAAGTCATAAAATTGATCCCGAAAGTAGAAACGACGGTTACCACCCTGAGGATATTCCTTTTTTCGCCTCGAACGATGCTGTCGTAAACCCCAATTTACAATGTCATAAATTATATCGCTATCGCTACTACAGTAGTAAAGAGCTGGTGGTAAAATGACCTTGAATATAAATGAGCGAATATTTACTTGAAGTAACCGCATATCCGATGGACAGAATGGGATTTGGGTGGATGGTCTTTGACCACTATCCCGTAGAGATTGTCAGCCAATATGTCAGATCATTTTTGGAGGCATGTTTACGAAACATAAAATTGGTAGTATACCTACAGTATACTCAAGGAAGGATTTCTGTTGGTAAAATATGGCGGTCGGTATAGAGGCCGGTTGGATTATTTAAGAATTGTTTACTTTTTTGGATTGAGATTTTATGCACATTTTTGTAGCGGACGTTAAGTTCTTTGATTATGAATAAGAAAATTGTTTTGAATAACAAATTGAAAAGGTGTAAGGGCTGAGAGATTATATAAATGGTGCTTGCAGATAAGATGGCCTTTCCAATATTAATGATGGAGATGATAGAGTGAAACAGTGGATCCGTCTGAATCTTATCGATAACATGTTTTTTTTTTTTTAATATTAATCTTTTGGTATATGTATAGCAAATAAGAGACACTGTTTGCGGTCAAGACTTCGAACTAGAGGAGGACTGAAAAGATCGATTACGTCTGCCCATGTATTTTCACTGGCTGCAGACTAAACATAAGAAACCATTATGTTTTATTATCAAACTTAAATCTTAATTAATTAATACTTTGTGACAAAAAAGAAATGGGCCTTAGCAATAAACATTTTTAGTCTCGACTTTAAATTTGCAAAAGCTCACAATTGCAAAATTTGTATGGAAAATATAGCCACAGTGAACTACGAATGTTTAGAGTCGAGACCAAAATTGTTTATTGCTAAGGCCCAATGTGTTTTCAACTGGTTTTAAAAATAATAAAAATTCTAATTTGATAACAAAAAAATTAAACCACTAAGAGAACAGTTTTATAAGATTTATGGTAAGGTCACGATAGGAGTGGAATCCGAGACAACCCGCGATACCAATAATCATTTTTAGTGTCCAGGCTAAAGTTTTCGAACTCACAATGGCGATATTTTCAATACAAAATTGCATATTGTGACCAGCAAAATATTTAGTGTGGAGGTTAGAAGTGATTAATAGTAAGGCCCAACGATCGTTACAATGTTATCTATGGTTGCGAAACCGAACGCATACCTTTCACCTACTTGCGATTTGAAGAAGGTGGCGCAAGCAAAAACTATTATATATCATTTGAGCAACAGCGCGCAGTAAAAAACCAAATCAAATGGAAGTAAATAAAAGGTTTTCCAATAAGAGGTGTTATTGTGAATTACCCGCTATTTCGGTAGCTGTCATTTTTGAAGCTTTTATTCTTTCACATTTGACAAGTAGAAACTACGCCATTATAAAAAATGGAACGATATACGCTTCAACAACTCATTGATATTATTAAAATTCACTACAAAAATGGTGAAAAAACGTCGTGTCTTTGCTAATTAAAAATTCATGGCTTAATAAGTGAAAAATTTATATGTTTAGGTTGGTGTTGGAGAAGATCTTGGTGTTCATTAGTCAACCGAGGAAGAAATCAAACATCACCAAACGATTTGGCAAATAAAATTTATGCTTCCATTGCAATTGCCGGTGTTGAAGGGTAGTGATGCGATGTCATGAGAACACAAGCGTTCTCACCTAGCCTCTCACTATCAACTCCTACTCTCACCTCCACGGGGTGACTGGTGGGTGCCTAGTACCTCGACTGGAGATTGGGTAACCAACCCCTTTGGAAGGTCGTTGGTGGCAGCAGACGAGAGAGCGGGGAGGAGTGTTGTTTTCTCACTAAGACACCTCCTCTGGTACCAGACGGCAGCGGAGGAGTTCCCTAGATGGAGCCAACGGTGGCGTCTACAGTTCCAGTCAGGCCGAACTATTTAGTGTAATCCCTATAGAGCTGCTCTGACATATTCGGATACCAGGTCTATAGGGATTTCCAATACCGAGCCAGGGTGTTGGAGAAGAGTTGGTGGCGGATGAACCCTTAATGGGCCAACGGCAGCGCTCACATCCCAGAGTGGGTTACTGGCACCGGAATAACCGGCCTGCTGTCCTAAGGTCAAGGGCCTGGCCCTCCAGGTTGGGGGTTGTGCCGTCGGGGTAACTTCCCGACCATTTAAAAAAACACTAGTTATGGGAGAGACACGTGAAGCCTCGGATAACGATTTCCCTCAAACGGCAACTAGACCCGGAACGTCAACGGACAACGATTTGAGAGTATGTACCTGGAACGTGCGAACGCTGTACACCCCAGGTGCTACTCAAAAACTTGAGTCTGTCCTCACGCGGTACAAGGCAGATATTACCGCGATCCAGGAGATACGATGGATAGGATCAGGTATGATGAAAAGGAAAAATTGCGATATTTATTACAGCTGCCATAAAAGATTGCATGTATTAGGATGCGGATTCGTCATGGGAAACCGGCTTAGGACAAAAGTCATTGACTTTAAGCCGATAAGTGATCGCCTAGCTGTGATCCGCATCAAAGCTACTTTCCAAAACATAAGCCTAATATGTGCACACGCCCCTACCGACGAGGCTGAAGACCCTATCAAGGAGGAGTTTTATGACCTCCTGGATGGAGCCTACGGAGCCTGTCCGGAGTACGATGTCAAAGTTGTGCTCGGGGACTTCAATGCTAAAATCGGAAAGGAAAACATCTTTGGCGGGTTAGTTGGTAAACACAGAATCCACGAAACGACCACAGACAACGGTTACCGACTAACTGACTTCGCGACAGCTCGTAATACGGTGATAAGTAGCACTAGGTTTCCAAGGCTAAGGATCCACACAGCAACCTGGCGCTCTCCAGACGGTCGACCATGTGCTAATCGACGCGAGGCACGCATCCAACATCCTCAACGTGCACACATTCCGCGGGGCAAACGTCGACTCTGACCATTTTCTTGTTGCGGCTAAGTTCAGAGCTCGACTATCCAACGAGAAGAAGCTGCGTTCCGCCCAGAAGAAGAAATTCAACGTTGGACGCCTTAGCACACCTGGAGTAGCCAGAGTCTACAAAGAGCGCCTGAGTGAGAAACTCTCCGCAGTGCATTCACCTACCACAAATGCCAACACCCAGTGGTCCCAGTATCGCGACATCATCAAAGAGGTAGCCGAAACCACCTTAGGGTACCAGCCACCCCAGAGAAAGAGCCCGTGGTATGATGATGAATGCGTACGCAGGAAGAAGGTGACAGAAGATGCACATATGAAGGCGCTGCAGCGCAAAACAAGGGCAGCGAGGGAAGAGTATCGAGCCAGGAGGAGGGAGGAGAAGAAAATCCTGCGTAGAAAGAAGAGGGCCTACGCAGTCTCCCAGCTCAAGGAGATCGAAGAGTCCCGCGATCGAAGCAACATCCGGAAGTTCTACAAGAAAGCCAAGCAACTGGCTGCTGGCTTCAAGACCGGAACGCAGGCTCTTCGAAACAGTGATGGAAACCTATTCACCGAAGCGCAGGGAATAGTAGATGTTTTTAAGCAGCACTTCCAGCAGCTGCTAAATGGGCATCATGTAGAGAGAGTGATAGGGCAAGAAGAGAACCCACGTCCAGTCAATGAAGATCCAGTTCCACCGCCCAGTATGGAAGAAGTTGGCTTAGCAATAAAAAAGCTAAAGAACAACAAGGCCGCCGGCTCTGATGGTTTACCAGCGGAGCTCTTCAAATACGGTGGTGATGTTTTGGTAGGGCGCATGCACCAAATCATCAACCAAGTATGGGTGGAAGAAAGTATGCCCGATGACTGGACTATCAGCTCCATATGCCCCATCTACAAAAAAGGCGATCCTATGTCTTGCAAGAACTATCGAGGCATATCCCTGCTTAATGTCGCATACAAGATCCTATCCAACGTACTGTGTGAACGTCTCAAACCGTTCTGCAACACACTAATCGGCACGTACCAGTGTGGCTTCCGGCCCGGCAGATCGACTATAGACCAAATTTTCACACTGAGGCAAATCCTGGAAAAGACCAATGAATTTCAAGTCGAGACTCACCACCTTTTCATCGACTTTAAAGCCGCATATGATAGCATTCATCGTCAGGAGCTTTATGTGGCGATGGCCGAATTCGGGATCCCGGCAAAACTGATCCAGCTATGTAGCGTGACGCTGGAGAAAACACGCTGCAATGTGCAATTTGGAAGTAGTTCCTCCGAGCTATTCCAAACATGCACCGGATTTCGGCAAGGAGACGCATTTTCATGTGACTTCTTCATTTTCGTGCTAGAGCAGATAGTGCGCAGGGCAGGTGTCAACACGGAAGGCACTATCTTCAACCGATCCGTCAAGCTACTGGGGTATGCAGACGATATTGACATCATCGGTCGCTCACAGCGTGCCGTGATAGAGGCTTTTACGGCGATTGAAGAACAGGCGAAATTCGTTGGTCTTGTAGTAAATGAGGACAAGACTAAGTACATGCTATCAACAAACAAACAAGCATCTGTCCACCGCCTAGGACAGAACGTCACTATTGATAGCAACAATTTCGAGGTAGTTAAGGAGTTTATCTACCTCGGAGTAAACATGAACTCCACAAATGACATCCTAGTGGAGATCCGGCGAAGAATTACCCTAGGAAACCGCTGCTACTTCGGTTTGGCAAAGCAATTGGGTTCAAAACTCCTAACTCGAAGGACAAAATGTTTGCTTTACAGAACCCTTATCCTGCCAGTTCTGCTTTATGGCGCCGAGTGCTGGACGATAAGCAGGAAGGGAGAGCTGATACTGGGCTCCTTCGAAAGAAAAATTCTTCGACGGATTTTTGGTCCTGTGTGCGAGGAGGGCGAATGGAGGAGAAGATACAACCGCGAACTCTATGAGCTGTACCAAGATGTGGATGTAGTCCAAAAGGCCAAAATACGTCGACTACATTGGCTCGGCCACATCGAGCGAATGGACAATAATGCTCCAGCTAAGAGGATCTTCGAATCCCAGCCGCCAGGTTCGAGACGACAAGGAAGACCGAACCTCCGTTTCAAAGACCAAGCCATCGCGGATGCCAGAGCGCTTGGTCTGGATAACTGGAAGCAGCGTGCCCGGGATCGCAGAGGATGGAAGGCTGCAGTGTCTCAGGCAGAGACTCTCCACGGGTCGGGAGCCCGTTAAATAAAAGTAAGTAAGTGCAATTGGAGCTATAGATTGCATTCATACTTCTGAATTTTATTTGTTTTTAATTTCAATTTCCACAAAATTCGTTACAATCTCAAGAAAACTTCAAAAATTCAAATTTACTGGTCAGGTTTGACAGGAACTGCAAGGCAAGGACATATACAGCGAAGTAAATGCTGTGTTCGAATTTTCGAACTTTCTTTAGCACACTATGTTTTTATTCATACCGATTCAAAGCATTTGCTAAGGGCTTTACTTTGCTAAAACCTTTCACTCAAAGCAAATGCTAGCTTTATTCATACGACCCATTGCCTTTTCAAGCTGCAGTGGCAATGTTGGCTTCTGATATGTGATTTCCTTCCTTTGATATCAGTCTGCATGTTGCTTGCTGACAGTTAGTGCGAAAACAATTTTTTTTGTCGTTCATAGCGGTCTGTCTAATTCTTCCTATCAGTGAACAAAAACTTTCCGTAATAAATTTAAGCCTAAATGTTTTCCGCTGTTTTAACTTACAGCCTAAAAATATGTACTTAAAAACCAAAATCCCACCGCGAAACAGTAAGCGCCTTAAATAATACGAGACAGTTATTATCAAAAGCTCTGAGCTTTTTTGCATATTTACAAAAGCTTTTCAAGAAATGAGGCGAATATCATTTTTGTTCATCTTATTCGACCTATCATTGTTTATCCACCTGTCAGCAAAGATAACTACAGAATTAGTCTATGTCTATGGCTCCGCTCCGATCGACACGTTGTGCTTTAACCGCCTCTACCAATTCAATGAAACATCTTCACTCGAGTCATTCGAAAACTAAATGGAGTAGGTTTAGCAGCCAGGTATATCTGCGCTCTTAAGCTAGTTAGTTCAGTTCGAATCGCACTACCGATCAGACTTACATTTCGCAAAAACGGGTAGTTGTAGTATATAGTTATATCGTATTTATTCAACGTGCATCAATATTGTTGCATATCTTATGAGAAAAAATATAAAACTCGTTCTTGGTTTGTACACAGCAAAGCTAGGCTTTGTCGATTGCGTAGTATCATCCGCGAAAACCTAACTCACTCATAATAAATTCGGTGCATTCAAACCACGAGGAATGTGCATGTGGTGTTATTTGATACACACAGATATTTTATCAACGAGTTGTGTAATTTTGCAGTTACTGAATTGAGTTGTGAATATAAGGAAGCTTCTAAGGAGCACAGTGGAATATACTTAGTGTGTGTGAAATCAAAAATAAATTGAACGTTAAAGCTAAAAAAAATTCGGAGATACAGTCCTAAGGTGAGATATTAAAGAACATTTTAAAAATTCGCAGTCATTACTCCCCGTATGAATTCGTAGCTTTTGTATAGAGATTTACTCGGCAGATGTCTATGTTTGGAATGGTGCTGCGCGCTCTCTGAATGGAGCTCAAGGCCATGTGTATCCAGCAATATGTTAATTTGGCGAATTTCATTATATTTTATTAACACGTTACCTTCTATATTCTTCTAAGCGAGTTGTACTGGCTTTTGTCATTTTATTCAGTTTTTGAAAGATGTTCAGCGAGCACATGCTTGCCAAAAATGGTGCTTATTCCATTACATGGCTTGACATCCAGGTATGAATTAAGTTGTAAGACGTTATTTTGCCAGTATTCACTAAGCCAATGGGTTTCATACGAGTCATTCAACTAATAAACAAACAAACGGGAACTGTAGGTATTTGAGCGTCAACATAGGATACCTATGTACTGTTTGCCGAGATTAAGTGAGTCATGGTATGATACTCGAATATGTCTGATATGTTGAATTTTTTTTGTATAAAACTTATTACCTAAAACTTCCCAATTAAATTTAAGATATACATATATTTTTATTTTGGAATGATGGTTTTTGCAAATTGGAGGTGTTAGCTGTGCGGATCTGGCATCGATCTTCACAAAGCCCGGAATGCTGTTGAAACATATTATTGTCCTTTGTAGGTGCAAGTCCTAGAGGTTGTAAAAATCTGGACCGAGGGTATTCCTACGGACCTGTTACTGTTATTTTATTCGTTTGTAGCTGCGATTGTTGAAGAACATTTTGGAAATATATACAGAAAATGGAACTTTAATAACTTTTTCTTTGTTTAATGAATTTTAACAAATTTGAGGATTAACCCTACAAATGTTTAATTTTTGCCTATGGGTTTACTAACCCTGCTTCAATATAAACTCAATAACTCATGCGCTAAAATTACGTATGTGGGTACATGAAAAAAATACCTCAGCAAGGAAAGTACCGATGAGGTGGTACGAAATTTGAAAACAAATTTTACAAAACCCCCTCCGTTACGCTGAGAACACTCCAAAACGTACAAAAAAAACAAAAAAAAAAACAAATAGAAGTGGTTAGTATTACCATTTCGACTGCTTCGTAGCGTAGCATTCAACACCAAAGAGCAACAATACAGAAAAAATCTCAAACGGTCAGCAAAGCGATCAAAATTCCATCGTCCTGCCAGTTAGCTGTGTTGTGCTCAATTAAGGATGAAAATAAACATTTTGAACAAATGGAAATTGTTTTGAGTTTCCCGTGCTGTATCTTTCAGCCAGTATAAAAGCTAAGAGTATACATGTTCAGGTTCACTCAACGGATGAGTGAATAACCTGTTGTTGTCGTAGCTTCCTTCCAAAAACGCTTATCATTCGAAATGGAAGTGGTTCGTTCTTTTGAATTTACAATCCGCACCAACAAATCCGTACTGAAAGGAAATCTGTTTCTTGCAACAAACGAACCGCCTCAAAGAGTGCACAAAGCCCAACTGAACTGCAATCATAGTGTTCGGTGTTTCGCCTATTTGCCTATGTTGGCATTGGCATCGACATTGTGCATTGGGGGTTTTGGCTTGAAGAGTTAAATCAGAAAGAGCAGTAGATCTAGATATATAATAAACGCAAAGCCTACCTATGCACTGTCGGTGCGAGTTTAAAATCCATTAAACTATTAACTACCCTTTGCTGTGGTAGTGATGGTGTATTTCCTTGCCTCTGTTAGGCCCTTAGGGACACCATACTCAAGTCCCAAAAAGATTCCGGAATCCGGATCTACTCCGATTGATTTTAATATGCTGACTTCTATGGTGATTGGAGGAAACAGGATGAGCGATGTGTAAGCGGATATTAGCGAGCCATTAAATTGTTAAACAGTGCGCGTGGATTTTAAGAACTACGTCGAGCGGAGAGAGACAGGATTGGCGATAAGTGAGAAGATAACGGAGAGGATATATAAAGGAGAAAAGGATGTAATAGGAGATGATGGCATTAAGTGGGTAAAGCCGCTTAAGGAATTTAGCTTTAAGCAACAAAATGCGAAGGGTAATAAAAAAAAGACTGTTTGTGGATTCAACTGCCTCCCTTATTACCAGATATTGCCATCAGTTAAAATTATGGTGTTATGCCTGCTTGAGGTAATTTTGGGGTCGGCTTTTTATGTTTGATCGATTAAACAAGCTGGAAATGTGATATTGGTTGCTCAAGAACGAATGGAATTTTGAAGTCAACAATGTAGAATATGGACCTTTCCGTATGGGAGACTTATACTGCTTTAGTTTACATTATTAATGATAATTGATTTAAATTATTATGGACTAGCTGACCCGGCAAACTTCTTACCGACTAAAATTTATTAAGATGGTGGACTTCATCGTTAAAAATTGTTTGTTTGAAAATTCGGGCGGTCATGACGGTCATGGCGATCACTCAAAGTTTGGCCAAGATGTAACAGCTTTGTATTGTGTAGTTTCTGGTCATCTTGGATTGCAGGTGAACGTGATAAATAAGTCACAGTGTTCAAACTATCGCATATGTATATTTCATTGCATCCTTCCTACCTACCTATCAATAATTCCAATTTATAATCACGAATTCCCTGTACCTACCTATCAATAATTCCAATTCATAATCAAAGTATCTTGGTTGTAATCAAACTCACACGTCGAGGTGTTCATCTCGCAAAATAAGGCAAAATAAAAAACAAAAAACCCTATTCCCATATAGATCTATGGCTTGGTGTTCTCCTACGTCCTACATCAAGCGCACCTCGTTGCGGTTCGCACTTCGAGTTTCATTTTCGTTTCACGCTGGCAAACATAAGGGGTTTTTCTTTTTTACTTCAGAGCACAACCAGAACTGCTATACAAAAAGTTCGTGTTTCTTTTTAGCTCAGATACATCAGAGCTCAGAATTTGTGTTTCTTTTTTAATTCAGAGCTCGATCAGAGCGCGCTCTATGAACTCAGAATAAATTGACTGAACAGGCTGAGTGAATAGCTGGGCCCTATTCCATAAAACAAATTATCAACTTTTCACTTAGCACTTGTCAAATTACATTTTTTGGCAAAGCGCTAAATGTTTCTGTTCCACAATATTCTTTGCAAAACTCACTTCACGCTAGCCAATTTTTGCAAAGCCTTTGCGCTCTTCTGAAAAATCTTTGCGATCTCTTGCAAAGTCTTTGCACTCTCCTGCAGAGTAAGCGTGCAAAGTGTTCCACAAAGCATTTAATCATCTTTGCATTTCTGTCGTATCACTTTTCACTTTGCATTGCTAAATAGAAGTTGTTAAAACGAGCCGCAAAATAAAAATTGAAAAAGAACTTGCAGTGATACATTAAATAAAAGAAATATTTATTTATAAAATTACTAGCTGACCCGGCTTGCGTCCAAAATCTTAAATGTTATGAATATAATAATTCCGAGTATGCGCATGCTGCTTCATGTTATTTGGTCAATGAAGTACATTATGTAAGTATAACAATGTCGATGTTTTTCAAGTCAAATCTCATGATTATTTACTCAAAAAAATTCTTGGTGTAAGAATTGGAAAATGTGGTACCTGACAATTAACACATGATTTGAAATTTCTTGTTCTGCGTATTAAAATGATATCAACAGGTGGCCAAAATAAATTGAATGAAGACTCTTAGCGAAAGTGCCGACGAAGTTTGTCCTCCTCGACGAAGAGACAATCTCCTCTACATAATTTTTAATGCAGTGTTACTTATTCCTTTTTGTAGTTCAATTAGTACAAATTCTTCCACATACTGGGATTTTTCAAGAAGAAGTTCGATTAACTCCAAATCACTTTCATTGCGGAATCAACTAATATTGTTAATAAATTAAAATTATACAAATCTTCGAGTTTATCAGACATTTTAAGAACTTTTCGTAACACTTTTTTGAATTTTCTGTAACTTTTTCGTAATTTTCTTCTCTGAAAGAAAATTTATCGCCAACACAGCCATATTGACAGTCTTTTGCATTCTTACCACGAAAGTAAAAGACCAAACTTAACCCATTCGATTCCCTTCAAGTGACGCTGCGCTTCACGTCAAGGACTTGTGCATGTGTGGATGGAACTTCAATTGGGGCAATTAGCACCATCTGTCATTATTTGGATATTGTTCATACAAAAATACTAAAAACGCTATAAAAGAATGGTGGGTTGGAGTAGGAAGGTGAAGATTTGGTTAGAAATATTTTTGATGCCAAATCTAAAAAAAAAACTACAAAAACAAATTTTCCTTAAAAAAAAAAGCAAAAATGTTGCCGACATGAACAGGAACACCCTAATTACCTGGCAGTATGAAATATACTTTACGACCCATTCTCATACCTACCAAAGTCGGTCGAACAAAAACTCATATCTTAACATTTTGAAAGCATTACTAGTTATAACAAAATGTAAAGCGATCGTTTACCCTGCAAACTCTTGACAAATTTATCAAAATTTGCTTTGAAAGAATAGGTTTTACAGTTTCTGTGGAACGAAATAGAATAATTATTTGCAAAGGCTTTGCAAATTACACTTTTCAATAAAAACTTTGCACTTTGCACAATATAACGTACGTGGGACAGGAATTGCAAAGACTTTGCATATATTACACTTGAATTTAAATTTTTCATTTATCAAATTTTAAAGTTCTAAGGAAAAAAAGTTTTTCAAATTGACGACAAATTTGACGAGTGTGGAGTGAAAAGTTGATAATTTGTTTTGTGGAATAGGGCCCTGATTACACGCTTCAGTTAAAATTAACAGAAAAAAAATGGGATAAGCAAAATAGTTGAAATGGTGGACAAACCTTTTTGTTTTGGAACTGAAAATCATCTAATTTAATAAATAACAATTAGTAAATATTAATTTATGCATTTATGACAACTATATGCTGAAGTGTGTTTCATAAATACCTCAGAACAATCTGAGCACGCCCGCTTCAGAGCGGACTCATATCGAGCTCAGTTAAGAGTATGGGATAATTGATCCACAAGGCAAAGTTCGTCTGACGCGTTTTTTCGCACGTTTTTCAATGAGTATCGCTTAAATATCGATTCTAAGCAAAAGCGGGTTTGAAGCGATGCATAACATCAACATCCAGTTCTTTTGACAAACGCTATACTTTAACCTGAAATTCTCAATTCACTTTTGTGTACCAAATAATACCGGGCATACAAAAAAAAGAACTTATTATCGAGTTTCATAGGATAAGGTCTAGCTTAATTTAACGCTTTTAAAAAAATGAGATGTGAAATAGTCATTCCGTATTGGACCATCCACAGCTCTCGGTTTTTAGCACCCTAAGTGTGCAAGAGAATGTATGATGCTTTTTGTTAGTGTCTCTAAGCACATGCCCCGATTAATTTAGTTGTAATTCTGTTGTCCATTGTCAGAGTGGTTAAACAAATCAGAGGGTGATATTCTTATAAGAATTGCATTGTATAGTTTGATGACGAAAGATGAACCTTTAGGTAATTTATGGTAATTCATGGTAAATACATGACTTTTAACTGTCAATATGAAGCGTTATTGAACAGACTCTATTAACCGGTTCCAGTTCAGTTGGCGCCTAATTAAATAGTCATCACCGCTAGTTGAACAATTATTCCTAGTGAATTAACGGGTATGCCAGCCGATCGATATCTCACTAATATACAGTGACTTATTATCTCCAATGCCACGGCCTTTATAAAGCTTATTCATATAGTTTGCTAACAACTTGTGCCTACTCGTATTTGATGCTTTCACACATTTCGCTAAGTCATCTGAATGATCCGCGATATCGTTAAAACCTGTTTTTATTAGAAGTGTACATTTTGCCTCCATCTGCTTGTCAATTAGGTGCGTTAATCACTGCAAATTAGCCCGATTGTAAGTATATGCATTCCTGTGGAAAACTACACAGGGCATTTGAGAAAAACACTAATGTAGACCTACCTATAATTGACAAAACTTTCCGTGCATAAATGTAATCATCATCTACAGCTTAGCCCACCTGAACATACTATCGATTGCGCTATCTTCATTACAAAACCTAATGATGCTCTTTATTTCCAGAATTCTGCTTCTGAATATAATTATCGGTAACGTAAGCACTGGAGAGTAATGTCGGCTGCACAAGTTAGCAGCACCGAATAGAGGTCATTTCCGTCTTCTTTCATTACGATGATATAATAATATTTGCCAATGGGTACAAATAGATGACAAAGAATCGTAACCAATTTGGCTTTGGACGAACATAAAACGCAAATTCTCCTGATTCAGCTGTGTTAGTATCTATGTACATGTCACACTACTTTGTGAAGGTTTTCCGCCCAGTGTTTGAAGATATTATTCATTCACTGCCACTGCCGCTGTTGATGGTTTTGCTGACTGCTCTCAAATGCCACCAGGCGAATATGTAGATTTTACAATTCTCCGGGCGAGTTGGCAAATAAAATGCATTCCCAGATGCATTTTTGCGACCAGTATTTTTCCATAGTTTACAGTTTTTAATTATTGTTTGCACGTTTGTTTTTTGTTTTATTTAACCACACATTGTTCAAAGTAGAAATGCCCAAAACATGTACAAGTTTCTATGAGTAATTAAAGTGACGATTTGAGATTCAAAATAGTCTGTGGTAGTTTTTAATTCGATTTGTTGTTATTTTTTGTTCAGTAGTAGGTACCTACATACCATTTCGAATGTAAGAGTAAGAGGATCAAGGCTATTTTTTGGGTTTTATGTAAATTGGATCTGAATGAAACCGAAATTATAATGTGCATAAAATGTTGGTATTGGTAGATTGGTAAGGTCATTCATAAGCATTTTAAAAGAAAGATCGTGTGATGAAAAATGAAATAGTGTGTTGCGTTACATAACTGTTTACAGAAAAATGCTGGCTTGTTAAAAAGTTGAAGGTCAATTGGTGATAAATAAAGTTGATGCACTTGCATTCGAATGTGTAATATGTTGTTTTCAAAGGAGTTGATTTTTTGTTAAATGGTTTAGAATATAGCTGCTTGGAGTGGCAATACCAAATTGATATTACAAGAATTTGTCAAATGTGCATGAAGATATGAAATATGGTACAAACATGAATTGATTGAGATTAAAAGCGATTGCCGGATGCTTGAGTTTGAATGAGTAAGGCATTTAGAAAGATGTAGATATTACGTTCGTTGTAGTAAAATTAGCAGAGCAAATACAGCGCACCAAGTGCGATATTGAATAGTTAATGAAGTAACGCTACGTAGTTTGTAGTATTACGATTCATAGTTATATTTGGAAAAAAAAAACTATAATGCATATTGTGAATTTTTACGCTACAATTACAGTTCGTCACTTTATTCCATACTTAAGTAAATGTTAAAAAAAAATATCAAAATTCCGCAATTTCGGTGATTAAAAGATGTAAATGCAATTTATTTATTTTCTAACCACTGACCTTTTCCTGACCATTTGGAATTAAATTTGTATGGCTGTGTAGAATATTAAACAAGAACAATTCTTGCATACCTACTCATCTTCTATCATTATTACATTACAATTACTGAACCGGTAAATAAAGGCAGTTTTGAAGCATCCTTAATTTGATATTGTTGTCATTTATAAATTTTATTTGGACTTTTTCAACTAACGTCTTATGTCCTCACCTTTAAGACAGAGGTAGCAAATATGTCACAATATATTACGCAAATTTTGCAACCGTCAGATCAGTAAGTTTTTAATTAGGTACCTACTATAAATTTAAAATATTTCAATTACAAATATTGTGATTTTGTTAGGTACCTACACCTACATAAGAAAAAATGCAAATGAAGTACTCAAATGGGGAGAGTGATGGCGGATGATTGGCTCAACACTCTTTTGCAAATGCCTTTGACATAATCGTACTGTCATAAATTTGCTCCAATGTCTCATGTTATTTTTCAGAATCCTTGCTAAAACGCGTGCACTTTCATCTTCTAGACTGTGCTGCCTTTAAACTAGGACATTTTTTGTATTGAGAAATTAATTTAGATAAATATTATCCGTGTCCGCATAGTAGTTTAAAAGCCATTTGCATGGACCGCAAGTATATACCAGTATATTGATTTACTTGCAAACACTGCATTATATATATATTTTGAATTGATCAATTATCAAGTGTTCACCTTATCGACCTCATTTATTATCTCGTAACTAGGTTACTACCTAAACGATACTCGTTTTAAGATCTAACTGACTTTATGCTATAACTTTCACCCCTCTGCGTTTACTGTTCAACTTACACGAAACAATTATATCCGCTTTATATAATATGTTATGTAGTTAATGACTGTTAATTATCGTTATAAGTTCCATTCCAAGGGCCATGAAAGGGCACTTCTAATTTCCAAATAAGAATGTTTCTAATACGCTAACGACGCCGACGCTTTCTGTAAATGGGGCCATTTGGTTGCAATTTTATTGGCATCTCTATTGACCGAGAGAGTTATGGGCGGCGGATTACATGCCATTAAATTTATCGTAAATCAAGGTAAACTCTTATTTGCTGTACAGCATGTCAAATCAATTCGAATTACATATACGTACATTAAACCAAAACCAAACAACTCTTGAGGTATATCGTATCAGACTCTTCTGTGATTGACAATTTCAAGGTTGACCACATCGAAATCGAAATTATCTTCCTGTTCGAGTCATGGGTACATATAAAGGTATGTGTTGTTTATTTACTTATTCGTTGCCCATTTCAAGCAAACTGGTTCAACCGCATACGAAGTAACTATTTTGTTTTTCATGTTATACCTAGAAATAGGTATAGGTAGATAATTAGATGTACCGCAGCTGCATTGTGACCGTTTTTCTGCTGACGTAATTACAAAAGTTAACCAAAGCAAAAGCCAAAAACTAAACTTCAAACGGAAAAATTAATTCAATGGAAAATTGCAAAGCTCTGCACTGTAAAACCACTACCGGGCAGACATGTTCATTTTACAGTGACTGAGAGCAACAAATGAGAATACCAAATATAGCTTCATATAGGTTTGTAAAACAATGCGACTACAGCCAACGCAAAAAGAAATGCTTTAAGACCGAATATGTATTCGGATGGATGTTAAGATATGAACGTCGATTTTCCTGCAGCTGTAAAGCAGGTTGCCAAATAATGCCAATAAAGTATTACACTTCTGTCTGGCTATATCGGTTGTGAGTGTGACCTTCAATAAAGGGGAGGGCAAACGCTTTAATAGTTACGAACAATGTGGAATAAAGATCTGTATTACTATAACTCCTAGCACAGGAGATGACGTTAATGTCAAATATGCCTATTGTATATTTTAAAAATGCTTAGCGAGACAAAAAGGTAAAAGGAAAGTTATAAGCCTGTGTAATAAAGGGAAGTAGGATTTAAATTTTTATTAAACAACAGCGGCTTGACAAACGAACTTAGTTTTTGCTTTATTTCAAAACAAATAAATAGTTAGCTTCTCACAACCATTCGTTTTGTTTGAGTTTTTCATTTTTGGAACGAATGGAAGGAATCTACAATATTTTGTCTAGTCTAAACGGATAATTGACAGTTTTACTCTCGGATGTTTGTCAGACGTTCGCTCTTGCGACAATGAAATTTTGTTTGGAAAAAGACACCGTTTTAATGTCTACCACAGCTTTTCCTACTCTAATTAGTCTTAGATTACCAGCACTCCTCTCGTACCCCGACGTAGAGAGCTCTCAATATTTTCCATAACACGATAGGAAAAGCTTACCTGTCGGAATGTGCCAAACGCAGCAAAATGTTAAAATATTCATTGAAGTAAAATACTGAATCGAATTGTCGGTTTAGAGTGCTATTTATAAAACGCTGGAGAACTTATTTCCAATAAAAAATTTATTGAATAATACTGCGTCACATCCGAGAGTATCTGTAACTGTCATGAAAGAGCTTCCCAATTGGCCGTTTGGACTCGGCATAGAATTGTAAATTCGTCTCAAAAATTGAAAACTCACACAAATCTACGGACCTGTTGCACCAACTACCTGTTTATTTTATTTTATTTTTTAATAATAATATATAAAGATATGTGTTTTCTGCAACGCAAGGGTCGCATTTATTTATTTGTGTTTTTGAAAGCGTAAAGGATAAAGAAAGTTTAATTATTTATTGTTGTCCGTAAAAGCCTTTCCACGTTTAGTTCAATTAAAAGGCTATGGTATACCTCCCTGAGGATATGTTACTAGTATACTCTCCCTACTATTACGATTTCATAGGCATACCTGGTCTTGTTTGTGCATTACGAATTCTTTCCATAAATTTCATTAAAAGTGCCTCTAAAATAGGTCCAGTATCTCCAATGTAAAGTGTGCTGGAGAGAGTTCAGATTTAAGCTCCCAAAAAGTACAAACGACACTTTAATGGCTTCTCTCTGCGCCGTCTCTCGCAAACTGCTGAATAATATTTGAGTGTCTTACCTAATTGTATTAAAAATACTTCTTTCGTTTGGATTCGGCATTAAGAAATATTCCTCTTCTGATACGTCAAATATTTCTCTTTAAATGAATCACTTTTCTCCTCGACTGTAGTATTAACTCTTGCATGCATTCGATCTTTCGTTACGGATGAGTCATTTTGCATTGGCGACCATCAGCATAGTGGTCTGAAATTTAATGGTTAGAGTCGATAGAGTGTGGAATATTGCAAGAATATTGTTGTATCTACATAAATAAAAAAAATTAATTCGGACTATGGCAATATGGCATAAACAAATTTTTGTTGCATTCCGTTTTTTTTTCTCTTTTGCAACATCAGCGGTCTGTACCGGTACTAGGTAGCACCAAGTAAAAACCTGGTGCTAGACGGGGTTTATTTTTAGTTGCTTAATGCTTAAGTAATATTAACCGTAATAAGTGAAACGAATTCAAGCCATATGGTTATTAAATGAAAAATGAATTGATGTTCGAACATTTTACGAGTACCTACGCATTCAAAATGTCCATTTTAATTGTTTTGTATTAAATTACATATTATGTGGAAATGTATGTTATTATTTGGCCAGGTGCACATTATCAAAATTTTCAAGCTATATAGTACAGGATATCTTGCTGTGATTCGGCCGAGTAGTCTGTTGTTTGTTTTAAGCAGACTATGTTATTTAGGGCCGTTTGCTCGTACGACTCTTAACGATTTAAGTTCTGCTTAAATACTTATGGGTTACTTTTTTCAGGTCATAAACTGTCACATAAGAGTTTATGTGGAACTTAGATCGCTATGAGTTGTATCAGCAAACGGCCCTTAAACGCGGATAATTATTTATATTGGGTAAGATACAGGGTTATGATTATGAGTGCGGAGAACCGTCGGATGCTACATAGCACTTTAGCGGATTTGTATTTGCTAATCACTTAAGAGACGCCTTATTTTTCAGATAGGGATTTAGGTATTTAAAAAACATTTTTTGCTTACTACTTGAAAGTAAAAGAACATTTGAAGTATACTTATAATAAAGACTCAATTCATTTACAGAAAATGTTATCACTACCAAAGTCCTTACGTTAATTAATGAGAGCCGGACGCAGTACCTACTAAATCAAATACTTTGGATACATCTGCAGTAACTGCCCTAACATTCATCAGATTGATTAATGAATTGGTTTCATTCCCAGGATTTAACTATAATGGGGTCATTAGGATTAAGCAATTTCTTTTAAGGCATCTAGCCCATAACGTGGTAATTGATAGTGTTCTCCCCAGTTATAAAAGGACTCTTATCTACCCCTAATCCAACTGCGTGAGTTTTAGCAAATGACCGCTGTATTAACTTGAGAAGTTATTTTCCACTACTTATCTCTTTTTTTTGAAGAAAATGTGAGAAGATACAATAGATTCTGACTATGGGGAAATGAATGCAATATACGTATACCGCCTGGAGTCAGGTTAATTACTTTGCACAATATCAGTCAAATGTATGATTTTGAAATTGTCTCGTTTTATTTTCTAAGTTGTTAGTATTGCATATAAATGTGGCTTTACACGTTTCAACAATAAAATTATTTATCATATTATAAATCATGGTAACAACAATAAGGCAGAAAGCAATTTTATAGTCAGACGCATATTTTAATAAAATTTTTTTTCTCACCATTTGAGGTTAAAGGGCCTATGTACTTTTATCTTTATTACTTGACATTTGTGGCAAACTTTTCTGTTTTTGCTATAAGTCTCCTTCGGTTGCGGTATGCGGAAACTTTGTTAAGAGCTTGCTTACCTGGGTATATATGCATATTTCGCATGTAAGTAGGTTCTAATAAGGTAATTACGAATTTTAAGTAGATATAGTTTTGGGTAAATACGGATACAATCTTCATTTTAGACACGAACGCCACTGATTTCAAAGTAAGTTTGTCGTTTTCCTATTGCGAAAATAATTTTTTTGGAAGTTTCTCTCCCGAGTGTCATTTACAGGATAACTTAAATTTAGAGTTATGGCCCCAAATCTTCTCGCAAAGAGGGAATTTAAACTTAAATGCAATAATCGTCAACAATACGCAATGACACTTGGTCAGGTCAGTGCAGTTAAATGTTCAGTTGATAGGTTAATTTTTCAATAGATATTCTGCCTCGGTCTCTGTTTCTCTTTTTCTATATCATTATATTAAATAGGTGTAGCTTACACCATTTAACCACTTTTTACTGCCTTAACGTAATATGCAAGGATGAATGTTATACGCGGTCCTACGAAGCCGTTTATCTTCGACATTACACAATTGTATCTGCCAAAGAAGACTACATAATGGCATAATGTGTGGTCTTTTAATAAAAAAAAAATTAAAAAGTTTTCATAATTGCAGTCAAAATATTAAGGGGTATCAATGTCTGATGAATTTCCAACATCAACCACTACATGTCTTTTGCAAATAAAGACAACCCTTGTTGAGTGCACATTTTTGTTTTGCTTGACAATGCAAAGGACTCATTATTGTATAAATAACTACATTCGAGGGCAGTCTCAATATCTCCTGTCATTTATCGTGCTACAATAAATTTGTAAAAGTAATTAAGTAAAAAATATCGAATACCACACATTCGCCAACATTTTATTTGGCCCCAGGCTCCATTCCAAATTAAAACGATATTGTGCAATGTGCAGTATCAACGTATATATGACCAAACAACCCTGCCAATTACACGGAAGTATAATGAAGAACGAAGAAATCAAGGTTAGGATGAAAATGACTGCAACAGATACATAAAATATATTATATGAATGTTTATAGATATTAAGTTGCAGTTACCTTATCCATTGGCAAAAATTCTGAGAATGTACAAAATAGTTTAGCACCCATTGATTAAAACTCGATTGGCAATGTTTCCACTGTAAGCTATCAGGAAGCGAGCACTGTATAATATGGTGTCCTCAGTGTGGAGGACTTGTAAAAGTAAAAAGGAACACAATTATGGAAATTAATTATCTTTTGAATAATGTGATGTACCTTTTTGCCTAAGGGAAGATGTCAAATTTTTTTGTTTCTTTTTTTTTATTAAATTTCGGTTTAAAAGGGATTGGTAACAAACTTTTTATTCCTTTTCAGTGTATACAAATTATGGTAATTATAAATCAAAAATCATTAGAAGAACGAACACACTTTGTGTGTACAAATTGAATTAAAGATAGCGTTCTTAATTCTTGTTTGTGGTTTTTTAATACATTCTAGGGGATGTCTAGGTTTTGACAATTTTTCGATTACTTGCAATTAATTGAGATACAAACTTATTGACCGTGAACATTAAAAAAGATGAGTGCCAGATGCAGAAGCATTAAAATTTAATGAATTCGATGAACTCCATCACCATACAACAAAATCTTGATTGATTGATTAATTGATTTAGGTTTGGTACAACTGTTTAGCATCATTTGGAACTGCTTAACTTTGTAACACACTTTTAAAATAAATTTCAAATAACGGAAGTAATCTCATATCGCTTCAGATACCTATAAAATTCACATTTTTTGTACTTTTTAATTTAACTACGCATTGTATTGTATGAAATGAACTTGTAGACTGTAAAATGTCAACTGTTAATCTCTCTAATATGATAGTTGAACACTTGAACTTGGTGTGCAACAATTCTGTATTGGTTTAATGCGTAAAACGAACAAGGTTAATTTGCGCAAGTTAAAAGAGGCTTCTGTGAAATGTAATACCAAGAAGTCTTAATAGTTATCATCAGTGAATGCACATTTAACCGGTTAAGCCTCTTTCTGAATACCGAACGAAAGGGAAGGCAAGTATAAGATAAACCCGTAATTATCCGTCGAAGGTCGTTTGTATCACAGATACTTCGAAGTCAGACCTACAAGAGTATTTCAAGATCAAAAAATACCAAGTTGAGTCAGAAGCAGATACCTGAGTTTTTTTTTCGATTCCAAGTGTTCATTTTTCTGACGCACATTTTTGAGGAGACGATTAAATATCAGTTTTAGCTTTAACGGTGTAAAGCTTGTATTAAAATAGATGACGGACCGGTTTTTTAAAACTTTTTTTGTGTATACTATGCATATGCGCTTGGGCTTGCCTTCTTTATAATGTGCAGACAAACCGAGGATACAATAACGATTTTTAGTGCATATCCCCATTCCGGATTTCTCTTTTTATGTTGGCAACTAATATTTTATTGGTTCAACTTAAACTTTATCTTAATATTTATTTATTTTATTTTTTTTATTTATTTTCTCTTTTACTAAAATGGGAAATATTGCAGATTTGGAAAAATGATAAAGTGTACAGATACACCGCATTTTAAAGATTTTTGTAATTCCTTAAGCGCACGCAAAAGTATAAAAAATTAAAAATGCAATAGCAGTTAGCAAAACCTTTGTAATCTTAGATACAAAAAAACCTAACTCTTTACTAACACATTTCGAATCCTTTCAAAACACTTTGCTTCAAGCAAGCTTTCAGACACTCTTAGAGACTATAATCATATACTTGAACTGGTGATTTACATGATATCTCTAATGATTCCGATAACACTTAATAAAGTAGGTCCTTCCGCAAAATACGTCTTCACTCAATTTGAAGCAGCATTTGAGATATTTTCAAATAATAACGAATTCAAACTCGAAAGGAAAACGTTAAAGGAGAATGAGAATAATGCTGTAATTTTTTTTTCCACTGATGGTTAGATTGTTTGTACGGCAACAATGTCGGCACTGTGAGTACTTTCAATTTAAAACGGAAGGGAACAAGAAGCAAACAAAAAGCAAGAAAAAAATTAGAAGCAACACCCGCACGAAGTCAATTTCACCCTTGATGAAATCCACTTGCAATTTTTCAGTCACCACAATGACATCCGGTTCTTGCATGGAATTGGTGCCAGTGGTGGTGTCGGGACTGGCGTTATAACGCGTTTTTGTTAAGGAATGAGATGGAATTGGTGATGATCATTAAGTGGGTGTTTTTTGTTTGTTTTATTTATTTTGGCTTTTTTTCTCCTTTTATGTTGGAATATAAAACAAATTATAATAAGATTGCCCGACATTACCCGTGGTGGATATATTACTTGTGCTTAACTTTTGTGCTATCAAACAAACAGGCAAACGAGTTTTGTCGCAAATGTGCGTGCGTGTTGTATCAGTGGAAATCACCCTAGGGGTGGTGTGCAATCCGGCACAATCACCGATGTATTGTACATGAACAAACAAAAATAGCCCCAGGGGAATTGTTTTGCTTTTTCGTTTTAATGTACTTTACCAAAGCAAACTGTTGTAGTCTTTGTCGTCTTTTTTCTTTTTTTATAATTTGAATGTGCAGGAATCCAAACAACTGTGAAAAGAATTAAGTATGGGCCACAAGAAATATCACAAAGAAAGTTATTGAATGTATTTCAGTGAGAATGCAGTTAGGTAGATATCGAATATAGTAAATTTATCAAATAGTATAGCTACGAGTATTCACTGCACTCTATGATATAGTTTTCCCACCCGCTTTAAGAACTTTTATTTTGTTTTATCGACCTACATATACATATATATCCTTAGTGCTTAAGTTGGAAGAACTAAAATAAAATTGATTGCTTTAGTGAAATCTAATATATCAAACGAATAGTGCTAATGGCATCCGATCCTGCTAATGGCAACGATTCTTGGTCAAGGGTAAAGTAAATAGTCAGCAATGTAAATCACATTTCTAAATTGGAAACATTCCGGTGGAAATATTATTATCCCCGGTAGGAGTTGGGGTATATTTTGCGCCATAGATAAATAATAAACAATACAGGCTTCTTTGTTGAAATGAAAGCAATAGCGGTTTGACCATATCGAAAAAGGATTACTTAACAAACTATCTCAAAAATATTGAAGTCTAATTGTACAATTTTTCGGGCAAACGATTAAGAAGTCCTTTTTAAAAATAGCTAAAAACCCGTCTGATAATTTTTGAGTAAATACAGCAACTTGTATGTGAGCTATCGTGTTTATCAAAAATATGAAAATATGCCCTCAAATATTACAGATATTACCCACATGATCTATATAATTATATAATTGATTTACATGATTTACTATAACTGTTGGATATTGTAAGCCATGGAAATCAATGATCTATAAGATCACATCAAAAAAGGGCATTTTAAAATTCCTTTACAATAAAAATAAGCTTGACTGTTCTTATAATCAATCAAATGTATTGCGTCATCAAATAAAAGTCTTGGACTACTCACTTATTCTCATTCCTCATTACACACTTATCGGCGGGCATATTTAACTTTAAACTGTCCTCGCCCTTACTGACACTAATAGTACGAGTATTTTAAACACTTCGTGGAGCGCAAATAAGTTATTTTATTTAAAGCTTAAACTTGCATCATCATCTTGTCCTAACTATGTAGGGTGAGTTTTTTTTTTATCTCCTGATTCCCCCGGATTTATTTTCTTTTAAGGGTAAGGTATAGATATGCAAGGTATATATAATGCATTTCTGGAGCACGCCATTGCACCCTTTAATTGATTAACATTAGTTGAGCGGTAAATTAAATACCTACATGTCTCCAATGTTTGTACAACATACTGTTACACGAAAAAAGTGAAATACAAAACACCACATCATCATAGTTGTCTTGCTTCTGATTGCAATAAATCAGATGCGAAAACCATAAATGTGTATTTGCTACTTCCTTGTTTAAGAATGGCACAATAGGGACAATTGTAGTAAATCATGTATGAGGTTGAGGAGTGGGTAGTGAGATTGAAAAAAAATAAGAGTAAATACCTACCTTCATAACTTACAAATGAATTTTGTTTGCAATAAATTTTCGTTTTTTATCTACCTAGGTATATGAGAAGGATTTTATTTATAGAAGGATTTTCTTTCCGGGGAATAAAATAAAGGTATTAATTTTCCGAATTCAAGATTGTTTATTTCAGAGTAAAATGAAAGTAAGCTATGTATTATTTCCGTTTTAATTTTTAAGACTGTAAAAATTGATTTATGATCTTGATTGGTGTAGGTGTATCAAATGCCTTTATTTGTGGTGAAAAACGATCACATACGATAGGATAGGAGCCTTACAAATATTTATTTATAAAAATATAACAAACTCATGCTAGCTAGAAATACGAACAACAACAGAGGGTTGCATCAACCTGAATCAAACAAACAAGAAATGCTCCGCTGAATATCAGAATAAAAGTCAATCTATATCGCCAGATAGGTGTGTAAATCCATTTAAAGTTTAAAAATTAATGCAATAAAATAATAGGATTGGATATTCATCGTACCGTATTTCCCAGATATGAATTTGATGGAATATGCAAATATGTATGAATACATAATTCAGACCAAAAATAAAGTGGTTACCTCTGCAGAGTGTGTCGTTATGCTTATTAGAGTTGTACTGTTAACGTTAATCCTAGAATAATTTATTTAAACAAATCTGTAAAAGAGCATTCTCTTGCTCACCTCGTGTATTCTATGAAATCGATTTTACACTTATTGGAATGTGTGTGCATAGCAGGTTGCTAACTATGTGTGTATGTTGTATGTAGCATAGGTATATTAAACTGGCTTTGTACAATTGTAAAACTAATTTCCATATGAGAAGCAGGCGATACTTAGGCACTTGACTGTTTTCCTCAAGATACATTTACTTAAATTCAGTTTATTTATTTTATATCAACGAATTGCCATTAATTGATGTCTAGCGTGTCACTTATACTTGACTGATGTCAGCGACAAGTGTTTTTTTTTAATCTTCAATAAAAACCAAAAACATAGCTTTTTACCGACAATACTGATGCAAGTTTTGATCTGAACAACTTAGCTGAAGTTTTGCAAAAACTCAAAAATGTCATATAATGAAATCCTGTTTAGGGGATACGTTGTGTCACTAAAAAAGTAAAATTTAAATTTGTAGGTACATATACATATCTAACCTGACGAGGGATTAAATATTTCCATTTTAAATAAATTTTAAAAATGTTTTAATTTGTAATATTCTTTTAGAATTAAGGGTACTACCAACTACTAGTGATAAATTTTTTTTTGTGTCGTGTATTTCGAAACAAAAGGTGATAGTTCCTAATTTCTTGTTTTTTGTTAATATATACGCTGAATGTCGAATAGCATAGTCCCGTCTATGCTCTTTTGCGTAAGATTGCCCTCTAACACCCAAAATATATAAATCCATCTGCAAGCATTCACAGTTTCATTCAAAATGTCTCTCACAAGAGGAAGGATAATAATTATTTTAATTAAAGAATATACATATGTATTTATGATAACTATATGTACTCTGTCCACAATATAGATATATTAAAATGTTTTTTTCCGCTTTCAGCAACTTTGGAAATTTATATATCCTCAACTTCAATTGAATCAGCTGCACCATAACTAGCCTTTCAACCCCCATCATTAGTGAATAATTCATATTGGACTATTCCGACAATAAAACGGAGTACCAAAACTTTTCTCGCACAGAACCGCAAACAAATAAATTTAATCATGGACGCTGAATCAGAGGGTGTCCCGCCAATCGAGGCAGCCGCACCCGAAATGGATTTAGCCGCACGTCGCCGCCTTTTCATGTCACAACCATCAACTTTAGCTACGAGGAAACAACAAGCTGTGTGTGTACGACGGGCTCACAAAATGTACGGAACGGCCAAGAACCCAAACATTGTGCTTGATGGCCTGAATATGACAGTCCCAAAGGGAGCAATGTAAGTTTATTTCAAGAGGGGCGCTAACATTTAAGGATTTCTATTTTGTTCTAAGTACATATTGCTTTACTTTCATCTGTCATATCAAGGGATGTGCATCCTTTCCATTTAAAATACATACTTGTTGTCTACAATCAAGGATTTCTATTTTGTTATATATAAATTTTCATGAAAAGTGTAAAGCGAAAAACTAGGTTTAGATGTATTTTTTCGTTGGCTTGGCATATTAAATTGAGACTCTTCCTGCAGCTTTGAACAAAGTGCCAGATACACACACCATTTAAATGGCTTTTTCTGGCACAAATCAGTTCTCATATGAGACTATTCTTTAACATCTTTTTCCTTTGCAGTACAGTCATTGTTCGTTTAAACGTTTAGTCGACTTGTGCATTAAAGTTTCTAGAATGCATTCAACCGTTAAGTTTATTATTCACTTGATCTATATGTAAGGCGAGCAGTAAACGGACAACAATTAATTTCTATCAGTCTACTTACAGGTTGCCCTATTTCAAGGATCGTTGTATATTTCTGTTTCGCTAAGCATTATTTTTATAATATAGGTACTATCAGAGTAGACATGATACTTATATAAATCACCCAAAAACATAGCAGTACTCCTATACTATAATATAGCTGGAGATTAATTTCGAACGAAATCAACACTCTGTTTATATCTACCCCTTACGCGGTCGTTGCTTCGGAACATCTTCCTTTTTTTATCTACGAGTACGTATCCAATTTTTTTTCTTCTTCAAACTCCAATGTCAATAAGGTCTACACACTCGATAGCCATGCTTGAGTTTTCCGTATCAACATGATGAAGCACTTGGCTATTGTGTCGGCATTATAGATACCTATCTTTTGTGACTCATTAAGTAACACAGCGGAACGAAATGGTAAGTCAAACGTTGCTTTTTATGCTTCAGCAACAAATTGTGTTCTTCCGCTTACAGATATGCTGATATATTGCTCACTACTTGTATATCTCAGTTCATATTACTCATACTTACCTATATTTTTTATCTGCCTTTTCGGTATCGTCTTACACAAGTGTTACAGCATCGTTTAGCACTATATTGTTGTTTGGCTTTGCTCTTTTTCCAATTGGCATCTTAAAATATTTCATGGTCATCGGTGATGGCAGTAATGTTGTAAATAAGATACACCATAGACAAAAATGCAAATATCGAGCCATATGGGCTGTATTGTATTTATAATACTTGGCATTGACCGGCTCATCAATGTTGTTTAACGAAAGCGTAAGAAGGGGAGCTGACAAAAATGCTGCTGTTGTCATTAAGTGATTAGTAGGTACTTGTCTTGATATATATAAAAGCATTTTGTTTTTTAATATATTTCCCACATGGAAGCGAAACATTATATGTTTTGGGCTTCGGGCCCAGTCCTTACAACCATTTGTGTGTGACTTTTTATTTTTGAAGACAAATGTAAGGGACAATTATACGCCGGTAAATTGAAAAACTGTATCAGAAAAGACTTACGTGGGAAGTACAGCGATTGATGGTTTGGTGGACAGACAAGGGCTTTTCCTCAGTCTTCCTTAACATTATCAATTACAGTATCGCTTCTTTTGTTAACTTTCGTATTTCTATAATAAAAATAAAATAAAATCGTATTTTTTAAAATACCCACGACGTCTTTTATTTGCCTTCCATTAGGAAATATAAGGCTACAAAAAAAAATTTTGAAAAAGGGAGTTAAAATTAAGAAACAAAAAAACAAATAAGAAAAGAAAATATTCTCTCCTGAAAAAAAGGTTTGGAAAATGTTGCAGAATTTAGAAAAGCAGAATTTTGACCCACCCAGAATTTTGAACCCCAATCCGTTAAAATAGCTATAAAATCCCTTTGGCGAAGATGAAGCAGAAATTAAGTTCTATTAAAGAACGCAAGAACAAAACGGTGTTTGATTTTTCCAGAAGACTGAATAGTGCATGCAAATTCATATAATAAAATCAACGCATCACCACATACAGAAACCATAGCATGCAAATCGAGTAACTCAATATCAATTAGCTATGTATTTGTTCTTTCCGCTGTTCATGAAAGGTTTTGTAATTACCTGAAAAGTTTTCGAAAACTTTCAGTGTTTAACAAAGGCACAAGCACTTCGCAATGAAGGAAATGACTTTCTTTTGAACACTGCTAACTACAAAGCAATTAAAGGCGGAAAAAAATAAAACTAAATAGGTAGAACACTCGAATTAAAAATAAATAATTAAGTAATAAGATATATGTATGTAGACAGGGGTTGGTTAACAAGTGAATTTGCCTCTAAGGAAAAATTAAATAAGTTTTGAAGTCATCATAGCGTGTGGTAAATGTGCAAGTGCATGTTGCATAATTTAGGCATTGTTTTAAGATTAAAGCGACCCTCTCTGGGATTCGTGTTGTATAAGCTTATTTTTCTAGCGGCCCATAACACCAAATTAACTGAGTCTAAGTCAAATACCCAAGCTTTACAATGTATAAGCTATGTATTATCTATTTAAACTACAAAACAGCACAACCCTTCTCTCCGGAAACAAATTTCAAAAGCAGATTAAAAATGTCGTTCCCGCTGATTTTTCTCTGTTTAATAACTTCATAACTGTCACATTAAGAACTTGCATTATCAGTTCTCCTCTTCATTTACTCAGTCACAAGACCCAAAATCATGACGTTGAAAAATAAAGTTAAAAACAAAACAAATGCAATAAAGAGACAAATAATAGTAATTCTTTTATGGCCTCGTTAAAACATTTTCGAGAACTGAGCTAAAAAAAAGTTAATTTGGAAACACAAATCCCCATTCCAATTATAACGAAACAAAAAAATATCAGACAGTTGCTGTTTATAATTATTCTACCAACAAAAATGAAATATATTTTGATCCTTACTGCTTCCAGTGTGAAATGGCACCAAAGGGATAAATAAAATCATTTTGAGTTTCCATTGTTCCCTTTGTATTGTTTTAAATTTTCCACTGACCGCTTATCAACCCCTCCAGCTGAGCATCCATCCGATAGATGTTTTTAAAATGGAAAGGATGACATACATAAAATAAAACCAAAAAATTACTGAGTGACGGTAATAAAATTAGAGCAGTTCATATGTGTTTGTAAATTTTACACAGCTTGTTGGAAATTTCAATTAAATGTTATGTTTCACAACACTATTACCGCCTATTAAAGGGGTTGGCACCGAAGCCGCTAAAGTAATCAAACGTAGGATAGCGAACATTAAGTGTTGGGATATGAATATGAGTCCTTTCATAATTGATACTTAGGATACAGCGGTAATAACGTTTAACACCTGAAGTTACTATATGTAATTACCAACTTTTTAATGTATTTTCCTATTCTAAGTTTATGAGAGTAGTGCGCAATTGGTTAATGGCTCGCATTGGTTAACAAAAAAAATGGTATAACTTAATCGCACGGAATTTTTCCAAAGAGTAAACGCAAAGAGCAAATCTTGAAATAAAAATCGTATATATGCTTTTCTGATCGCACTGACTTCACCATCCTCTATAACAGAAATCTTCATATATTGCTTTAATTTTGACAAAGTCTGTACAAGTCAGCTGGCAGTTCCCTTAAACTTTATTAAACTTGTATGTAAAATATAGCCACTGTGAACTACGAAAAGATAGAGTCGAGACTATAAATTATTATTCCTAAGGTCCATAATGAATAAACAGAATTTCGTATCAGATTTGTCATAATATGCTTATCAACAGAAACATATCCTTTCTAATATTTGTTTTATTAATTGCCCATTTGACAGGAGTTATTCTTATATGTCTCTTTTGTTCTATGAAAAAATCATGAATACAATGGTTTAAACGTGTTCATAGAACTCGAACGACTTTGAATATAAATCTATATACATATATAAAAATTGAGCTTTAAAATTGTGTTCGTTTGTCGCCGATTCACGCCTTAATGCATTGTCCGATTTAAACCCAACTTTTAGAGGTCTTTAATATTGGTCTATATATGGTTTATGTAAGTTTGGTTAAAATCGGAAACAACGTGCGTGTTGTACGTGCATGAAAAAACACATGAATTTCAGTTTTCTGGGGATTTGTATTTTTTTTTTTTTTTTTTTGAAAATTCGGAAAGTGCTCAATAGGTGGCGTTGTAGGCACATTTCGCTTTTCATGTATCTCCTTCTATATACAATTATATCAAAATGAGTCGCATCGGGTTTGAATTGATCTTCTCTTAGTGCGTGAGCCGATTTTGTTTCTGGAAATATCAAATGAAAGGTGAAATGAAGTCATTTCTATGCATTGAACTCAGTTTAATTGTAACTTAGTTGCATTCTTTCAATAGAGAGGTTGAAATATCAAAAGGGATGTTACATCTTAATAATTTAATCAATTTTAGGCATATAAAACATTATAACTGAAGCTATTTCAATTGAGAAGCCATACGAAAGTTTTCTATTTATCTTAGTCGCTCCCATGGAAACTTAATTCTCTTTACATCGTTGTCACATATTGAGTCATGGCGGTATAATTAAAAAAAAATCAGAAATAGATGTCATAAATCTTGTTCAAAACCATATTGAAAGTGATATCCATTACATTCTGTACGACGAAATTAAAAAGGAACACTATATTTTCTGACAAAGGGCTATTAGTCTCACCTGGTTCGACTGAAATATGAATATGATTCTGGGCTGTAGGTATGGATCATGTTCGATTACATTTATTAATATATTTAGTAATCACGTTTCTACAATTGGCGACCGGGCTTAACTTAACTAAATATGTGGTGAAAGTATGTTGCCATGTTTCCAAACACAATATAATATATCCTGTCGGCAAATGGATCAAGTACACATTCCACAAACTCTTAATTTGAAAGACATACCTACCAACTAGAAACCCATCGAAGCGGGTATGTACTGCACATAACTTATCTAGTTAAGCAATAAAATGCATTTCACTCCACTACACTAATTTGATTAGCTAAATTAAGCATAAAATGGATTTCCGAATGTTTGCGTGTTTATGCTTGCACGGAAAGAAATTAGGGCAACTAACTGTCAAATGCATTGTCTGAAGAACGGTTACCGCATTTTCAGCATTGCACAAAACACCCAACAAAGGTTTAAAAAATAGTGTCTATAAAAAATACCCCTAATCTCAAACATTTTTATTCAGGAAATAACATTTTTGACCGCACTATATCTGATTCATCAGACGGATTAATAGGTACCTGATTTATGATACGAATCACTAATCAGCATAAAAGCACGCTGTGATTATTGGCCTCAAAGGTCAACCATTTCAATTCCAATCCAATATGCAACCGAGGAATATCGGCAGCTAATTTAAAAAGGGACACATACAAAATATCCTATTTCTAATGTCCTTTTTACACAAAGAAACTAAACAGATACGAACTTTAAACCAAGTCGGATATTTTAATATTATTCAACAGACAGCAACGTTATACAAACGTACACAGACACACCCCATGGTAATTGTTTAGTTAAAATTTAAATCAACTGCTAAGCGGGTATAGAACCCCCAAGGAAAAGGACCAACAATTGCGAACGCAAACGGATACCATTAAATCTCGTGAAATAATTATGCGAAGCAAGTGGTTCTGAAAATCGTTTGCGAATTTGGCAAGACATTTTGGGATGGCTTTCTTTTTTGAAGAAATACGCCAAATCATTTGCATTTGACATTATTTATTTATAAAATAATTTCTCAAATGGCATGTATACAAATTGTAAAATCCCGGTAATATTTCATGAAGTCCTTTGTTTCCAATCCAATTAAAACACTATTCCTTTTGAAACATCTTAAGAATGTTTACATAAACTATTCTGTCTAAGGAGATGAGTAAAATGTTATTTATTCGGTACAACTACCTAAATAATAATAAAAAAAAAATACTGTACTTATTGCTTTGGTTTTTGTTTTAATTCTCTCAGGTGCCATACCAAAAACAGCGCAAGGAAAACACCAAACAAAAAATATAGCATTTTCGTACTCCTATACAGAAAGGAATTTATAATCAAATTTCTTTTTATTTTGTAGGGAGCCCTTCGTGTATGAGTTTTAAAATTGAATTTGCAAATGGAAATGCAATGAACAGCGCCGTGAGTTCTTTACATTATTATGCGTTGCTCTTCGCCATTTAATTGTGAAAAATGGAAGAGATATTAAAATATTTATTTTCGAAAAATGTTTTTCATGGCACTGCAAATTTAAGAATTAATTTTATTAAGCCAAATTGATTGTACTTGGTGGCAATCAACCGTTAAAGCTTTCTCTATACGAAATTTGTTCAAATTAAAAAGTAAATACTCAAAGGAATTTTAAGCGTTTGCAGTTCAAATAGGGTACTGTATATACGTTGAAGAATTCGAAAAGTAGTTATTATGAGAATTTTTGTAAAGGGTTTTATGATCCGGGTTATTTTTTCTTATGGACGATTGATATTTTTTCTGGTATTGCCAAACCTCCTCTACCTTATATAGACAGAAGTGATTGCTTCAACTATAACGACATAATTACTTTCAGTTTCTATTTGGATGGTTTTAAGAAGCTAACGGTACCTACATGAACCCAACTGTATGTGCATTACATGCACTGGGTTGGTGTGCACACACAATTTCCAACGCAAATGCGATTTACTTGCCTCTTGTTGCTTTAGCTTTTCCGCTTCACCTGTTAGAAGTACCCTTCAGCTAGCCAACTACTTTCTTCCTCAACAATCTTCTGCACTATCGGTGGAAATTGATATTCCAGAAAATTTAAATTAATCCCGCCTGACTGGAGGCATTGTACCCATGTTTCTATGAATATTGCGTTCGAATAGGTTCCAGCGATTATTCAATTTGTATATATTATAAAACTACCGCGAAAAAATATATCATCGCTGGGGAAATCATATGCAAATTGAGCCTTTATAGTCAAATATATTGATCAATCTAAGTATTAAAATCAACAGAAAATAGGAGAGTGAGTTTTAACGGAATTAAAAAAATACAGAGCAGCAAGATTTCATTGGCAAATAAATATGATGCATTCCCTCTTGCTCACTGCCTCTAATCCTATAAACTACTTTAAAGGGGCTTTACACAGCAATCGTAAATGGTCATTGTTCCCTCTAAGAGCTTTTACTTTAATAGCCTTAAAAAATGGTCACAAGCAGAGCTAAGCACTAAATAAGGCACATTAAGAAACAAATTGGAACATCGTGACTGTGTCACTGTAAGTGGTAAATTAGTTTTATCTGCACCACATAGGGTTCAGGGAGTTTCCAACTCTAGCAGATTAACATTGGTCTATCTAGGATATTAACTGAAATTAGCAGAAAAAAAAACTTTCTTGTACATAACTGAGAAGGGGGAGATTTTGTCCGCTTCATAGGGGGTATCTGTATCTACATCTTCAGTAAAAATGTACGTATAAATTTGTGTGGATGTGAGCGACCTCTTGACGAAATATTTTTTTAAATATTTCAAATTGTGATTTTAAGCTTTAATATAATACAGCTATACAATTCGGCAGTATTCAACACTCGGAACTAAAATGGGATTGCCAATACCAAATGGCATTTCGATTGCTTTTCGTCATGCATTAAATTTTATAAACACTTACTTGTTAAAAAAGGCGTATTTGTTTTAATATTTGTTTTTTGTTTTCATACCTTAAATATTATATAAATAGGCGAAGGGAAATAGTTAAGAACCACTTTTACTGCCTTTTAAACACAACATATTCGCTTGATTCTTTTGTTGGGAAAATTGTGTAGAGATGCAATGCTGTCTGTGATTTGTTTTCCAGTATATTGTGGATAACTCAGGTCAATATAATGGTAGAATATCTATCACTGGGCGAACTCTAGTATAGAGAAATCTCTGTATAATAATTTGCGAAACCCTAAAATTACTATACATAATAAATAAATTTCTATGATATATGTAAACTCATTAAGCTGCAGCCAATTCAGAAAAAAATCCAAGAGAATACTTCAATAATCCAATCTTTTTTTGATTTTTGCATTCTTTGCAAGATCTTGTTTTCAAATACCTACAGTAATTTTTAATTTTGCCATAAATTGCTGCGTTAATTTAAACGTTAATTAATTTTTATTTGAGGGTTAAATAGCACGCACTTTTACGTAGTATACTTGTATTTACACACCGAATGCGCATTATATAAAATTAAATCAATTCGAATGAAAAATAAAGTGGCGCCGTTCGTGGTCAACTGTTCATCATGAAGTGCACAAGGATTGTGTAGCTGATGCTCTGCCTGCGCCTCGTTTAATATGTCAACAATTAAAGAGAGCGCTTTCGCTTAATCGCACTTGATGGTATGATTACTTTTTATAAAGGCTTTAGGTATTCATGAGGTATTATTCAGGTGCAGCTTTTTCTTAGTATCCTTTTTGCATCTCGTAGCAGATTGGCTGATTATAAATAATAAAGAGGGGGTGTTTAAAGAATAATCTATTTGTGCGGATTCACTGATTAACTTGATCATAAGGATGTATTACATATATACCAGATATGAGCCCATCCTTTGCTCATAGAAAAAAAATACAGATTTATTGTCTAAAGGTAGTGTTATGTATGTAAATGACCATTTAAGAGCTGCGCTTACATTGTTTAGAAACAATTTTAGCTTAATATTATTATGCACGTGCTATATAATTATAAAAGCAGACCAGAAACATGTTTTTGAAGTACCCATAAGTTTATTTATCGCTTGTAGCGATGGAGCACACAAGTCTATATTTGCGCTTTGAATGAAATAACGAAAATTGAAAGGATTGCCGACAGTAAGTTAATACTTCTTTGAACCACTTTTTAAGAAAATGGATATCGATCGAAAAATGTATATATTTACTATCAGTGAGTTGACTTGCATGCTTGACCGAAATAAACTTATGAAATAAGTAAGTGATTATAATTAATCATAAATCCCCATCTGTATTGTTTTGTTTCCAATAAAGGCAAAGAGATGATGTCTAAAAATCTGTATTAAGAAATCATCTCTTAAATATCTCAAATTCTATTATTTTTTAGTTCATTTATCCGTTATCTCAACCACTTTTGGTAATTGAAATCAGGTTCAACAAGTAGGTAATATAAGAAAAATAATATTTGACCACTTTGGAAGCGCCTCTCGCGCAAACTATTCAGTTTAGAAAAAAATTATATTAGAAACCTCAATATAATTTTTGAAGAGCTATCCACAGATACCCCACATGTATGGGTTTGAGTTTCAGTTCTAAGTACGGGGAACCCCCAAAATCTAAATGCGGTTCCCAGAATATAACTACTTACCAAGTTTCAACAGTATAGTTCTAATAGTTTGGAAAAAAGTGGCTGTGACACACGGACGGACAGACAGACAGACATGACGAATCCATAAGGGTTCCGTTTTTTGCCATTTTGCTACGGAACCTTAAAAATCAAAAGAATACGGCAAATACGTGGGTCCCAGTCGTAACTCTTAAGGCTTTCTTAAAAAAAAACAGAGAAAGCCCTAGATAGATAGGTGCCTACATCTGTGTCACGTTCACATAACAACAGTTCGTATTGTCTTACGTAATTGGAAACGAACACCTAACAAATATCACACATCGTTAAAAGGAAATCAAATTTGCATTTGTGTCACTTTACGCACTCGAAACCACACACAACATATACGCTATACCCTTCAATTAAAATTAATTTTCTAATAACTCGAAATAATTATGTTTGCATAAAAACGCACAGGAAGCCACTTAAAATAATTGCATTTAATTTCATAATGACGCATTATTATAATGATGAGTGCGTTATATACCTTTTGACACTCCTTTGCCATTTTAGCAATTGCACAGTGTCGCCCACATTCTGCGCTACTTCAACTCAACTGCTGCCGCAATTCATAATCAGAAGATTCACATACCTAGGGCTTATAAAATAAACGAACAAATATATTCCGACAGCCAAAAGTTTAAATTCGCATAACGCTCGAACATCATCCCCCCATTCAACTGCATGCATGCCTCTTGCACTACCTTCGGATTCAATTGTTGACTTAGCAATTTTGCATTCTTACTTGGAAAATTAAGTTGTTTGCAGGCTTTTCTTGTCTCTTCATCATCTCCCCATTGCTTTTGTTGTTGTTCGTGGAGTTGATGTATTAACATGATGTACACTTGTAGGTACCCACTCCAAAAACAGGTGAAGAGTTTGCTGAGGTAAAGGTACAGCAGGTTGTCATGTAGTATGTATGTATTATACAAGAAAACATACACCAGCTTCGTTTCGCTTTTGTTTGCTTAATCCACTAGTGTACAGAACGTAGCTAGAGACCAACTTTCGGAGTTTACTACATTGTAGCATCGGTTGAATCTACAACTTTATAGATAGCGCAGACAAAGAGCGCCTTGATTAAACGCATACTTTAAAAGGAATATATATATAGAAGCATGTTGGCCTCCAAATAGTACTGTAGGATATGAACAATCGCCTACGACCAGTCCAAATATGTGAGCTTAATAAGTTCACATATTTTTCAAGGTAAATACTATTTAAATCTTCGATTATTAGCATAGAAGCAGCATAGTAATCATTTTCTGACGGACAAAGAAAACTATAGTGCTCAAAATAATTTTTACTACCCCGAAATGAGACGTAAGGTAAAGTAAAAGCTCCATTTTGTTGGAATACTTTTTTATATTTATACATATCAGTTACCAACTTCTCATTTTGGACCTACCTAATTAATATTATATATAGCTACTTATACTGTGTGATAATACAAAAATATATGGCTAGTTCATTTGTAATAAAATAATGATGTAGTAAATTCTTCTTTTTCAATGAAAGCAATTAAAGCAACTAAATAATAAAATGCCCAGAAAAAAGCTAAGTACTTTTTGGTGCATCCCATATAAGAGGTTATTTCAAGTGATTCTTCCTTTTGGATTTAAAAAAAACAACTTTTCCATCGCTTTCTTCCAAATATTTCCTTGTTTAGTTTTCTCTTATTTAATCCAAAAAAAGAAGAATTTCCGTCATTTTTGACAAAAAAATTGTTCCATGTGTGTGTGTTCCAAGTTTTGTTTTTTCTTGAGAAATTTATTTATTTTGTTACCTTTGAAAACTTTTAAACGTTTTCATTTGCAGTGGAAAAACCAAAAAACCGTCGCTGACGCATTATGTAACGTTAAAGTTCAATATATTTATAAATAAAAAATACAGTATAAGTATGACAATAGGAGTTTTTCTTTTTTAGTTCAGAGCACAACCTGAACTTTTATATGTACAAAAAGTTCGTGTTTCTTTTTTAGCTCAGATAGATCAGAGCTCAGAATTTGTGTTTCTTTTTTCGTTCAGAGCTCGATCAGAGCGCGCTCGATGAGCTCAGAGCTCACTGAGCAGGCTGAGTGAATAGCTGATTACACACTTCTAGTCACATTTGACAGAAAAAAAAACAGGATGAGCAAAATAGTTAAAACGGTGGACGAACCTTGTTGTTGTGGAACTGAAAATTAACCAATTTAATAAATAACAATTAATAAATATTAATTTATGCATTTATGACTATGTGCTCAAGTGTGCTTTATAAATACCTCAGAACAATCTGAGCGCGCTCATAATGCTCAAGCTCAATTCAGAGCTCAGCTCTGAACTAAAAAGAAAAACACCTAATATGTTCTCTAAGAAAATATTAAAATGTGCATGCAAAATAACAAAATGTATGTGCTAACAAAAGTATCATGTAGGGAATGCATGAGCATAATGCAATACACATAATGGATTTCTATACAATGGCTAATGGACTCAAGCCAAATGGAGCTGCAGCAAATACGCAAACTTTGTGACCAACAACAAACAATACTGAACCGACTTAGCTATTGTGGCTGAAATATCCATCATATAGAAAAGTTGTACTATGTTCTGTTTTTCTAATTTCTTTTATGGTTGGTGTTTCAGTAACTTGGGTACCTTAAGTACATTTTAAAGTTCTTTCAATACACCGTGTCGTTGCAGTTTTCATGTATTTCTGGTACTCGACACACATTTCAGGGACCAAAAATATTGCAAAGCTTATGATAAGCAGGGAATCTTATAATACATATATTATGTATAAATATTGAAGTACAACGTGTGTATAAATAAACTCCTTCATCCGGGCTTCAATATCAGTTTAAAACAAGTAAAAATGTTATCATTGGCCTGGCCAATGCTTTGCTACCCTCCACAGCGTATTAGTCATGCAAAATTGGTTTTGTATGGGAGGTACCAGCACTACTTCACCGACATAGCCCAATTTTATTATCAACCTGATGACGATAAAAAGAAGTCCTTTCACCAAATTTCATTTACCTATGCTATCGTGCTTTCAACAAACAGACAGACGGACATGGCTTCAAAATGTGATCCTGATTCAGAATATAATATATTTTATGAGGTCCCCGGTGACTCCTTCTTGGCGTTACAAATGAAATGACAAAGTGAATATACCTTCCTTTGCGGAGGGTATACAAATAGTAACCGAGTTAATAATATTTTGGATATAGGTAAATTAAGAGAATGCAAAAACTTTGAAATTGATATAAAGTTTTTGTTTATGGTTCACTAAAATAAGTATAATAGGTAGATACTTTCAAACAGTGGAGTGTGACTTACAAGACACAAAGTACAGCAGCCGAAGTTCGTGGATTGCGAAACGCCTGCATAAAGATGCTAAAACATAGGCAAATTGAACTATAATGTGCTCTAAGCGCGTAGCTGCTTCCCATATGTAGTCCTTTTGTCACAAGCATACCATACATTTGTGTGTTATTTTCTTGCAAGACATATCTCATCCAAGCATGTGGTAGGATGAAGTGCACTTCACATAATCACAAGAGCCTTGAAATATCACTGTTCACGGGGCTTTAGCTTCTGATTCATGTGATCCTGCATCTGAAGTTTTGTGCTTGGCAAATTTTGAATTAACGCGCACATTACAGCAAAAGAAGAGTGTGTGTGCTTGCATGTTTGCAAAGAATAAACAAAAGTTACTCATAATTATTAAGCCAGTTTCACCAACTACAATTTTTTCTATATAAACGCCTGAAGTACACACTTGCACCTGCCACCTCTAACAAAGGTAGGTATAGTAGTAGCAAGCAACATTAAGAGCCTAACTTCTGAGGGTAGTTAATTCAACTGCCTCGCCCGCACCTAGTTTGTGGGTATTTTGTTTTTGACAACTGTTTTAGTTTTGTTTGACTTTTTCTCATAAATAAAAGAAAACAAAGGCAAAAAAAACCTTTCGAGTTTCCACTCAGCTGGAACGTAGCCGCAGATTAACTTGTCGTCCTGCAAACCGTACCTTTGTAGTTGCAAAAGAGATTTTAAGACATTTTTTGGTCAATTCTATTAGTCTAGGTACGGAAATAATTACACGACCAAGTACACTTCTGGCTGTGGTGTGGCTGCCAGATCCTTAGCAATAGCTTGGGCTTATGTTTGTGTCATATTGTATGTGTACTCGTAGACCGGAAACTATGCCAAGGGTAGTAAAAAGGCAAGTTATTATGGTATCGTATACATCATGCTATGGTCAGACGCAGATTTTTCGTTGCGATTTTTCGCTTAGTGTACACAACATAGCAGAAAGAGTACGGTGGTATAAGTGTATAATATTGTACTTTTGAACAATAGCTTGTTTTCTACTTCTGTTCATGGGGTTGGGGAGTATCCAACTCTATAAAAAAAAGTGTAGGTTGCGTTTTATGTACGCATACATTTTACATTGTTAATTATATTCTACACAAAAGTGGTGCACAAAAATGCGCAATGGAACGATGAGTTATGAAACAGATGCCGCAAGTGTGGAGGTGTTTTCGGTGGTTAGTGTAACAGTGTCCTTTGTTGTTTTTGGGGAGGATTTCCGGTCGTTCATAAGCGCTAAAACCATTGAAATGAATTTCGCCTCTACCGAAAGCAACAGAAGCACATGGTTATACACCTTGCGGAACTTTTGTAAATTCGGTTAATTTATTTTCGTCTTATTTACATGGAGGAGGCAGCGCAACCTGGATGAATATTTTATGACTAGAAATTTGAAAACTTTCAAGCGTGATAGATGTTTCATTGTGTGAACAAACTCATTAATAAACTAAATCGATTTGTGTACCTAATTTGCTTGTTATCCCTTTTGACTTTAATGTTTACCAACTACTTTTTCTACGGTTTGTACCTTACCTACCCTCCGATGCGATGAAGTGAAGAGTAAAAAACACAGAAATTTATTTTTTGTATTTTCATTTTGGTTTCCGAAAACATGTAAGTACCTAAAAGGTTTTTGCAGGTATTGTTTTCAAACCTTAAACGTATTGCAAATGCATAAGTGTAATGCTGTCATATATCTGAGAACATACTAAAATGAAAAATTTCAAGTTTTGTCTTTTCGATACAGGTATTTACTTATTAGAACGCTTTGATTGAACATTAATCAATATCTGCTTCTTCTTACAAGAGACAAGAAAATATTCTCTCTGATATGCCCATAGGGGTAATTTTCAATGTAGCTGTCGAACCCTATGGTTATCATCCTTTTCCGTTTTTTTTTTCTTTTCTATGATTCTATGGTTCATTTTGGTTCCATAATTAATATTTTTAGGTTAAGTTAAGAAACTTTTAATTTTTCGCCAAAAATGGTATTGAGCTTATATTTAGCTATACTTTTGACTAAAAAATGTACCTTGTCCATAAAAGAGCGGAAATCACAATTTATAAACAGCCCGGAAAACCACTCCCTTTTACTAAAATTTGTATGACTAACGGAGTTTTGTTGGCTACTGCTAGATTCACTGAGATGTGAGAAGCAATCAACTGGGTTATATCAACTAAATCTTTATGCCGTTTTTAAGATAACATTGACTTCACATGCGAAACAACCTTTTCGTATTTTTACAGGTCAAGTCTACCATCATCGAAGTAGCAGTATTGGTGGTATACTATGGACCTGGTGCTAGTTTTACTCTAATTTCTGAATTAGGTATACAAGCTTCGGCTCTGTTTTTTTCTAGGCGCAACGGCTTAGTGGTTATTGTGTTCCATTACTAAGAGAGGGGTCCCAGGTTCGATCGTTTCACGAACGTCTGATAAACATTAGAGAGTATAACTGTCATACAAAAGATTCTCAATTAGCCATTTGGACGCGGCATCAAATTATAGATCCCTTTTATTTGTCCTAAAATTTAAAACTCACACAAAATTAATGCTTGTGAGAAGTTAGGCTGGCTAGGCTAGGCTTGCGCAACTGTTCCGCCAGCAATTTTTTTTAGCACTTTTATGAAAGAACCCTGATTTTGATTTTTGTGTTGTTATTGCGAGCGTGCCTCCAGTTCCTTTAAATATTACAATTATTCTAAAAAACTGACTACAGATCGGATTTACAAAAACAAAAACTGACTACAGATCGAACTTGTTTTCGAAATCAATTATCTTCACTTCAAACAATTACCATTAGTATTACAAAAAAAAATTTCATTGCGAGTATAAATATTCACTGCGCAGCTGAAAATGAGAATGCAATAAATACACAGTTTAAGTAGGTGCAGGTAGTGTATATGCATTCATATAGCAAATGTTTTAGAAGTACGTTTATTAGAATAATATTTGTCTGCACTTTGTATGTTGGACCTTCGTCAGAGCTATTTACTCCATCAATACAGATATCTCTAGAAATGCAAATATTCCGCATGAATATATACCCAATACCCATACTGCGGCAGCAGGTAATGCAGTTGCTATGCTGTAACGCTGTGCTAGGAGGTATTATCACTGCGAATAATAATAATTAATACCTCAACTAACAATAATCAAATATTTTCTTCCATTATGAAATAATGGTCAAGATAAGTGTAGATTTTTTGTGCTGTTATCGGTATATTATAATGACGCTTGGCTATATAAGCAAAGTTGTAATATGTAATCAACGTTTATGTATATTGAACTAACAATTAGTTAGGCCTTGATCTTTACGAAAAATTCTATTGCAGCAATTTAGATACTTAATGTAGTGGTAATTACTAACTAGAGTGCTAACACTAACTCTGCTCTTTGATCTCAATTTACATGTGAAAGTGGAATTGTTTGAACCAAGTAGATAATTCAACAGGAAATTGTATTACAAAATAAGTCGTATCCACTACAATCGGTTGGCCATTGGATGTGCAAGTTCTTCTTATAGGTACTGAATATATCTCACAAGATGATTTGTAATTCAGATCATGGTTTTACCTTCAGTCATAGTAATGTAATAATATATATTCAAATATATTCAGTTGCCAAACAAGGACACAGACTTTTTGTAAATTTTTCATTCAGATTGTTTTTTTTTTACTTAAATTTAAAAAGTCCATTAGTATATGTATGCAGTTGACATACCAAATTTTTCAAAGAAAAACACTTTGGACAAGTTGCCCCAAGATATGATGCGATATGTAAAATAAGTTATGGATTATTGCTCATCCTCTTAAAAATTTGAATTATTATATTTCACAGAAATTGCACGTCACGTTAGCACGAGGCCAGTCAAGGCGGACTAAAAACCCACGATCACGATTAACATTACACGCTCAACTAGTCATATACTATATTGTGCACATGGGGAGGGGGTTTTGTTTTTGTTCCCAGAAACCAGCAACTAAGGTATCTACATTTTCCTCTGTAAATGGGTAGTTCGACCACAAGCAAATTAATAGAATTATATCTCCAGTATTGGTGAAACTACTTAAAATGTTCCTGTTGTACAGATATGCGGATATAAAGCTCTTCATATGCGCCGATACAACTTTGGCCACAGGAAATTGTCTGCTCCATTGAAATTAGTGGTGAAAGCGGTTCGTGCGAGCAACACAAAACATTGCTACTGGGTTCATTTGCAAATAGAATGCATCTATATCATCGCAAAAGTTATTTAATTGAAAGTTTCCAATAGCAGCGATAGACAAAAAAAAAAGAAGAGAAACGCAAAAGTGCTAGAAAAGTTGAGTACAGTTTTTGTTCTCATTATGGCAAATTGTGTTCACTTGTTTTTCTTGAATCAAGCGAAAATCCATAATTAAAAGTCCTTCAAGCTTACGCGGATAAATTTTACTAAGTTTTTCATCTTTTATATGTAGGCACTGAAGACGGTAGCTATGGTGTTTGTAAATGTATTGAATGACTGCCTTATGGAAGTTGCTCTGCGGTCACTATAGGACGGTGATTACTTTCTTTGCCACAAGAAACTTAACAAGGTCTTGATGAATCTACCCCTGTTGCAAAAATGGTTACATCAACCAAGACGTTCGAATTACTTCTGTAATTAGTTTTTCAAAATAAATACTTGGAAGTTTGTCGAGAATTGGTATATTTTATATATCTGGACACAATTGTGTCCATCGGAATTGCTTTCTCTTCGGTGGGAGTAAATCTTATTGCTTTCCTAGCGTTGATAATAACATTACAATATATAAATTAATGGCTTTTTGATCTCGTGTATAAAATTTAAGCTATTTTCGAAATGATGGAGATTCCCTATGGAATTATATATTAAAAGTTCAAAGACTATACAGTGACCAATTTTGTTTGAACTATATGCAAAACATTTGCTTATATATTGCTAATGTTTTTTTTTTCAAAAATATTTAAGGAATTCCATTGTATAACTTTAAAAATGTATTTAATTTGAGAACTTATATGAGAAGTTGTATTTGTTGACAAACTACAATGTCGAAGATACCTGCCACCTATGTGGACTTCGTCAAATAATTTTAAAATACTCCAAATAGATATGTAATTTCAATATTTTGACTACATTTTACCTTCGAATGTTATGATTATTTGTTTAGTCTTCTTCAGTAGAAATCCCTGATTTCAATTTTAATTTTCCCAGCCAAGCTCAAGCTGTGTTTAATCGTTCGTCTCTATTCAAGTGGTGTTTAGTGTTTTCCTTACATATGTTATACCTGTGTAACAATCGGCCACCACTGGCTATACACAATGGTAAAACATCAATGTCCACATTCAACGCAAGCCGCACGTACAGCAAAGTCATGTGACTAACAAAATATAGCTGGTAGGTATATAGTTTTGGTTTTAATAATATTTATAACAAAACAACATCAAATCGTGTCTAGATTCAGGTGTTTTTGCAAAAACTCCGATAGAGGACCCAGTGGAGCAGAGAAGGACAAACATTTTATAATTCACTTCTTCCAAGGTTATAATCAGACCATCGGCACAGTATTCGACAATATTGCACGACAAAACACACATTGAAAGCAGTATGTGTATCATCTGCTTATGTAATACAGAAAGCAAGAATTGCTTGGGGGAAGTTTAACTGGTAACTGACCTTGCCAAACTTTTTAATCTTACAGCTTTTCCCTTTGTGTATTGTTTATCGAGGTACGGAGCGTATACGTGACTGGCTTTCATTATAAACACACAATGTGGGGATCGTCATAGAAGAAGAGTAATTTTGATTGTTCTCGAGATTTTAAGATTCTTCAACACGTTGCATTCACCACAAGCAAATTACAAGAATGCTATTTGTATGTATAGTCGTATAGTGTATTGTTGACGTTGGCTTTGGGGATTATTGTAATAGATTTTCTTTCATGTGTTGATTTTTCTTTATAAACTTTTATGAAATGAAATCCCTGCTTTCATGCATGAAAAGACTATAATATGTATATTAAATATGCATTGCTTTTCAGGGCTTTATATGTGTATGTTGAAGTTATGCTAATATCAAACTTGGATTGCTAAAATATAACAACAAGAGAATAACAGGTTGAGTTACCGACAGCACGGCTATAATGAAGTGAATTTATGTTATTTGAATACACCTTTCTTTGCTATTCGGATACGCTGCTGCCTTAACCCAAATAGTTTGCTGGTCTTGCTCTTTGTTTTTAAAATGTAAATCTAAGCTAATCCTTAGCTTGTTCCTTGGCCTTACGCTTTAATGGTGATAAATAGATAAAATCGCGCAGGTGGGTTGTTTGTTTGTTTGTTTTTAAAGTGCGGTTTCCATACAAACGTCCATTGCCATAGAAAACGTAGCCTATGTCCTTCCTTGGGCCAAAACGAATCCATCAAATGCCTTGATAGCACACGGGAAATGCACAAATATTGCTGTTTGTATTACCCTTTTTCATGTCTTCTACTTCTGGTTAAAAAACAATCTGGTAACAACTCCACGCCTCCCAAGTCAGCCGTAAAGACCCACGACCCAATCGTATAAATCAATAGTTGGTACATACTTACAAATTGCACAAAGTACGTTTTCCATTTTTTTTCCCCTTAAACGTCAAAGCAGGGTGAATTTATCTTTCCCTTAAACAACGAATCAAGGCCCGCTACAGATTGCAAGCAGTGCATAGCATAACGTACCTAACCCCCTTATTTCAAAATATCAAAGTGCTATATTTTACGTTAAGTCCTTTTTTGCCTGAAATAAACAAGAATCTAAAATTAAAACAATACTGAAATACTTTAAACTTTTAATACCTTGGGAGTTTTCATCTGACTATTGAGTTTAAATAAAATATACAGGTTTTGTTTTGTACTACTCCATTTTAGGGATTTAATGTATAATTTTGTAAGCACAGCTTTTATTAATTCGCGTTATCATCAAAGGTCACATAAATTTTAAATAAAAATTTAAATTAAATTTAAAATTTTTCGAAAAGACATCCAATATAAAATGTATTTCACGTTTCTCAAAACCATTGTGAATATGGATAATGTATGTGCAAACATCTCTGTATCATTTTACAATTGAATAAGAAACGATTCATAATGATCCACTGGTAATTAAATTGGTTTGCCTGTGCCTATTCACAAGTTTGGGTATTATTTATTAGACAATAGAATGGAGTAAATAATACAATTCTTAGCCAGCAGCGATTAATTGCGAATTCATTACATTATTGTGTGGGCATACAGCTGTGCAACTATGAATTTGTATACGATAATTACATACTTATATAATCTGTTGCGTGTTTCTTGATTATGTGTATAGTATATGAATTATTTCTTTTTAGATATGGTCTCCTAGGTGCATCTGGATGTGGCAAAACAACTTTACTCGCATGCACTGTCGGTCGGCGGAGATTGAACTCTGGCGAAATATGGGTGTTGGGGGGGCGACCTGGTTCACGTGGGTCCGGTGTACCTGGACCAAGAATTGGATACATGCCCCAGGTTAGTACAAGGTTTCCGAATGCATAAGGTGACTGTTTGCATTTTAGTTTTAAGGTCCTCTCCATTAGAGGTATTTCAAATACACGTGTGTGTTTTTGCAGGAGGTTGCATTGTACGGTGAGTTTACAATGCGAGAGACTTTGCGTTATTTCGGCCTAATTGCTGGTATGGCTAAAGGCGATATTGAGGACAGAACTGAATTTCTGCTTAAGCTACTGAATCTGCCAAATGGTTCAAAATTTGTAAAGAACCTAAGTGGAGGTCAGCAGAGACGTGTTAGTTTGGCAGCTGCCCTTCTACAAGAACCGGAATTACTGATTTTAGATGAACCAACCGTTGGTGTGGATCCTGTACTGCGTCAGAGGTTTTTATTTGTACTTTTCATTAATGGCTTACATTTTTGTAAATTTTTTTTAACAGCATCTGGGATCATTTGGTGGATATAACCAAAAATGGTAGCACCACCGTAATAATAACAACACATTATATCGAAGAGTGTGCTCAGGCAAACGTGGTACGTAAAATAACCCCTTTCATAAATCTATCTACCTTTTGCACCTCTTTTAACTGGGTATCTAACAAGTCACACGTGGTTGAACAGTATGATGCCCTTTTTTACCCTCTCTGACACATCTGTGTGAGGGTGGTTTTCTGTTTAGAGTGCCGTTGTCCTCTTTGTGTGTCCTTTGGGAGACAGCAAACCGCACAATTTACGAGTGTTGTGCACCAGAGAAGCAACCAGATTTATTTACGCTTTCATCACAAGCGGAGAAAAAGAAAATATATTGAGAGAAGTTGCTTACAACGAATAAACCTGGCAAATCATCAGGTTGAATTATGGCCGAATCAATGACCATTCTGTGGGAAAAGTTATTGCCAATAAAAACATGTTGACAATAGGATGGGGTTTGAATGGACGAATATGTGATAAAATAAACCTTTCGTATATAAAGGTGTGGGTATACATTGAGTAAGGTGAGAAAAAAAAACCAAAAAAATGAACTCCATTGACACTTGCTCTAATGCGAAAATGTTTTTTGTTTAAGATTGATGGTGTTATTTTTGCACATAAATATGTAATGGAACGTAAATTTAAAAAGAGGTTCACTTTTTCAAATAAAGCAAAACGAACATTCAACATACTTTAATAAGAGTCTTTTTAACCATGCGGAAATGTGGTGGCTCAAGACTCTTAGAAGTTTTGATTTTGAGCATTAAGGCAACTGGACTTTTAGAAGCAAATCGATCATTAAAATCGTCTTAGGCATAAGCATTAGCGATGCTTTCGATGCATCCGGCGTTTGTGAACTGTTCACATACAGATCTCCGTCGGGCATTCGGCTCCAGTTAACAAAAAGTGTCGCTGAACTAAAAACACCGATATCCACTTTCGGTGGAAGATGGTAGGCACTGCTTAATCACCTATACTTTTCAAACAACTATGGCCGAAACGACAAATCTCTAGAGCTTTAGTTAAGATAACACTTCAAATCCACTTCAACCTCCAATGTGCATAGATGCAAAGAAACAAAATATGTACATTTTTCCCTCCACACGTCTTCAAGTTTTGATATCGGACTTCTCTTTTTAGCTAAATGAAGCCAAACAAATTAGAACAAATATTAATAATTTGTGTTAACTGAAATTAAACAAACCTTGTCCTATATTTCTCGGTTGAGTAAAGGTGGTGGAAACACGTACAAGAGCATTTTCTTGGGCAAATAATGCTGCATAGAATTACCTGCGAAGTAGTAACTTTCAAAATAAATTTCTCTGCCCCATTAAACAACAATTTTCCCACAACGCCTTCCATTTATACCCTCCACTTAATTTAAAATTTTCTTTAAGGAATGAATATCAAAAAGAACCTTCGTCCACTTACTTTACACTGTCTTGAGAGAATACTCACGATACGATACACGATATAATGGTGTGCAAATAAATTTCATCCTTGCACTATAACTCTGTGCTTCCTTCTCCTTTTCTTGTTCACTTTCAAGACGCTTCTTCACTCGAATCGCCAACAGACTCCTTTCGGGGTTCTCCCCACTCTTATGCTGGAGTTACTTAGCCTTTGAGTTTCTACCATCGTCGTTGCATAGAGAGATACTCTTATAAATCCAGAAGGAAGCAATTTTGGTATCCTTGGTGTGGGTGTTCGTGAAACTCAACAGAACTAACAAAAAAAAGGTAAATAAATAATTTTTTGCGCTGAGTGTAGATCTGGATATGCCACCCCACTGGGGATGATAACGTTCGTACTTACGTACACACACTAAATGCGATTCTGCCGACGGACATAATTTCTTTTTTTCGCGGTGAAGGGAATGCTTCTACTTTTTTTTTAATATTTCATTCGTGACTTTGTTATACCTCTGCCCTCATTTTGTCTGTGAGGAAATAAGGGACATTTTCCGCTCTAATAAATTGAATCAGAGAGCGTAACTTAGTTCTTATTCGTTGGCGGTCATCGTTTTTATCTATATTGTTAAGAGCAAGTATATACTTCATATACGACTGCAGCTGGAATGAAATTGGGTAAGATACGTTAAACCGTGCAATTCCTAATAATTTCAATTCATAGTACCCACCAGTTGAATATTATTCAGATTATTAAATACACAAGTGGATATTAATTGTTATCTACATAAATAAAAGCGGTAAGAAAGATCTTTAAAATTTTAGGGATATATTTTTCAATTCTATTCATACGTTTAAGAAGTATCTCTCTGTGATATTGTCTCTAAAAATATGTCAATTGTTTTGTATTCTTTGTAGCACAAACAGGTATTGCCCCATATATAAATATATGTGAGATGTGCGGAGGTCCATGTCTTATAATGTTCACGTCTTTACCAATGTTTTGACTTTCAAATCAAGAAATTTTTGGAAAATTGTCGAAAGGCAAGGGTGACCTTTTTATATCTCAATTTTGGTTTCCGAACACAGAAAAACATTGTAAGGTAAAAAAATGCCGGAGAAACGCATTTCATCCTGCTTTCATATTGCTTTTATTGCCATTAGAAATCTGCGGCTGAAATTCTAGTGTCTACTTAAATGTCCGATTAAATATTTACCTTTTCGGCTGACTTCAAAATTGCAAATAGCAATATCTACCTCTTCCCTACCTAGGCAAGATTGTATGTTGATTGGTGACCTCCTCAAACCAAACAAATCTCCTTTAATTTCTTGCCCACAGGCATAATGTATGCTTAGAATCGATATATTCACGAATGTGCCAGATGCGTCCTCACTTCCATCTCTGACAATATTTTGGATGTTGAACAAGTAATCCGAGAGTACATCGCACTGCCGAAATCTCTGCTCGGTAACAAATTGTTTCTGAACTTCGATGTCCTGCAGCACTTTAGTTTGAGCAGGGTGGTAAATTAATCTATCACCCTCGATGCTACTGTCGTATGCTTGTTCGTTCAATCGATGAACTGGACATCTATATCAACCGAGAAGTATTTGCGCTTTGAATACGGACTCTGGATGTTTGTCTCTGGTTCTGGTGCCTTCAATTTCACCCATCAATTGCGAGGTGGATTTCCTTTTGGAGCATCCTTTTTCTCTTTAAGCTTAGCCGCAGGGTTTATTAAAATGTCCAAGTAATTCGTTAACCGGTCACACGTCGTTGAGCATTTGATTTGGTTTCCCAATACCCATACCCATTGTTGCCAATTCACCACATTCATTTCATTTTCTTTCACATTTAGGGAACCTAAATTAACAATTTCACATAACTCATTCTGACACTCAGGCAATAAATTATCGTCATCAAACGTCTCCTGTCCAAACCCGCATACAATTTCAATGAAGTGAATATTTATTTTCATATTTTCGGGAGAGCAAAAAAAAATAATAATAATAAAAGCATTATACGTTTAAAGAGGCGAAACGATAAGATTTAACCCTCCAACACAAGGAAAGTGAAAAAATAAATTCATATTTCAACATTAAAAATTTGTATACCTACACATATTTTTTGGCTCAACGAGCAAAACCTTCTCAATGGACGATTTGAGAGGGAATATAAACGAGCTATTCATAGGCATCCTTCAGAATTTACTGTGTCAAGTACCTACAGCAAACTTATCAAATTTAACCAGCCGTAGCCTTGCCCGCCTTCAAAATGATTTTTTCACTACTATATGTACGTATATGTGTTGCAAGGAATCAAAAACCATTTATTTTGGAAGTGATCTTCTTTATTACTTCTCGTGCGGTTAGTATAGTATATAGAGAGATAAGATAACCAAAACTTCGTTTCAAATTTCGGCAGTTTATTTAGTTTCCCATTTCCTTTTTAAAAAGACAACTTAACCGCTCAAAAATATGGTGAAAAAATAATACAAAATAATACTAAATTAACCTCTTGCGGTTCACACGCACAACCAATCTTAACAAATGAAGTGTCGAAAAAAATATAGTAATATGTTGATATAAATATTTTAATTGAGTTACTCGAAGTACTAATTCTACGCAGGCGAAGTCGCGAGTACCAGCTATAGTACATATGTATTAGCGAAACATGGCTAAAGGATGCAAAGCATTTTTCGCACAGTTAACGGTTGATAAAAAAGACGTTGAACCAATATTTATATCATTCGAATTAGTAATGTTATAAAAAAAAATGTTTTATGTATTATGACTTCGTTTTTATTTTTTTGCAAACGCTGAGTGCAATGTTTTTTTTTTCTGTTAATTAAACCTAGATACCAACAAAAAATATTGCTCAAGTCAAGCGAGTTTTTTTAACACATGACAAAAATTCTTTCTTCCTGGTGGTGGTAGAGTTTATTTCACCACTTCGAGGCCATTGGCAGAAATCATAATAACTTTGTTTTCACACAATATACCGCCCAAACATAAAAGTAAACTCCTTCTGTAGATAGATATACATCTTTTTTACCCACACCTAATTTGTAATTTAACACTTCACTAAGGCGCCATAAAGTATTACACCGACCAGAATGGCAGAGAAAACATCCTCATTCACGTCCTCTAGATGTGCTATCAAATATCTCCCCCATTGCTGTTGGCTATCAGCCCAATCACTCATTCTTATCTTATGGGCGATGTCTACCACTTGTTCCTTTGTTCGCACTTAATTAAGTCAATTATAAGTCAAAAAGTTGTTGAATCAATTTACTTAATTGCCACGTGTTTGTGGCTCATTGCGTTGCCGACAGGAGTGTGACTCCATAGTTGACTCTCCTTAGGAAACTTTTTTCTTCTTCTTAACTTCTTTGATTTGATTTTTGTTTACACAAGTAGCCCCACAGTCTTCCATTTTATTGTATTTATTTTTTTTTTTGCTACTTTTAGATTGGCTTACTACGGGGAGGAAAAATGCTAGCCGAGGAATCACCGGCTTTTCTCAGGCAGCAGTACAATGCTGACTCATTGGAAGCAGTATTTCTGAAGTTATCAGTCCTGCAGAATATGGGAAAAAGAAGGAGGTCGTCGATAGCACAAGAGATTATTGAACAAGTAGAAGTGCCAGCAATAACTAACCAAGCATTAGATTTATCAGATGAAGTCAACGCTGAGATATCGGGAGAGTTTGGCGATAACATATCGATGTCGTCGCATGGTAGGGACCCGATTACAGCAGCAGCTGCCCCAGCTCCACCCTTGCCACCGGAGGAAGATGCTCCAACATCGTGGAGATATAATCTAGATGTGATGAGCAGGAACCATTTACATGCGCTGATATGGAAAAACTTTTTGTGGATGTTAAGGAATGTTGGGTGAGTTTAAAAGTCAAAAATAAAAACACACAAAGTACGAGTCTTATGTACATTTAACTTTCAGAGTGATGCTCTTCATTGTTGGCTTGCCTGTTATACAAATTGTTTTATTCTGCTATGCAATTGGTCATGATCCAAGGGGACTAAAAATTGCAGTTTCAAACCATGAGATGACCGAGGAAATGGTTTCGTATCAAAATTGCCCAGTCCTGCCCGGGTGTAATCAGACAATGCTTAGCTGCAGGTACTTGGATATGCTGCGCAATAATAAAAGTATGGTTGTGGTAAGTTTTTGTTCGATTAGTCAGCATGAATAATTGAGATTGTTGGGTGACCATTAGCAACCATACAAGAGCAAGAATAACACGCGAAGTAAACATTTGATGTTGAACCGAATATAGAATTTCCTTAAAGAGTAAAACGTAGGTATATAAATACAAAACTTGGAAAGCATCATTTTTCTATACAATATTCGAAATTACTTGCGAAAAAACGTCCCAACTTTTTGCTTTTATTTTCCTTTACAAAATCAGCTTCGCAAATTAGCATGTCTATGAGAGAAGAAAGACCTGCATTTCTGTGCTGAATGCATTAACTTCTAAACGTTAAATTTGATTTCACAAAAAGTAAAGCCAAACACATAAATTGAGCAAAAAAAATGTGGAAGTTATCCCGACTTTATCGACTTCCAACAACAAATACTCAAAACTATTTGACGAATCCTACTTATTTTGTTCCTTATATTTTCTTCATAGCATCGCTTCCACCAAACCTGACAGTGGTGAAATGGCTCTTGTCTATCGTTGGTTGAGAAGTTAATAGTTGTCTCTCCTTCCAACTTTATCCCTAACTGTACATCGAGCTTAGGTTAGTCTGTCTGAAGTCTGAGTCACGCGGTATACGAGGCAACATAAAGTTTTCCCATTGAAGAGTTTGCTCTACACTTCAGAAAAGAAAAAGATGTCAAAATTCAAAAGTGTTCTCGAAGGTTTTCCGTGGAAGGGTAAAATAAAACAGAAAAAAAAACTTTCCTTCGGACACTATGCATGTCGATAAAACGATCTTTCGAATAATTTGTGAGCCATTATGTTTCCCCCAAGACTTTGCAAGCAATTCTAAACTTTTTATTAAACACTCTTCGGTAGTATGGAACTAACTTGCAATTAATCAAAAGCCAGATGCTTTTCGTCTGGCAGAAGGAAGGGGCTGCAACTGATAATAGAAACCGAACTGTTAAGGGAGGAACTTTGCATCATTAGTAATTTTAAATGCGACGTTGCTTGCTCTCCCTCCCTTTTTATTCATTTGATTTGTGCACTAATTTCTGCCTGCCTACAAGTTTGCCATAAAAATGAGCAAAACAGAAAGAGAGGGAGTAGAGCAGCACAAAGGTAATTTATTTGTCAGGACATTAATATTATTTAAAGTGTTTTTGTTCCTTATAGTGGGTACTCCTTTCGGATGTTTATTTCGTCGGAGGAGTAGTAGTACCTACTTGTACTTGCGAAATGTTATTTGCGGAACGGGTTTTGTATCGGTGCGGTGGGTGGTGGGATCCTTAATAGTTATTAGCTTTAATGTCGGTAGGGGTTTTATTAGCATCCCGTAAATTAAAAGTCTCTTGACTATGTTCGCATTTGGCCAGAGAGCAAGTTTGATGCGGCATCCTGGCTTTGCGTTGGAAGCCCTGATGACTGTTGAGGTAAATGATGGGGCATATCGGTTAGCTAGACATGACTAATAAATTTGATAAAATTAGCAGCATTAAAAGGATTTCTTTGAACGTAAGTTGCTGATAAATTCAGTAAGTCATTTGGTTTGAGACAGGTTAGTGAATAGTATCAGTTCATTGAAGCTTGTGTACTTCACTGTGAATATTTGATTTTGTTTTGTTGATTGAGATTGTAGAAACTCGGCCACGGTCATAGCCGGGTGAATGGATGATAGGTACTAGTTTCTTCGAGTCTATTGTTCAGGCTGGAAAAATATTCCATATGTACTGAAGGAACGTATTTATATCCTAACCAGCTTCTGAGGATTTAATAATTTGGTAATTATTTGAAAACGAGAGAATTCTATTGTGGGAAAGCTGTTGGTCCCTTCAGTTTGTGGATAATGAACAATTGAATGAAAAAATAAGTTGCAACAGTCTCATGTAAATATAAGTAACTAGAACTGGTTTTAAAGTTTCCGTTTACAATTAAGTGTTATACCAGCAGTCTCGTTTATCCTTGCCTTACGAAATGCTGATTAATTATGTTTCTGCATTTCAGAAATACCTCAATTCAGATGAAGATGCATTTACTGAAGTCAGGCGCGGTGACGCATGGGGAGCATTAGTCTTTGCGAAAAATTATTCGGAATCCCTGGTGGAAAGGACGGAAAATGCTAGATTTACTGACAACGCTACTTTGGAAACTGCAGAAGTCAATGTTCGCTTGGATATGTCAAGTAAGTTCACCATTTGGCAAGATTTTCATTTTGAGATACCCTTTTGTTTTTGTTTATAGATCAACAAATCAGCACGTTACTATACCGAGACCTCCAGTATACATTCTTCGACTTCGTGGAGGGGATCCTCAGTGACTGTGATGTTAATCCGAAACTGGGACGTGTTCCTGTCGATTGGCGGGAACCCGTTTATGGTGACCGTAATCCAAATTTCACTGACTTCGCTGCACCCGGTGTCATACTAACAATTATATTCTTCCTGTCGGTTGCCATCACATCCGGTGCCATGTTAATCGAGCGCAACGAAGGAATGCTGGAACGATGCTTGGTCGCTGGTATAACTGGTGCGGAAATTCTCTTCTCGCAAGTAGTCACCCAATTCACAGTGATGTTCAGTCAAACGATGTTCGTGTTGCTCTTCAGTTTCTACTTCTTCGAGGTGACGCTGCGTGGGGATATCTGGCTGGTGCTATTCCTTTGTGTACTGAACGGACTGTGCGGAATGTCGTTTGGATTTGTGATAGCATGCGCTGTTGACACGGAACGTACTGCCACGTATGTGGCTATGGGTAGCTTCCTACCAATTGTTATGCTGTGCGGCATTATTTGGCCAATTGAGGGCATGTATCCGTTGCTGAAAATTGTCGCATTCTTTTTGCCATTGACTAAGCCAACTGAATCCCTCCGCTCAATACTGCAGCGCGGTTGGGGCATTAATAATCCGACCGTATATAATGGTTTCATTATGATATCAACGTGGGTCTTGGTATTTTTGATATTGACAATTTTATTGCTGAAATTCAAAAAGGGTTAAACGCTCGATGATTCGTATATTTTTAACGAAAGGGAGGGTTTAAATTGTAGGTTAGGGTCGTTTCTCATTTACTTAACTTATACGATTTTTTATTTTAAGGTTAATGTATATACAGCAGTTGGAGCGATTTATTGTTTTACTTTGTTTTTTTATACTTGTCGAATTTGTATGTAAACATAAGAATGTTTAAGATGAATTTAAGAACTGTTTCGTAAAATAGATTATTTAACATTTTACAAAAATTAAAATAATCTTTAGAATGGTAAATAAAAATGCTACTTATTTTCAAATTAGTTTGTGTATATTTATTTTGGAGACATGCCAATGCAGCTTTTAATAGTTGGAGTGGCTTGTACTGTTGCTAAAGGATGTCTATCTACCTTAACTGCGGACAACTTTGCTCTTAGCGAAACTCACTGTAAAAAAATAAAATTGCTGTACTTTGCTAAAGGATGTCTATCTACCTTAACTGCGGACAACTTTGCTCTTAGCGAAACTCACTGTAAAAAAATAAAATTGCTGTACTTTGCATACCGGGTTTTGTTAGACAAGTATTTGTAAAAAAGCTATTTAATTCGATTTAAGCGTGCCCAAGTCGTAATGGCACTTAGATTTGTATTGATTTTTGATTCGACCGAGTGCCCTTCGGTATCCATTATACAGTCGGTCCCTTTTATGATCACAAAGTTCACTAAGGTTATAGCTATCGCTAATATACGTTTATTAAATATCTATACCCAACAATTCAAATAAGATGGCTGACGTATGCGTACCTATAGTAAGATTCAAAAGATTACCAAGTTTTTTGATATTTGATAATATGCTCATTAAATTCAAAAGTTAACTCAGCAAGGCAACCTAAAGTATAAATATGCATGGTAAATTATATCGTTCTGCATATAATATGACATACGCCTTCTCCTTAACACTAAACATATACATCTAAGGTATTAGTTATTAAAAATATTATGCTTGAATTGCTCATATTTATATTTATTTTTCAGCTTTATTTCAACTCAATTGATTTAAAGTGGCTTTGAGGAACAAACAAATTTCCCTTTTATACCAAAAGGACCGATTGCTGGTATATTCAATAGTGTATCATAATTGTACACTGCTTACGGACAAGTGGCTTTTGCATTTTCTGAATATATTTCTAAAAGAAAGAACAACATTTTAACTCGTTAAAACTTAAGACTTAAGACGTTAAGAAAGACTTTTTCCTGTTTTTACTGCAATTGCAATTGATTCCCTTTGAAAGCAGCTTGCAACTTTTATGTAGAAATTAATTTATCTCTTGTTGGTTCTGTGTTATTAAACAACGCTTTTAATGTTACCAAGTTCATTTTAGTCACCCGAAGCAAAGAAAATTATCCACATAAATTTTGATAAATCATACAAACTCACACAAATGCAAAAGGAATGGTTGGCAAAAGCATAGGTACATAATTATATTCCGAGTAATGCATTATTCCCAACATAGAAACTAGGGATACAATTTTCATAATTTTTTTCTTTTTCATGTTCTGTTGTCGAAAATGAAATGTTCCCTCACCACCCCTCACCGCAAAAGTTCGTTACACATCCATGTGTAATGTAGAGAAATCAAAAGGTTCATGGAATTCGCCTGACTTTGAATACCACTGATATCGAAGTCCCGCCGTCATATTTCCAACATGACATGATGCTGCCGACTCCGCATCTGCCAAAAGGATCAAAATTTGCTACACAGCATGTCAGTTGATGAGAAATTTAAATGAATTGGTTAACAGTGCCGGTGGCAGTAGTGAAAAACGTTTCCGAGTAAAGTCATTTCGTGTTAGCATTTTTCATATGAAAAAATGTTGAAAATGTAATCATGCGGAGTGTGTACCTTAAATGTATTTTCCGATATCCACATTCAACGGGGAAAATGTTCAAAATATTCACTTAAACATCAACGTACTTTAAATCTGATCAAAGGGGAACTTGCATACTTTGGAAATTTCTTCGACGCCCCCGTGGCTTAGTTGTAACTCAAGCACATCCAGGAACACCTTTCCTAGGATCAGTTTATTCAACTACCTGTTGTTTAACAAAAGGCTCAAATTTAATTGAATATGGAATTTTTTTAAATGAGTGGATACTTATATCTGTGTATTAAAAAGGGTGAACAATTTTAGTGAAGTTAAGTAATAACCATGATTGTATTTTGGGTTTCCGTTTTCAAATTTAAAAAGAGGGCACCCTTTGTAAAATATTTAGCTCCGCCTTTGGTACTCTGAAATTTGAACATGCCGAATTGTGTTCTCGGTTTCTATTACTGCTGAGAGAAGCAATTGAATCTTGTGAGTAGGATGGCTGGTACGTAGCCACGTTATTTTATGGGTAGACTGCAACAACAATCTGCTATTGAAGTCCACAAAACTAACTCGATGATAGATGATGTATGCGACTGAAACCAAGGACCATATTCCATCGCATATTGGGAAATAATTCGGATGTAAATTCGAGAGCAATTGTTTTATGATTGATTCGGCGATGAGTAGAAAGTTAAAGTAGTGACCGGCATACAGAACTTCATCCGTCTATATATGGGATTTTCATGGTGGATAGAAAATTGCCAAATCAACCGAATTCATTGCGTTTCACCCCTTAAATCAACAACTTGACATGGTGATCTAAGTGAAAGAAAATATTTCATTTTAAATGGTTTTTACGGGTAATTGAAGTTTAACAGCATTCAACCGAAAAAGAAGAGACAAAAGAAACGCATCTATATATGGAATTTTAAAAAGAATTAGCTATATCTATAATTGAGTTTTTAATTTATTTCAATACTAGTGAGTTAGTTCAGTGTACATAAACAATCTATAAAAAAAAACAAAGTTGCATCCGTAAGATATGTGAAATTTTAAAAAGAATTATTTCTATAAAAGAATTATATCTAAATCGAGCACGAATGGTCCGATTTGAACTATCATTATTTTCATTATCGTGTTTGTCTCAGCCCAAGAAAACTATATACGACAAGAAAATTGGAAAATTCGTAAAAATTGGTTTTCCATACATTTTGTAAATTTTCACATTTTTTCTGCTCATTTGAAGTTTTATCGTTCGATAGTTTGTGAGACATTAATTATTTATTTTTGATATATTTATTTAATATCGGCAGCATGCAAATATTATTAGCGGGAGCACATTTCCAACGTAGCCTCGAGTTTAAGAACATTGAAATCGCATTTTCTTGACACTCAACGCAGCTTAAATTCTACATTGTCCAAACAAAGCACTTTGCGAAATGTGAGTGGGGCTTTAGATAAGAACATATTTAAGCAACAAAGGTCCTTAGCACGGGCAAAACCAGACGGGTACAGCTGGTTTCCTGTAATTACTTATTTAAGCATTTTAGAAGTGATTTAAAACAGATATGTACTCTTCAAAATAGCGAAATTCAAATGAATTTTTTAGACCGACGAAATCGCCATATCTACACCATTTCATCACTTCCTTAAAAAAGGTCTTACCTAGGTATGCCAATAGCTGGCAGCAAATAAAAATGAATACAAGATAAGATAAACAAAGCAAACTGGAGATGAGGATATTATATTACATGCCGTACCTCCAAGCAAACAACACAGGGTGTATATATATACCAGTTCAAGAAAAACGGTTTAAAACTCAAATAAGACTTGTGAAGAAGATTCAGGGACAGTAACGGTGATAATATCTTTCTACTATCTCTTTAACTGTTCTGCTGTGTCATAAAGAATAATGTTTTACCTTCAATTTTAGACAAGGTATCACTTGACAATCTTTGTCACTTTGCAATCACTAAAACAAACTGCCCGCGCAATTGTATTAATTGTTTAAACTGATTTAGGTTGTGGATAGCATAATCCCCTTTGGGAATAGACCCACACTATGGTTAAGTTGTGGGTTACACCGTACTTACCTACCTACCTGTAACCTGTAACGGATAGCCATGTACTTTAAAAATAAAAACTTTATTTTTACTCAGTTTTTCCATTTTTGATCGTGTTTATTAAATATTGCCTTGGACAATATGTGATGCATTAATATGAAAAAAAAAAACCTCGGTGGCTTTGTACTTATGCCATTTAAAAATTTTGTAAGGTATGAGGTGGCTGGAAAAGCCTTACTAAGGGTGAGTCTTCGTAAAGCTCATAAAAGTACGATTACCAGAATGTTTGTTGTAAACTGAGAAGTATTGTTTCCCTGGAATACCTACATATACCTACTTACAATGGAACTAGTACGTTACCTTTAATCTTTCTCGACGTTTTACTTCTGTTTCTGGATTAGAAGTAAAAACAGACAATGTTTTTCGAGGTAATGTCCGCAATGATTGATTCCCGTCGATAAACTATAATCGCACTTAGACTTTGTGTAGGAGAGTGTAATATGGTAATCTAAAATATTTACGTATGTTACTAGGTTTCTGCCAATGTATTACATACTTCTGGTTTTTGTAAATCATATAATTATTTAATTATATTTTTATTTATTTTTTAATGCGGAGTCCTTCAATACCAAACCTCTTATATGCCATTCAATTGAATACATACTCGTAATTTAAACAAAAAATATTATTCATACTTGCAATCAAATCTAGAAATCGCATTATCATTTTCGAAGTATCCCGATAGCGAGCCAAAAAACCGAAAATCTATGTTGCCTTACAAGCACCTATTACTTTTTGGGGAGGAATTGAAACGCTTAATGTTTTTTTCGGGGATTGTGTGAACATTTATCGCTTAAATTGACCATTAGCACGTTCTTGGAAACGTGGGCTTCTTGAGCTTATTGTGAATCGCTTATTTTGGATGTCGGAAAAAATGTTTCTGTAAAGTACGCAATGTAGAATGCGTCGAGCAAAATGCGGAAATCTAAATATATTCTATTTCCGTATTGTCAATTTATTATATTTTTATTTAGGTATGTTGCCATTAAAATATAATGCATACATAAAATTGTATTTTTTTTTTTAATGGCAGTTTAGCAGAAAAATTTAGAAAGTTACTGATTTACAAATCCTACATTTTTGCTGCAATGCAAAATATTTTTCCGACAACTATCACGTATTTTGTGTGTCATTTAACAATGGCATAGGTATGTTGCCATTAAAATATAATGCATACATAAAATTGTATTTTTTTTTTTTTTTTAATGGCAGTTTAGCAGAAAAATTTAGAAAGTTACTGATTTACAAATCCTACATTTTTGCTGCAATGCAAAATATTTTTCCGACAACTATCACGTATTTTGTGTGTCATTTAACAAAAAAAAGAGCTGTTCCTTGCTCGTTTAATTTATAAACGTTGAATATGAAATAATATTTTGAAGAACAAATCCATATTTGTTAGGTATTCAAAGTGCTTTAAAAAACATTCTTTTAAGTAATAACTCCAAATTAAATTCACCAGTGGGCGTCGGTCTTAAAATGGACGAATGGAAGTGACGCTTTGAACGCACATTGTCGGTAAACAAAATTCAAAACCATCGCTAGATTCCAACGTTGATGTGCTAACAAAATCCAATGAACGCTGCTCGCTATTAGTGAATCAGTGGACATTAAAAGAAAATATTAGATCTTGTGTAGGTCTAACATTCTGCAGCCTCAGACTATTCAGGAATTAAACTTTTTTTCTGAGAGAATTTGTTAAATAAAGTTTCTTAAGTTTAATTTGTTCTTTTAAAAATATTTGATTCACTCTACAGTCTGAACAGTATAACGTTGAAGCTTATTTTCAATAGCCGAAAAGTTTTCTTTGTTATAGAAAATCTAAGAAAACAACTAAATCAAGAGAATTCAATTTAAAGATGTTGCTCGAATTTGCTATTTACTGCCATAAAATTACCAGCACAAGGCTCAATTTTTTTGAGACTGAACGCTTCAGGATAGGCTACCTACAGAATGCAAAGTGTTTTGCTTATTATTTCTTTGTCATCAACAACAGCGCTATGAGTAACATTGAGCATATCTTTTGTCAAAAACATTATATTCGAAAGATGAGAACAAAGAGGAATAACCAATCAAATTCAATAAAATAACCATATAAGTAATTCCAAGAACCCTTTTCTGCAATGTAGTCCCATATGGGAAACAAATAAAATACCGATAAATGGCAGACATTTTCACTCAAGGAAGGCTGATTCCTCTTCGTAAGCCTGGCAATAAAAATATAACAACCAGCAGCTGTCAGGTCATCGTATTCGAATCCCATCCTCACCCACATTGCTTTCATTTATAATAGACTCGCATCGCGCCAGTCATCGTCTTCATATAACCGTCATCATGCCTTTTTATTCCCATTCAGAAATATCAAAAGAAAAGAAAATCCATACTCTCTCCCTAAAATGAAGTTAGGGAAACCGAACCAAAACAAAACAACAGCATGAAATAAAAACCCAATAAAAAATTGTTTTCTTCTTTTGTCCCGGTGAAGAGTGGCATGGTCTACGGAAGGTGGTAACGACACAATTTACCTAGAATTCATCCAAGCAAATAAGTGAAATGTTTTCGCACAAATCGCATACAGCATATAAAGCATTTTCGAATATCATCAACAGTTTTAGATAAATGGTCGTGGCTGTGGCATGATGGCCTTGTGTTTGCGTTTGAAGATTCGAGGATTTGGCAAGAGCCGTAAATAATAACAAGCGCTACGAGTAATAAGAGGGATGGCAACTGTTCGAAATTTGTTTTGCTGTTCTTTATATCTTTGTGATTTTCTGGGCTTTGTGAAAAGAAGTAGGTAGGTTTGGCAAACGTATTTTTAATTGTACACGTATTCTGAAGAAGCAAGAAAAAGGATCTGTTTGCATAATGAACTTGCGAAACCTCAACATCGCTGAATGGAATTTGAGTGGTTAAAGGTTGCCCTATGTTTTCGAAACTCAGCTCAATTATGTAATTAACACACACTCAAGAATGCCCAAAAGGATTCAGGCTGTTTATACAAAATTAATTAATGTTGGAGTTTATTTCAATTTCCTTTTTCTTAGGAGTTCATCGAAAATATTTACCCAGAGTATGAGATGGCTATCGTTAAATTTCAAGGAAACATAAATTAATGTATGTATAGCTAGTATGGGTAATTAACTAATTGCGTGACCTACTAGTTGACGCGGAAATGGAATACCACCTCCCTCGCATAACGGCTTAACGTATTGAAAATATGTATTCATATAATTCAGGAATTGTTTTGGTAATTGTTCTTTGTAATAACTTTGAGCCCGTTAAACGAAAATGTTATTCAAATGTCGTTTAGGCACGTAACCGAGTAATGAAAACAATAAGCCCGACTCTTGCCAGAACTACTTAATGGATTTTTAGCACTGTATGTCAAAACTACCTATATTACCTTCGTGCATTGATTGCCTACTCCTCTACTGCGGATATAGCACTTATAACATGAAAGCATGAAGCATCTCTGCAGCATCGGATCCTTTGCATTTTATGTCTGGCTGCAACACACAACAGAACTTGATGGCTAATAGAAAATCCTATTTGAAGCGAATGTTCCATTTATTTTCTACCTGGAAGCATATCATGAGGATTTGTATTAGTGCACCCACTTCCTCAGTGAGAACATATAGAAATTACCTTGCTACATGAAGAGTTCTTCGAGTGAAGATGAAGAGATGATGCGCGGTCGACGATGGGAACTGCAATCAGCAAGATTGCCTTTATGTTCGTCTATATACTACTCAAGTCTCTTATACTCGAACGATTTTGCTATGCAAGTAAAATGCTTCCTCTTCCAAGTAAAATCTTCAATTTTTTTATATTCGTTTGTACTTTGCTTCGACTTGCATGTCTTCTGAAATTGAAACAAGGATATACAGGATCGAGCTTGAGTGTATACGCTTCTGAAGGACGTGTACGGCGTTTTAAGTTAATTTTGTCTATGTTCACAGGAGCTTGCTCTCTCGCACTTTATTCAGAATGACAATGAGGTGATAAAAGTCATGTAGATAAAAACAACACCTCTTCACAGAAGAGCATAATATTGGTCGTGCGAACAATTTCCGAAAATACGTGCAAAAATAATTTGACTTTCCATACCGCACAATGGAATGAATAGAGGGCAAAGGTTTGTTTATATTTTTAAAACCACAAGTTATGGAAAGCATATATGAATTCTATCAAGAATATTCAAATCTATTTGCCACAATGTGAATTTGTTTGCGAACCATGTTTCATAGTGAATTTCGTACTTGGGTGCGTATACGTAATGTTTTTTGTGTGTTACATATTTTCAATTTCAACTCAAGATACGTGGTTGTGATCTCTGCTATCGAATTAGCATTGCATACCTACAGGGGTGCGTTAGCTAAACAGACATTTATTAAGCGCCTGCGCCTTCTTTTTATAAATTGAAATGGAAAAGTTAATGTAGGTATTGTGATGATTTCCACAAACTATAAAAGGTTTTACTTAAGCACGTCATTTATACATTCAATGACGAGCGACTAGCTGTAGGGTAGGTACCTATTTTTTTCATTTCCATCATGCAGTTTATTTACACACCAACTAAACTGTTGCAGGTAAATTATTTTTAACAAAAAAAAGTTTATCTAAACTTAAAGTACCTATTGGCTTTATTCAGAGTAATAAAGCCTTTTCATGTGATCCTCGCTCAGGGTTAAACTTGATATCATGCGATTTGTTATTCCTTTAGAGCAATATCCGATAAAATCCGAGAACGAGCATCTTTACTGTGACGAATCAAGCACACATAGGGCCTTACCAATAATAATTTTTAATCTTCGCATTAAATATTTTGTAGGTCGTAATGGGCAATTTTATATGCAAAATGTTGCCTTTGTGAGTTCATAAAATTTAACTTGGACATTAAATAGATTTTAGGTATAGCGCATAGATTATAGCCGATCATATTGTTAATGGAAGATTGAGGTCACAACTCTATCAAATACTTTTCACTGGTTAATATGATCGCCAGAAAACGCGAATAGAGTTTTTTTGCCTCCACCTCTCAAGACCGAGAGTATTAGTATAACTATCCTGACAATGCTTCTCAATTCAGCTGTTGGGATTCTCTATAAACTTATAGGATATTTCATAGCCCAAAAATAGAAATTCACACTAAAATGAATGTAGATAATGAGTATGAGCTACATTTTAAGTTCACATATACTTCAGTGTTGTACTGTCAGGTCCTGGAAGCGGGACCTGGTAATTGTACACCAGATCTCATTTGAAATTATAATAACAGTATTTATATGGCTTTTACACTTTTTGTCCTTGTGAAAACGAGTAAAAGCTTCAGTAGTATAGCTCAAAGATTATAATAAAGAATTTCATAAGATGTGCGAACGTGGCCCAATCATCCTACAGCTAAAAATATAAATATTTTTAATATAAAAACTCATACTATATTAGTAGATCATAACCGCGCAGATACTATTTGCATACTTCCTATGTACTTAGCTATAAACTCGAAAGTGTTATTTGCATCGAGTACACTCGAATTGGGTTTTCAGTCCTCATTTAGACATTTAAAAAAAAATTGCAGAAAAAAAGGTGTTTCACCCCCATGAGCCAGGAAGCCATTTACAAACAGGCTAAAGTGAATTTCTCATTTCAAATGGCACCTTGGCATTCAGCTTTCTATCGTTTCAAAAATATTTGTTTTAACAAATTACAACAACGCATATCCATTTGGAGTGTGTTTAGTAATTTGCATTTACTATAGTTTTATGAGCACTTTGTATTACGACCAGGCAAAGTGCGTCTCCTCCAGCAGTCATTATATTATGTTAAAAGGAAGTCACCCGACCACCTCTAGCTCTACACGCTTTGGCATACAAATGTGCCAATTGCACAGCACTGGCGCAAATATGAGGATAAAGGGGAGAAAAATCCTTTATTTATTGTTTCAAAAGTACAAAGTCCTCCTTTTCCGATGTATTTTTCTTCCTTTTCGGTGGCTGGCTGGCTTTTCTTTCCTTCTCTTTTTTCAAATTCCAGAGAAATTTTCTTTTGTATGCCACCAAAGCTTGGTTAGTGGGTTATTTGCTGTGTTTTTGCGGTATGGCGGTTTCTGTTAATGTTGATGGGGATGCCATGCTATTCTCTGTTCTGTTTTGTTGTTGCCATCCTGTTTGAGGCTTCCTTGCCAAAATGTATACACACAAACACATTGCGTTTGGGGTTTGTTTGTGGGTGGGCTGCTTGCTTGTTGTCATTGTCGTTGTCAGCGGCCGTTTTAGTCGAATTTTCCGAATTCTAGGCGACGTCAAGAAGATGTTTCTGATGTTCATTAGAGAGTGGCTAAAATAGGGAACGAAGAGAGATGCTGTTTTGTTAAAGGAACTCAAATTGGAAATGCAAATTTCAACTGGCAAATGTTGTATAATCGTATGTACTTTGCACATTTCTATGTGGGAACTTGAAACTGCATTGAATATAATTGGCAAATAAAAATAACTAATAAATCGTTCTTTTTGCGGCATCTTGATAATGGGTTTCTTTAAATAAATTTAGGAATTTCATTGCAAGCTAGATAATGTGGTTGCATTTAATGTTAAAACACATTTGGAATGAAGAATGTTGCCATGTAATACCGGCACATGTCTGAGTTCTGCAAATGATTGGCATATTTGCATATCTTTGCTGTGGGAAGAGGCAGGGCAATATAGAGAATGGAATTCTTTTGTGTATAGATACATCTCTATGTGGCGCCTCCGCAAGCATATTCATATTGGGATGGGATGTAGTGAAACCATCCAAGTTAAGCTACATTTTCCGACATTCCGTTAAACTACCATATATTTTAAGATAGATGGAAGTATGTTATTCCTCAATCTTTTAGCTTTATGAAAATCTAAGCCGTTTTAATTTTCCAAGATTAAATAAGCTTGGAGTTGATGAAGATGGTCGCCAGCAAAAAGGGCGTAACTTGTCAATGATAATTTTGATGGCGTTCTAAAATAACTACCAATTAAAAAAAAAACTAAAAAGAATATAGGTGTACTACTGTTGTACTTAGATAATTGGCTTTATTGGCCGACGGATACAAATCCATATATCTCACGCAAGTGTATCTCAAAAGTGTTGGCTGGCCATTTAATTAACATGTATGCGATATACAACGTTTTTTTTTAAATTATTAAAAAAAGTAGCCACAGATTATCATATTCATGATTACATTACATGTCAAGTAATATCATCTATCAGCCTTGATGCACATTGAATACCTCTTTCTATCGCTTCTACACATACCGAATACCAATGTATGGAATATTTTGCAAACTAAAGGAAAAAACACTGAAATTCTAGAAGTAAATCTGGTTGAATAAATTTGCAATGCAAATATCATTAGCAATTTCAGTGCATGGTCCGATGTCCGGAGTATTGTCGTTTATTTGCTCGAGTTCGGGCACAACTCGCCCATCCCTGTGTGAGTGTTTGCTTTGAACACCAGCGCCACACTAACCCCATTGTTGTCCACGAGGCTGAAATATTTTTCCCAGAAACCCCTGTTGATAATACACATATTTAAATGCACGTTACCCCAACTCCATCCGTTTGGATAAAACATATAGGTACAACACGAACAAAAAAAATCATGCCGCAAGCCGAGGTAGACAGCAGGCAACTGAACAGTGGACATCCATTAATTGAGGAGATTATGCTACAAAATGTGATACAACTACCACAACTAATTTTGGGATTCATCCATTTTTCGTTTTCCAATTGTGTGTTCCTTTTCTGGCCGTTTAGCCATTTGAAATACAAATTTGCTTTGGAAAATATATACCCTTGCTGCACCAACAGCGGCCACCGGCACGCTGTGGGTGTTGCTGTTGATTTGTGGAAATTACTAATACTATTATTATCGCAGGCAGCTAATGTGAACAGCAGCAGTTGATTTGCATTATGATCATTATCGATATAATTAATATCGAATATGTTTTTTGCACAGCAAATTGGAAAATAATTTATACGTACCTACAACGCAGTGACTCTTTTAAAGTTTTGGTTGTTTTCGCTTAACGGAACGGCTGCATAAATTTAAAATAATAAATTTATTAAGCAAATTATTGCTCTGGGTGTTTGTGCCTGCTCGTGATTTGTTTTGTTGACGTTGAATCGCATTAAATATATAGATTTTAGGGTGAGGACTGGAAAGCAGTTTGAATTATATTACGAGCGACTGTTCGAGATTGATAACGTTTTCTGAGTAATGTGCGAATAGTGAGAGTGATTTATTTTTATACAGTCTTTTGTGTAAATGTTTTCATAGGTTTGGCTGAGATATGAATAATATGCTTTTAGATTTGCATTAAAAAATAATAACTGTTTGTTTAGGTACGGTTTGGTAATAAATGGAAGAGAAAACTAAATATGGAGGTAATTGTTATCTGCGATTTGTTAAGCACTTTTAAACGAGCTACACCATTATTTGAAATTGGTGAGTTGCTCTGGAAATTAATATGCCCAGTAATATTTTTCTTTTACATGAAATGAGCTAATAGCTGGCCAATGCCACTTAATCAATCTTGCATAGGAATCATGATGTCGAAATCATTGAGTTGGGTACCTAAAATAAGCGTTTTCCTTAATTAGGTATGATCGATAAAAATGTATAAAACGCATTTTGATACCGTCTTGTATAGGGAATCTAGTAAAACGAAAAATGGTGTAATTTGAATTGTTTATACATTAACACGGTTTTAGACCTTTAATTTAAAAGAAGTAGGTCTAGAAAAATATGGGTTTCCGGTAGTCTGTCGGCTGTTAATAATACCCAATCATTTGCACAGAGTCAGCGCTAACCATAACTGAAATTAGGAGTGAATGTCCGTCAGCTTTATTTTATACATTCACTTTGTTTTATATTATTAGGGATTTGGAGTAATGTGGATCAGAATTATTTTACAGAAAAACTTGTTAGCTCATAAATATGGCATGACTAATTTTAATAAAAGTCTGCACCTGGGCTCAAAACGCCTCTATTCCTCGACGATTTTAAAGACTTGAATTTTCCGGTATTTCGTATCCAATTTATGGTAACATTTTTGCACGTATTACTTGGTTACTTACTACCAGTCTTGTGCTTGTGACTATACCAAGTAGACTACGCAATTTTCAACAATTCAATTTTCATTAGATCAAAATTAACGACTCGACATGTCGACAATAATTTTAGGAAACTTAAGACGATTGAAATTAAAAAAAGTATTTTTTTTTATTTTATAATGGGTACGAAATTAATTTTATTTCAATCATTAATTATTCAAAATCTTTCATTTACAGCTGTTTTCCACGATTTTGACCCTGACAATCCAATTGACGATACAATTAATGACATTAATGATGCTATTGTCGACATTACAGTGTCGACGCGCCGTAGAAAAACACTGCGTACTACTTTATACGGACCTACAGTTTATCAAAAACCACTATTCAATAAATCTACCTACTATTTTTCTTCAATAAAACATTAAAGATGGTAAAGACTTATGGGGATCCAAATCCCTGTGGCATTATTTCATTTCTACCTTAAAAAATATATATATTCCCTTGGGCGAATGCTCCATCGAAAAGCAATGCCCTGACATATACATAAACATACCACAATGACAACATATCTGAGTGGATGACCTCTCAATTCAGTCCCCTAACTCACATGCCATATATTTTACCCTTAATCTCCAAATTCCAAATATACCATACATTTCCGAGAGATGTCTAACCGCCAAGTTCTTAAATATGTTCCAGTACAGAACACAGCGAAAATCCCGCCATGTTTATTTCCGATTTGTAAAACATATTCAATGCGATTATATTGGCTTAGAATTGAGTGTGTAAATGCGTGATAATACTCAAAATGACTTTGCTAGTACACATATTCACATATGGATGTACGATGTACGTATGTGCGCACATACTTGGGTACAAATCGATAATCCAATTTTCGGTACATGATAGGAAACGGGGTATCTAACTACATATATCTAGACTTTTTAATTTATTATTATGATTTGGCACTGTTTGTGCATGTGTGGGATTTACGGAACAAATTTTGCGCGTTAAATGGGCTAAGTGCACATTTTGGCAACCTCCACGAACCTTCAATATCATATCCCACACACTAACCACAACCATTTTAAGCAGTTGATGAAACGCTGTGGTTTACTTTCTGCAAACACACTGTGGTTTAATTATATGTATTATCCAAAGGAGAGTCGCGTCGCGTCAGTGGCTTGGCTTTATATGGCCGACGCATTTGTCGAAAACCAAAGCAGGTGATAAGATTGTGGTTTTGATTAAAGCAAATGTTTTGAAGGCATTCTGAAAAGGGTTTAGTATTTTGGGTAAATTAATTAATTTGGGTTTCATGATGCGGATACCGGGAGGCCGATCCGGTAGTTGGTTATTGGAAAAGCATAATAAATCAACGAGTATGATTCTTCAGGACAGTTAGATTCTTCGGGATTAGGGATTTATCTGAAAAAGAAAAGTGATTGAAATGGTTCATTAAATTCGCTGTCCTATTATATTTTTTAGGGTTTACTTATGCAAAGACTTTAGGCTGCCCCTCCACTGCCATAAAAAAAATTTTGTTTTATCTGACACTCATTGACATTTTTATCCGAAAATCAATAACCGCTTTGCACATTAAAACAACTTCACGGTGAGAGATTCTATTCTTTTAAGAAAACCTCTATAGCGCCACCTTGAGTAAAGAATCTGGTCTGCCTGCCAGGCAACTATGCTGTCTTTAAATTGACAAAATAATTATTGAAATGAGCATAATAAATTAGAAAGAAATATACGGTAGTGAGGATATTTGTTATAGTGTGGCTAAGCACTTTACACGCAGATTCTGCTGTTGAAATGAATATGCGAAGTAAGTTCAAAACGCACTGATGCCTGGTGTTCTTTACGGCAATAAATTAAAAAGGAAACCATCATCCTTTTCAACTTAGGCTCAGGATGCTATTGTTGTATCAAGTCCAAAAATTTTTTTCTATCCGCCTGGGAAATCAAAAATGATGATGATGATTTCGTAACTGCATTCATTTTTAACAAATTTTCATTGTCGTTGGTTTTTCTTTTTTTTACTACTTGGTAACACTTTTTTTAAACACATGTCAAGATTTTAATCGCTTTTATCATTGTATAATAAAATATATACAAAGGGGTTGATTAGATGAAGTCACATCACTCGGAGGAAAACCGAAAAGAGAAAGTCCGATATTTGCCAACCCTATTCGCTGTTTTTGCATTACAAAAGCAAAATAAACCATCTTTATCAACGGTATGCCAAATAAAAAACCCCACTAGAATATTCATAACAAGAATAATTATATATATTTTGTTTGCATTTTTTTCTTTTTGTTTCTAAGAATATTAAAATTAATGTATATTGATAACCCCTTGTTCGCTAGCTGAAATCATCGCATCTGACACTATTCCATTTCAGGGTTATTCTTATCTGGCCAAGCCGACATCTATAAATTAGTGCCTCAACCTGCACTCGGTGCTAGACATATTGCGTATACCAAACAGTAGACAACTACAGACAAGTGTGTAATTTCGAATGATTTTTTTTTAAATTTTAAATTATTTAAGTGCATTACTTTTGTTGCAGAATGAACTTCGCTTGGGTGCTCGTTTTTGTGATGGCTTTAATTGCCGTTGTTGCTGGACAATCATGTCCTTCTGGATTTAACAAAGTTGGAAACCAATGTACTGCAGAACGTCCAATCCACGGTGAATGCCCTAAGAACTCCGAATACAAACTCAACATTAATAAGTGTGTGTACCAAAAGTAATAAATCAATGATGCAGTGATAATTTTACCTCTTAAAGTTGTTGTTCTCCTTTATTCCAATGGATGTGTGCTTTAAATATTATAAAGCGTTGGATGTTCGATTCAAGTTTGCAATTCCCAAGGCCGTATAGAGTTCTTATTGGAAGATTTCCAACAGCAACCTGTGAGAGATATTTGTTGTGCGATTTTGATTTCATTTCTACCTCTTCTGTGAGAAATTTTCCACAACGCAACGTCGAAAACAATAAATGGAATTCACTTGAATGATAGGATTGTGAAGTTGTTCTTCCATAGCATTATATAAGTATAGGTAGTAACTGTTTAATCCTGAGTCCCGATTCAGTTTGCAGTTGGATGATGTCCACATTTGAAAGTTTTTAGCTTCTTGCAATCGCAAAGAATGTATGTATTCATAGTAGCTTTGGCTTGTAGTCAAAGTTTTTCATATTGAGGACATTGAACGGCTTTATCTGATGGAATTCTTTTGTCAAAATTTACTGAACAGGTCTATTTAAGAACTGAAATTAAGTTTGCTTTAAACAAGTTTCTAAGGGAAATATATTTTGTAAAGGTTTAGAATTTCGTTTCTACGTTTTGGTATACAATGGAGCAGGAGGATTATGGAAATACGGTTTGTTTTCTTAAACGACGTACGGCATAAATATATACCTTTTCCATAAGTTGGACTACTGTGCGAGGGATCCCTGCTTCGATCTCCCGAATAACCCAAATAACAGTTTTCGGTTACTTCTTCTAACGGAGTCTCCTCTCGCGAGAGACATAATTATTTTGAGAAAGCTTTTCAATTCAGCAGTTCAGCCTCGGCATAAAACTCTAGGCGTAAGTTTTTTCTAATCGTCGCAAAAATAATAGCTCTTACAATTGAATGGTTGTAAGAATCTAGGCCTAGGTTAGATTCTACACAAACCGTTGTGCGCCGACTATTGTTTTCTGTTTGTTGTATGTACGATAATTTTGCTTTTAAAAAGCGAACATGTCATTTTTATACCATAAGAGTGGTTTCGCAGTAAAAATCGATCGGACTTTCTGTTGTATTCAAATTAATACCTTATCATTTAGTTAAGATAAAATTATTATCCGCAGCTTTGTGGCCACATAAAGAGCACACAATTCCAGAATATAAGCTCTATTTCGATTTGAAAACCTTTTATGGTTGACATAACCACATATATACATACACATACATTATTAAATTTTTTTTATAATGTAAATAGTGCTATATGGTGGTGTGACTACTTGGAATTGTATAAGCCCTTTCCACGATATATTTTTATTACATTCAGTGATTATAATGGACACACCATATTTCCAGAATACGTTCGTTGCAGATACAGAAATAAACCCGGTTACCCCAAAAATGAAATGGATCTTTCTTTGAAAACCTGTAGGAAATTTAAAGTCAACAAGGGAGACGATTCAATGACTTTAGTGTAACTTCTCCATCATTTATAGTTCCTCAACAATTTGTTCGCGTTTTTGAAAAAAAAAATCAAAAGTAAAAACGTCGGATGATAAGTTAGAGATGTTGTTCGAAATTTGTAAATTAATGATCCGATATGGATCTGTTTTCGAACAAAACTCATAATCATTTGTAAAAGTGCACAGGCAAATAGAAAATATTGAGGAGATTTGCATTACCTTAATGACAGATACCACAGTGTTGCGGGCACCAGCTAAAGTGTTTGCAAGTTCAATTTGCTTTCCATAGTTTTCAACCACCTAAGGGAGAACATGAAAATATGAGTATGTACTTTGACAGCCATAAAATGGCATGGGATCTCATCATAGCATAGCTGGATGCACTTCCAACAATTGTTAATTTAAGTTCTCGTTTTTCATATACCTATTCATATGTATATCTAGTTATATATTTACTTGTGAATAAAGCCTATGATAAGAAGAACATATCCCAATTGAACGATTTAGTACCATACCAACCCGTGTCACATCCAACTCAAGCATAATTGTATTCAAGACAGAAGACACTAAATATGTTCTTTCCAATGAAAGCGAACAGTGGTTGTCTTCTCCTATTACCCTTTCAGCTTGACTTTATGATGCTCATTATAGGTTGATGAACACATGAATATCTACTTGTATAAGCACCTTGGACTTATTTCAGATGGTAAGGTGATCAAAAAATGTGTGTGTCTTTTTGCGTATTTAGGCAATAAGACAATGCCGATAGGAACTGTCGTCTATTGGACCAGTACACTGATCAATACTCCATTTGAGGATTTTCCCATATGCGTTTAACAATAAATAGAAATGCACTTATACAATTAAAGGGTGATTTTTTAAGAGGCTTAGAACTTTTTTAAAAAAAAAAACACAAAAAATTCGAAAAAATTAATGAAATATTTATTTGAATCGATAGTTTGAACCTTGCAATTTAATGTTTAAAGATAATTTCATGCAAATGTTGACCGCGGCTGCGTCTCAGGTAGCCCATCCGCTGAGTCCAATTTTGGCATACTCTTTCACACATATCGGCCGGTATCTCACTAATGAATGCATGGATGTTGGCTTCCAGTGCCCATGTTCTGTAATTATCACATCGATATATTTATCACAAAAACGATATGAATTGAAAGAAAATGCTCCTGAGGTTAATAAATAATTTTTCGCATCGATACTTTTTAAGTATTTTCTTTCAATTCATATTGTTTTTGTGATAAATATATCGATGTGATAATTACAGAACATGGGCACAGTGCGTCAATCGAAGCGGGCTGGTCCCTATACACATTAGCCTTGGCATACCCCCACAAAAAATAATCTAATGGTGTCAAATCGCACGATCTAGGCGGCCAATTGACCGGCCCGAAACGTGAAATTAACTGTTCACCAAACTCGCCTCGCAATTGCGCCATTGTTTCGCGTGCTGTGTGGCATGTGGCACCGTCTTGTTGAAACCACATATCATGCAAGTCAAGAACTTCCATTTCGGGCAAAAAAAAAGTTTGTTATCATCGCTCGGTATCGTTCACCATTGACAGTAACGCTGCGATTCGCATCATCTTTGAAGAAATATGGCCCAATAATGCCGCCGGCCCATAAACCGCACCAAACAGTGGCTTTTTCGGGATGCATTGGTAGCTGTTGCAATGCTTCTGGCTGATCTTCACTCCAAATGCGGCAATTTTGCTTATTTACGTACCCATTCAACCAAAAATGAGCCTCATCGCTGAACAAAATTTTTCGATAAAAAAGCGGATCCTCGGCCAGCTTTCCAAGAGCCCATTCACCAAAAATTCGGCGTTGTGGTAGGTCGGCTGGCTTTAGTTCTTGCACCAGCTGTATCTTAAAAGGCTTTACGCCCAAATCCTTCCGCAAAATTTTCCACGTAGTGCTGTAACAAAGGCCTAACTGCTGGGAACGGCGCCGAATCGACATTTCGCGGTCTTCTGTCACACTAGCTGATACGGCCGCAATATTTTCTTCACTACGCACAGTACGTAAACGTGTTGGTGGTTTAATGTCCAACAAAGTAAATTTGGTGCGAAATTTGGTCACAATCTTCCGAATAGACTGCTCAGAAGGTCGAGAATGCCGATCATAAAATGGAAGCAGCGCGCGATGAACATTTCGAACCGAGCACGAATTTTGATAGTAAAATTCAATAATTTGCAAGCGTTGTTCATTTGTAAGACGATCCATGGTTAAATTGCAAACCAAACTGAAGCTGTTTGACAGTGACACAAGGTACTAAACACACGTCAGCTGTCAAAACCAGTGTTGCCAAAACCAAACCAGCTAAAAAATCACCCTTTACATGGAATGCGTAGGCTAGCGGACACTTTTAGGCATAGAAACATAAAAGAATAAATTTACAATTATAGAAACTGCCAACGAGCTAGTAACTATAGTTCGTAGAATTCCTCAAGCGACATTTGCATTTCCATGACAAGCACCTTTAATTTTACTATTTGAAGTACATGCTCGAAATCATTTGAATGGAATAAAATAATTTAGAGGGGCGAAAATAATGCATCCGGGGGAAAATTCAAATTGCTGCCGTCACAGTGACATTTCTAACTATTGCAAAGACTTTGACAGGACCACTGGAAAAACTCAAAATCTACCATATAGAACCCAAATGTTGGTGGCAGGATTCAGGTTTTGCCATAGAATTCCGTTCTGGGGATTTAAAGGAATTTCCTTGCACATTGGAATTTGGTTAAAAGGGTAGGGTCTCTGCGGAAAGTTTCTCCGGAAATCCCTCAAGCGATATTTTTCCATTCCTCGCAAAATCAAGCATAAACCTACAGAGAAACATTCTCCCAGCGGGATAATGGGTTCCATTGCGGCGGTTTTGCTTGAGAGTACAGTAGATGTTCGGAGAGAACTTTCCTTGTCGCCGGAGAACGTTTTCAAAGGGGGCGAGTTCAAAGTTAGCACAGTGAACTGGAGTTCCATCGCCCACCGCTAAAGTCGTCGTCCATCATAAGGCGCAAAAATTCCCAAAACTTTGTGCGACAAAATAATCTTTTGATAAATGACACTGACTGAAAATAACTGTTTCGAAGATATTTCATACATTTTGCATCCATTTATTGGTAAAAGGAAACTATTTTAGTTATTTTATTGAAGTATTCTGTGTTTTTGGGGTGTCTTATCATCGCAAAAAAACATTTTCATTTTCGCACTCCATGATATGGAATCTCCAACGACGGACATATTTTGATCGTAAAATGTTTACGATGGCTTAATGTCAGTCTACCTCTTCCACAGATGGCTACATAGTTAAATGCAGCGAAACGGGGATAGTTGGTGTACTACTGCGAAATTGTGATATGACATATTGTGGTTGCTTTTTTATTTTTTTTTTATTTTTGTGTTGTGACAAATTCCTATAAGTGTCGAGCAACATTTTCGCAGATGCTTTTTGAAAAATGACCAAGTAGTTGCTAGTGAACAAAACTAAGTTGGAACGCATACAAAAATCTAAATACGTTTTAAGCGGCAGCTTTTGCTATGTACCGTGAGAATTTCTCACATTATAATGAAGCAATGCTCGGAACGTATTGTAAGAGGAATCTATCCAAACATATCATCGATGCAAATTTCTTGTATAATGTAAACCTTAGCAGACAAATAACTATGTCACTAATAAAAATATTATACCATACTGTATGAAAATGGACCATCAAGGTACGAGCTACGACTCTTGCAATCGAAAATGTTATTTAAATATTCATAAGGACTGCAGTTTGCACTTATGTTCGCTTCTACTTTATTGAAAAATCCAGCGGATACCTACCTCTGTGGATTTTCGCTTCATGGTTACTGCAGTATATACCGCGGTGCATGTAGTAAGACCACAATCATTATTTTTGCAACACGTAACAATTGCACATTTTCCTAATTAAATATTTATGCGGCGCAACATTTAAGTGAAAACGAAAATAAATGCAAGTGCTGTTGTGTTCTGCTGCAACAGTAACTCTGCAGTGGACAAGTCGATAAGTTCACCATACGGCGACCAAAACAATGGCAGTGCTTGGCAAGATATCTAAGCTGCTAATTGATTACTGTGCGAACACAAGTCTTGTAGGCCTGGGCTATATATCCAATCAAAAGCAAGTATACGATCTTAACATGTTTTAGAGCAAAAAAGTTAAAAATCAAACTAAAATGCTTCCAGGATCCACTTAAGTGAACGAATTTTCTGGTTGATCTGCTTTGTCATATCAGCTGTTGGATCCTATTGTCTTATTCGAGAATACCAAAACACTTTTGAGAGCAAGGCAATAAGTTTGGTCACTGAAGATACAAAACCCCAGGACAAAGCCGAATTTCCAGCAGTGGGGGTGTGTGAAGAAGGCTCTTACAGTACACAATACGTGCAACTCCAGGAATACATAGCAAGGTTATACAGGTTGTACGAAATTATATGACAGTAAACTAACAAAGCACTCCCCAGATTGAATGAAAATACAACAATGGACCCGGATATTAACTACAACATTGAGGATTATCTATTGCGTATCGTCTTTCCGAATATGTATAACTATGGATCGCTGGCACCTTATTGCGAGCCATACTTCAACTGTGCGGAGTGTTTGAAATGCCCTCTCTCAGGTTATAAGGAACTCGCAGCGATGGTGAATTCAAACGCAACGCTATTCTTTTAACGAATACCAGAAGTTCAGTCTAATTTCAGGTGCGACGGAATTGTTCTCAATTAATTACAAAATGCTTTTGGAAAGGAAAGCCATTTCAATGCTGCGATTATTTTATCCCATTGCACACATCGAAGGGGATATGCTTTGTGATGAATTCTGTACAAACCACTACTAGGTTTGCTTTTAACTTTGTGCAGTGAAATACCGAAAAAAAATTGCTTTTACATTTAGAAATGGCCCTAATTGGTTAAAAGCGCAAATTGGTTGGGATGACGGCATTGGCGAATTAGAACTCCATTTCTTAGAGATAGTAAATGTAAGTTTTTCAGAAAAACGAATCATGCTCTTGACTCGGACATGCGTTGTGATATTTAATTCATACTAGGAATGCATATGATGTTGGTGAACATTTGTTGTTTAGAGCAGTTAATCTAAAGGATTTATTATTCTAGGGTATGGCGTAAATGAGGTATCTCAGTACGTGGCCGTTCTTTTTATTCAAGATCCTATAACGGCTCTATAAAATGTTGGTTTTCTTTAAAACTTCTTTATCGAAAGTCCACTTTTCATCCTGTGATTTCAAACGCACTATATAATACTATTATATAATATTAGAACAAGAATACCTTCTGCTTCTTATTTTAATCCTCCGCAGCTACACCTGATGAATGCGGAAGATGTACCGTCCATTGTGGGAGAAGATCATACATTCCAAATTCAAAAGCCCGGTTTAGAAACATTCATACAACTGAGAGTTCACAACATCATTAACGATCCAGGTGTACGCAATATATCTCCAAAATACAGGAAGTGCAGATTCCCCGATGAAAACTTTGACAATTCGGCATATAAATATTACAGCTTCACATCGTGCATATCAGACTGCCTCAAGCAACTCCAACTTAAATCATGTGGATGTATTAGTCATAGTTACCTTTCAAACGGTTAAGTAGTTTAATAAGTCGACCCTTTGACAACGATTTTATTTAAATTTTAAATGTTCGCAGACTATGACAAAACTCCTGTTTGTGACTACAACGGATATATTTGTTTAGACAAAGCTGATATTATACGGCCAAGGTCATCTATTCTGCAGCCATGGCGGTCGAATGGACTTGTGTGCAAATGTTGGCCATCGTGTGCTGAAAATGAAATCAAATTATTTGATGAAAGCTTTGGACGCAAAGCAAATTTCACTACCAGGAAAGTGAAAATCAGGCAATCGGTAGGAACACAACATTATCGTAGACAAGCTGTTCGGTCGCGTTTAGACGTTATTGTCACAATTGGTGGGATCCTGGGCCTCTTCATGGGTGCAAGCATTCTAAGTGCAGTTGAGATATTTTATTTTTTTTTTGTGCGAATTTGTAATTTAAGGAACTAATGCCACGCTTTAATATGATACACACAGCTTCTGATGTATCAATTATTTTTAATTATACAACAGGTAGCTTTAATCTATGCACAGTGCTCTACTCTTATTTGTGTGTTTTCCCTGGCAACAATATATTAGGTATTCATTTATACTTTACACACATAGAACCCATTTTGGCTGTGGTCATGATGTGGTTTGTATGGGCCACAAATTGGTAGTTGCAGTTCCACACCAAAACATACCAACCAAACCAATATAGAAGTTGTGACAGGGTGGAATTTGGTGTTTGCTTGGATCTTTATTTAAAAAAAAACAAAAAAATGATAATTGTGCAACAAGAGGAAAATTTACGAGTTTCACATATTTGACACGGACTTGCAACAGGCGGAGGGTTGCCTCGAAGAAAGAAATTATGTTGTATGCAGCAGCAATTCTGGCATCTTTCCTTTGCAATTATTGCTTAGTTAGATTAGATAGGCTAATGGATCACTATATATTAAACTGTCCAGGCAAATGCATTCATTTCTTGATTTTTTTCATTGTATGAAAATACTTTTTGATCAGTACAAGCCTAACAAGCAATTAATAACATTAAAGGCTATAAGTTTCATAATTCGTATACCAAGTTTATTCATATTGACACTTTTTACTTTATTTTTAATATATTTTGTTTCCTTTTTATTTGTCGTAGCTATGTCTACGACATCTCAGGATAATGCTGAACTTTCTTAAAGCATACCTACTATCATTATGTGCAAATCTGCACCACATTCATATAATACTCATCTCAAAGGGAGCAATGTATTTCCTCTTCACTTCAACAACGATTTCTTTCGTCGTCAACATCCACTCACGCCCACGTACACACCCACGCAGCCCTTCAATGACAACTTTAATATCTTGATATTAATCGTTCATTTGAATAATAAAAATGCGCACATTTCGCTGCATTTCGTATATTTGAATATCCTGTGCTACTCCCGTAGATGGCTCCTTTCTCTCTGCGAATTTCATGTTTTTTGTCTGTTGATACGCTTGGGGAACAATTCTATTGGGTTTAGGAGTCGTGATTCTATATTATGTACTTATAGATATTTTTTTTACATTCGCCTTTTGCATTTAGCGTTTTCAAGATGAAATTGCGGAAAGCGATTTCAGCTTGTTCTTTTTCTATTGTTTTATTTGCATCCCTTAGCGCATTCATTCTCTTCGCGTGCTATAGAGTGAATGTAACGTAAAATACAAGAGGAAATTGAATAGAAATTGTGAAAATTGTAAAATTGAAAAACTAAGCAAAAAAAAAAAAAAGCGACGTTCATCCGCTTGCTCTGCATTCTAATTGAATTCTTGTAGGGACATGTGCAAATATTGGCTGGCAGTAGAACCAGTTGCAGGGAATGTCATTAAGTTCGCTTTTTCTCTTTGGCCTTGACATTTATTTTTTATTTTTTTGTTGTGCATTGCTTTTAGCACTTTGTCTCCAATGGTCTCAAAATTGTTGACTCATGGACTTCGAGGAGCTATTTTATTAATAAATTGATTATATTGGTTTTCGCATTGTTTAGAGATGCCTGGGATAGTTAGAGAGACAATTGATTTTTTGTTGAAATATTATGTATCGGATACAGCGATATGTGAATGAACCTCTCGCTGTGCTCTTCCATTGGCATGCGATTTAATACCACACAAGAGTGATATTAGTTGCAAGTATTAAAAAGGATATTTATGCGTTTAATATTATAGCAACTTTTAGTAAGAATGGTGGTGCTGGTCGGAATAAATGGAAGTGACTCAACAATAGGATCGCAGGATCTATTCACGGGGAGGACCTTTGAGAAAGTAAGAGCTGTTGTTTCACTTAACTTTAATAACTCAAATAATTTTGTATAATTGTTTGGTGTAATATGTGCCTAGCAATGCAACTATTCCTTAAGTATTGGAGAACTTTAAAACTCGGTATACACTGGCCACCTTTGATGTTCATGGGAAAATAGTCGAAACTATTATTTGGTAACCGGACGGGATTCTAATTTTTAAGGGATTTGATTACCAGCATTTTTTCTTTATTCCTTAGTTACTAATTCATATTCTTTTTGTACCCCAAAATAGGCTTACTACATCCGTCAAATTTCGATTGCCTTAGTAACAAATTCATACTCTGCTATTAGATCCCATCATTCACTACCGCCCAATTATTTCGGAACATTCTAGACACACGCATATAATGTCATTACATCAATCTCCATTACATTCCACCTATCGTCTTCGATTGCCAACTTCCAGGTGTCAATCATGCATGGTAGGGTTTGATTTTACATTTTGAAACTTTATGTATCAATAGGATTTAGGTCTCCTACGCTGTTCAGTTTTGACTTCAGCCCCCGATTCGATTCGGTCACCGTTCACTACACTTTGTGGATTACACTCAACCACTCATGCGGAAATGTAAAATCCTTCACTTTTCATCGGCCTAGGTCAGAGATGTCTTGCCGTTGTCGATATCAAGTTCTTATCTCACCATGCTGTTACTAGATGGGACAATCAATACACTTACATTAGAGCATATACGTTTGCCAACGAAAAAAAAAACCTCGACGTCGAAAACTCATGTCAACATAAATCAAAGACGTGTGACACCCTAATCCTGAAAGTTTATGTTGGGTGTTTTTTTTCCCTGATTTTCTTTAGATTGCTTAAATGGTAGGACATATAAGAAACGATCAATGGGCAGGATGTCTTCTGATACTTTGGTGATAGTTAAACTTCTAACCACCCTCTCAAATGTCACGTGAAGTGACTTTACTTGTGCAAACTTCTTTGATTTTTTTATACGAGCGTGTTTGGCTCAAGGGATTCCTCTTTTCTGTTGACAGTCGATTGGTGAAACAGTTTTGAGGAAAATTCTTGACGGCGTTTTTTTTTTTGGTTTTGATCTCAAATAAGGCAGTGCGGAAATATGAGACATTTTAAAACGTGTGGACATCTAAATGGAATCCTTATAAAAAATAAATTAAAAATAAAAGCCAACTACTTTATATATGAGTTGGTATACGATAGGTTGAATAATAAGCTATTGTGAGTCTGACGAAAATCCTTACGTCAAAAATATATTCATATGTGATATGTATTAATATCAACTAGTGGTGCTTGTGGGCATAAATCGACCATCACTTAATTATAAATTTCACGCGTGAGTCCATTTTAATCAGATATTTGTTTCTCCTTGCGACACAAAAAATATTCTTATAACAACAAATCAAGCAAAAAATAATAAAAATTTATTTTATTTTATTATACATAACAAAAAATTTAAAATGGCAAAAGGTTTCGTATTTTTTTTTTTAATAAGTAGATAGTGTGTCGTTGGCTAACTGACAGCCAAGAAGTGACTCTTGGTGATCAGATGAGAAGTATTTATTAACACTCTAACTGTTACATATTGCGGTTGGTTAGTGTGGCCTGACTTATATAATCTATTTACATAGGTTGTTATTGTACATGGGTTAGTATTTAGATTGGCGTTGCCATTGTTTTAGGCAGAATCGATGTTGCCGTTGCCTGCCGACACATCCCCCTTTTTCAGTATCCTGTTCGCTCGACGGGTTTGACCAGTCGGCCGTATCGGGTCCGGTAGCCCTGGGTCTCCGCACTTTTTGTAGAATCTGAAGATGGTGGTTGCTCATTTAATGGAGGCAGTGATGATGGTGTCAGCGAAGCTGAAATGTGTGTCGATGGGGATGAATGTGGTTGAATTGATGTAGGTGAAGGTAAGGGCGGTGATGTCGGTTTCTCTGATGGCGAAACTAATGGCAATGACGTTAGTTGCGGTATCTCTTCTTCGATCTCTGTTTCCTCCATAACTTCTTCAGCACGGTGAGCTCGAGTTAGATGATAGCTATTGCGTCGTATTTTTCCAGAAGGGGTTTCGATGATGTAAGAGCGCGGGTGGTTAGTCTTCTCGCGAACTGTCGCCCACATTCGCTTGTCGCGAACCCAAACTAATTCCCCTGGAATCAGCTCGTCCTTCTGAATAGACCGATGTCTTCGGTTGTAATTTTGTGTTTGCTTCTCTCTCCTAGCATCCTCCTTTCTTCTTAGATCGCTGTAATCGATAGCTGCTGATGTGTAACGTTGAGAGGCCATGGGTAATGTTGACCTGATTCGACGGCCCATAAGAAGTTCTGCTGGGCTGTAACCGTTGGATAGTGGACTGGCACGGTACTCCAACAGCGCTTTATAGGGGTCAGAGTTCTTTTTGAGTTGCAGTTTGGCGATTTTTACTGCAGCCTCGACAAACCCGTTGCTTTGTGGATAGATGGGACTGGATGTGATGTGGCGAAATCCGTAGTCCCTTGCAAACTTGGAGAACTCTGAAGTTTGCACTGGTTCGAACTGAGTCCCGTTGTCACTTCTAACCAACTCTGGTACTCCGTGGCGTGCGAAAATTGATTTGCAGTGATTGATGACTGCTGCTGACGTCAATCTTTCGAGTAAAGAGACCTCGAAAAATCTGGAAAAGAAATCAGTAATGATCAAGTACCAGCGCCCTTGGCATTTAAAAAGATCCATAGCTACCCTTTGCCATGGACGTGTTGGAAAGTCCGATGGCATTAGTTTTTCTCGTACCCCTTTCGTTTCTTGAATGCATGCAGTGCATCTGCTAATCATTTCGGCAATGTCTGTTGAAAGTCCAGGCCACCAGACAGATTCACGTGCTCTGGCCCGGCACTTTGTTATTCCTTGATGGCCAGTATGAAGTCTCCCGAGGATGTCCTGCCGCATGGATGCTGGTATAATGAGACGGCAGCCTCGCATAAGCAGCCCGTTCTCGTTAGCGATGTCATCTTTTACTGCGTAGTATGGTTGCAGAATTTTGACCACTTTGTTATTTTCGGGCCACCCGTTGAGTGCATACTGCGCGATTTTTCGAAGCGTTGGATCGCGTTGCTGTTCTACCCAAATTTCTTCCAGTTTTGAGTCTGACGCTGGAACATGAGAGACCACCAGGCTTATATGTGCGGAAGTCTCCTCCTCCAGTTCGTTGTTGCTATCCTTAACATGCAAAGGCTGGCGACTGAGTGCGTCGGCTGCGATTAGGTCCTTACCTGCGGTGTAGAATATGGAAAAATCGTATCGCATCATCCTCATTCTCAACCGCTGAAGCCGTGGTGTCAGGTCATCCAGGTTCTTCGTAGTGAAAATTGGCACAAGAGGTTTGTGATCTGTCTCTAGATGAAATCGTATGCCAGTAATGAAGTCTTGGAATCGCTCACAAGCCCATGTAAGAGCCAAGGCTTCCTTCTCAATTTGAGCGTAGCGTTTCTCACAGTCAGTAAGCGTCCTGGAAGCATAAGAGATTGGTCTTAACTTACCGTCGTGGTGACGTTGGCGTATAACAGCTCCGATCCCGTATGATGAGCTGTCGGCAGATACTACAGTTTCCTTGTTTCTGTCGTATATTGCCAACACGGGTTCGCTGGTGAGAATTTGCTTGACTTGTGCGAACGAATTCTCTTGCTCTGGTCCCCATGTGAATGCTCGCTCCTTCTTCAGTAGTTCGTTGAGAGGTTGCAAGATATCAGACAATCTTGGCGTAAATCTGCCAAGATAGTTGATTAGTCCGATCAGAATGCGGATTTCGTGTATATTTTCCGGTCGCTTCATGTCGACGATGGCAGAAATACGATCGCTGTCCGGATGCACGCCCTCTTCGTCCAAAACGTGTCCGAGAAACTTAATGCATTTGACACCAAACTGGCACTTAGTTTCGTTGAGAGTCACTCCTGAGTCCTGAAGACGTCGCAGAGCTAGACGTAGTCGTCGATCGTGCTCGTCGGCTGAGCTACCCCACACAAGAATGTCGTCCATTTGGCAAAGAATTCCTTCCAATCCACGGACTACGTTTGACATTCTCTTTTGGTAGTGTTCTGGAGCAGACGTGATACCGAACGGTAGACGGTTGTAGCAGTACCTACCGAACGGTGTGATGAAAGTTGTCAGCAGTTTTGACTCCTCAGTAAGTTTTATTTGCCAGAACCCACTATTGGCGTCAAGTTTACTGAAGAATTTTGCCCCTGCCAGCTGTCCTAGTGTGTGCTCGACAGAAGGCATTGGATGGCGCTCCCGTTTCACAAACTTATTCAGCCGCGTCAAGTCTACACAGACGCGAATGTCTCCATTCTTCTTTGTAGTGATGACCATAGGAGCACACCAGTCCGTAGGTTTGTCCACCGGCTCGATTACCCCTTGAATCACCATATCGTCCAATTGCTTCTTAAGTTTATCGAGAAGCGGAATTGGAACTCGCCTAGGTGCATACGTAGCAAAGGGCACGGCTTGGTCTTCCAGCTGAATGTTGTAGGGCTCTTGAATTGTACCTAGTCCACTGAACAGCTTTGCGAACTCCTGCTTCGGTTTCACGTTTGTATAGTTTTCAATGTGATTGATCCGTCTCACCAGCCCAAGATCCTCACACGCTGGTAACCCCAACAAAGGCTGCGCTAGCCCCTTTACCACGTATATTGTGTCCAACTTTCGCTCCTGCAAATAGACCAACTCACCTCGAAACATACCTACGGTGCGAAGTTTTTCTTTGCTTGGACCACACAGAATCTGGTCTGACGGAAGAAGTGAAGTCGTCTTGAATTTTTGTTGAAACATACCAAATGGAAGGGTGGTAACATCAGCTCCCGGGTCCAACTTCCAATTTATCATTACCTCGTTGACTGTGACGTCGGCTGTCCATCGCTTACTGCGGTTCCTGAGATTGTTGAGGCTGCATCTCTTGGAAACAGCTCCGAGAAACTTTGAGTCACGGTTGTCTGCTTTGGCTGCGACTTGCTTGACTGTTTTTGTAGCAAGGCAAGCACGTGCGAAATGACCCTGTTTGCTGCAATTGTTGCAATTTTCGCCTTTTGCTGGACAGGCGTCCCTATTGTGCTTCGTCTTACCTCCGCACCATCGACAACGCCAACCTTGATTTTCTCGACTTCTGTTAAAACTGCTGCTGGATTTAATGTTTTGATTATTATTTTTACCCAGTTTGGATGTGACCCAATCGACGGTTTTGTCCTCTGTGTCCCTGGCAAGGTCACGCAATTGCCGCTTCACTGCTTCGCTTTGCCTCGCCTGTTGAACAGCCTTCTCCAGTGTAAGAGCATTGTCCATTTGAAGCTTTTCGGAGAGTTTCCGATCTCTTACTCCGACAACAATGCGATCGCGAATGAGTTCATCGTGTAGCTGACCAAAGCTGCAGTGTTCGGCCAGTGCATACAGCGATGTGATAAACGTGTCCACTGGCTCACCTTCCTCCTGTTCCCTTGAATTAAATACGGCGCGCTCATAAATGACATTGCGACGGATAACGAAGTAGCTGTCAAATTTTTCCATTACTACTTTGAATTTTCTCGTGTCCGCCTCGTCCAGTCCAAAGGAGAGAAGAATGTCCTCTGCCTGGCATCCCATGATGTATATGAGGGTGTTGACTTGTTCCTCTTCTGTTTTAGCACTCAATCCAGATGCCAGTGTGAAGCGTTCGAACCGCCTCCTCCACTTAGGCCACTCTGTGGGTGTTGAGAAGGTAAACGATTCGGGACACTGCACCTGAAATTGTCCAACTGCTGCTGCTGGACTGGTTTGCTGACGGGCCCCGACTTGTTGAACGTTGTCGTTTGCCATTTTTTTTTCGTTAGCTTTTTTTTTCCCCAAGAAAAAAAAAATGTGCTTGTCAATCAAGCGATGAGAAAAAAAAAAAAACTGGTTTGCCTTATCTCGCGTCGAAAAAAAAGAACACCGCTGCCACCATGTGTCGTTGGCTAACTGACAGCCAAGAAGTGACTCTTGGTGATCAGATGAGAAGTATTTATTAACACTCTAACTGTTACATATTGCGGTTGGTTAGTGTGGCCTGACTTATATAATCTATTTACATAGGTTGTTATTGTACATGGGTTAGTATTTAGATTGGCGTTGCCATTGTTTTAGGCAGAATCGATGTTGCCGTTGCCTGCCGACACAGATAGGCATTAAAAAAGTGTGCGGAATCTTTGCATGTTCAAATAATTTATACCGAAAAAGACCTCGCAGATAGTCACCCCTATTGAAATCTGAGAAATTCCATTCGAGATATCCGTTTCAACACAACTTACGGAAAAATTCTCCGATGACATATATAGTGCACCCTGTCGCATTGCGTGGAACAGGAACCCCGTTAACCATATACCACTTACTTTTGACAGCTATTTACTTAACGGGCTCCCGACCCGTGGAGAGTCTCTGCCTGAGACACTGCAGCATTCCATCCTCTGCGATCCCGGGCACGCTGCTTCCAGTTGTCCAGACCAAGCGCTCTGGCATCCGCGATGGCTTGGTCTTTGAAACGGAGGTTCGGTCTTCCTTGTCGTCTCGAACCTGGCGGCTGGGATTCGAAGATCCTCTTAGCTGGAGCATTATTGTCCATTCGCTCGATGTGGCCGAGCCAATGTAGTCGACGTATTTTGGCCTTTTGGACTACATCCACATCTTGGTACAGCTCATAGAGTTCGCGGTTGTATCTTCTCCTCCATTCGCCCTCCTCGCACACAGGACCAAAAATCCGCCGAAGAATTTTTCTTTCGAAGGAGCCTAGTATCAGCTCTCCCTTCCTGCTTATCGTCCAGCACTCGGCGCCATAAAGCAGAACTGGCAGGATAAGGGTTCTGTAAAGCATACATTTTGTCCTTCGAGTTAGGAGTTTTGAACCCAATTGCTTCGCCGTAAAAGTCTCTATCACGGCACGCTGGGAGCGACCGATGATGTCAATATCGTCTGCATACCCCAGTAGCTGGACGGATTTGTTGAAGATAGTGCCTTCCGTGTTGACACCTGCCCTGCGCACTATCTGCTCTAGCACGAGATTGAAGAAGTCACATGATAATGCGTCTCCTTGCCGAAATCCGGTGCATGTTTGGAATAGCTCGAAGGAACTACTTCCAAATTGTACGTTGCAGCGTGTGTTCTCCAGCGTCACGCTACATAGCTGGATCAGTTTTGCCGGGATTCCGAATTCGGCCATCGCCACATAAAGCTCCTGACGATGAATGCTATCATATGCGGCTTTGAAGTCGATGAAAAGGTGGTGAGTCTCGACTTGAAATTTTGACAGCTACACGACACATATTTTCCGAAGCTCTGCAACAACCTATTGCTGCGGAATTATATTAATATGAAATGAGCGCATTTAATTTAATTTTTTTTGTTCTGAATCGGTAAACCTACTTCGATACGGGTATTCCATGAAATAAAATTAAACAATTGCTTACTTTTAGGGGTACGTAAATTGCATTCTTTATGGGTAAATGATTCGCTCCATCGAAAACAGGTTATAATCTTCGATGATTTATTTTTAAAAGAGTTACCTACTATTGTAACATTGCGACAAATTGAATGTCACAAATCATTAAACTGATTAACACTTTATATGGAGAATTATTAACTTAATTTTACCAGCCTGACATATACGCCCAATTTCTTGTTTGTGGACATCTATGGCACAGTACCTACCTCTAAAAAGATATAGGTAGGTTTCATTCTCTTCATTTTACAATAAATCCTTAAAAAGTGTACTGTAAAATGGTGTGATTAGCAACAGCGGGGTGAATAGCAACAGTCTTGAGGGAAAAGGCAAATGGTACTATATATGCTTAACATCATTCCACACTTGCACTCGATTATGAGTCATATCGACAAAGGAGGTATTGGTGTTGCAAATTAGCAACACTAGCACTAAGTGTCAAATCTGCTTTCGCGCCAAATTGCCTTCAATCTTGGCACGTGATTGGAAGGGTTTTTTTTGCTCTCAATACTTTACATTTTTCGGTGTGAAGAAGTGAAGTTTCACTGTTGAAATTGTTGAAACAAAATGCTTTAGGCAATATGTTGGAGGCATATATTTCTCTAATATAAATGGGGTGTCGCTAGTCACCCCAGCGACTGGGTGGCTCGCTACATGCCATATTTTGATTCAAATATAATAGAAAGGCTTATTGTTCAGCAACCGGGAGATCAGCAATCTCGCTTTCGGCGGGAGAGTCCCGCTTTCGAGCTGTGTGTCCCGCTGTCCCCAAAGAACGCAAAATGTCCCGTTTTAAAAAAAGGCCACCTTAAAGTCATGTGGTTATTTAGTATTATATTAAGTTATTTATTTATTTTTGTTAAGTTTCTAAATTTTAGTTTTTGTTTACCTCTTTTTAGCTTCTTTATATTAAGTACCTACTTTTTTTTTATTTATGAACTGTAAAATGTTAGATTTCTAATGTTTGCCATTATTTTTTTGTTTGTTTTCAAACCACAAAAACAATAACAATAAATTCTACTCACATTGGAAGCGGATAAATTATTTGTTTTATTGTTTTGCTAGTAGAATTCTAGTATGTTCAAGTCTCCCGGTGGTTCGGAAGACTTGAGCCGAAAATCTGTTCTGAAATATTTGGCATTTGCCAAAAATTCCTTGGGTTTATTGTAAGTTTATGAGACATTTATTAAAATAGATAAATGTAGCTATACAAAAATGCATTTAAAAAGTGGCTGTGAATGATAAACTAATTTTTATGAACGATCTAACAAAAAGTGGCTCAAGTCTCCCGCTTTCCCCCTACAGATGTCCCGCTTTGAGAGGCAAAATGTATGGTCACTTTAGCCATGACTCATGTTTGGAAGCAAAATATGCCATGTAGCGAGTCATCCAGTCGCTGGATGAACTAACGACGGGAAAGGGGTGAAAAGCAACGGCAAAGGGGTGACTAGCAACTACACTATAGGGTGTAGAAAAATAACGAGTTTATCCATTAAACGTTGCAACCTGAACAAAATCTAAACTGGTAATACAAATAATTCAACTAATTGGGTGCAATGTGGACTTAGTAGGTATATAAGAATCTAAGTACTGCAACGATGGCAAGCCATTAAAATATGTTTTCAACCTTGACTTTAAAACATTATAGGTCACAACAGCCAGTAAGTAAAAGAAAGTAAAATAAACAGGGTGCGCGAGGTTACATGCTTTCAATATAATTCTGATTTATTTTATTTCAGTGACATTTTTAGCAGGGCGCTTCTTTTTCGCAATCACATCTTTTCTCAAAACTCTATCGAAGCGAAACGGCAAAATCCAATGTAGTACCTACATTGGTATGTGATCGAAAAAAAAACTGCGAATTCTTCAACCTCCTTTATTGACCTTTATCGATTGCAACTGCAAACTGCACTAGTCCCTCCCAAAGTAGTAGCTCAATTTCCAAATGCATTCTATCCCATTAATTATATTTTATCGCATTATGCGACAATTAATAATAAGGTAATTAAATAATTCGCAGAAATAAATTAACAGGATGATACGGTTGTTGACATAGCACATATCAAATAATCCTTGAGCTCAGTTGCTGTGGATACAAACAGTGATATGCCATCTGTTGTTAATTTAACAGGACGGGATTAAAATGACCAAAAAGAAAGAGATTCTGTTGGACCTTCAATGCTACCTTTTGGTTAACATCCTTTATACAAAATAATATTGCCTTTTACGACGTGAAGAATCTATTGCCTAACGGAGATTTATGAAAATTGCATCTGTGCAGTTTTAAATATGATCGGCTTTAGCTTTGACAGTGTTTATATCCTCTGCGTATTCTACATAAGTAGCCAAGTCTACACGAAATGAAAGAGGAGAACGAACATTCAAATGGAGATTTATTATATGCCATGCTCACCAAGGAAATGAAATCGCATTTTGAGAGGCGGCAAACGAAATCGAAAATGGAAATGAGTATGTTGGCGGTGAAGCAAAGCTATATGGAAAAATGAATGACTGAATGCGTGCACCGATACATCAAAGGTCGACTTTGTGCGTTCTACGAAATGTTCATTTCCTTTGGCAAGGATGCCAACAAAAATTGTGCTCATTAAGACTGTGTTATGTTTGAGGAATCGTGTACATATAGATTTAGCTTCGTTGAAGCTACAGAACGTGTTCATTGCTTATACCCTCTGTACCTGCTGAAATCTGATGCCGACTGAAGTAAAACTTGGTATTGTTGACTATCTTAAAAAACGGTGAGCTTGAAAACGCGCGGTATGGGTGTAAGTGAATAGTTACATATAAAAGTCGTTAAAGTGACAGCTAACTCAACTTTTCTCCACAACGTCATTTCTGCTTAGGCAAAAACTAATTTTTGCTAATTTTTCGATAGGTGAAAACCAACGAAACAAACTAATCAAAGTAGGCTTTTTACCCCACTGTACACAAAAGGAGGGTGATGCATTTTGCGTGTAATTTAAAAAATAAACAGAAAGCCCTATACTGAATAAAAATATAATAAAAATTTTAAGAAGATGTAATAAGACATTCAATTAAGTAGAACTAATTGGCAAAAGCAAACCATATTTTTATATTTTCTCATCTTTTTAGTTTTTTTTACATCCAGTCGGGTTTTTCTTAATTTTTAATTAAGTAACGTATTTTTTTTAAATACAAAGTGCCCTCCAAGTGGAATGGCCAAACACGATTTTCCCCTTATTCCATGACAAACTTAACTGCGTCTTATTTTGCACATTTCTTAAAAGAAAATTTCCATTACACACCAGATTGAGGTCATCACTGACTTTTTCGCACATCCATTTGTGGGGTACATGGCGCCACAATCATTTTCCCATAAAGTAACGGCCGGCGTTGGTTGTGTGCCTTACTAACACACAATGTTTTATATCATCGATTGATCGCAAAGACATACGGTATAGGATCGTGCATAAATGACCCGAAAGGCTTCGAAGACTATCTGCGGCCGTGTGATTTTGGTGGCCAGTTGACAGTCATAATTATTGGCTTACCAAATTTGGTTTGTCATGTAACATGTCCAAGTAGCGTATGACATCGCTGCGGACTTGGAAACGCTGACTGAGCCATGTATTGAATTGTTGGTGGGTGACTGACGGAGTGACCAAATGTGGAAAGTACTATATCGAGGGAAATCTGTGAATATATTTGTAAACTGAGGATATTGGTCGCACTCGCAACATTGTGAACCAGAAATGCGTACTACGCAGCCAATCGTGCCAACATAGTATGTACATAAATAGTTACTTACCACTGAAAAGAAAATTAAGCTGTATAGGTAGGTACATGGTTGGCGACAATTTTCTTAATCATGATTACATTAAAACAGTAGTGGCTGTTTTTATATGGATATTTTAGCCATGTTTGCAATAAACGCTATACCGCACTGGTAAAATAATTTTATGTTTCATTTTATTTATTTTTGTTGCACAATATACAGTTTTCAGGATCTTGATGTCTCCTCTTATGTTTTCATTTGGCTTCGACTAGTTTTCGATGTACAGGGTGTTACAATTTAGAGAGAAAAATATTTGGTGGGAAACCAAATCGATCAGAGGTTTCTAAAAAGAAAAACCAATTCTAAACACAAGTAAATGCAAATCATTCGTTTAATAAACGAAATGCTGAAAATGGAAAACAAAAGTCCAGAAATCAAAATTTTCGAAAAAGTAGGTATATTAGTTAGGTATTGTTAACATTGTGGACCTTGATATTATTTTTATTAAAACAATATCGATCTGACCTAATCTAGGTTTTGGCTTTTCAAAACAGGTTTCTGATTCCTACCAAATGCAGCTAGTCTATTCCTTAAATCTTAGACACGATTGCAACTTTTAGAGTTTTTCACGAATTTATCGCTTAAGCACACGCTTTTGAGAGGCATTAGTTCTGGTCGAATCGATATCAATGCGCCATTTGATTGCAGAAATGCCTCTACTCAAAACTATCAGCCTTGGAATTGTGCATATCCAAAGCCAGCCTTATCGCTAACGTATGCTTTTGATGTCGCTAAGATTCAAAAGGTTGTCATAAAGATAACAAAATGACAACTTAACAATGGCAATAAGAGAAACCCATTAAAATTGTGTTTAAATCAAAGCGAAAGCAAAAACACAAAACAACATCACAAGATGTTCGCGGATATAAACCGCCCCCAAATAAAAAGACGATAGCAAGGCCCCTTTCACAAGGGTCCTACCTTTTTTGCAAGTCCATCGTTCTAATTCTTTTAACAGGCGAGTTAATGGCCGTTTTCACACATCGCCGCCCACGAGAATACAGTTTTATGAAGTATCCTTGCGACCGTCAGCGTCAATTTAAATCCATCCTCTCACATTGTTCAAACAACCGTAATCGATCCTCTTAGCGGAACGGACGAGAATGTGATAATTATAAGCTTTATGTTACCTTCTTAGATATACATGTGCGTCGTCGTCATCACATTGTTGGTTCACCCCATTGCATAGCAGAGCACCGAAACACAACCCAATTATGGCCACAGAGATATGCAAATTCAATACCGTGGACACACTTTGCAGTGGTAGAGGTATAGACAGCCCACTTGTTAGCGCTTTGCTTGGCACGCGATTAAGTAAGCACTGGTACGGTACGAGTGTGCTGCAAAGCGAGGAAGCGTTCACCCACTTCTCCTGAGGACCGCAGAAAAGCTAGTTTTCTATAACCCCTGAGGATGAATTGAGCTTAGGTTGATTTTTTTTTGTTGCGGTCGGTATTGCAACCGTTTGTGATAATTTTATAACAATGATGATTGTCTCAACTCAATTGGAAACCTGTTGGCGGCGACAAAACGTTTTTAATTAATACAGCAACAAATCGTGCCATGCTGATTAATTTCGCCATGCGCTGCTTATAGAATAGTTCTATCTCTGTTGCTCTTTTGATGGCAAGGGTCAACTCACTGTCGCAAGTGGGTAAAGTGTGTTTAAACAGTAAGTAAGCTAATGAATGAATTCCGCGCAGTTAACTACTTGCATTATAAAATAAATGTTTATATTGATTCATGAATGGGGGCTGCAATTCTACGTGCAGATGAGAGGTTTCCGAGAAAATGAATGAAAAAGCATTGTCTGTAATGGGACTGAGACTTAGACGGGGTGTGCTTAATGGAGCTCGTTTTTATATAATTATTGCAGCAGATTTACGTTCTAGTTTGTGGTTATCTAGTTACTTGTCAATATGATATTTATACCTGTGCTAAAGTAGCCACCACACAGGTTTTTAGCCGAGTTTTACCACTACTTGAGAGAAACGGGTCTTTTGCTCGAACGAAAAAGGAGTAAAAATGATGAAAACGATATTCTGGAAACTATTATAGAAGCTGTCAAAAGATGTCAGTGAATTTGTATATAATCAGAATGGATTAGAAACCATTTAACGGAGAATCAGTAACCCATTTCAAAAAATTTCTTTTCTCGAATTGTATGGAGGTAGTTTTCATCAAAACACCCTCCGTAGCTCAGCAGATATACCAAACCCACAAAATAAATACGAGCTATCATTTGTCAATGACTAAGTATCACCTCTCCGCAATTTGCCTTCAGACAAATTGTTATAATTGTTATGTTGCAAGCATATGCTCATTTGAAATTAATCGAAGTAAATCCTTTGCAGCACATCCTGCACTAGACACACAAACAGAATCCACAATCTATATTTGCATTGGACCAGTTTCCGACAGTGAACCACATTACGAGAACAAAATGGGATTCAATTACTGATTCGTGCATAGATCTGTGTATGTAGGTATATGTGTATAGCAATTCATGGGGAAAGTGACGGTTTTGTGACCGTACACCACCATAAGTCAAAATGTTGAGTATCTGTTTTAAAAGTCGCTTCGCCAACTTTATCCTTGGCTCCCAGCTCAACTCAATCCATTCAATTGCTTCATCATCCTATATATCCCTGCAAAACTCATCTATGCTATTTGCCACTGTTTAGACATTCAGTTCACAGCGGGACTCATTGTATGTGTTACAACGATTTTACGTGCACAAATTGCATGCAAATGCTACTTGGAGGGTGGGTGGCTTCAAGTCTCGTCGTGTATAGGTTACAGATATCACACAGACCAACATCACCACCGACACAAGGAGGCCACTAGAGACCACTTTGTTGAAACAGCTTCAAGTGGGGCAGGAACGGAGGTAGGCGAGAATGGATTGCTAGATGATGGTAAGCGGGTGCAGCAATTTTGTATCATCCAACAAAAGGCGACCGAACAAAACTGCTGAAACCGAGAGCAGCGAATTACCAAGAACGTGGTTTGAGTATTTAATTAGTTGGCTTGACTTTATTGAAGCTGCATTACTTTTTCTTATATTCTCCGTCCGTCAGCGCAGTGCATGTGTGTATTAGAATCAAAACGAATCTGAGAGAGAAAGTGCTCAGTTCTTATACTCGTAGTTGCTATTATGAATGTACATTTTTTTTCCTTGTTCCTCTCATGTGTTCAACTTTTTGTTAGAAGTCATGTCTGTTACAGTTGTCCCGCAGTTGAGCGGAACTACTTTATAACATTGGATGGAAGAAGGGAATTTCACAAACCAACTGTATAAAGGAATATATGAGTTTGAGCTACAAGAAGGAACTTGCACCGTTTTTAATGTACGCTATGGCATGTTGCTGCGGCTTTCGTTGCCGCTCTTCTACCGTACATAGTTTCGTTCTAACGATTTCGAAAGTTAATGTGACACGTTCTAATGGTAAAGTGCATAAATGAATGGAGTTTACGTAGATGGGAGGCATAAAATGGAAGGGACTGCCATCGGGACAATAATTTAGGCCAGCTAGCTATGTGCGGGCGGCAGCAGTGACAGCCAAAGCGATATCATAAAACTTTTCAAACTTTTGGTAGCACATGTGAAGAAATTGTATCTGTTGCTGGAGAGCTTGTAGTTTCTTGAAAGGTACGTATACCCATTGTTTAATGAAATCAGATACCACAAGAATGCATGCGATATCTCATACCAACTAGAGCAAATTTCAAGCTCTTTGTTCAATTGTAGAGTGCCTCAATCATTTCTACCGCTGACTCACTTGCAACACAGAAATAACTTAACGAAATGAATAGCATGACGTGGGTGTCTTGTTTACAATTTAACTATGCACCCCTTTTTACAGTTATGAACGTTTTGATATAATTCACGTAAAAATGTCTCATCAAACCTGTTTTTCAGATTGAATCATATCGTTGTTCAACGGAAGTTATTGCCTCCGTCGTCGGTAAATCCGAAAATTATTTAAAATTAATTATGTACAAGAAATTAACGTTTCCGGTGGTCAAGGCGAGTTGACTGTCGGGTTATTAGCTTCTTATGAAAAAAGAAACACAAACTACTCCGTCCATTGCACAAGGTGTTCAAGTTTAGTGTCAGAGTGAGGCGCTAGATCGCACCAGAAGGTCAGTCGCCGTGGGACGATCGTAATGACGTGTGCGCGGGTAGACGAATTTCATTTATGAATGAAAGCCAACTAAGAGTGTAAATATAGCTGCAAAAAGAACTGACATGGATGTAGTGTTTCTTCAAGGAATTTTTTTAAAACACTTAATCTACCGGTGATTCTTACCAACGCTAATACAACCACTCGCACTCATGGAAATAAAATCAAATTAGTATAGGCGGGCAAAACAGCGTATGGGTTTTTAGGTTGTGTATTTACCACCTACGACAATTGCGCTGCTTACCACAATAGTCCGTCCACGCATTTATATATATGCTTATAGAGGTTCTGGCAAAAAACAATCCAGATAATCTGGCACTTTAATTTATTGCTATAGGCACGCTTTAAAAGACAATTCATTACTTTTGGAAATTGTAGAAAAAATTAAGATTTTGTCTCCGAATGTTGGTTTAAATAAAAATGAGTAATAAGTTGGTTAATAAGAACAAAGAAACAGTTCGATTTATTTTGGATAAAGAAAGCGCGTCGGTTCGGATTTTTGCAAGCAACCTTTGTAGAGAAATGGAGTGATATTCGTATATATAGTTTAATTATCAGCCAAGGCTATATGAGCTCATTTTATGCTAGAAATACTCTCCACCTATCAATTTAGATCTCCACTTCTGGAAGGCGGATAATTAAAACAAGCTCTATCTTTCAATCGGGTAATTTTGCAAAGCAAATGTGAAAATCGGAGTCAATTTTGTTGAAGAGTTTTTAAATCCATTCATGCCAAACACCTTGCAGTCGAAAATGTAGACACGCATTTTAAAACTTCCCCACGAAAACCTCGTCGTAATAAAGCTTCTTTACTTCCTAAATGCGCAACAGTCTATCCTGTCCACCTAAAAGCATCTACTTCCAACCCTTACAAAACTCACACAATTCCAATAATCGTTTCATCATCGTTCATGGAAAGTGCATTCCAATTTCAAGTGCATCTTAAGGAATGATTATCATCAATTTCCACACACGTTTATGTGCTGTACACTTTAACAACCGCATTTTAACGTACTGATCCTGACTTATCAAATTCCACTCCGAAAAATGAACCCACAGCAAATCCACCTTTTTCCGGCTAAATGGTGTATAATAAAAGTCGTTTGGCAGGCTTATGCTACACTCCAAGCAAAGAGCGTTACCTTTAGCCTCCGCTCAGCAGGTTCAATTCGCAGTGTCACATATTTTATGAGAGGCGCGATGTAATCCTGCAATTATTTAACTGTGTTTGCGTCCGACCGACCATTAACCTGAATTGTAAGTGACGACGTTTAAAATGCGAACCCAGTACCCAGGTTAAGTCCTATTATCGAAAAGAAACGTACGTGTGGATAATAGTCGCCGGGGGCAATTTAAACGTTCCTTAATATTTTCGCTCATATTTTTTTTACATTTTACTCTGCTCTCCACCACATTGTTGGCAAGGATAATATTAAGGTGGCACGGTGTTACAAAAAATAAGCGGATTGGTTTGGTGTACATGTTCAGTTATGCTATTGCAGTAGTCTGCTGCTGCATTAACATACATCGGTGAATGTGTCACGGACTTTTTAAAGTTCTCAACGCTAGGTAATAACTCTAAATAGATTCATGTCTGTCTTCACTAGGAGTATCTACTGAAACAGTCTCCAATCACTAGGCGGTTATGTGCGTCATTATAAGGGTATCTCTTTGAGGATCAAGTATAAAACAGAATTGCATTCTAACAAAGACACAAAGCGTATAAGATGGCTAAGAATTTATCGCCGAAAATATAAAACAGCTTGAATGAAAATAGTCCACTGCTAAGCAAATAGAAGTACTTTGAACGATAAAATAATTGAACTTTTTTAATGCAATCGTCATGTTCCAAAGACCAGCCATTCAATATTTTTTAACATACCGTAGAACAATTTTTTTAATAGATAGTAAGCACATTTTTTAGAAACACTGTATGCAGGGACAGAAATTAGGATTGAAATAAATCTCATTGGAGTGAGGTTGATGAAGCTGTTAAGGACCACCACAGAGCACAGACCTGCTTTATTATCTCGCTTGGCGTATCTGGGTGTCGAGAATGCTATGTGTTAAATCTGCTGGCGGGGAGGCCATGAGATACATGTGTATTCGTACTCGTACTATTATTACAGACCGTTGAGTCGGGATAATTTTACTCGTGTAGATCTAAAGCAACTCGTCATTTAAGTACATTCCTCCTCTCATGGAGAATTTAATTTGTACATCATGTCGCGCGAATGTAAATCCACACCACGCTTGTAGAGACTATTAAACTCCTCTGAGGTGAAAATAATCTCCATTCACTCTCACAAAGGGGCATTCTTAAAAGTTTTGAGCATTTTGTGTTATACTAGCGTTAGCATGTCGCGGTGTCTGCATTAAGCTGGTGATTGGCTAAGGTGATTAATTATAGTAAGAATATAAGTAAACCGATGATTTTAATGTGTCTAACTTTAAATTGCTTCCGTGGGTAATGAGCTCACCTGTGCACACTTGAACTTATCTACCTTTAGCCCATTTGGTAGTGCTTTGAAGAAGTTTAACCAATAATCAATACGATAGGCAATTATATTCAAATCAAAATAACGAATGTTGTGGCCACAGTTGCTTTTATGGAAGCAGGTGATTAATTAACTTGTGAAACACGACTGCCTTGGCAGTTTGTATATGTCCACCCCAAATCGAGGGACCATCGACTTTTCCAATGTTTACCGGAATAGCTAAAGCAGGTGGAAAGACCCTGATAAAGTGATTTAGTTTTTTAAGAGCAAGGCAATTGATGTAGGTACGTGCCGCAGTTAGGCAATGACATGAAACCTCCGTCAGAAAACGAACCGAAAGCAAAAAGCTTAAGAACTTGAAAACAGATTGCATCATTTATTTTACAATAGAATTTGTTCTCTTTTGGTGAATTGCACAATTCGTTGAAATAAATTATTATTAATCAGATGCAAAATACAATCGGGGTCATTGCGGCGATCTGAGTAGGTAAATTTGGGATTTTAAGTAGTCGAATAGTGGTATTAATATCATTGGAAATGTAAGACAAACAGTTTATTCCCGAATTGCTAGCGTAGTTTAGAGGTAACTGGAGGTCTTGGTGAATCAGTCTTTGCTGCAAATATTGTTGTCATAAAGTCCTGTTATTATCATTTGTTGGTCGTGAAAATTTGAAATTGGATAAAGCTTCCAGCAACTATCGATTTGTTTTGTAGATCCCATCCAACAGCTGTGAACTAAAAAACTAGTCACACCCTTTATATCTGCGTTTTTATGTTTGTTGAGGTTGAGACTTTCATTCAAGAAACAGAACCGCCATGTTTTCGTAAGTAGCTAGTAGGTAATTCTAGCTGTATAAAAAGTTACCATTTATCAAGCTTTTTAAAACTTCCACCAAAGCACCTTGCAAACAATTATAATTGCAGCCAAAGCTATACTTCTTGTAAATAAAATTTATCTAGGAACCTCTTCAACATTTAAGTTACACACCATTTAAGATATGACCTACTTTATTTTGTAGACAGGAATGACTTGTCATCCGGATCCAACATCATATTCTGTCATCAACTTCGTAAGAGTGATGTGTCAATTTATAGTCCAAGGGACGCTAAACCTAACTTAATTTAGGTACAGAAAATGTTGGGGCTTCGCACGTGTTCCGTAATACCTAATTATTCACCGCCAGTCTATGGCAGCAAAAGAAGGAAGAGTGCCTACCACCAGGGCGCATATTGTGGCATTCCTATCATATTCCGTACCCAAATATCCAACATTGCCATCCAATATGTGAGCTAAGTGCTTCATTACATTTCGCACCGTGTCGTTATCGTACGCTCCTTGCAGGTGTTTGCTCAAGCTCATGCTTGAAAATAGCGGGGAATAAATAATTAAAAACTAAAACAAAATAAAAAGTGAAAGTAGACTGGAGTTGCCTTCACCTGCTGCCAACGTCCAACAATGACAAATTTAGGGAAATTTGTCAAAAATGCTGGTTGGTCTTGTCGTTCGTGTTGCGTGTCGGTTCAAGTCTGGAGCAAAGTTTGTTATTCATCATGTCCCTTTACCAACTGGATTATATGGAATGTTTGATGAATGTTATGTAATTTAGATTTAACAAACGAATATGCACGCAAGGAACTTGGCAGTAGATCTGTTAATAAGTGTTTGCCTCGCGCCAGTCGATCGCAGGCGTCAATTGCTCGCCTGCTAATAAATTTAAATTTTGATTTTTTTTTTAGTCACGTTGTCTATATGGGTGGATACTGGCGGTACGTTTGAGGTTCTGAGCGTTGATATTCAAAATCCATTAGCACATTCCATTCCATCATAACATGGTCACCAGATTTCACTTGCATTACCTTTCTAGTTTGCGTCAGTTTGTAGTTTAGGTATTCAAATCGGTTGCATGCATAAATATTCGTAATGAACTAAAATCATTGTCTTGCTGAGAAGGCATTTGAATGTGTGCATAGACCACGTGTGGGATATCATTATCAAGTGGCGATGGAGGCTTTTGCTGTAAGTTGCATCTGAACAAAGAGTTTTACAAAATATCTCTAAGTCCGAAATGTTTACGAACGTCTCACAAAAAATTATGCCTTTTTTCTTAAAATTATTCCTCATTTCCTCAAGCATCTGAATTATGCCAAAGACGCATAATTATGCCTTGGTTGGCATCACTGGCTTGGTATTTCATAGTTTCCTCACGCCTCACCCTACTGTCTTTTCGTCTTGAAAATTGTTGGCGACTGCACAGTGCACAAAGGTGCACACTGCACATACTACAAAGGAATTTAAATCTTTAAAATCTGTTGGATATTTTTCGGCATATGAATCTGTATATGAGTACAGCCCCATGTGATTCAATCTTACATCTATTAAGGATGTTTAGTATACATCTTCCAACCACTCAAATAAAGCCTTATTTGAACTGTGGACACAAATATAGAATATACGTGACTGCTATACTCGTTAAACCCACAAACAGCTTAATCAATGAAAGGATAAGTCTATCTCCTTCTTTTATACTTTTCTCTATTCAAAGTGAATTGGAAATTATTTACCAAACACCAGAGCCAGACGCTATCTGAGTGAGTGACTCATGCCTGAACTTTTTTCGTTTTAAGCCAATCAATGTCGTCATTCATCTGTCCAATTTTCTCTTCGAAATAAGCGTGACATCAACATTTGATTTTGCTTCACTGATATCGCCAGTCTGAAATGATTAATTTAAATAAATTAAACATGCATACATACTCGTATGTCCGTCGGCTAGGTGGTACAGGGGCGTACAATCAGCCGTTTAGCAGGTGAAATACTGTACACAACCCATTTCGGTCAATAAAACTTTTTAAAACTGTGCTTGTTGAGGAACATTTTGAAAGCAATTTTCTTGCTCAATTAAGTTTTGAATTACTACAATACAAGTTTTTGCATCTGTAGTCCGCAGTGGCTACTGTGTTGCTAGCAAATTTGTGACAAAGCATGGTCATGTGTACAGCAGCAGCGGCGCTGCTTATAAACAGGTAACAAAAAACGCTTAGACTTCCATTGCAGTTTATATCTAATATTGCTTTTAACTTGATTTCTTCTGTGGGTTTTTATTTTGTTTTTTCTCTCTAACTCATTTTATTTGATATTTATGTGTCGTTTGGTTGACAATTTGTTATTGGTCGGAATAGTTAATTTTTCTGCTACTATTATTCTGTTTCCATGTAACAAAAATCGAACGAGCCGGTGCCTTCCATATATGGACGTATTGGCGGTGTTATGTGGTAAAAATGTGAATCGAATAAGAAATTAGTGGCGCCTACATAAGTACGGAATTTTGTTTGCTTTTTCTTAGCCATCGTCGGGCGCTAGACTGTGTATAATATTGATTAAGATATCTTTTGCTATTATTAATTGGAATGGCCGATCGATGGTAGGTAATCGATTTTGAAAAATCAATTTTGTTATAATTCACAGTTTATTTTCTGCGTCGGGAATAAGTTGTAAATAAGAAATAAGTAAGTTTTTATTATTATTAATTTATTTAGATAACTAGATGTTTATAATAGACATTTGAAATCAATAACCCAACACAAAAGTTGTTTAATTCTTAACCGACACCCTACTGCATAATGACGTCAAGTAAAGCTAAACGAAAAAAGACTAAAATTACAAATTTGGCATTATGTATTTCGTTTTCCAAAGCGAAATTAAATCAAATTTTTAATTTGGCTTTATTTTTGAGCATTATTTCATTTTGCAAAACATTTTACATTTGGCCTTATTTCGTTTCGCTTTATTTCACGTCACTCAAAAATTACAGGGTTCTATCACCTAGGAATTGGTCCATTGCCAAAGTGGAACTATTGACGAGTTTTGATGCTAGCGATGTTCTTTCAGCCCAAGTTCTCCTGTATTTTCCCACTATATAGATTTACCCACTATATTATGGATTTATTTTCGGGATTAAATAGAATTAAATATATTTAACGTACCGTCTTCCTTCTGTTGTGTACGCATATAGAAAATTTCATCCACGAGTGGAGAATTACTTCAACACTTCGTGCTCGAATCACAAGTGTCAAACTTCACACCGGTACTCAGTGCGAATTAATTGAATTATGTTTTGCTCACATTTAGCATCGCTGTTAAAACTCTACTTTGAAAATTGCATTTCCGAACGTGCCAAATTAATTTGCAACGTGATGGAAGAAATTGTTCTGTAGGTGGGGTGCAGGTTGGGCCTCTTTTGAGCAAAATATTACAAACAAGAATCTGTCATTCGATTTAAATCACATTTTTTGAAAGAGGTAAGGACTGAATAAATAATTTTAAGTGTTTAATTTTACGAACTAGGGCGAATTTTTTCCATATTAAATTGCCGCAGGGACATAAGTCCCGAATTGTTTTTTCGTTACCTATGTCCCACTAAAGTGGGAAATAATACCCCAAATTGAGTTCGGGACTTATGTCCCTGCTCCATTAAATTATCCGTGACGACCCATAGTAAACTTAATAAGTAGGTAAGTAAAAACTTCTCTCAAGTACAACTATCTATATATATAACTATAATTTTTTTTTGATTGATGGGCTATATCCTTTACTTTAAAATCCTAATTATTTCCCAAATTCAAAGTGTGTTTGTTTATATATTAGGTATCTGAGTGGAAAATGCCGTTATTCTATTCCATCAAGAGTTTGCCATCAGGGACACACCACAGAGATCTATCCTTGGTAAGGAATTTTCCATTGAGGTTCTTTCCATACCTGCAAACCGTATGGGTATCTACCATTAATATATATGCTAAATTTCCAATTAGCCATGTATGAGTATCGTACAGTAAGAATTCCCACCCAAGAGCTTTATATTCCCATAATATAAAATCAACAGGGAAGCCTAGCATTGTGCATGTGCTTCGAGTAACCTCAACAACAACATCAACTTCTATAAAAACCACAAGGCTCAACGTGCGTTACAAAAACAAATCGTTAATCACCACTTGGCCGTGACAGGTCGCGTGTGGGTGACACCTACGCTCACCTGCTTGCAATGAGCTATACAATGGTACTCCGGCTCTGACACTTTGTAAACAGAAAAGCGCGATTTTTGAAAGTCCTCTTCGTTATACGCAGGAGTATACAAACATATTCGAGTATGTATGGCTAAGCACTCGTTTTATATGTGTGCCTACGACATGACATCAAAGAATAATGAATATGGTAAATTAGCTGCAACAAACTCCTCTTCGATTTCGTGATTAACCATTTGAAGTGATAAATTATTGCGTCACACTTATACTGTTGGGATAGACGTGTCATAAAATGAAAGAAAGTAAAGGTAATTGGGTGGGTATTTTGTTTTATCGTGCTCACACGTAGGTTTGCATGTACAAAAACGCTTAAAAGCCTTTATCCTTACTGTATACAGTTACTAATTGCCTTCACATTTCGATTGAGTAGAACTCCTGTACTCGCTAACCCTTTCGGATGGTGTCAATGCAGTGTGAACTATGAACGATGTGTTCTACTATTGAACGGCGACCCTTTTATTGACAACGGAGTAGGTATGGGTAGGTGATTAATTTCTGTTTACATTACATACTAATGCTTGATCAATGTCCTTTAATATAGCTACGATTACACGTGTAATTTTTCGTGGCAAATTTTGACATACTGACGTCGCCCATTCGGTCTCATGTGTCTTCCGTAAGAGTGCGCTGCGACAGCCCGCGTGACCAGACGCTTGATAGGCGATCACACGTAGTGACAAATTTAGGACAAATATTTACGTCATAACGACGACGGCATGCCAAAATTTGACATGGTAAGTGGCTTGACAGAAGCTTCGGGATTTGACTGTGGCCTAGGTAAAACCACTTTTCGTTTTCTAATTAACTATTTACCTACTTAACAAAATATTCTGATTTCAAAAATACCAACTTCATTCTACCTATCTTTGCTATGTCTGGGGTCTAAAACAACCGTATAGGTTAAGACTGGGCCAAACGTATGCTCCTCATTTATGCAGCTTGTTTTGGTTTTTATTTTTTTTTAAACCTTTGCGTTAGTCGCAAGCAACATATAAAATAAAAGCAAAAAAGATATATACGTACCTTCATACTTTTATTTCCAAATAGTATGTCAATCATAATCGACGTTTCCCCTGTCAGCTGCAAAGGAATCTTACAGTTTCCTTCTATCGTCCCCGTAAACTTTTTCTAGCTCATTTATATTTCCATATCATTTCAGTGTAGGAACATGATTTACCATTTGATCATACCTCTGTGTTTAAATTAATTCCATTTAAAAACGTTCATGCTTCAGACGTGCCTCGCGCGGGTGTTGGATGTAATTGACTTGACCACCATCGACCGCCTCTTGCTGCATTATAGGAGCATACACGATAATCATCATCGATTTGCATTTCAGTGGCCGCAGGATAGACACTGTACTGTACGTTTTCTTGCCTATTTGATGTCTTTCCGCTACCATAGTCTTTAGGCTGAAACCAGCATGTAATGTCAGACAAAACCAACCAATCTCTTGTCTATCATATATACACATCGCACGTTACCTGCCGGTGGGCAAATCGACGGCATATTTCAATGGATTCAGTGGGTGTAAACAAGTCTGTGCTACGCATGTCGGCAAAATGAGCATTGAGCGTGAGACAACAAAGATTGGCATACAACGATACAACGAAAAGCGAACCGAGCTCTTTGGATAAGTGACTTCCAGATATTTAAGAGACGCTTTTACCAAATCAAGACATTTACCGAGTAACTCAGTAACGAGCAGATCATCATCTTCGTTTACAGGGGGCCCAAAAATATAAAGTTTAGATAAGTTTTTGTTTGCTTCGGAATTTATTACAATTATTGAGGATTAAAGTTAAATTTTTGCAATTTGCTGGGATGCACAAATAGATATAATCTCTTAAAGCTGATCGCGGTTTTACTAACCCCATGAACCGAGTGAAAGTAGCTTTCGGCGGACGTATTTTAAAACCTGTCTCCCTTAAATTTGTTTCGTATTGTTTTAAGAAAATTCTTATTGGTTGCTGTTTCATAGATTATCTATGATTGGACACTGTTTCTGCTTGCCAAAAATTCTGGATTCTTAGTTCTAATGGATGTGTTCTCCCGAGCATAGGGTACCGATTTTAAGATCCGGTTTGTGATTTTCCGAACCCTGTCCCTGTATAAATAATAGTTAATAAATGGTCGCAAATATTTCTCCGGTTCAGAGCAATGAATGTTTTAAAATACCTGCACTTCACATTTCTGGACCACCCTGCATATGAACTTGAATTTTGTTTTTCACTAGGTTTGGATTCTATCACAAATAATATTTACCTGCTATTTTGTTCAAATATTCAGCATCCTTGGCATGATATATAATTAATCAACTTTTCTTAGCAAGGAGTTTTCAAATTAACAAACAAAATCGCTTTATCACCACTTATCTTTCTTTATGTATTAAAATTGAATTTATTTGCCTAGCCTACATGTGTGAGAAATCTCGCATGTGGCAACCCGAATTTGATTTGGCTGTGAAGTATATTCAATAACAAAGATTGTTATATACATGTCATATATATATCATCTTTCCTACATCTTTTGTGTATATCCTTTGAAAGCTTTTTAGCATCAATGAGAGCGTTGGGAATTCAATTTAAATTTGGAATCAGAAATTACTTTATTTTTTGAAACTCTTTGATTAACTTTCACCTGAAGATTACAGCAAATTCCATGACAAAAAATGAGTGTTTTAGTTTTTTATTTTATTTATTAGTTAATTGACAGTTTACTCGCCTCATCAGTGTACAAAAAAACTAACCTAAGATTAATTTTTAACGTAATTGACTTGCACTAATAATTAATGAATGATTAAAATGATTTTTACGGCAGAACTTTATTTTGGTAGCGTATACTTCGTTCAAATAAGGAAATCCAGTTCAGAGTTCAGACCAAGGGAGACTTTTGCAGATGAAAACAAGAACAACGCATATAAAAAGGCCAGTGAATTCCAGGCCAACATGTTTCTGCCAGTGAATGCCAATTCATCAATACTCGACATAGCATTTGGTACGTCGCGTCGCGTCGTGCAAAATTGAATTGCGTATTTTTATGTCAACCACAGCCACACATTGGTTGCTGGTCTTGCAACATCGTAGGATCGATATTTTTGTATTTTCTTTTGTAAATCAAATGTAATATACCTTCGGTGAATTGGATTTTCGGATTTCCTACTGATAGAACTAAAGAGAAACTAGTTCCTCGTCCCACATTTTTCGGCAGCGTTCCCCCAAAAAAAACTGCAAGATAAATAAGGTGGGCGCATCGTGCCGGATTGCCTTGTGACACTGCATTCTACGCCTCAATACGAGTTCAGTCGTTGCATTTGATTTCGTCAGACCGAAGTGTACTTTCTAACAGTTGATACAGCTCTGGAAAAATTGTTTATAGGCGGCTACAAAAGAAAGTATTTCTGTCAAATAAAACGTAGCTTGTCTTCTCTTCTAAAATTCCCAACAGCAAAGAAGTGATTAAAAAGATTTAATACATCGTCGAAGGTGAATAGTGCTTTTCTGTTACCTATTATTTACTCACGCTTGAAAACACAATACAAAATGTACGCGTGTTTTATTTCTAACATGCATAACAAGGGGAATTTTCAAATTTATAACGCAACCCTCTGCCGCCATCATATTGTGATAATTCACTTTACCAATGGGATATGTATTCCAGCTTACAAGCCGAAAAAATATTGGAGATCAAAAGCCTGCGCCTGATAAAGATATAAAATGTTTATGATACTGCAGTACAGCTCCCTCGCCATGAAGTATTTAACAGGCTAAACATTGACCTGATTTTTGTAATAATATATGCTCGTTTTTTGAGCACGTACTGTAGCTCAAATTTATTCGATAATTTTCATAGTCTATAGGAAAATGGAATGGATGAAATAAAATAAATCTGTGGATCAGGGATTTATTGGTGCGTCAAAAATTTCAGCATTTACCTACCCTTGTGGTACATTGAAGTTATATTGTTGGTATAGTTTTGAAAACACTATACGTCTTTGCAAGCATCTTTGGACGCTGTTGAAGAGTTATTGCATTTTCGCCATCTCTAGGGGCAGTTTCTCAAAATTTCAAAACTTTTAGTTATTCATTAAAAGACAAAATAGCCTTGTATAAGGTATAAATTATATCCGACCCGTATTCAGCCTTGAATTGATAATTTATCTATATCGACACTATCAGCAAAAAAAAACAAAAGCAGATCTTTAGCAGAAAGTTCGCAGCAATACAAATCAGTAATTAGTTTTATCATCAAATCGTTGATTCATTGCTTTTTGAAAGGCTGTATGAAAGGTAATGTATTAAAATTCCTTTCCAAGTGTACTGAGATAAAATGGCCCACTTTACCGTCTCACACAGATTTATTTAGACACCTATTTATTATTATTTACTAAAAAGTATGAACGACAACATTAAAGCTCGTTAGTAAGCTATCGAACAAAATGTTCACCAAAGGCCTCTTCTTATATACCTACTCCCATTTGAACTGCATTGAACCAATCAAAATACTTTTACAAGTAAATTAAACACTGAAAACATTGTAATGCAGTTTCATAAAACTACCACGACTAACAACACGAGCCAATTAAATTTTGAAAAGTTCAACAAGTGTTAAATTAAGATACATGTCACGGTTCAGCTTAGCTTATTGCTTTCAATTAAACGATGACGTTTAGTAGACGCCATGCACCTTCAGGCCCCATTACTTCGATAGCTGCATTACTTACCAATTGATTCAACGGCTGATGGACTCGTCACTTTGTGGTGCTCATGTTTAATGGCGGAGTAAGTTCGCTTCAATAGAGTTGAATCAAGTATGTATGTATGTAGGTATGTCGGTTTATTTAAAGTAAAATAAGTAGAAAATATTGGTGTAATAGGTTAATTATTGAAGGCTCGTATGAAAGCACTTTGGTTACGACTTTATTTGTTGTTAATTTTGTTAAAGAAATATTTATCTGAATAGTTGTTAACTTCGCTGTTATAAACATAGACTGCGAATGGTTCTGATAGTGGCATTTCTTACATAAACTTACGCAGAAAAACACTCCCAACTGAGGCTCCATTCCCATTTTGCTCCTTTTTTACTTTTTCCTAAAGTTTGACTGATTTTTCCAGCAAAACTTAATTCCAATAAATACAGACGACTCTATCCTTCACATTTTCGCATGTTCGCAACATGTGGAACCTCGCCGCAGTTAGATAAATCAGGCAGTCCCAATGCAATTTAAAAATTTGCTCGTGCTAAGGAAAGTGCATTAAAACTAAAGGGAAAACATTTCGAATATCTTTTGAAGCCGAAAATAACTTTTTCTTATACTTATCGTCGATTTTTGTTTCGAAATATTTTACTTTATTTCAGTGACAGAACTTTTGCCGCCGCTGTCAGCAAATTCAATAAAAGCCTGTTTCGCATTCCAATGCATCAGCAGTAAATGGCGTCAGTTGTTCCCAAAGTTATGCATCTCGAATAATATAGAAACACCAATTTGGTAATATTAATCAGGGTAAGTGCACACCACTAATCTCGCCATAAATCAAACAAAATCGTTTCCCCACTTTCTTAGTGTGTTTCCTAAAAATCATATAACTGAGGAAATCCTATAAAAAGAACACTCCGACCTAAGTAAATGTTTTTATTTGCCCAAGACATCAAATCGATCCACTTCTTTAAAACGCCCGGTTAACCAAACACACATCTCTAGTGTAGTCTTTCAAATGAAATTAAAACCCATTTTGCTACCCACTTGACTTTCCATCACCAGTGGCTCTACTGGATAGCGGCTAAATGCTGAATTGCCAATATTAGCTTTTGTCAAACAACATTTCCGAAAAAGAAATAATGCCAAGTTTAAATATGCCCCATCCGCCCATTCAAATTAATTGATCATGCATATACGCGCGGCATATAAGGCCCGAGGGAGCCGCTTCAACTTCAAGTAATAAATCTACTGGACAATCGAAAAGCGCGTGTGTCTTTACCACGAACCTCCTTCGTTTGGGTTGCCATTGGGATAGGGATTGGGACGTGAAACGCAGTAGCATTATGGTGCGCTGCTTGGATACTTTGCGTTTATATGGTTATTGTTATTGCGCGGGGCTACTTTTGATTTATGCGGGTGTGTGCAACGAAGACGAACCCCGTCCCAACAACGGTGAAAAGACAACAAATTGCCAAGAGTGCTGGCAGTTGTAATACCTTTTGTTGCCGCGCTGCGCTCGCCATTGACAGAGAGCGAATTATCAATTTAAATTTTTTGAACTTTTCTTTTGGATCAATATCGGGCGATTGTTCTTCCTTCCCACCAAAAATAAACAGCAGCACTTCACTTGTCAGTGTAATTTTAAATCTCGATTGTTATAAATAATGGCATGCCCCTGATGTTGTTGCTTACACGTCAACTTGTTAAATTGGTGCATTGTGCAATGAAAATACATTTTCGATGATAATCAACAGTGTGCCCGACTTTAGGTAACGAAATCGTATCGCACTTGTCGTTTTGGCCAAAACTTTATTCGCCTTTCGTGAAGATGACCTTTTATGGAGCACTTGCTTGATTGGTAGTTATGTGAGGGAAATTGTTTTACTTCGAAAATTATAAAAGAACAGTTCATGTGCAAATGTGCATTTATTTTCTTTTACCTGAGTTTTTGAAAGTTTTGTGGTGTCATCAGAGCATCAGTGTAGTTTTGGTATGCTCTGTAGCTGTGTATGGAAAAGGAAAAGGAATGCTTGGCAAACGGCATTAAGTTGACCTACATTTGGGGGAGGTGTTTTTCGTTTTATTGCTTTTGTTTCGTGGAAAGTTTTCCGACGAATTTCAAGCTCTATGGCGATCTATACAGAAAAGTATTTTAGCTTTCGTTTGTGTTGCGTTGCTAGATGTGCCGCCTTGATTAAGTTCGGTTCTCCTGGAATGTTTCTCTGAGCAACATACGAAATAGTTATGGTACTCCTTTTAAGGAACTTATTTCGCAATCACTTGGCAGCGTATTTATTTACCAATTGAAATCTCATCAGTCGTTGCAAATCTCCCGCAGCTACAATTTTCTCTTCGTAACTACCTGATTGCACTTTGTACATTTCCATTAATGACAATCGTTTCGCCCAACCACATGTCAATTATGATAGACACCAACCGCTATGGGTAGTTGTAAAATTATTAGTTGATATTGGCTGTATACAAGGCGACCAATAGTTCCAGATCACCTACGCATCTTTTAGCTCCTGCAAACCACTTTTTTTCTCAGTTGGCAGCAACTTATGCTTGAGCACTTGTTGCAGTAGGTGAGCATTCACTGTCCACACTATATATTTTTTTTTCTGCAGAGCAAAAAAAAAGTTTCTGCTCAAATCAAACGAGTGCTTTGGTGGATTACGTCAGGCTAACATCGTCACGGCATGGCAGCAATGGCTACAAAAAGACTTATGCGAATAAAGTTACTGGTATTATGGCGGCGGCGCCACTGCGTCCTTGTACCGTCAAAACTCCACTCCAATTGTGGAGGATTTTCTAATCGAGTGGTGGTGCAATTCTCTGACGATGACTTAATATGGACAATTGGACAAGCGTTTGTCGTTGAGATGCCATAACGAAATCATTTATTCGATCGAGCATTGAGCTGAGAATTGAACTTATCATTTCTTGAAAACATGAAAATTAAGAAAAATGTAAACAGCATGTTCGTACAGTAAAAGGCAATGTATAACCAGGTCAACGTTAAGGCTGGCTAAGTGTATACAAAATGTACACACCTGTCTATGTTTTCCTATACGTAACAAACAATGGTGTGTATAATCAGGGGTAAACAACAAAGAGGGGCACAACTGACAATTTGTTTTTCACTCCTTGGAGTGGGTATACGTTCACATATTTTGTGATTTCTTGATAACCGATAACATATCTACTATAAATGTCTTATTCCAGGAGTGAGATAATTAATTATGTATATATTTGCAAAAATTAAGAAATTAGTTCGAATTGCGAAATTTCAGAGTTATTGCCCCAAGGGCAATACTCCTTTAGTGAATTGTTAAAGCCCACAACAATAAAAAAAATCCTTCAAATTGTAACCGAAAATATGATTTAAATTTGTCGGTTTTTTATACATTTTATAGAGCTACATTTTCTTCTAAAATTTCTCATATCCACATTTGTTATTTAAAATATGGCAACTGTCAATGACAGCTGGAATTCGCGTATATCTGCAACCAATTAAACTGTGTCATGTCCATGTTTGTGGAATGTTAAAACTAGCAAACATTCGTTCTTTCACAGGTTGTTGGACGCTCTCTTATGGATAGTCCTTTATGAATGTAATAAATCATTGCAAAAAAAGGTATATATTTCAACCACTGATAGGTGGAGTTTACTAAATACATAGGAAAGCAATACTATAAGACTCCCAATTCAAATGGAACACACAAAATTATACTCTGTTTAAATTGTAAATATATGTATCCACTTATGTGGGTCAGGATGAAATTAAAACTGGAGTTCGCATTCATTGGATTGGAGTCTCCTCGAAATTGAAACCGAGCCTTAGGTAACCACAAGCAGTAATTGGCGTTGTAAATTAATAAATTCTATTAATCAATTAGTGTTTTGAACACATTCTCATCTCCCTTAGGCACTTAAAATTCTTCACATCACTTTCAGGCAGCAAATGAAAATTGCCTTTCAATTGAATTAAATACAAAAGCGATCGATTTTAAATTAACGCTGCGTTATTGCCGCAATGCACCAGACAAGCAACGGATCGCAACTGTACTGTAATCTATGGTGCCCCGGAAAACCCCATTGAAAATGTAATTATTCCGTCAGAGGGTCCGCCCACGGATTCATTCGAGCTTTTTAATTTTTATTTGTTGTGTTAACTCATTCATAAGCATGGGATATTCAATTGAAAAAGGTTTATCCATATGCCACTCAACTTTAGTAAGATAAAAGTTAGCAAGAACACTTGTCTTCTCTGGCAACAAAAATACGCTCACACACTCACTTAACGATGCCGGCAATTCGGCAGTCACCCATATTTTAAAGTTCCAACTGGATTGTGATTTATATCTTCAATATTTTTCTAACGAAAACCCCGTTCAATAGAACAACATGCATTAATTAAGCAAACTAAAATGCCGCGAAATGAAATCATAACGAAGCGAAGAAAAAAATAACTTCGCATCAAAGCACATGCAGACACACATAAGTCAAAATGGCAATGACAGTTGAATTTTTAAAATTATAAGTTCATCTTAATTTGCTATGAAACGAAAATTAAAGCAAAACCTCCGGAGGGTATGCATGCATCACCGTACTGGTTCGGTTTGTTATTTTCGTTTTCTATTATTATTATTTCAGTCACGGAAATGGATTTACTATAACAGGTCGAGATGAAGGTAGGTGGGCGGAAAACGGAAATTCTTTTCCAGATAGTAGGTGGAGACTGGAGAAGTCCACCTACGTTTTACCTGTCTGGTTTTACTGGGAAAAAAAATCGCTCTCAAAGTTATAAATGGACAATGCTGCACCGGATGAGAAAGCAAGTTAAAGCGAAAATGCATCTGTAGGAAATCGAATCACTAGATTGTTACTATTTTGGGATAAGTGATGTGCGTAAAATTTAGAAGGCAAAGCCGCCGGCATTAATTCTCCTATTCTGACTGCGAACTTTAGCTGGATATTTCTTTTGGAGCATAAAAGCACAGACCTATTTCAAAGTGGAGTCACGCGATTTCATTAATGCGCAAATGTGTATGTTCAGTCTGGTTTCCTTCTTACAACTCACCTCTGCTTGTGTTATCCACAGGTGTTCAGTTCTCGCGACTATGTACACTGGGTTTCGACCCATTTCTGGAGGTCAGTTGTTGAAACTAGGAGGAGTGTAAAGAAATATGCCTGCTTGCCAAAGTATTCTAACAGGTGTAAAGTTTTGTTTTCAGCAACAGTGTGTAAATTTTCTATACAGGGACGTGAATACCCGCTCATTAAGTGGAATTTCGTTTGCAGCCAAGACCAAGAATCTAGCACAGTGCAGACCTGAAAAAAAGAAGTCCAATTGAACCAAAATCACAATCATATTCCCAAAGTTGTTGTGGTAAATAAATTTCAGTTTGACGGAAAGAGTTTTAGATAGGCGAGACCATTCCAAGCTATGAAGAAACTAGTCAAAAGGCAGAATAAAAATAGTTTTTAGTGGCTCCCAAATATAACTGGTCTACTGGTCTAACTACCGTCATTATCTAGATGTTGGATAGGTTATGCATCGTAGTCAAAAAGCTTTTCATTAAAAGCGGCATAGTTGGTTACGGCATTCTAGAAGAAAACCTCGACAGAGGAAGGCCTTAAATAACGTATGTATATGTATACATATTTATATCTTTAGCCTAACTTCAGAAATGGCGCCCAGCGCGGAGCCATTATTATGGAGAGAGCGCAGTTCATTATAAGATAAAAAGAAAACAAAAATAATTTCAAAAAATTTCCCAATAAAAGAAAAAAAAGAGGTTATAAACATTTCGAGATATAAATAAATCATCCGTAATTTAATAACATAAAAGTATCCAGCAAACATACGCTGAAAGTCCATCTATCATCATAGTTGTCAAAAACGTCGACGACAGATTTATCCGGTTTAACTTTGTCTCTTCTGTCTGCAATAGCTGTATCTAACAGAAAACTAATGGAGCAGAACAGCAGCTCCGCCAGCGTATATGCAAGTTGAACCTATTGGAAATCTTCGCCGCTTTTGGAAACTCACTCAAGCGAAAATGTTACTCCAGCTAGGTAGGTATATAATTGAATTAATATGGAAATAACTATATACAAAAACCACCAGCAATCTTTAATAAATATATAAAGTCGACTTACTCATTCTGGCGCAGTGATTAACCTACTCCACTGCCAAATAGTGGTATTACCATATTTGAAAAGAAGGTGATGCGAGAACCTATAGTGGGCACTCGCTGTGTACATGTAATCATTCAACCTACCTAATCTGGCAAAAAATGTTATCGTGTGGGAATAGCTAGCACACAGTTTGCCTTAACCAAAGCACGTTCATCGATATTTTCTTTTGATGAAGTTTAACTTTTTTGACTTTTCTGAGTGGTTTCTCGAGATACCATACCACTCTGTCATTGATCGCGGCCGCTGGTACTGTGTAGTGTTCGTGATTCGTGTTAGCTGGTCTTGTGTACAGCAACCGCCTCGCCTGCTTGCTGCTTGAACGAAACTCAACTCAAAGAGAGAAAATCATCTTGCCCCACTCAGAGTTCAGTTCAGAGATACGTTCATACGTTACGACGACTACGAGTACGAGAAAGAGCACTCTTTTTATTCGACTTCGCGTTCGCTTGTCCATATAAAAAAGATTCGACACCCACGTAACATAAATTAAAGGTTTTTCTGTTGCTCGGTGTGGGTATATCATTTGCAACGCCAGCGTGCGTCTGAATCTGAACATTCGCTCTACTGAGGAGTATGATGGTTTCCCCATCGCACGGCGTGTAAGCCATAGACATCTATCTGTCTATGCTGTGATAAAGCGTCTCAGTGCTGCGCGTCAGAATGATTTTTCCGAGGTGTTTTGATCGAGATTTCAGTGTAGATTGGACAATTGTCGCGTAAAGACGGCGGGTTTTTATTAATCGTGGCGATCAATTGGTTATATGCATTTAGTTGTTTGGTGTATTTTTTTTCTAATGCTGTAAAGTTGTAAACAGTAGATAAACTCCTTAAAGGCAGGATCATCGATTTCTGAGTAATGACAACGACTGACGCGAACATTTATTAATAGACTGTGATTGAGCATATAATTTAATGTTTCTGGTAGTCGGTTTCACGCATATAATTTGTATATTTTGGTTCCCTTGCGTACTTTGAAATTTTATTTAGCAACCGTGCCGATCTTTTCTGTTCTGTTGATGATGTGTTAATGATTGTTTTGTACGATGATTGTATTTCCTTTGTATTGTATGGGAATATTCGATTCGGGAAATATTTTTAGTGACAAGAGAGTATATTCATGTTAATGGCACTCAGTGGGTGGCATCTCGTGAAGCAACAATAAGGAAAAGTGTTATTTGAGAGGATCCATTTGTCAACAACATCTTGTGCGGAAGAGATTGTGTATCTACCGCGACAAGCAAACAAAAAATTAACATTGGATTACGGTTGGCAGAATTTAGAGGAGGGACCATAGAGCCTATAGGATTTTTCAAAGGTATATTTTTTCGTCACTTCTGTTATATTTTTACAAAAATAACTCGTTAAATAGTCCTTTACCTAAATTATGTTTAACATCAACACTTTACAAGACCCTTTGATGTCCCGTAACATTATCTACCATAGTCTTGTCTTTGATTAATGGTATCCTGCCCTCACATGGCTCTTACTTCAGATCGTCTTCCTCTATGTTGATCTATAAAAAAACATGTGTTGCTATGTTAACGCATATAAAATGAGACTGAATTTTATTCAAAATCTCAAAAATACATTCAGAGTTTTTTTTATATATCACAAATTAGACGCAGAAGGAGAAAGAAAATATCAAAGAAGTGTAAATGCGCTTTGCTATTTTTAGCTTTAGTTTGTGATGTTTCATTACGATATCTTAACGAACGGTTGGGTGTTTTCGGATGATTTGAAAGCAAAAACGAAGTCAAAAATCACACAACTTTGTTGTTATTATGAGGCTGGAGCTGATATTACAGTTTTTATTGTTTTGTTAAATACTGGTGGTAGAAATATGACTGCATGGGAATTACTACGAATGGTTTTAATAATTCCCTTAAATATTTTGTTAGTTACCTTAGATAATGTTATATGAACGAATTCGCCATTGTGAGCTCGCATATTTGTTTTAACATTAAGGCTTCAAAATAATTATTGGTTCCGCATATAGTCCCCCCAAGTGACGAGACGGAGCCAAAATTACACTATTTGTAATCGACGCTTATGACAAGAACAACTATAAGAGAAAACATGCATATAACTCTTACACCAATCGTTAATCGTTAAGTTTACCAAAGTGAAACCGAAGTGCCGGACACTGTTCCAGACAATGTTCTTTGTTTTAAAATTATACATCAACAATATTCGTAGTTATATACCTAGCAACAAATTGCAGTAAGACAACTTTTTGTAAACCAAAATAAAGGCTGCCTGTATTCTGTCTTGCGTGCCAGACTATGTAACGATATGTCAAAACTCACGACTGACTGTTGTGTGCAGAAGCAATTTTGTTTGCATAGGTATCTACCTTAATTTTTTTTTACTGATTTGAATTTGTGGATATTTTAACAGATCTGATTACAAACTTTTCTGTTTGAAAATATGTACTTTCGTAGCGAGGTAAAGAAAAGATACAATGGAATTGGCTGTGATTAGATAAAGTACAGAACTCGATGGGACTGGTGAATGTGTTCGTTATATCCGATTTTCCATTTTTTGTCAAATATAATACAGGGTGGCAAAAACGGGACACGTTTTTTTGTCGGCCATCTTGTTCAGTAAAGTCAGAAAAAAAAGACATTTTGGTCAAAAACGCTCCAAAAAAATAGGCATAGCAATGAAATGAATAGCCTATGTCGTTCTCCAGATCTTAAGGGACATTTCAAATAAAATTTCGTCGAAATCTGTGCAGTAGTTTTCACGCCAACCGCGAACACATGAAAGCAGCTACAGTTTTATTATATGTATAGATTTCGTATAACTGATTGATGCATTTTTGGTTGAATTTACTGGAACTTGAAACCGCTCTCATTTCACATGTTTTAAATCATAAATAGAACTGTTTTTAAGTGATTACAGAAATTATGCTCCCCGGAACTTATGTTTATTTCCGTTTTACGTGTCTATAATTATGGACAGCACATCCATTAACTTTAGGCGTCTGATTTGTGATCTCATTCTTACTCCTTTACTAGCATTGACTGCGGGAAAACGGACCTCTCTGTCCCGTCTCGTGCAAAAATGCGCGTGCGTGATGGTGTAAATGCAGTATTAAGATAAAAACAGTTTGTCACAAAAAAATTAATGACTCGACGCTGTACAAAAATTTAGTAAACCTTACTTTTTGACAGTAAATGTCTCTTATGTTAGTTAAAATACCTTCGCATGATATAGGGCAGGAATGACAATGATTAGGTGCTTCAGCATAAAAATTATTGAATTTTACAACATTTCATATAGCCTGCCTCCACGGAAGAACTTCAATTTTTTATCTTGTGTCAAACGAGTTCAAAAGTTAATTGTAGCAAATGCAGATTTAAATTTGTAAATTATAGTTCTTTGCTTCATATTTGCTACGTTACTCCCTTTTAGGAATCACTTCGAATATTGAAAAGCGAGCTCGTACGAGCTTTTTAAGTGAAAGTAAAAAAAAATATTTAGGGAACTGGTGGAGTTTTAATCACATAGTATTATATTCGAAGATGCTATACCAGTAGCCAAAATCGTTTTAACATATCACCCATTCTAAGTGAATACCACTACGATCTTCAGGTTTTTCGGCTTTTATTTCCAAGCGTTGGTTAACTAATTTTGCAATGATAGTAAAGTCTACCTATTTAATATTTAACAACCGGGAATAAGTTGTTTAATGCATTTGCGTTCGCTTGTTCGTTCTTGTCATTCGAGATGCGCTATTACAAACCAAGAGGTGTGCGTTCTGCCATATGCATTACTCAATTATCTCAAACTATTATGCAACCACTTGACATACGCCAATTAAATATAAAACCTTAATGCCAGTAAGCCACAATGGTAGCTAACATCTGTTTTGCCCCAGCCACCCAATTCAGAGATATCAAATTTCGCCCTTTCAACAAGACTGACTTACCACAAGTAGTAACACTAGAAAGAGACATCCTTCGCTGATTTCATTATTTAGAAAAAAAGAAAACTCTTATGTTTGCTTTAACTGACATTAAAATTAGTTGCGTCATTGATAGCAACATGCATTTTACACAGAATGGAGTGCAACAAGAATATTTAGTTGGCAATTGCTATTGCGTAGCACGTTACTCCCCTTTTGCTATTTGCCTGGCCTGTGCCTATATACTCATAGAATAATCAATGCATTATTTCACCCCACCTTTTTTATTGGGAATGGCCATGCGACACGTAGCCCAGTATGGCGTGTATACCTTCGATGTTGAGGAGCACCCATTATAAATTGAAATTGGTTAAATTTTCAAAATTTGTTTTTAATTGACTAAAACAATAAAAAAAAAAAAACTATGGTCAAAGAATCTGACAATTTATTATTTTGTGCCTTCTTGCATGCTCAATCGAGGGGAAAAAATAGGCTTGTGCGTAACCCAAATATCCGGAAAATTGACGAAATCTTCTTAAAGCACCAATGGTTTTGAGGATTGTCTACATTTGCTATTATAGACTTCGTCAACATATTTTTCTATTGAAGTTTTTTATGCGTTCTTCCGCCCTAAAAGTGACACAGCCGAAATAACACTGCTAATAAATTAGACAATTAAAGAAAAAACTATCTCGCAACGAGTGTGGGCTGCATTGTACCTACCTACTTGGGGATATTCGTTTTTGTTGCTCAACGGTGACGGTTTCACATATGAGTCTTTAGTGGGTGGAACTAATTATTTGTATATGGGCACGATATCGTAGGATGGAGATGGCGACTATTTTTTGTTCCTGTAAGTAGCCTTCAATCGTGATATTTAAAGTTATGTTCGGTATAATCCAGAGGCACTCAACAATTGTTCGTTTGAGTAAATATGATTGCACCTTCCTGTCATGCAATATTTATGAAGTGCTTGTGGTAAGTCGGCGGTAGCAGGTTGTCTTTATATCCGGTCGCCTGTGTAAGTCCATGCAACACCCTCAAGTTCTTGCACAGAAGCTAATAACATACATTTTCAACAACCTGTGGTTTACATGCGGCATTTGAGCAAAGCGATAAGTAATTGTGTGCTAAGCGCCCTGCTGCTGCAATAATTAAATGGAAGTGGTTGCATTTTCGCTTGTAATTCTTTCCCATCTTAATAAAATACTGCTCGGTTTTGAGAATTTAATCACTGGTGCGGTGTAACTGATAATTGGTAATTGAAAGTAATATCTATTACGGTATGGCTATTGATGATAGGCTATTAATGGTAGGCTAACGTCTAATATGCTAATGATGTTGTCAAGCAATACGAGGAATACGATTAGTCGCGGATATAACAAGGCGTAACTAATATGCAAAGCTAGGTATAAATTGGCCAATAGACGTGGTTGAAGTACATAAAATAGTAGATATGACCAATATGGGCAATGAAAGGCATATAGCTCCAAGGCAGTTGATTTTTCAACCGTATGAGTGCTATACAAGAGGTAGAATGAGAAAACTTTGTGGGCACCGATTCTGTTGTACTGTGAATGTTATAGTTTTCTGTAGTAAATAATAAAAAAATTTGTCACGGATTCATTATTATCCGCTTACTCATCGCTTAGACTTCATTTTCAAATGTTTTGCGGGGATAAAACAGAGCTTTAAGGACTCCTATGACTCCTATGATGATATCCATGCATGATCTGAGTATTGCATATATAGAAAATGAGGATATCCGAGATGTGAAACAGCGGATATCTACGTGGTTAAAGGTACTGTTGAACCAGAAAATCCTTAACAATTCGATAGCATCTTCCAAAAAAAAAACTCGCATTGCTTGCTCGGAAGAGAGAGTGTCATCAATTTCAAGTGCTGCACTCGTATACATATTAGCAAAATATGATTGGAGACAGAACAGTCACAGCTTGGTGGTTAAAATAATAGCTGAATAGTTTTAAAACCAGTTGATAGTTGGAGTCTTTGAAGTTTTAGTTTTTAGTTTCTTCTACTCGCTGTAATGTGATGATCAATTTCTCTCCTTCGCATCAAGAAAAGCGGAGCGAATTTCTTTTTTTGCGGCGCAGCGATAGTACTTCGATGCCTATTTCGCACAAAATTTCTGTCCGCAAATCTCCCTTTTATATGAGGCCAACTTTAATGTTTTCATCCCTACACAAGAAGTCCTCTATATCTACATAATGAAGGTCTAACGATATCACACTTGGAAACGATATGGAAAAATAATCATGTTGAACCGTAAGAAAAAGCCCTCCACCACGACCGCATATACCATTGTCTGAAATGTAACATAACACCAGACGTAAGCATATACAAGTTGCACGTTTATCCTCAAAGGCTTTTTTATGACAATTCGCCATAATAACAAAAAAATCAGACGCTGTTGTTTAGCTTGGAAACAGGGCTCATTACATAGCTAAACTACGTGTACGGCAACAAAGTTAACTGCGGGTGGTATGCCGTCCTTTCACATTCGCTGTCGTTCTTACAACAGTTTATGTCATATCGAATCCAGATGTGGTCTTTCTATACTAAGCTGGCGTAGTGCACCATATTCATCGATTGATCTCACATTTATCGAAGCTGAGCTAAGAATCCAAGTCCATGGGATGCAATTGCATGAACACAAAATAACACAACACACAGTTGTGTAACTGCAAATAAATACTAGTGTGTTGCCATTTAAAGCGAGGGCTGCTTATTACGATATAGCGTACTAGTCTATGAATATCTTTACGGTAAGTTATCCTACAGTTGCATCACAGCGACAAGTAATTCAAATAAAAAACTTAGCTTTAATTGGTAAACCTGTTACCGACCGTTTGTGGGTTAAAAAGTTCTTTACAACTGGAATGGAAAATAGTGTCCTTATACAGTTGCTTCAAGGTGCAATATTGTACTGCTTGTAGAATTTCTTACGAGAAGTATATGATGAGATTTGATAAAATCCCATAGATATTGACGTTGTTGCTTTAAGTAGATGAAGAAAAGAATTTTGATTTCATGTATCCATGATAGATTCTTCCATAGTGTGCAGTACGGTATGGGTCCGGCTGCAATTATATTTTGTTTTATTGCCTTCCACAAATATCGTGACTTGAGTTTTAGTAACGTTAAGTGTCGTCCTTGACTTCTTTTAAATAGCTACCCCGCAAACGTTGGATTATAGTGCCCCGGTATTCCATTATCCATAGAAGTACAAGTAGTTTACTCTAATGCTGCCATTAAAGCGTGCCCATTTATGTTGGAAGGTAAGATAATTTGCACTAAGTCAAATATGCTTTTAAAAAGCAAATCTTGTGTAATGTGAATATGAGTGTGGTCTCTTAAAAAACCTACATACTTACCTACATAGAAAGCACAAAATCATTCGTACTTTTACTATTCCATTGACTTTTGGACTAGGAGTAGCCAACTTCACAGCAGTTTTACTGCGGATAAAGTTAAGAAACGACAATGACACCGCACAATTTAAATTTCCGAAGCAAAAAATAAACGGCATAATGTCTTTGAAAGATACATACGCTTCACAGCATCGCCTAAAGTGTTTCTAAAACTTTTTCATAAAGTTTCGGAGTATTTTGACAACCACTTGTAGCTGTATTCCACTAAGGTTATCTATGCACTCAATGTCCACAGCTTATGGCCTACGGATCTAATTTCCATTTTAATATGGCTTTGGTCTTTTTAAATGAACCCCAAATTGCCATTAAACGTTAGCTTCTAACTAAAGACTAATTTGTGCAATTGCTGTCCTTTCTCATTCGATCATCCTCATGGCGAATTGCTGTCCGTAATTCCTAATTACCCATCAATCTTTCACTTGCGGACACCTAACAATGTGCGCGTAGTTTTGTATTGATTTATTAAAAGAACTAATCGACAGATTGTCGCACAGGCGCAAAACATAAAACTGCTGTAGCAACATATCCTATTGACTGCAATGCGCGCCTTAATGACACCCATGACAGTACTGTATATACACATAAACCTGCATTAAATAAAAATCAAACAGATATTTTTTTTACCCACTTGATCACATTTATGACGTTGTAACTAATAAATTCCATGCTCATGCTTTTTTTTCTGAAATTTTGCAGAAATCGAAGAGATATATATTTGCCGTGGAGCAGACAGTAGCAGAAATGAAGTCAACGACATGTCACAAGCAGACGACGTCAACGACATCATTGCCGTCGGCGGCGTTGATATCTTCTGCTGCCGCTAGCCATCATCGCCAACATCATAGTCAGTACCGGAACAACAGTGTTAGCAGTAGGGGCGGCAGTATAAAACTCAAACCTAGTGATGCGAATAATAATGACAATAGCTCAAAGATGTCGGCCTCTGCAGAAGCAGCAGCAAAGATGCCAATCATGACGCCACCTTCTAGAAGCAAAAATAGTGAAAAATATTCCCTGCGCCAGCGGCAAAAGAGATCATTCGCTGTGCCGTCCTCTGCGGCTGCAGTGGCGGTAGTGTCAAATGGGTTCAAGTCTGTAGCCGTGCCGAATGAATCAGCAACATCTACCGGCGGAGGTCGCTCGAGCTTTAGTAGTACTAGTAAACGCGCCAACATCTCAGCTGCTTCATCGTCAAGTGTTCCTAAAGAAAAGGCGAAAAGTAAAGCAGCACCGCTCAGCAAATATCGGCGCAAGACAGCCAATGCCCGAGAGCGAACACGGATGCGTGAAATTAACACGGCATTTGAAAGCTTAAGACGGTGTGTGCCGCACACGGTAACCGGCGACGAGTCAACATCTTCAAATGAAAAACTCACTAAGATCACCACCTTGCGCCTAGCAATGAAGTACATCCAGATACTGTCTCAGGCCTTGGATAATCCTTCGTTTCAGGAAGACTTTCTACTCGAATGTCAAAACGATGGCGACCTTCGATTTAGTACACCAAATTGGGTGCAACCTTTAGAAGTCATCGCTCCCAGCGAAGAAGAAGTCCATCCAGTGCAATCCGCACCAGCCCAATCAAGACCTAAACCGAGAAAAACGAAGGTTCAGGCTACCAAAGTTACCGCAAAGCGTCAGCGAACGAAGACGAAACTTGAGGATACTTTTTCACCATATTTGACGTCTTCCTCCACATTCTCGTCGTCCTTGTCATCGAGTTCCTCCTCAGCATATGCTTCCATGTCGGCTTCGCCACTCCTCGATGATTGCCATTCGATGACTGACTTAAGCAGTATGATTCTAGAATCCGACGGAGAATCATTGCATTTATCCGAACCATGTCTGAGTCCTATGAGCAGGAACTACCATCTGGGAATGCAATCATTGGACGGAACAGAAGTTCTAATAAAAAATGCTCCCATGGCAATAACAATCGAGAACCCGCTTGAGTTGAGTCTAAGACTTTTGGAACCAGATGGTGATTCTCTGGAATTTTCAACTGACCAGCAACCCTCGACGTGTATTAGTCCATTGGCCACCTTGGAATCGTTTAACCCATTTGGAGATTTGTTACATACGGAATTTCCAGAGCATTCATCATTAGATTTGTTTTTAACATGACGTACTTCTGTTTATTTTTTTGTTTTATAACATCATAAGTTATTAACCACGGAACCTTTGTTCCGCATTTATTACCTTATTTAAGACTTCAAAGAAAATTCGCACATATTCACTTTCACATTTTTCTGTATTTTTTTATGTATAATAGGTCTAGGTATACACTTTAAGACTTTTCGAAAGTTTCTGAGTACCTACATAAAGACATTACACATTACTCCTATAATGGGTACAAATACATGCATATTAATTTGTGTTTCTTCCAATATTTAAATCTAGAAAAGAAACGGTCCCATAAATTCTTATTGTGTCATATTGATTTTAGACTAAGAATATTTCATATCTTTTTGTACATAACTTTAAGACAATTTTCATACAAATCTAATGAAAATAAAAAGTTAATCTCACATACAAAATATCAAAGAGGATTTTTGCTGTTTTATTCTCAAATCGATATTTGTTCAGAAATTAGACCCGTCGTTGACAGTTTTCAAGTGCAATTTAGCGTCAAAGGTTACGGTTCCTAGTTCAAGCCCTCTTTAGTTTCAATAATTCTTCCATTCAAATACGTTACGAAATTGTAGTTGCTTTCCCCATCTGGCAAAAATGAAAATCACAAACACAAATGGTTGCGAGAAAATTGCGCAATTGAAAACTAAAAGAACTATTCGCAGGCCCAAGAATCTCCACGGTGAGCGCAGTATGTGGCTATAGGTTTACAACTCGGCAAAACAAAGTTTATTCATTTATTTTCAAATATCCCGTCTATGCGTCGGTCGTAAGGGTCGCAGATGTAGGATGCTTCTCAGTTTTGCCGTTCGGATTCGAAATACAATAAGATTGTTGTGGGAAGTTGAGCTAGTATTATGTGTGTCAGAAATATGACACGAACGAGTACTTGTTAACAAATCAAATGGCAGTATGATGATGGGATTACAGGAACTAGTACCAGCATTGTGGTTATAAACCTTCGAGCTCCAGCCAACTATTTCAACAAAAACACGACTAAACCGATGACAAATTTTAGTACAGGCATCAGATATTATACTGCCTGCCCACGACATCGATATCGTTACCTATACATCACGCAATGAGATCAAAGCTAAATTAATTCGTTGAATTCATTTTTATGCTTTCTACACCCGCAACACTTCAAGTGTGAAATAAACAAGGACACATCCCACAACATTACCAAAAACTAGAATTTCAAAACTCAGAAATATCGTACCTATATAAATCAAATCAGTTCCTCATCGCACTACATACTACACAATTCATTTGCACGGCCATCATGTCATTGATTTAACCGCGAACCCCAGCAATTACAAGCCAATTGCACTAAGTGCCACAACCGTGTCATTTACCAAAATTATATTGCTGCGCGCATACATCCAATGACCCAACCGGTGACCTCATCCGAAAAGTGCCAACCAATTTACACCAACGACTATCTATCTATACGTAATGCTAAGCACGAATTTGTATATTGCAGAACTGGACAGGCACAGGAATATCCCAGCAGCGGCACGCAAACTGTCAAATATTATCGTGGTGGAATGATGGCACAAATAGCATGACCCACACTTAACAATAATATATCATCCTATTTGATATTTTAAGAGATGTTAGTTTTTGTTTTATCGTCGTGAATCTTGTTGTCGTAGTTGCAAACTCAATTTCATCTCGTCATTAGTGGTTATTATGGTAAAACTTTTTATGACCGAAAATAGCAAGTTGTATTGCTATTAGCGACGCAATCGACCACTTCTAATTTGCGCTGTTGTATACAAGCTTTGACAGCCGATTTAAATTTAAAAAAATTATGTCATGTTAATTTGATTTAAGCATTTTGTTTTTATGGGCAAGATTGCTTTAATAGAACTTGATTGATTTGTGGCTTAAAAGCATCGTACTGCAATTCAAATGATCCGATATCTGGAACACACAATGCTTTATCGAATGGCTATAAGAAAGTGTCAATAATTGGTAAATGAAAAATTGAATAGTGGAGCCAGAGTAAAAATTTTGTAAAAGAACTTTACTAACTTTATAGGATGACATAGAAGTTGCGGTGAAAATACCGATATATTTCATTGTACATGTCATTTCGTAAGGTACCTATTCATAATTTTAATTAAACATGGCATCGTTAACCTAGATATAAACAGGGTATAACAATTAAAAATATGAGAGAAAAAACTTTATAAATAAATCGGTAATAATGATAACGACAAACCTTACTGTCAGAATTAATCAGTCAACTTCCTATAATATCGTTTGGTAGCCCCTTGTTTGGACATGATTAATGATCACCATTTACAGCACACGCCTTTTTGTCTTCTCGCCGATCGGTGAGAGAACACCTTGCGTCTTCTGTCCGAGCCATTCATTTATTCATTGAATATTTATAAAAATATTTCAACAGCTTTCGCATTGCTTTAGTATCACACTGACGATCTGTATATAGGTACTGTAACTGTAAGAATTTTTTGAGTAGTTTCACATGCAGCGACTCCTTTTTTCATCCAGCATCAATAAGTAACACTTACGTATCTAGCGGAGTTTTCGCAAGGTAACTTTTTGCAAACGAGCCAAAGATAAATATTTTGTAGGTCACAATGGGTAATTTTAAATGCAAAATGTCGCCATTGTGAGTTCGTAAAATCAAACCAGGAAACGAATATGATTATTAGTATCGCGCATCTTAATATCAACTATTCGTCGCCTGAGAAATATTTTGTTCCATACGCCACTTTTGTCGTTTGAGTTAGGAACGGATTCTATGGTTTGCGATTTGCTCTATGTCTTTCCAATCCCGAGATATAGAGCATCGACTTTGTGCCATATCCACCAAAATCAACAGTTTGTAGAATTGTTTTGTGCTATAAACCATTTTTTGGCGTTTGGGACAAATTTTTCATATATTTTTTTTACAATTTTTTTTGTGGAGAATTGTTTTGTTCCATGTGTACTCGTGTTAAAGAAAAGCTATGCATGTGGGACACTGATCGCGAACAAAATTTTAGTATTGGTTTGTTCCACCTCCATTATATTTGTGTAGATATTCCATATTATAAGGATATGAATTCAGTTACTGGCTTTACACAATAGGGCTACAAACACAATACAAGTTGCAGATCAAAACCGATATCAATAGAAAAGAAAAAAACTTTACAGGATTTGCCTTTGTTTATTTCTAATATATATAAGCAATATTTTTAAACATTGTTAAATCTCTAGAAACTAAAAGTCTGTTTATATAAAAGAAAATGTCATGTCACGTTTAATTTCTTTTGTTTAATTTAATTTAATTTTTTTTCTTTTAAAATTTTAGCAACCAACTCCAAACTGCTTTCTTGCCTTTCGGATAATGGAAATGGATGAGAATTGCTTTGTGTCATATCCATTTTTTTAGGTTCGACATGTATGGAAAAAAAAAGTCAGTTTCAAAATATAGGAGGTGGGACATCTGGGAATGGGAAGGTGAACTCTTTTTTAAGAATAACTTCAAGTTAAACAAAATAAAATAAAAAAACTCCTATCGCACAGTTTCGGACTACCAAGTAGGCAAAACCTTTAAATGCGTTTTTCTCGGAAATTCTCGGGCGACGTAGGTATTGCTTATAGAGAAATTTTTTTAATTAAACTGAAATTTTAAAGTACCTAGGTAGCTACTTAAGTAGGTATTGATACGAGTATGTGGCTCTTATTTTGGATAAAATATTGGAATAATTATATAGCTATTTGTCTTATAAGTGTCAAAAAATTATTAGTATATTTAATTATTATATTTAATTTATTATCCCTGTCAAACTCAATTTTAATATCGGAATAATCATGTGCACGTCCAATTACTGGTTGATTTACGTTGGTTTATTTGTTGTTTAGGCAAACTTTAGTAGGTATGCAACTATGTATGTGTTTAGGTAATTAACTCCATTCGGCTCTACGAATTAGAAGCAAATTATACCTACCTACGCATAACTCTGTTATTAGATGCCCTTAGAGGGACATATACTCACGTATTCAATAAACATCCATTTAAGCCCACAGCAGCATACTATAGATTGCCAATTGCCTTAGTTAGTAATTACTTGAAATGTATTTGGTATTTAGATTATTACAAAATGATTTGTGACAATGACAAATGCGTTTGTTGTTCCTTCGTACCTGTCTATTGTTTTAAGAACGCTCCTTGATATGTTCCTTGCAAGAACAGTTTTGGGGATTGGTAAAACAATGAATAACTGGAATGTATATTATTAATTGCGTATTGTTTGCTAGGGATGGTCAGGCTGGCAGAGATATTCGTTAATTTCAACTTTTTATTCGTTCTGAACTTAGCATATAGAAAAAAATATGGAGTATGAATGAAAACTTAAATAGTTAAATTTAAGGACTAGATACTTAATTCAGAAGCCTCAATCCTTGTATTGTAGATAGGGACACGGAAGCTCACTAATAAGGTAAAAGTTTTTTTTTTAATTTCAGGAACTATAGATTGTATTTAGGAAATGGTTTACCTTTTTTTCTAGAGAACTTGGGCTTACCTACTTATCTACTTTATGGTTTGGCTTTTCTTCTGAGTCCAAAAAATTTTATTGTTATGTTAAATTGTTTCCTAATAACAGAAATACTAATGAAGTCGCACGTATATAAACTTATCGATTTTTTATATAAAAGGGAACTAATTTTGTCGCATACATCATTATTCGTTTTTAAATCTTTAAACTTAATCCAAGAACCATAGCATTGTGACATCGTGATATTTACAGCGAATTTTATTATGGAAAATCATACGCAATGTACAGAAATTGAAGCACACAAAATCTATTACAACATACCTTTAATACCTACTTACCAACATTATTTTTCTTTTCAAAGTGTGGTCTCAGCTTAATGCAATTCAGGCGATTGGTGTTGTTGTCACTTATACAAAAACTGTGTATAACAGAAATCAATCAGCTGATTGTCTAATGTCACATTTCGCTACGTCAAATTTTCCCGGAAAATTTGCTGAAAATTGCAATTACTTGCACGGGAAATTATTTCTTTTCTTATCGGAACATACCAAAAGTTCGTATCAATTTGTAAATAATGGATCACAAAAATACACTACGTGTACACAATGGAGATTGCCATGAGGAAGAAGTCAAAACCCCATTTGTTATTGGTGTTGCTGGCGGAACCGCAAGTGGAAAAGTAATATGAATTTTAAAATGAGCGCTGGTTATGTGTTAAAAATATAAATTTCAGTCTACTGTATGCAAGAAAATCATGGAGCAACTTGGCCAGGCTGATATGGATCACACACAGCGCCAGGTAAATTTTCATAATTTTGTCAATCTGCTTATGTATCTATTCAATTGATCTTACGTAGGTCGTCACTATCAGTCAGGATTGCTTCTATCGTGAACTGACGCCAGCGGAAAAATTAAAGGCAACAAAAGGACTCTTCAATTTTGACCATCCAGACGCATTCAATGAGAAGTTAATGTTTGACACACTGCAGTCGATACTGAAAGGGCTTAAAGTTGATATTCCCACTTATGATTACAAATCAAATTCTTTGTAAGTGCATTCTTGGCGAAGATAGAAAACAATATATTAATACCACGTCTTACAGGGATTTTGAAAACACACTAACAATTTATCCAGCCGATGTGGTTCTTTTCGAAGGGATACTGGTATTCTATTTCCCCAAAATCAGAGATTTGTTTCATATGAAATTATTTGTCGATACAGACTCTGATACCCGGTTGGCTAGAAGGGGTAAAATCATTTATTTTTGATTGTAATCTATGCTATAATAATCAATTTATTTCTAGTTCCGAGAGATATAAAAGAGCGCGGCCGTGACTTAGACCAAGTGCTCACGCAGTACATGACCTTTGTGAAGCCAGCTTTTGAAGAGTTTTGCTCACCGGTACGTAACAGCTATTTGAAACTATGAATTCTATATTTAGATTCAAAATATATATCTGCTCTAAATATTTTCATTTCATATAATTGTTGAGAACATTTATGATTTGAAAATTGAAAATTTTGCCTAGGATAACGCATTGTAATTATTGTTGTAACACCTATTTGGTTTTTTAAATTTTTTTTTTTTGGCAGCAGATGGTAACTCTTTGTTGAATATCCACTATCATATCGTATTCGTCATACTCCTTGTTGTTTTTATTTCCGATTTATCTTTTACAAAACATCCTTTTATATCGCTTTTTTCAGACCAAGAAGTTTGCTGACGTTATAATTCCGAGAGGAGCCGATAATACTGGTAAGTGTCATTGGCATTCAACACATTTACTATGCAAGTAGTTTGGTTGATAATTTTTTAATTTTTGTTTATTTTTCCTTAACGTAATGCAGTTGTTTTTCTATTTTAACGTCAAGTATTTTGTTTTAAATTAACTGCTTCTTACTGTCCTAGAGTTATTTATATTTCATTTTTCCATCTTTGACTAATTGCCATTTATTCGAATTTAACGAGAAAATTAAAACATCGTAGAAGATAAAAACAAATAATAAAGGAGAGCTAAATTATTTATTTTTATTCATTCTGAAATAAAAGCTGAGAAAAAAGAAAAAACCAAAGCTCCAGCAGTTTTCTTTGCTTGTTTATTATTCTTTACAGTTGCTATCGATCTCATTGTCCATCATATTGGAGAAATACTTAGACCAGGCGGAACCCCCACTAACTCAACATCAACAACGCATTTCGTCATGAAAAGTGAACATTAAGTGTATTTGAAGTTATTTTATTTATATAAAAAAACAAAAAAAAAACTCCAGTAACAAATGTTAAACAAAAATATACTTGATTAGTAGGAGGAGAAATCTATATGGAATTATTAGCAAACAATCACTATCCATATTAGGTATTAAATTAGTAAATAACAAAAAGGCATAAAACCCGCCGGACAAAACCAGACGAGTTGTCTTTTTTCTGGGACAATGAGAACTGTTTCGAAATCTTGCTGTCTGCGTTTGTCATGTGGGAGTAGAATTACTGAATTTTTATTGAGAACTATGTTATTTTAGACGTTATCCTTATTGCATTTGTTTTGTTTATATATTCCTGGTCTCTGGGAAACTGAATATGCTTATTAAAAATAAGTTAAGTGTGCATAACGCTATTCGTTTGCAACTCTTTTCCTTTAATTTACTTATAACTGGGTATCGAAACGCATCCTCATGTGCGCAAACGACACGTACCAAACTCAAAAGCCTTAGTGAGAGAGCGCACTTCGGTTTAAATGAGAATTGAATGTGCACACATTGGGATTGTGGGTCACGCCAGATTCGCACAGTTTTGTGTTTCGCAAAAGTTTGGCCTATAGTATGATGAGACAGTCCAGACACCATACATTTGTAAGGCATAGTTTTGCATTAACAATTCCGCAACTGTACTAGTTTTATATTTTTTTCATTCGTTGTTACGACCAGTTGCAGTTCTCCATAACTATCAAATAGTCTAGTTAATGTTATATACGTATCCGTTGTTCTTTTTTATTCACGATAACAAATTTTCGCATTTGATGGGCACACTCCTGTTCACCTCGTGAGCTTGCGTTAAGATACCATATTTATTATAAGCCCTTGCTAAACTATGAAATATTTTCTTTTACTTAATTACTCGAATACACTGTTAAATTAATTTTAAACACATTTTTATATGCAAGAATTACTGATTTAGCACAAATAAACAAGTACATATATCAAAAACAGATAATCTTTAAACTATAAAAATATATTGCTGGTGAAACTATCTGTATAATGTATACACACTTATTTGAAGCATACAAAACAGTTGCAGATTGCATTTACACAATTAGACGGGGAATATTTATCTTAACATTTTAGACTTTTAACATATCCTTTCTGACGAAAAAGGAATACACTACTATAACAGGTAAACAAACGACTCATCAACTTTGATACGTTTTATTATTTTAACATAGTTGTAGTGTGATTTTAAATATTACGTACTATATTGCTAAATTGAGCTAATTTTAATAATTGTAATATATTATCTCGTGTCTAGTCGATTCTATTGTTGCAATTGAATTCAATTGTTTTTGGTTTATTTCTAGTTGCCATTGATCTAATAGTTCAACATATACGTGACTTTTTGAATAATCGCTCCCGACATGACTCAACAACGAACCTGGCAATAAATATGAACAGTTCTTATTTGCCAGGTGCTCCTGGAGGAGGAGGTAAGAGTATTTCGTCGAACGCTTCCAACATATTACGCCCACACTAATTATTGTTTTTTCTTAGTGTTAAAAACACTAACATGAGAGTTACAGAGTTAAAACTTATATTTCTTTTAAACTTGAAATTGTGTAAAGAAAATAATAAGTGTGAATTAAGCTTAAAGCATAAAAATGAGTTTAGTGTTTTAAGTTATGATATCTTCTTTTGAAACGTTAGTAGAAAGACCGATTTTACACAACCGCTTGATACGGCTTTGTATGGAAAACTTGTATGTGCAATTTAATAGGAGGCCATCGACCTCGACTAAGTAGTATCAAAATGTAGCAACGGGTGGACATACTCGAGCGATTTTTGTACTTTTTTCCACAGAACAGTAACTGCATTATTCTCCGCATCTTTTATTCGTGGATTAACGCAGCAACTGAAGAATTTATTTATGACATGAAAAATGTAGAAATAATCGAATCAAAATGGTCGGAAAAGTAAACAATATGAAACTTTATATATTAACATCACGAGTATAATGTTTGACTTTGATTTTAAATCTTTATTTGATGCATGTTGAAATGGACTTTAATTGTAAATGTGGTATGATGTGTGTTGTTTCGTATTAATTGCATATATCTATTTTTCTTTACATATTCACTTATTCTATATTAGTAGATATTGAAGGTGGCAACTATTTATTTCCCGATTTCAAACAGATTCACTTACATAAATACGTAAACAAAGTTGTTTGGATTACAAAGACGTTCATTTTCAACAAAAGTCTGTGCTTAACTTCTGTGTTTTGCATTTGAGAAATAGGTACTAACTTTCGTTTGCATAACCTACTACATACCTATACTTAAAATGATTGAAAGACTCCAGAAAATAATCTTATGTTGATCAATTCATGATTTGAAAGTATTTTTTAACTTGCATACTTACATTTCGCATTTTTTTGTGTACTAATGTGAACTAAAAAGCAATAGCGATCGTCCCTGAATATGGTAAAGGTAATAATTTTGATTATTTTTGTTTTATTATATGAAATGTAATTTTCGAAAGATGGGGATGCATACATGGCAATCCGGCGTTTTTCAACACTCTGCAATCAGTTAAGCATGCACGGCAATATATTTTTCGAACAAAACGAATACCTGAAGAACAACACATCACACTAATGAGCAATAATTTTTTAGTGCATATCACATAAAAATTAAATTATATTTATGTACGAGTATACCTATGTAAGTTAGCTAATTGCACAAATAACTTGTAAAAGAAATGCTGTATACAAATCGTTTATTTTTGGAAGTTGGTTTAGCGTAACTTAAATAAATATATACATAGATACAAAAAATGGTCTCTTTTATTTGGAATGTTTGAAACGTTTATTTATAGTTAAAAAACACCGTTATTTTTTTTCTCTTTTGCAAAGCATTACGCGTGACTCCGATAAGTGGAAGGGAGTATCAACCAATTTGGAGAAATTTACCAAAGCCGGTGGTAACAAGAGAAGCGTATTTATTAATGTAGTGTAGTGAAAGACTTTCAATATATCTAGCAGTGAATGTATATGCGATGCACAATAAAGTTTGTGACGGTGGCCTTTAATTTTCTAGAAGTTGCCAGAGTTTGTTCAATGTCAACCGACGAATCTAGCTCCAAAAACAAGGTTTTCTGTTGAAGTCTATGCAGTTCTCGCTTGTTTGACTGCAGATCTCATTATCTGTTAAAGTTTGTCGGAAGACTCCCTTTAGCTCTATAAACACGAATTTTACTATAATACGACACAATTATTTGTTTAACATAAATAGCTAGATGTGGTTTTGCTTGATAAATTAATGAAAACAGATTCCACTTAAAAAAATTCGGATTCAAATCAGGCAATGATCGTGCAACCAGAGAACCCTGAACGAAATGTACTAGTTTATCCCAGACAACAACCTGCAGTTAACTTCCGTTTAGCAATGCCTCTATCTGTTCCACTTCAATACCTGTCGCACCTGTAATTAATCTAGCCCACTTGTTCTAACTTACGCAGGTATAGGCAAAACACAAGCTAACACACTATCGATATCTCACCCACACCCTACTTACTAACCACCTTAGTATGAAGAGTCACTTATTTTCTTTTTCACTTAAACACTTGCGGAGAGTTTCGCTACATTTGAAAACTAATTTCAGTTTGATTTCGGTTCTCGTGGTTAGTGAATGTGGTTCGTGTTTTGTTCCGTGGGCAAGTGCTAGTTGTAGCGATAGTGAAATTTGGCGGATGACGAATGCAAAGAAGAGAATGAAAAGCTGATTAGTCTTCTTTTTTTGGTTTTAACCATTATTTTTAACTCGACCTGTCGTCTAAGACTGCGAATCCATTGTTAAGTGAACAAATCGGTAAACTGCAATGAAAATTGAATATAACGTGAATAATTGTGTTAACGAGAAAAAAATATTATAAAAAATGTCCACATAAATGTTTCTGCCTTAATGCGAGTGAGTGAGAAAGAAGCAAGTGCTTAGGCATTTTAAGCTAGGGAGTGAGTAGTTCTATCATTAAATTATTAAGTGAGGAGGCAAATAGCAAAACCACATAATGAAAGTTGGGATTTATTTATCACAATATCCTGTTCGTGATTCCCGGTGGCTGGTCGTATTCCTGTTGATTTATGTAGTTATTGGTAAGTTATCTAAAATTACACATTCAACCTCATTCAATTGTAGTAGCTAAGTTCAAAGCAATTGAAAGTTAAAACTTGAAATGGAGAAATTGGGTGTGTTTACCTGAATAAATTGCTGGGAAAAAACCCGTGCGTGTAAAATTCAAAGAAACTATTTACATATCTGCAGGTCTCGCTCTTTCTTTTGTTTTGTTAATGTTAATAGATAGGTACCTTTCTGGCAAAAACAAAAATCGGACAACACTGCCATCACCATGACATGCTGCGCTGCATGCATACAGAAGATGCGACAGGTAGACTTGCGTGAAGCGGGTTCAATTGTTGATTTTTTCCTTTGTTGGTTGTGTTTGTGTTTACGATTTCTCGTTAAAGCAACGTTTCAAAAAGAAATTAGGGAGAAGTGGTGGTGCCAGAAGCTAGCATAAGCTGGATTTACGACTGAACTTACTCTTATGACATGAATGTTTACTACTGGTCTTTTAATGGGGATCAGTTTTTCTGTATTCTCTTATTTTTAAAATCCGTCGTTTGTGTTAAACTGGGCAAGAAAGGTACCCACATGTGTTTAGCTAATTACCAAGAAGCTGTTGTTAGTATCTAGGTACTTACATCGCTATAATGTAAATAGATATATGTTTAAAATTATTTAAAAGGTTTGTGTGTTCTGAAAAAAAAGTATTTTATACCTATTGGTAGGTACATAATAATATTTAGGTAACTCGTAGGTAGGTATACCTATTTGTTTACACAAATAAACTGAAATTTCTACCAGCATAATTTTTAGTATATAATTAGGTACTACCAACTCATTCGATCTTTCTACGCACAGACTAATAGATGAGTCAATTAAATTTAACCTTCATTTTCACGTGACCAAATAATAAAAAAATGCATCCCACTTGCAGAACAACACTAACATACCAACAATTATCTTACATATCAAATGGTTTTCATTTACGGATTGCTTTGTGGAGGTCAACTGGGTGCGAATTTCGCAACTTTTACATTTTCTTTGCAGTGTCGAACTGATGTACAAGAACATACTACCCAGTTTTATACTTATGATTGATCTTTATCATTTAGGTCCAAAATTGTTCGGTACTAAACACTTAATTCTAAATCTCATAGGCGGTATAGGTATGTAGTACCTATATTCTGTGTACTGTATTTCTCGCTTTAGTGGGCGTCGCGTTGTCATAGTCGAATGCATAACCGATGCGTCAGTCAAAAAAAAAAAAAAAAAATCGTTCAATGTAATTTCTGGTCTGGTTTATTTATGGCCTCCGGTCGGTCTTAGCGTAGTTTAAATTTCGTATAAAAAATGTGATGAGAAGTACAGATAAAAGCTGAGGAAAGCTGGTCTAGTTAAAAAAAAACTTTTTTGTACTAACTAGGTAGGTATACCTACAGCGAATGTGAAGTACAAAGCAAACCCAAATAAAAACAACACGATTCATCTTCTCTAGTCTACTGAGTTACATACCTTTTTGCGATTTACAACAATCCTACCGTTCTACTATAATGTAGACTATTGGCGTAAACGTAATTCATGTGTAAAAGATAATGGCGTGGCAAATCTGTTGAATGGTAGCGAGTTACATGGTCCCATACTCGTCGCACTCTCATATTGTAATGTGATAAGATTGGATATTACCTATTTGTGTTTGGAAATTGCAACTAATGACAAAGAGCGAAAATAATGTGCATAACCTATAATCGTTTTAAAATGTTCAATACATTTTTTTTATCAGTTTTTGATGTGGAGAGTTACCAAAGCCTAGATATTTTGGCGGTCTGCTACAAGTTCCACGACTATCTCTAGACGAGGAACTTTTAACAATGACTAAAAAATGCTCGATCTGAATTTGGTCGATATCATCTGCTCGACTTGACCAATAAAACTCTAAAGGTTCAAATAAACATAATAAAAAAACAGAATCGAATTTTTTATTTAGAAAAAAAAAATGAGAGCCAAACAACATCGGATGACTTCTTTTGGCCCCCCTTGTATGTAAATATAGACCATTATTGAAAACTGTAATAATAATCTAGAAGAAAAAGTTTACAAAACTTATTATTAAATAATGAACAATTGCAAACTATTTCAAATACATATACCTACATTAATGTTGAGCTAAAATACTTTATTAATAAATCATCAGAGACAATCTTCGTACAGGTAGCGGAGACTTGTTAACCCTTGATCTAGCCATATCAACCTGTCACGCAATTTTTTAGCACGTCTTGAAATATGAGTTGGAAAATTCGCTTAATGTGACCAAACCACAGATGCGCGGACCGTGGCTGCCCGACATCGCCCCTTAAGTAATCTTTTATACAACGAAGGAATATTAGGTATTTCTGCAATTTTTACCCAAAATTAGATTCGTAGGTATCTAAAATTCCAAATCTGATGATGATGTGATGACCATTATAAAATTCACGGTTTCAGAACAAACTGAGACCGAGGGCTAAAGTTCAGTCTGAAAATCATCATCGAAAATCAAATGACTTATGGAAACCTTTTTTGCCAAGTTTGCGCTGCAACATCTAGTGCACATAAAAAGGCTTTAATTAACGTATGATTTCCAAGTGCAGCACACATGCTACCTAATATGGAATAAAATTTTTTTTAACAAACTCCTCTCCTACGGCGTGGATGGGCTAAGAGAGATTTAATTTAATTAATTAATGGTTTGGCAAGCGAGGCATTCCCTGGTTCGATCCCCGGAAAAACACTAATTATACATCTTATGTTTTTTTCTTATTTAAAAAAAAACCGTAGTAGGTAGGTATCTGTACTGTAAAGAAATTTATCGATGCCAATTCTAATTGGTAAGTGCTACTGTGGGTGTTAAAGCTTTTTTGTTGTGGGCCTTATTATACCACTTCAAAGAAGAAATAAGTCCCTTGGGTGTTATTTTTATTTCTTCTTTTTCGGGGAAAAAAAGACCTGAGCTTTAGTTCCGTGAGCGTTATTTCACTGCACCTAAGTTGCAAGTAGATATAAGTATGATACCTACCTCAACGAAAAATTTGTAGAGAATCTAACTATTATATTATTACCTAAGTGGACATTCTAATGCTTATAGGAAGTATTTTCTGTCAACCACTCAAGGCAGTAGCAGTTAAGTGATTCTAGAAATACAAGGTAGGTACATATACTTTGAGCTTTAGTTTGTCTACAAATATTTTTGTTTTGTTTTGTTTTACTTTGTTCGTCTTTAGTGATACATGTGATATTTTACTGCATTGTTTAAATTAGTGTCGGAAAAAACTTCCACAAACTGTGTGCAGTAAGTAATTGGTTTGGGAATTATTATTGTTAGACACATAACTGTTACTTCCTGCTGACATTGTCATCTCGCGCACATTTAATATTTTGAAAGGGTGGAAAAGTGTACAATTTTACATTTGTCCTAAGCTAGACAACAAGACGCTAGAGAAATATTTGATCACTGCATTTTTAATGACGGAAGTAGTTTTTCATTCTTATGACATGAGGTAGCCGTATGTTTCTCGCAATTGTTTGCCACTTAGAAATACATATTTACATCTTTTCCTTTTGATTTACGTTTAAGATAGACATTTACAAAATGTAGGTACCTAGGTAGGTATACTAGATTGTAGATTAGTGTCAGTTGGCCTTACTAAAAATCAAACACTAATGTCGAGGATTAGTTGCTGCTAGCAACAATAACAAATTATCTAGGTCTCCACATTTCCTAGTACGACAACTTTATTTGAATCTATTACGTATTTGTAAAAACAGCCGATTTTAAATTTCATATGTTTTCGTGGAAAAGGTCAATCCTCACAACGAGAATTTTCAAACGCTTTTTGAAGCTTAAGCAAAAAAGAAAACACAAAACACTATCGTTCGATAGGGCACAATTTTCGGTACAAATAAAACAAAAACGCAATATTTTTCAATTGTGTGCATTCTACAAAAGGACAAATTCGTGTTTGCTAGACTTAAAAACCATTTCCATTGTTGTATTCCAACGAATAAAATCAGAGAACATTTTACAATATACTAAAATTAATTTATAAAAGCATTGTTAATAAATTCGCTCCTATTACCAAATTTATCATTTTGGATGGTTCAGCAACACTCTTCCTCAATATGACATTAAGGAGGATTTATTTAGCTAATTCCCGAGATAAAAATTATCATTTAACCCTACAGCTCGCAATATTCTGCCATTCTGTTTATTGGTAAAGAGAAGTTTTTGAGTTAGCTGCCAGACTCAAATTGATTATTGGTGAGGCCGAATGTAGTTTAATACAAGAAAAACTTGAATCTAAGCCAAAAAAATTGAAGGAGAGAAAATATTCCTCAAGTTGACATGACTATGTGAGAACGAGAAATATCCCGTGAAGATATACATGAAGTCTTAGCGTTATAGGTTTCATTGGAAGATATACATGAAGTCTTAGCGTTATAGGTTTCATTGAAAAAATCCCCAAAAAAAATAAAACACAAAAAATTATCTCCAAAAAAAAAAAACTATTTTATTTTTTCAAATATTTGCTGGAGACTTCGCCAAGTGGACATGATTACCAAAAGACTATGACAAACGCTTAAAGCCTGTAATTGCTTTAGAAGGTCTATTTCTGCGTATATTCGACGATTTGTTGGTACCAGATATGTGTGTGAATCTCTGGCATGCAAAGAAGACGCGGCAAAAGTCTCGTAAATAGATTCAAGCTCATACCTGTAGGAAATTAGTCGTTTGTTTATAATAAATTCTCAGTAGGGCCTTACAAACAGAAAGGTATATTCACTTTGCCATTACATTAGTAACGCCAAGAAGGAGTCACCGCAGACGTCATAAAGTATATATATTCTGAATCAGGATCAAATTCTGAATCGATTTAGCCATGTCCGTCTGTCTGTATGTCTGTCTGTCCGTGACGGTGTTGAAAATGGGCTATGTCGGTCAAGTAGTTCTGGTACCTCGCATACAAAACCAAAAATGAGCTATGTCGGTCAAGTAGTTCTGTTACCTCCCATACAAAACCAATTTTGCATAACTTGTATGCAGTGGAGGGTATCAAAGCATCGGCCAGGCCGATAGACAATACAATTTTGATTAGTACTACAAACTTATACCTATGTATTTAGATGTACCCTCGGAAAAAGTAACGTCTGTGTACTTCTCTTTTTTGCTTCTTCAAAAAGCAAAACCATTGCAATCTATACCGTTCTACACATTAAGCTGTAGAAAAATACAAGAAAAATAAAGTCAATCCCTTCACATGGCCTAATGAACTCATAAGACTACAAGGCCATATTAAACGTGTATGTTCAGTCCTCCTCAACCTTACTAACTTCCTCTTCTTTCCCTTCCCTTTAGGCGAATGATTCTCTTCTCTGGCATAAACAAAACGCTGCCACACCACTCTACGTTAGCTGTTTCTTTATTAAAAAAGCCTATTAACCTAAGAGTAACCCCATGGCAGGGTTGTTTCTTTTTTTCTATATATATAAGATCGATATTATAGTTGTTTTGGAGGGTACGGTTTATTTGGATTCTACATTGAACACAGCCCTACAAATGACCAAGCCGGCACCTAGCAATATCTATTTTCCGCAATGAAGGACTTGTATATATCCACGAAGGCACTGTCTGTCTGAAGCGAAATAAAAAATATAAAAAAATCGCAGCCATTTGACCAACACTACCATGGATGCAAGCAATGAAAGGTGTAATGATGGGGAAAAGTGTATATATACAGCTTTAGAAAGGGGTTGCGTTTTCCATGTCGTTTACCCTAAGGCGGTCGACTAATTGCACATTTCTGGAGCAAAGTTGTCATTTATTTAGTTTGTTTTGAGTTTTGTAAACCCTGTTGCTATCGAATAATGCGGTAATGTGCATTTTACTGCCGATTAGAGTGCACTTCACTTACTGGGCTGGCAAATACTTTGTGGGCTTTTCTTTTGAGGTCATGAAAGGGTTTAAATGGATCACATCCATTTAATTAGCTTTGATTTAATGATTCGGTTTGACTGATGGAAAAGTTTTTAAGTTTGCACTTTATTGCTAAAGGAACTGTCCCAATTTTGGTTATTATTATTATTATTAATTTTTTTTATTATCATGTTTCCCGTATAATTTTATGTTTTAAAAAATATATTTTATAGAAAAAATCGGGGTCCATAGGAACTTTGAAATTTGTTTCTATTGCGTTGTGTACCCCAACCAAACAGCTTTTGTATCTTGCTGCGGTACTGGAGAGTCTTGAGAGTACGCCACTCCTGTTTGTAGCACATTTTTTGCACATTGAAAGAAGCTTTACATCAGAAACTCTAGAGTGCACACCGGGCGGCACCGGGAGGGCTCAGGCTGGGCACAATTTTTGTAAGGGAAATAGTTGGCGCATCAGGTCATTCTTTACATCACTTCGTTTTGTGAGTTTTTAATTTTTCGGACGAATGGAAGGGATCTACAATTTTATGCCTAGTCCAAAAGGCGGATGTTTGTCTGAGGTGGCGCAGTCGAAATAACGTTAAGATAGAATTTGGGTTTTTTTTTTGGGTATCGAACGTGGGCCCCTTGTCAAATATTAGCTATCGGTCTTTCATTTTGCATTTTTTATCTCCCGAAATGAAATTCCTTCGTTGTATTGATGTGCAAATTCTTGGGTAAAAATCCAAGCGTACATGTTTTTTTTTTTTAATTTAATTACTGATTGGGAAAACTCCCTTCCCATGCGTTGTATTATACAGTCCTTACGTGTATGCTGAAATAACTGGATTGGATTTGAGAATATTAGTTCAAAATTCGTTTGAATTTTGGAATTCGGTGTAGATTCGCTCGGCGTTATTCCACGGCACCCTTTTTTGTTTACAGGTCATCGAATTCTATCCATCATTCACCTTAATTGTGCAAACAAGATACAATTATTAAAAGTAACATTTAATTTGTTTCCTATTTAATGTCGTATGCAGACTGCTGCAAAAATATTAAATTTGTTTGTAATTTCCACTCTGGACTGTTTTGATTACGATTTAATTAATCACATTTAGTAAAAGAATGTCAGAATTTTTGCTTAGAGAAGAATGTCAGAATTTTCTTTTACACACGCAAACTTGTAGTTGCGGTTTGTGGGATCATCGTTACACTTTTTACGTGCAAAAAGTGTGAGATATTTTTTCGAACCGGGACTTTGAAATCGCAATATGTATAATTGTATACATACTTAATATATTCTGAGTACAAGAACGTGAAAAGTTATTCTCATTCAATAATGAATGAATCAACACTTGCGTGAGAACGTGCAATTTAATTATGAATAATTGATGTACTACTTTGCATATAAAATTAATTATTTACAAGTCAGCTGTTGTTGGCTTACATTTATGTATGTTTCAAACCAATTGAATACTTACTTATGTTACTTACTTTTAAATTATTAAGATCCACTTTGTAAGTGATACATAATATACGACCTGTATTAGATCTGTAACAAGATAAGATAAGCCATTAGCAAATGTTTACGGCTAAAACATTGACATATCCGTTTGCAAATACTTCATTTAAATAGTGTCTGTAAAATTTTGAGTGCAAGTTATTTTCAATTAATATACATACCATCTTCTTCAAACCAGTTTAACTATAAATATTTCCAAAGTATATACGTACACATGCATTACAAACAACATAACAAATTTAAATGGACTAAAAGTAGGTTACACTGTACAAAGTGCGCTTTCGCAACAACTACACCTAATACCTGTATGATGACATAATATCATACAGTAAAATAAGGACAAACACGACACTCTAAAACCTGGAAGGATGTCTATACTCCTATTGATTTAATTGAATTTGTGCTTCGACTTGTTTAGCTGTAAAAATCTATATAAATTCTTGAATTCGCAACCAGCGCCAGCGTACAGCCAACCACTTTCATTTGTCCATATCTAGAAAGAAAGTTGAAAAGAGATCTGCGATTTACTTTGTCATTGGTTTATTTATCACACTATGTTTTCTATGAAATCGGATCTTTTTTGTTCATAATGTACCTACTCTTTATATTTTCAGCGTTCAATTTAGTACATACGACAGAAGCTACCGGCGATTCCAAAGAGGCATATTTCAATGGATCTGCATACCTGAGACTGTTAACACCGATGCCCATATGGGGTCATTCGGCAATTAGCTTTAGGACATGCAGAGGTAGGTAGCACTATAATTTATCATGGATAAATATTAATCGTCTACTGGTCTTATCCTCTTAAAATTAATCATCTACTTGTTTGTTTCGTTTTTAGGGGGTGAACTCCTCTCGCAGCAGTACAATCGACATACACTCTGGCTATCAGTATTGGCCGATTTTGTGCAGGTCTCGCTTATGGGACCAAATACACGTGTGGATGCGCGTTTACCGTTTAAGCTTTTAGATAATAAATGGCACACGATACAATTTAAATATGAATACGGCAATTTAAATTTGATTGTTGATCGAACATCGATGGTTATTGGTAAGAAGTTTTTCGATTTATTTTCTATGAAAATAGTCTTAGGATTATTAAAGTACAGAACTATTATGATGAATATACCTATGTAATTTTTTGTTGTTGTTGTGATTTGATCCGAACTGGCAACAACAATATACAATCTAGTTTCTTTTTTGGACCAATTGTCAAGAACCTGCTAGAAGTTCTCACTTTCGCCTGATAATGTCGATGATGGCATCAGCTAGGAAAGATCATTTTATGCACTTTCAACAATAAACTTTTCTGCTGAAAAGAACAATTGGCATTTAAAAATTTTTAGAACTTTAGCCGTTTTGAAGGCATATTGCTTGCTCATATTTTACGTTTTTTGATCATTTACACTTTTACTCTCATTTTTCCAGCAAATTCAACATACAACTCACAGTTTCTAACGAATCAGGATGTTAAGAACGAAGCAGCTATTCTGATTCTCGGAAACACTTACTCCGGGTGTTTGCTCCATGGACCGGGACTCATATTCAACGCCAGTTCAATGCATGCCCAAGGGGTGGCATTTGGTGCTTGTCCACTCGCACCTGGTCCTTGTGGGGACCATGACACCCTTATACGTGTACAAATAGACTATTGTTTGCACGATCCATGTATGCAGCACGGCTCGTGTATATCGCGAGTAGACAGCTACGAATGTCACTGCACCACAAGGTACACTGGGAAAAACTGCGAAGTGGACACAGGTCCACCATGCCTATCACATCCTTGTACTAATGGTGGCAGCTGTCAGGAGGATGAACGCGGAGACTATCAATGCTATTGCCCACCAAATTTTACAGGTCAATTTTGTGAAAATGAGGTTAATATTCACCCATTGTGTGAGAAAAATCCTTGCCTAAACAACGGAACATGTTGGGTACCAGCAAACGGAAAAGCTACTGAGTGCGATTGCGTGAAAGGATTCACTGGGCAGTTTTGTGAGATCAACAGTGATGATTGCGCATCGCAGCCTTGTATGAATAATGCACGTTGTATGGATATGGTGAATGGATTTTCTTGTGATTGTGCAGGAACAGGATACACGGGAACAGTATGCCAGAACAATATTGATGAATGCGAAGGAAGCCCTTGCCAGAACGGTGGCAAATGTTTTGACACGTATGGTTTCTATACATGCGAGTGTCTGCCTGGTTGGGGTGGCAATAATTGTGAGCTCTCTATAAATCAGTGCCAGTTTCAACCCTGTCAACATGGCGGCACTTGTTTGGATAAGAAGAATAGTTTTCAATGTATTTGCGCTTCGGGATTTTCGGGAGTTTTCTGCGAACAAGGACCACCATGCCCACAGTGTCCAATTGATTCAGAATGTGTTGGTGGGAAATGTGTCTGCAAGCCCGGAACAACTGGTAAGTTTTTTTTTTATTCAGATTTAATATATTTTTTTAAGTTAAAAACATATTGTTTGGGTATTTATTGGGAGTTTACTATTAAAAAAAAAATAATTTTAGTTGTACAAAATGTTGGCAAACAAAATACCTTACTAAAACTGGTAGCTGTAGAAAATTGAAAGTTAACTGGTATTCGAAAAAAAATAAAATTTATAATACATATATGTATATGAAAACATATAATTATTACCTATTAGGTAGAATAGGATCATTAATACTTCTCGACAGGTTACACGAACACACATACACACTAGTAACTCGTTGGATATAAAACAAAGTTTCTAAAGTGTTTTTCAGCCGTTTACTTACCTGAAACAAACCATTTAAAGTAGTATTAAAAGGTATAAGCGAAATTATGCATTTATTCAAACTAAAAACACTAAACCGTCTAAACTTGAAAATATAAGTTTTCGCGCAGTCGAAATTCGTTTAAAAATGATTTTCAAACATACATATTTTGTTAATTTTATATAGCAAAATATACTCATCAAAAGAAATGCTTCAATCTCCATGTATGAAACATACAATGGCATAATGTGGGAACCATCCCTTTGTCTATACAATTAATCGATTCGTTTTTAAACTTTAAATTATTTAATTAATTGCATTATACCTGAGTACTGAGATTGTACACAATAATGCATAAAACAAATCGCCAGTCTAAACAGAATAATTGTGAAAATGTTCCAGGGGCCCTACTATGAAACTCGATTCTACTATTGATTTTATTCGAAAGATGTTTGCGATTCTACTTTCAAATGGTACTCTCTATGAAAGTAGAATCGAATGCCGGTAATGCCAAACTATTTGCCAACAAAGTTGCGATTTTCGAACGATTCTGACATAATTCAAACGAGTCTCGCATTATTTTTTGAATATTCCAAAAATTTATCGTAAAACAATCAAATAATAATAAATAAACATGGACAGTGTCGCAATTTGGGTGGAGTTTGAAGAAAATCAGGAAAAAATTCAACAAGTTGAACGAAGACGGATTAGAGATAAATCTAACATAATGGAGCTTAGCGATAAAAGGTTTTGCTATTGAGTATTTATTTAAAGACATTCTTAATCCAAAAAAAATAACTTTATTTCAGCTTTGTTAAAAACTACAGCCTTTCGGAAGACGCCTTTATGTACTTGTTGAACAAAATTTTAAGAGAACTAAGTGTTCGCAAAAAACAAACCTGCTGCATCGCGCTGCGGTGGACCCTCAGCATTCAAATCTTTAAAGAAATTAGTCCATAAATGCTTGGATTTTTGTCTGGCTTCGGGTGTTTTTAAATATCCCTTGGACAAATCTGGATACCTGGTCATGTATTGCACCAGTGTTTCAAACTGCGAAACTTTTGTGTTTGGACTTTTAGATGATTCCCTGGTACAAAAAACAAACATTATACATGAATATTACTATGTTTATGAAATATTCATGAATTATTAATTTATAATTTGTATTTACTTACATTTTGAGAAAAATAACTTCTTTAACCGACCTTCTCGCAAACACATTTGATGTAGAATGATTATTTGCGAATTCGAACGAATTTGACGTTAACTTTCGGAAACGGTAGTACCAATTTTGTACCAAGAATTCAAAAAAATACTTGGCAGTACTAGAGCTGTTCGAATTTGGATGTCATAACTTACTTATAGAATTACATAGTTGCGATTTTGCGAATTCGAACAGTTTTACTTTAGAATCGAGTTTCAGAGTTAGGCCCCAGTGTTCTGCTTTGCCGCGAAATGATATTGACACACATGAGAAATAGAAAAAAAAAGGTCATTCTTTAAGTAATCCATTGAGCCTAAGCGGATTATCTAATTGTTCTCCTTTCATGCCACGGGTAATATATAACGCCTTTCGCTTTTTAAAGGGGGCTTTTAAAAAAAAGTTCTGTTGTATTTGAGTCGCTGATTGCAAAATACATCAAGAATGCACTAAGTATGGGTGTCTCCTCCATCCATATTCGAGGAATGTTTCAAATGATAATAGTTGCGCTTTAAACTAACGAGTTATGGCGTTTTTTTTATCCGTTGTATTATAATTTCTGTAAATGCAATCCATTGCAAAAAATGCGAAGCTGCTAACAAATTAAGCTTTTGGCAGATGTCATTATCCTTACAGCAAGCATATCACATTATCGCAGAAATAATTATTTTGTGTATTCTTATAGCAAAAAAAAATATAGTTTGAAGAAAATACCGTAAAATTTTATCTAAAAATACTTATTTGCATAAAGGAAACAATATTTTCGGCGATGTTATCTTACCGGAAGAAATCAACCTACGCAATAAAAGAGCAATTCCGCCAAGTTGGCTGAAAAATAAAAGATGTAAGCACAACACCCCGTTGTACAGTATTGTGTATACCTATTCATAATGCAGCTAGATAGATGTTCCCATTGAACTTTTTGTTTAAAATTTTACCCGGTCGCTGAAAAAGCTAAAATCCGTCATCGTAAACAAGTGCAAGTTAGTTATCAAAATTAAATGTTTTAATATAGTACCTATTTTAATATCCCAACACCCGAAAAATACCTATTGCAATAGGGCTTGACTGAGAAGTAAAATATATCTCAATTTTGTGTAGTACCTATTTATTTTTTCTATTTAGCATATACCTAAAGATGTATAGATTAAACAAGGGTTACACTTCTTTGATAAATGTTTGCATATTCAAGTAGAACTTAGGTTTTAGTTTTAGACTGTAAATGTGTAAATAATATGAATATATCAATTTTTTTTAATATTAATTAATCCAGGCCCAATAGGCCATTGTGTCCCAATATCAACCCCAACCCCTCAGTCACGATCCGCCCAGTTGAATGCATGCCCCTATTCTGTATGCTTAAATGGTGGTACTTGTAAAGGAAATGCTTCAAATTACACTTGTATCTGTGCTAGTGGATACTCAGGTTTGGACACAAAGATAATACAAAATTAAATAAAGATTGTAAAGCTAACATGTAATAAATTGTTTAACATTGTAACGTAATAAAAACTAACAACTAATAATTTCCAAAATTTAGTTTGAAAATTGATCTCACATTTATTAAACATTTTTAGCACAGATAATCTATATAAATGCTTATTTTTCAAAAAAACAAGGTTTCAATTGTGAGTTCCCAACTTCCACGGATGGTTGCAAATGCTTAAATGGCGGTACTTGCTCTTTGAATGGCACCCATTGCTACTGCCCCTCCGGCTTTGATGGCGACCGTTGTGAGAAATTTGAACCATGCAGTCCAACGTCCTGCGAAGAACCGATGATGTGCTCAAACAACAAGTGCATATGCCCAGATAATATGAATTGTGCTGCTTGTAGTTCAAGTCCTTGTCATAATGGAGCTTTGTGTAGGAACAAGGGTTCTGGCTATGAGTGTGTTTGTGCCGAGGGTTGGAACGGTACTAACTGCGATACGGATATAGATGAATGCACCCAGTTATCGACATGTGGACACGGTATTTGTGTCAACCGGCCTGGCTCATTTAAGTGTTATTGCGAACCTGGCTTTACTGGTCTGCGTTGCGATTCGGATGTGGATGAGTGCCTTAGCAGACCGTGTAAAAATGGCGCTTCTTGTGTAAATAAGGTGAGTTGAAAGGGCTTCGCGTTTGCTGTCAAATTTTCACTAAAATTGAGTTAGTTGTTTTTCTTTAAATACGGAAAGCATCGAAAAATATTGAGAGAAGTAAGTAAACTGAATCCCGTGTTAGATTTATAAAGTCCTTCCATTGCTAAATAACCGTGCGTTCACTTTAGTTAAGTCATTGTAGGATTTAAATACAGCGAAGTTTTATTAACTCAAGGGAAAGTGGCGTATATCTGAGGATATTATTGTCTTCTTAACTTGGGTCAGTCATATGTTTGGAGTTAAGATTTGAATGTTTTTTCCCCTATGGATGGCCGCTCTCTTGTGGTATCACAAAGGACGTTAGATACTATTTCCCGTCCGAAGAAAAATATTCAAGCTAGTGGAAGTGTACCATTTGTCTGGATCTATTACTCTGATAAGATTACTGACTAATGTTCTGGCTGACAATCAGCTCAATAGATTTTAAATTTCCAGCACCAATCTTGTGCTATATTAAAAACCTACTTACTATTAGATGTATGTAATAATTGCAGTTGTCGCATCATCAACTGAGGGTAATCGCATTTTTCACGTTGCTTTATAGTGTTGATTGACCCCTTATACCTTCACAATCTAATACTCGTTAGTAAACTCATTAAAATGCCACAGGTTAACGACTATGAATGCATCTGTCCCGCTGGCTACACAGGAAAGGAATGTGATGTTAATATCGATGAATGTGCCAGCAGTCCGTGTACCATAGGATCTACATGCGTCGATATGGTGAACGACTTCTCGTGCTCATGTATACCTGGAATGACTGGACGATTATGCGATGTTGACATCGATGACTGTGTATCTCAACCCTGCCAACATAACGGCAGATGTATTGATGAATTGGGTGGATTTCATTGCGACTGCACAGCTACTGGATACACTGGCGACCTCTGCCAGATTAATATAGATGAATGTCTATCAAATCTATGCGTCAACGGTGCAGAGTGTATTGACAAGATAAATGATTATATGTGCAACTGCTATCTTGGCTTTACTGGGAAAAATTGCGAGATTGATATCAACGAATGCGAGAGTAATCCCTGTCAATACAATGGAACTTGTTTGGAGCGCTCGAATGTAACTTTATATCAGACGTCAGATAAACGCCTGCTGCCCCCAATTTTTTCACAAGAATTTTCCTATGACAATGCTAGTGGGTAAGTTGTTAAAAGTTTTAAGATTTAACTTATAAAAAACAATACTATTATCCTATTAAATAGCTACGATTGCATATGCGTACCGGGAATCATGGGAAAGAATTGCGAAATCAATATAAACGAATGTGAAAGCAATCCATGCTCTAAGCATGGAACATGCAACGATGGGGTAAGTTACCTATTATTTAAAAGCTAATTCTCGTTTGATAAATTTTTAAAAAAATATTTGGATGGGAAAAACTTGCTTTTTTTTTAGATATCAGTTGTGTGTTTTTGTAAATTTGTTTGGATTTGTTGATAGGATTGTAATGTTTATTGTTTTGTATTTCAGATTGGTAGCTACACTTGCGAGTGTGATCCAGGATTCGAGGGAGTTCATTGCGAGAATAACATCGATGAATGCGATAGGTAGTTTCATCCCATTCGAGGGTGTAAAAAGTTAAGCTAATCTCTCTTAATTTTCAGGTATACACCGTGCGTTCACGGAACCTGTATCGATCAGACTAATGACTACGATTGCGATTGTGATGCCAACTGGGGTGGCAAAAACTGTTCGGTCGAACTCACCGGTTGCACCAGTAAGCCTTGTTTAAATAAGGGTATCTGCAAACCATACCTCGTCAATGAAACGGAACACCTTTTTAATTGTTCCTGTCAGCATGGGTTCCAAGGATCGATCTGCGAGAAGACAACCACTATATCCATGGTTGTGAGCAGTTTAATTACAGTAAAGACCACTCGTGAAGAAGGCTATGACATTAATTTAGAATTCAGAACAACCCTTCCTAATGGAGTTTTGGCTTTTGGAACGTCTGGCAGTCAGAACGAACCAGTCAGCTATATTCTGGAGCTTATAAATGGACGATTAAATCTACATTCATCACTGTTGAACAAGTGGGAAGGAGTATTTATTGGGTCAAAGTTGAACGATAGTAACTGGCATAAAGTGTTCGTTGCAATCAACACCTCGCACTTGGTCCTATCGGCTAATGATGAGCAGGCAATTTACCCCATTGGAGCGTATGAAAGTGCAAATGGAAGTCAGCCGTATTTCCCGTTGACATATTTAGGGGGAACAATTCCCAATCTTAAGTCATATTTGAGGCACCTCACCCATCGACCGTCAAGTTTCGTTGGTTGCATGCAGGATATTGTGATAAATGGCAAGTGGATCTTCCCAGATGAGGAGCCTGATGATAATACTTCATTAGTAAAGATTCAAAGTGGATGTCCAAGAACTGAGCAATGCGAACCCAATCCATGTCATTCGAACGGAGAGTGCAAAGATCTCTGGCATACGTTTTCGTGTGGGTGTCAGAGACCTCATTTAGGTCACACATGCAAATATAGTAAGTACTATAATTATATATATCATTCCATCTCTAAATGCTAGAGCTACAATTTTTACTTAGACATAACGGCGGCAACGTTTGGTCAGGAGAACACCACACATTCAGCAGTAATAGTGGAGACTGATGACACGGCTCGTAGAGCGATCCGATCCATATTAGATATTTCTATGTTTATCAGAACTCGAAAATCCACAGGCCAGATATTCTATTTAGGCAGTGATCCGAGGAAAGCATCGACCTTAGCCCGAAGTACGAGTGAGTATACAAGTCGCCTGCAACTGGGTTTTATTAACTTTTCTGCCGTTTAGATGAAGTTGGCGACTCCTATGTCTCAGCAACGTTGTATGGAGGCGAGCTTCTTGTAAAAATGCAGTTTAACGGCACACCCGAATCTTATACAGTCGGCGGCAACAAACTAGACAATGGATATAATCATCTCATCGAAGTGGTGCGCAATCAAACTTTAGTCCAAGTCAAACTAAACGGTACTGAGTACTTCCGGAAGACTCTGTCTTCCACGGGTCAATTGGATGCACAGGTTCTTTACTTAGGTGGACCGGCTTTAGCAGTCGATAACGTCGATATTAACGACCTCGGAAAAAAAACCAATATCACACGTGATGAAGAAGACAAACTTTATTTCAAGGGCATAATTCAAGACGTTCAAATCAGCAATGGGTCACATGCTATGATCGTTGAACTGTATCCCCTCAACGAGGAGGATCTGCAGCTTCCTAAGCCGTTTGGAAAGGTAACAATTGATCGTACTTCCGTTCTCAAAGGCGAAGTTTCCGATGATCTTTGCCGGAAGAAGCCGTGTCAGCACAATGCCGAGTGCAAAAATACCTGGAATGACTTCGAGTGCACTTGTCCAAAGGGTTATAAGGGCAAATTCTGTCAGGATATCGAATTTTGTCAACTGAATAAATGCCCGGGGAACGGAGTTTGCCAAAACTTAGACGATGGCTTCGAATGTATCACAAATATGACTTTCAAAGGCAATGAGAAGCAACCGCTTTCGTTCGCTTATTTCTCTGTTAATCCAGATGAGGAAACAATCTTACAACCGGTTGTTGAGATTTCGTATCGTACAAAGACTGGAGGTACTTTGCTGTACGTTCAAGATGGGGATAGGTACTTTGAAGTAGCTGCTTATCGTGACCAAGTGACAGTGCAGTGGAAGCTTAGCCCTGAGCTACCTGAAACCAAACGGTTCACAAAGGATAAGTCGGACTTTGATTGGAACCGTATATTTTTGCGGGTGGATAGTGGAAAGTTAGAAGGCGGCTGGAAAGGTTGGGAGGACACACCGGATCCCTCACCAGCATTTTCAGTGGAAATCGACCAACGGGCTTTTCAGGAGTTGATTTCAGGAAAGTATTTGGTCTATCTAGGTGGAATGCCACTCTCTGATAATCTTCTCTCGCGTGGTATGACCTCAGGAGCCACTTTCAAAGGTTGCCTAGGTGAAGCTAGACTTGGCGACCTCATTCTTCCCTATTTCTTGAACAACGAAATGTACTCGGAAAACCTGCAGCCAAGGTCCCAGTTTCGTCTGAATTCTACGAAACCAGACGAAGGTTGTGTATTGTGCTTCCAAGAGGATTGCAAAAACGAGGCCGTCTGTACGAGTCCTTCAGAACAGTATGCATGCGATTGTCGACCCGGCTATGAGGGTGATGACTGTTCTATTGATATTGATGAATGCCTTATCGCAAACTGTACAAACAATTCAACGTGTATTGATAAGGTAGCTAGCTTCGTGTGCAGCTGTCTGCCTGGCTACGATGGACAGTTTTGTGAGCACAACATAGATGAGTGTGCTTCGATGCCATGCCACAATGGTGGCAATTGCACGGATCTGGTAGCAGCGTACAAATGTGAGTGTACGGACGATTACGCCGGACCACAGTGTGATGTATTGAAGTTAGTTACTTGTGAAAACGGCCCTTGTAGGAATGGCTCAACGTGTGTCGACGGTTTCAGTAAGTATTGGCCCATTTGCTCACAAATTGTTTACTTATGATTGCAATTGTCCTTTTTGTAGACATGACAACAGGAAACAATTTTACATGCTTTTGTATGCAGGGGTTGCAAGGGCCATTGTGCGATATTCCATTCTGTCATGTTGAACCGTGTCAAAATGATGGATTGTGTTTAACGACAGAGCCGGTAAGTTCTCTGTGCCTTTATAATCGTACTGCTGCTAAACAATATTTTTCTTCAGCCACCTAAATGCCAATGCAGCATTGGATACACTGGCAAATATTGTGAGACCGAAATCAATGAATGCGACTCGCATCCATGTCAAAATGGCGGTGATTGTATAGACTTTGTCGGCAGCTACTCTTGCAATTGCACTGGCTCTGGCTTTGAAGGACAAATGTGTGAGACTGACATAGATGAATGCCAAACAGGACAAATTACATGCGGTGGCCGAGGAGTATGTATGAATACGCGTGGCTCTTTTAAATGTCTGTGCGAAGTTAAACTGTGTGGGCCCGAATGTAACCTTATGGATCCGTGCCAACAGCAAGATATGTGTATGAATGGCGGAATTTGTGTTGAAGCATGCACCGACGCAGCAGACTACTATTGTAATTGCACCGACGGGTTCACTGGAAAGAACTGTTCAGCAATGGTAATTTTTTTATTTAACTGTCACTTGTTTCTCAGCCCTTACGATTTGTTTTCCCTTAGGTTGTTGCCCGAGACGATGGTCCATCCACAGCGGACATAGCAATAATTGTTATACCCATTGTGGTGATACTCCTCCTTATAGCTGCTGCTTTGTTAGGTACATTCTTGGTAATGGCACGCAACAAAAGGGCGACGCGGGGCACTTACAGTCCCAGTGCGCAGGAATACTGCAACCCTCGGTTGGAAATGGACAATGTGCTTAAGCCTCCGCCTGAAGAACGCCTGATTTAGTGCGGTGGTTCTCAAAACTACTTCGTTGGTTGTTTTATATGTTATTTCTTGCGTATGAATAGTACGTGTATTTATAATGGGAACAATTTAGTATTTTCGTCGAAATTATCATTTTTGGGGACTTTTTTATTTTACATTTTCCAATTCTCAGATTTTGTTAGTATGTACTTGTTACTTATCTAGTACTTATTAATACTTATTTATTATTTCAGTTAGAAAAATAATAATTTTTAGCTTTTACTGGCAATCTATCATTCCGTCGTGTACATTCAACGTGAATATAATTCATTCTATTACTTAAGATACAGTAACAAAGGCTATATTTTACTGACTTAACAAAATATTGAATTTTAAGCAACAAATCCTTCCATTATTGTAAATTTAGTATAATATTATCTAAATAGTGTAGTTTTAAGCGTCCTTAACTTAAAGTCCAAACAATAACGAACGAACTTTTTTAAATATAATATTTTATCTATTGTTTTTTTTTACATTCTATTTGAATCATATTTAAGAACAAAAAATTGCAGTTAAGTTTTGTAGATAGCAATACCTATTAAAGAAAATAAAGAACTCAATTAACAAAACATATTTAGGGAAAAGCATACTAAAAACTTTAAGCTGTCGTGTATAAACTATAAATGCATCATATTAAAAACAAAAATATTTTTTATAATTATATCTGTCGACAAAAAAAAAACAGTGAACAAAGAACACTAGTATATATAAATACTAATGTTTAAGAAAAAATTAACAAAGACGGCATAAAATAATTGATAAAATATTTATACGCAATATTTGTGATAATTCCTAAATTTAATAAAAGACAAACAGTATTTTGCTGTGGAGAATTTAAGACTTGTTTTCATATATGAAATAGTGCTTCATACCATACGAGTAGTCAGTGAAAGAACGTCATTATCGCAGTTTTATAAGAAAAAGTCCCAGGCCGTTAAACGTACAATTTTTGGTGTCATTACTGTTTACGTTAATGGACTTTCAAGAGGAGCAGCTAAGAATGGTTCGATCCGGGGCCAAAGTATCTACATTTTTTGATGTCGATTTGCGTATTAAACTCTCATTATTCGGTGACCTGAACAAGTGTAAGACATCAAGAAACTCCAGCACGCCGTACTTTATGGGTAATCCGCAGATTGCACGCAAAATGTATACCAAGTAGCATGGCATTCATTCATGTTCCATTATAAAGCCTGAGATACATCTCTACTGCGGCCAACTTTTCTGTAGGAAAGCCGAGTTTGACCATATTTAACTGCAATTATTTTCAAATACATCGTCTGAGAAAATATGTCTATCAAACATTCGGTACAAAATTAGGTTTCAACTGTAATCCAAAATCCGAAGAAAAACGAAATGTATTTCTAGGCAATATTTGTTTTTAATCAGGCTTTCAAAATCTTAAAACATTTTATTCTCATTCAATATTAAATTGTTATTTCATATTTTTTATAGTTTTATTCATTCATCTAAAATCTACTTTTCTTTATATATTTCGTGTATATAAATAGTTTTGCATTTGGAAAAAAAAAACCAGAGTACCTACTCCATTTTAGGTAATAACAGTATTTGTTTGTGAGTATACAATATTATGTATATAATGTAAACAAAAATTAAATGTAAAATAAATAAACCTTTAAATTTAAGACTCGTATCCAATTTGGATATTCGAAACGAACATCAGGAGCAGGAAATATGAATCAACATACTATTTTTATTATGGGGCCTTGTTGGTAATCATTTTTAATTTTCACTTTAAATTTGCCGAACACCACAGTAACAGATTTTACAAGGAGACTGAGCAATTAAAGTAGACACCAAAAATGATTATTAGTAGGTACCGCGCATTATAAAATATCAAAATAAAGTCTTAACTAATTACTTGTTTATATATATCGTTTTCTTATACTACCGAAGCTACCCACTTAAACTTATTGCTAGCAACGTCATGGTGATAAAAGTTACACTCCAATTTATTGTTGCAGTTCCGTCCGAATCGGCACATTTTTGGATGAAAGAACGGACATGCGGGTTTTGAACAATTTGGGTAAAATCTACACATAGATGGCACAGCGGAAGCTGTTGAAATCGACTTATAGTTCTGCACGGGCACCACATGGGAAGCTTAAAGAAAAAAGAAGAAGAAATACGTTAGCGGTTTGAATAAAATATGCAGCATTTATCAATTTTGCTCAAAATAGTTACACTTACATAAAGGTGGTGCTGCACATTGGCCAGCCATCAAGGAGCTGTGCTGGAAATTGCAACCGATTCTATTGCAAGTCAGATCAAATTTGCACTTCGGATGTACGTACAGGCATTTATCTGCATACTTGCAATTGGGGAAACTCTTACATGATGCCGCTGGATGATAGAAATCACAAGTGTCTTTGGTACAACCGGGATAATACTTGCAACGTTCCTTGGGTTTAGCTTTTATGACCAACGAATCGATCGGTACTGAATTTACTGAAAATATTACTTTAATTAACAATAGAAAAACATTTTTAAGAATTTAATAACAACAACAAAAAAGGCTAAATTTTATTCGCTAGATTATGGTAAAATGGTTTTGTTATAGTTGCATCAGGCGATTGGCCCATAAAAAAATCGCAATACTAAAGAAAGAAAGTGTAAATGGTAAAATGCACGGTCAGTTAAAGCAGACTTTCCCCAGACCAACATGAACGACTTTGAATACGTTTGTTATTAAATAAAAAGCTAACTTGCAGATTTAAACTCTCCTAACAACGAGCGAACGAATAATGTTAAACCATTAGAATTTAACCAGTTTCACGTAAAAGACCTGTGGTAGTCGGTTCTTTGCTGATCTGTGGGTGGCATTGAGTTGGATTTACGTATTGGAAAAATGCTTAAGAACTTCACATTTTAAAGTTTAGGGAAAAGCCAAGAAATATAGCTAAAAGAAATCGTAGACAAAATAACCTCGCACACAACTATCGATCTGATTGCGCTCATAACAAATTTAAAAATAAAGTAAAAAACAAAAAGCATAACTTACATGATGATGGCAAGTTATCGTATTTCTTTGATTCAACATTTCTTATCGAAATTGTATGCCTTTCGTCCGCAGTGTTGTCCATAACCTGTTCTCTATCGCGCTCACCACTCTTAGATCTACGCTTAGATGGTAAATGCTCTTCCACCTTATGCTGTTTGGTCAGATCAAATTTAATAAGTTGTCTCTTGCGCTTACTGGGTGTGTTGTTTTCAGGAGCTATCTCCTCAATTTTGCGCACAGGAAGAGGTGGTGTAGTAGAACCATCCTCTTCTGCACTTGAGGATTTTTCTTTCGAGTCAGAGTGGTGTTTTACCTCTTTGAGGATATGTGACTTACTCAGCGATTCTTTTTTTGGACTATGGAAATCCTCATCCTCGGAATCATTTTTGATAACAATTTTCTTTACCTCCTTTGGTTTTCTGTAGATCTTAATCAGTTCGGTTTTCTTACTCGATGACATCGATGACGATGGTCTGGGAGGTGTATTGCACGACGGTGAAGAATTCGATTCGCGATCGATGCGACTCTGCTCTTTTTTAATCGTTAACCGGCTGCGAATATCGATTTTTTCACGATCGCTAGTACTTATAACCGGGCGGTTTTTATTTTCAACGCCGTTCAAACGTGAGTGTTTCGTCTTAAGTTTGTAGTTTGAAGAGTTTTTTTCTAAAGAAGGCGTTAAAATAGATTGCGAGAATCACTTTTGGAGCTCTACTTACCATTTAGTGTAACCACGAACTGAGTTCTACTTTCCATAGAATTTTCTATGATGCTTTCATTGCCAACTCTAAAAAAAATCCAATAATTACGCTCTGTACACTTTTTTCATCATTTATTTGTCAACTTACTCTTCGTCTTCGATGGTTTCAGAATTAATTGTCTGCGGTATGTATATACGTTCAAGGTCTGACTCTCCCCTATCTGAAATATTTTCCGGTACATATTCTTCTTCTAGTGGCATTTCCTCATCGTCATTCTCCTCTAGTTGTCGATCCCTCTCCGCTTTCACCTCAATCACCAGATTCTTTGCTGTTCGCCGGAGCAAGGCATCCCGATTAATTCGGTCACGATAGGACTTTGTGAAGAACTTTGTGTTTCGCTTGCTTGGAGAATTGGATGAATTCTTGCGAACTGATATATCCTTCTTTGGTTTTATGAGAATTGTGGATCGTTGCGCTTCGGCTACAGCGCGTAAAAGGAGATTTTTGCAAGCCTGCTTGCTTGGTGATATTGAAGGTCGAGGTTTTATTTTTATAACTGAATTTACTGGACGATCAATGTGCTGATTGTCTATGTCCTCATCGATGGTGATGTCTGGCTTAGGAGGTGCGACGACAACGCGCGAGCCAATACGTTGCTGTGAAGGTCTTTCGTGGGAACTATCCCGTTTGGTTTTGTCTGGCAGTGGTGATCTTTTTCGGCTAGAGCGAGAATCAGGTTCCCCATTTGATATTTTTTCGCGTTTCTCCTTTTCCATTTCCCGTCGGCGAAATGCGGGCACATACAACTCCTTTTCTGCCCTTCGATGTTGATGTGAGTGGTCAGACACTTTATTGTCTGGAAGTAATTTATTTATTTATCGAGACTAAAGATCTTGCATATTGTTAATGAAATTGTAAAATCAATCAATTACTATGCAAATAATAAAGCAACTATTTTAAGCACTCCTAAACATATTTAATAAGACTAAACTACCAGCAAACCCTGGCCAGATTCATAATAAGTTATTAAGACTTGAGGTTTTGATTATATAAGGTAATAAATCCAAAAGAGCTAATACAATTTCTTAGCATTATCCAATGACATTTTTTTCCCTGGAACATTATGTGAGAAAAAGTTCATATTCTTGGCGCTAATGTAAAGGACAGGCACGTGTTCCCATTTACAGACAAAGTTTCCTCGAAAGCAATATAGGAACATAGACCTAACTTCTCATAACCATATTTTTATGATTTTTTTTTGAGTCCGAACGCCTACATTTTGAAACTTTTTTAGAAAATTTACACTTGCGGATCGTAATTTGGAAAAAAAAATCATGAACATACATAATATTGGTTTCAGAGTGAAAGCACTGCGTAAAACTAGCTTAACACCTTTTGAAGATCAGTTTATCATTTTAATTTGCTTGGCTATAAAAACAATAAACCTACCAAACAGCATTTATTTATCACCAACATAGTTTACTCCAATATCTTACAGGTAAAAATGATTACCCTTGCAACTCAACCATGTATACCTATTCTTTTGTTCAAATGTGGACCGTAACAGGTTTACCTATCATTATATCATTAGATCTTTTCTAAATACCTACCCCCGTATTAATAAACGCTGCGTAAAAGTTATCAACTCGTTATTCAGCAGTTACGTCAAATTTTTGTATGCTATCTGATGTCTACTAGGTAACTTTCTTGTGCACATTTGTTTATTAATACGAGGGCTACGGTTTTAATAAACAAGCCTATCGAGTAATAGATATTGCAACCATTAATTATGCTGTCCTTAATATAATTACCTCTTGTCAAATGTCCCAAGCGCTCATGTATCGATCTTTTTCGTGAAGTTGTATCCTTTGCGGAAAGAGATCGATCTCTATCATGCTCATGTCTTCGACTAAATTCAATTGGCCTGTGCCGTCTATTTATTGACGTATTCGAAGCGGATTCTTCCTCTACTGCACTTGCGATTGGTAACGTTTCTCCTCTACCATCTTCCGAGATAGTTGACATATTCTCTTCGGTATTTTTATCAAAAACAATCGGACTCTTCGGTTTGGGCTGCTTTTTTTTCTCCCTAACCAAGTCTCCAGTTTCATCAAACTCCTCAGCATCTTCCTTGATGTTCAAAAAATCTTCATCTTCACTTTCATCGTCATCAAGTATTTTAAGCTGTTTTTTTGCTGCGTAGATTTTTTTCTGAATTTCCGCCAATTCCGCCAAATCTTTATCACGAGTTTCGTTTGTGCCTGTACCCTGATTAGATATTTCGGATATTTCCGATATTGTGGGAATATTAAAATCATCTGTTTCATCACTCTTTTGAGCCGGGATTTCCTGCTTCTTGCTTTTTTGCACAGCAGTCTCGTCGATTTCAAATGTTTTCTTAGCCTTTTCAAGAAATTCGCCGGCAAAGACATCAGTTATTGAAGTTATTTCGATCGATTCTTGATCTCCAGATTTCTTCTGCATTTTTTTATCTTTTTTCTTTTCTTTCTTCTCTTTTTTACTAGAAGTGGCTTCATCCTTCTGAGTATTTTTTCGTTTCTTCTGAAGAGCTGCATTAGGGATTTTATTTATTGTTTAATTTGACAAATAGTGGGATGTTTTTTTAAACTTACCCACTGCTGGCAAAGTGACTTCTTGAAGTTTTTGCAATACTTCATGCAACCACGTAACAAACAGTTCCGTTTGGGTGCCCAGAAATAGATTCAGGTCAGCAATCATTTGCTGTTTTGATCTTTTATTGGCTACCATAATCATTACATAGTCTGGTAGTTCGTCGTCTATGTATCCAGCGGAGCCGCCAGTTCCGAGTTCTAGGAGTTTCGCTTTTACGGCGCTCTGATTAATATAAATTGTTATATTTAGTCAGGTTATAGATTTGTTAAGGGACACGACGCTTCCCAAAACTTTTAAATTAGTATTGCAATTTTTAGTTCATAGCTTACCCTCATTTTTTGACCAACTTCACTTCCAAGACTGTCCATTCTTTCGAATGATGGTAATGTTTTTATCTTTAATATTTAATCCAAAAAAAGAGGAAAAAAGCAATAGTTCGATTCTCTGCTGTAAAAACTTGACAGTAAAAAACAAAAATTTTGACGTTTCATGAACGTTTTTGGATGAGTAGTACTAGATTTATTCGCGAGCGCTAGCGTAGCGGTTTGCTTTTTGTTTATGCTGAAATAGTGTTAGAAGCATTTTTGACGATGATGGCTTCTCTTGGTTTACTAGTACTTACCTATGTATAACTTATGTTGTTTTCGATTTCGAATACCTATTTCGCCTTTTTTTTTTTTTTTAAATTCGAGTTATAAAGGTTGAAAAAGAGGATGCAAACTTTTTTATATAACCTTACTTCACTCAACCTGCTATTACATTCATAAGGCTTGGCCAATCCAAAAATGCCTAAAATGCTCTTTAGTCAATACTTCCCCGAGTATTCTAAGCCATCATTTACCTTTCTGCTCCTTCCAGAGGCAGAGCTAGAAGAAATTAAAGACAGATCGATTTGATCAGCAAGAAATTTAAATTGATTTCTCGATTGTCAGCTCTGCTTGGGGGTGAGTGGGTTGAGTATATCGTACCCATGGAAAGCATAACAGATGGATACACTTATACATACCCACAGCCACAGTGCGTTCGATTATTCTTTACAATCGTTCTTATGTGGTATTCGATTGGGCGCTCTCAGAGCACTTTTTTTGCTCTCAGAGCAATTTTTATGTTCGTTTGGTACAAAAAAAAGCAATCTTTTTCAGATTTCAGAGCACTTTTGCGAATCTGGATATTTTCTCAGATTCGCTTCAGATTTACCAATACACGTGCGTTTGAGTTTGACAACTAGTGGAGTTTGTTTACATTTTAGTGATATTTTTCAACTGCAAGGAAACGCATTGCATCGGGTGGATCTACTTTTGTTAATTATTTATGTACAAATGTTTAGAAATCAATCTGGGCGAGCGTTTTAAATGTTTTCATATAAAATTTAACCAGTGAATAGAAAACGCTTAGAAAAGTGTCGAAGGCTACACATATTGGAGTCGCACAAATATCAACAAAAAAAAGAGCAAGTGACGTTTTTGTGTTCGATTAGCCACACGAAATCTGAAATCTGAGAGCAAATCTGAAGAAGCCCAATCGAATACCACATTAATATTGTTACGACTTGCCGTTCCATATTCCATTCCGTATCGGTTTTTGACTTTGGGTTGTGTGCGACGGGCATGCGAGTGAGTATGACTGAAATAAATAATAATCGCAGTGCAGTCTACTCTACTTCAATAGCAACCCATGCGTGCGTACATGGATATTTGCTGTGAGCTGTTTGGTGTTGGCTGGATTGGTGAAGGCTGAGTGAGAATGTGTTGATAAAGCCGTTAACTATCCTGTAGAGTTTTTAAATTCCCTGAAAGCATCGGGTATTTTTGTGTTTTTTGTATGTTTTTGCATGTCATTCGGATTCCGAATTGATATAACACCGATAGGAATACAAAATGGCAAATTTGAAAAAAAAACTGAGGGGGCCAGCGGCAAGAGGATTGTGAGTTGGGGGTCTCGCGTCTCGGTATGGTTTGTCTATGATAGACATAGGCTAACTCTTGGGAAGGGCACACCCGTAATGGTAGTTCGGAACCTTAAACCACCAAAAGTTGTAATGGCACTAGACTGCAAATCAAAGCTTTGCATACAAATTTAATCGAAGCTATTATATTGACCGGGGATGCTCAAGGGGAAAAAGTATTCGTGCCGCGCATTCCTCTGATACCTAATGACCTCCCCTTTAACTTTAAGAGATTACAATTTCCCCTTAAAGTGTGCCTCGCCATGACGATCAATAAGTCTCAGGGCCAATATTTGAAATACGCTGGTATAGATTTAAGGGAAGATTGCTTTACGCACTGTCAGTTTTACGTAGCTTCCTCTCGTGTAGTGAAATTAATATGTAAAATCTTAAGCTTAGTACGCTGCTCGAGCTAAATTTTCGCTCCCATACAAAATTCTCTCCAAAATTTAGCTGAGCTAAATCCAAGCGAACCCATTTAGCTGAGTGGTACGCAGCTCGAGCTAAATATTCAAACTTTTGTTTCAGAATGTACTTTATGTGTCTGTCAAAATTTAGCGCTTCCATTAAATGGGTCGGCACATTTTCTCAAGCTAAATTGTGACAGATTTGTTGTTCTTTTGCGGAAAAGTATGCAAGGATGAGCTTTTTTAATTATTTCATGACCGAAAAGTATTGGCAAACAATTCACTTAGAAAAAATATACGTTTTCCAAACTTTTTGAGAATAGGACCTATATCGTATGTCTCACTGAACAAAATGCCTTATTCGATTTTTTGTTGAATTAACACGTCGCGGGTGGGTTAAGAAAATTGTATGTGTATGAAAAGATCCCAGGAACATTTTTTTTAATACGCAACCTCTTGTGAGTTGAGAACCTTTAAGAAACATCCGAAAGTGTATCTGTCCTGGAAAAACTTTTGAAACCAGCCACACAAGTATTCGGCGTGAAATCGTAGGCCCATTCTTTACCAAAAAGAAGCTAGGTCTCACGCCTACTATATATACTTGTTGTTATTTTTTTAGATAGACAAACCTAATGTGCCTAGTAATAAAATACATACAACGTAAATAAAGAACCCACTTAGTATGTTAAATTTTACTGATTTTTAAGATTACATCAAGAACCGTTTGTCGATTAAAGTTTTCGCCGCAACATTATTTCTGACCCAAATGCGAAAGGCAGTCTGAAAAAGCTTTTAAAATAGTATATAAGTAAAATATACAACTATGAATATATCATACTACCTTGTTGGAAATGCAAACTATAACAATAGATGTTACAAAGCTGTTGCTTAATAAGTTGATTGCAATTAACAACAGCATCTCCATCAAAAATATTTGCATTTGGTTACCGTATAGAAATAGAGAACCAAAGGTCAAGCCATTATCTATGTAGAATGTTCCTTTATCTGCAATTTAGGATAAATTTGTATACTTAATCTGTAAAATCAAACAATACTATTTATGTAAGTACTTTCTGTTAAAAAGCTTTCAAACTCACAGCCCAGCAGATTTTCTACTAAGCTCTTCTCTTTTATGATATAGTCCATGTCCTTAATAGCCTTAGGGGAAAATAGGTACAGATTTTTAACAATATAAAATTCAACTATTAATGTGTAGATTATAGCGTACATGGTCAATAAATGCACATAAAAACCGGTTTACTCTGTTAAAAGCAGTAGCGCCATTTTCTATAGTCCCTTCAACATGATTGCCAAAGGATCTCAATTCTTTTTGAAGGCGAACGTGTGATACGTTTTCAGATTTGTGCTGTTGCGGCAAAAGCTTTTCTATTTGAGATCTGCAAAAAACAGTTATTAAGAATGATTGAGTGTTATAATCAAAAGATTAAATACGTACCGTAAGTTAAATGGAGGTAACATTATATATGTCTGAAAATCAGAGTCACTCAAAAGTCCTCTCTTGCCACACATATTCTGCGATTCGCGCTGCAATTGTAAGATCATCGAAGTCATATCTGTATCTGAAAATCCATGCGGCGATCTTCCATGTACGTAAAACCCATAAGAGGAATCTAAGAATGCAATTATCGACACGTTTGCCATAGCACAAATGTCCATTAATTTCTGTAGTGGACTTCCCATAAGTTGATTAAGAATTAGATGCCTAAAAATTCGTTGTGCCATGTGTACAACAGAGTATGTAACTATACAGAAAAAAAGTCTATAAAGTGAGTCGGAATAAACTAAAGGATATTCATAGCTCGTGATCTGCAATAGAAAACCATATCTATATTATATTACGAGTACCTTGAAAAAAATCGATGTCTATTTACCGAGTAAATAGTCAGGCAGATCAATACTTGAATAAAAGATGAAGTAGTCTGTTGGCCACTTAACTCAATCCACTGCTTTGCAACAAAGAAAATTCTCCAGGCAGATACGTTGTTTTCTGCATGTGCGCGTATCTAAAAATATAAAGCTAATTATGAATAGGTATATTATCCTAAAACAAACGCAACCGAGGCCAATCGCAATTATGATTCTTTGAATTCGATCTGAATTAAACCATAAACATGACATGTATTGCACATAGAACAAAGCAGATCCTTATTCGCATTCTAATCATATTGGTTCGCTTTAAATTAAAATATTGAATACTTACACTAGAACATTGCGAAGACGTTTCTAGATTCGTTTTTAAATGCACTGAGGCATCAGAGCCTTTTGGGCGTTCCCAGTCCACAAAGAAAACGTCAACATGGGCGAGTTTCCAATAACAAACAGCAAAATAGAAGCCCTTAAAAATAACACAAATTAGTGCCATTAAAATATTGCTAAAACACATACAGACCTTCAATCCCAGAGCGGAATATATCAAAAATTCCAAACCATTATCACTTCGGACAGGCATAACGTGGATCCGAGTTAGGAATATAAAAATTGTATAAAATACATCGACAACGACAGTGGCTATTAACGAATTTCCTATATTTGACATTAGGCGCAAGCAGAATTGTAGAACTATAATCATATCACAGCATTCCATGTTTCGACGACATTTTAAGGAATATGACCTAAAGATTGCAAATCCCAGGCCAATAGTTAAAAATATAGGAAGAATAATTTTGTAGAGCATCGTTGATTTGTGCTCTTTTTTAAAACCAATTTTAAGCTCAAATTTAAAAAGTTCATTGAGAGAAGAATTTAAAGATATATCAATTTGATTATAGTTTAAGATAATAAGTGGTATTGAAAGTTTGTTATCATCCGTTACAAAACATCGCATTTCGAATTTTCGTAGTATCCTTATCGATTTGAAAAGTGTTAATTTGTGTGCATCTTCATATACAGGCATTTGGCGGGATGTTGAAATATCTATTGGATGAGCTCCTATCATTTGAAATCGTTTAACCAACTGCCACTCTCCAATATCCTGCTTCTGGGAAAATTAATTATTTTAATTTGATGCTGCATGGAAATGTTCCGATTTGATAATTTACCACGTTTCCTTCAAAAGCATTTTCAATTAAGACCGGTATTGCCTGGAGGTACTTTAGGTTATCGGCCCTTGTATGATTAAGAAATACATTAAAGAACTGTCTATTGCTGTGCAGGGAAGCCAATTCAATAATAGTTTCCATTGATAAGTCGCATTTAATGTGGAAACTTTTAAAGTACCGAAAACTGTTAGTAAGTTCATCTGAGTTGTGACCACATAAATTGACATGATTTAGCCGCAATGGTCCTAAGCGTAGCAGTCGGCCATCTAAAGAATAAATGGTTGTAAATAGTTCTAGCACTTCGCTCTGTAAGTGGAAACGGATCTTAATTAATGGACAATGTTTTCGTTGAAAATTTGTACCTCTTCATCCGGTTTGGATTTGATCGGATAATTTATAGTCTTGGTCATTTCTTCTATAGTCTCTTTACCTCTTTTGTAAAATAAGTAAGGTCGAATGTCGTGTAACTCGTCATCCACACTTGAGTAAAGTGCTGCATCTGAAGCCTGAGCAAGTAGAAATAAACTGCATGGCGAGTTCTTGTCAGTATCGAAAAACGATTGTACACACAAATTTGCTAAATAATTGCAAGCGGTGCTATTTTGAAGGGATTGACAAAAGAACGCTGTAAATTTTAAATCAGCGTAAATTCGTCCTCGCTGCCAGAAAGCATTGTAATTAAGATATTTTGTCAACAGTCCTTTCCATATACAGTAATTTTCGTAATGATAGTTGTATTTTAGATCACAAATACATTCATTAATTGGATTTCGTGAAGGTGAATAGATGCGAATGTGTTTAAGGGAAACCACACCGCCCTGATCTACAGTAAAGTTGACATATTTGATATTACATGTATCTTTTGGTAAGAGTACTGTTGTAACATTTAGGCACTTGTTGAATTTTGTATTTCGACATGATTTAGCACAAATTGGTGTTTGTAAATATGTGTCATAATTGGCAATTGTTTTAAAATCAGACGCACATTCACAGGTTAGCCCTGAAAATGGTGATATTAAATTGTTATAAAAGCATAAGGATATGTCTAGGTATTTCAAAGAAATAAATAAAAATTAAACTCGTTAGTTTCTGCAGATGCACTATATTATTTACAATCACAACCAATACCTACCATCAGCACTAGGTTGCAAATTAGCCTTTGTATCACATGGTAAACATGAAAAATTATCCAAGACGAAAAATTCGTCATGTTTGCAATTACTTCGATGATTAAAGGCGAACAAAGTCACATTTTGCATTGTTAAGCTAGCAATCAGCTGAAGATGTATCACTACAAATAGGAAGACCGAATATTTAGTTTGGAAGATCATAATCTTAAATAATCATTTAAAATGGCAAAATGCAAATAACTCTCGTTCTCAAAATGGTTTTCTTTTTACAAAATGCCTATAGCCTAGCAGCAATATTTGTTTATAATTTAATTTCAGTGTTTCTATAGTTACCCACCCCTTAACTACGGTAAGTTTGACTTTGATGAGGGGAAACACAACTCATACAGACCTACCACAGTATTTTCGATAAAAGAAAATTTTAATATTCCACTAATTTAAAGAGAAATGAAAATACGAGTATGTTGTTATTCAAAAATTGAATCTCAGGGTGTTTTTCTAATGTTTTTTTGCGTTATATGTGTAACAGCCGTGAGAATAATAGCAAATCTATGCTTTAAGCGATTTTATCCTGACTGACTACTCATCAACGCATGACCCAACCCCAAATCGCTAATAGTAGCCATGAATCTTCAAGGGTGTGTGCCACTATTCTCATCGTTACTTGCTGGTCTTGAGATAAAGTTGTTCTCATGATATTTGAATTTAAAAACAGCTTTAAACCATTTTTGTTACGAAAAATGTTTTGGTGGCGTCAAATTCAAAAATTATATGTGCAATTGATATTTGAAGTTCATTTATAATAAGAATACATACTACAAAAATATAATATAAACACAGTATACAAGTAACTGAAAAAGGAAGCAATTGAAAATATAGGTATACTGTATGCATGTATTTCAATAAATTAATATCTTATTCTGAAATCACTTTCGTTATTTAAAAAAATATGAACTATATAGAGACTAGTACCCAACAGTGTCACAAAAATAGTATTAAAATAAAAAACGTTTCTATCAGACTTATCCTCTGGGATATCTGTTTAGGAAAGGGAACAATATTTAAGGCAGTTCACAAAAAAAAAATCAACAAAATCCTTAGAATTTGTTTAAGAAAACGAGTTGTCAAACAAAAAACATTCTTCGGATTAACATAACTGATGTCTTTTTCGATTTGGCTTTTAAGATTTGAAATAGGGTAGTTCAGGACAACGTCAGTGTCAAATAAGTAGAAGTAAAAACCAAGTGGCAGCTAAAAAATATGTAGGAAAACAAAAGAGATTTTATATGGCTGTAGCATAATTCTATTAAAAAATATTGAAAATTTTATAATAAATTGCAAAAAAGAGGTTAAAAATGTTCTAGAAATAAAAAATTATTTTTATCATATGTATTTGGTAAAAGCTAAGAAGTTTAAATAATGGGAATTGTGCGCTTTTAAATTCGAACAAAACATACTATGGCCATTCCATCATAAATCGGCTTTATTATCCCACAAGTTTGTTTTTGACGTTTGAACCACAAAGATATGAAAGATATGAAAGGCTGGGCTTCGCGAAACACTTTATTTCAGATTTCTGCGAACATAAAATAGGAATTTTATTCGTTCTTGTGTGTATTGAGTTGGCCGCAAAACATTTTTTTTTTTACTTGCACTGGAAATCCATTTCAATTGGTTTTTAGACGTAGGTATATAATAACGCATTTCAAAATAGTTTAATCGTTTGCGAAAAATAAATAATTCAGTTATAAAATCAATCCTTCCAACGATAAACAATTCATAACCACCAGCTGGGTGTCAAACATATTGGTATTAGTGAAAAAATGTGTAAATCTGAAAAAAAATCGAGATAAAAGCCTGAGATCTAAAAAAATTGATTTTTTTTTGGCAAATCGAACATGAAAAGCAATCTCTATAAAAAAAAATTGATTTTTTTTTTCAAATCGAAAACGACATAAACCTGAGAGACGATATAACCTCTCCTAGTGTGACGGTAACCCTAACCGACATTGTGGCGTAGCCTTTTTTATAAACAGTACAAAATGTCAAAATATTAATGCCAACAAAAGATGACAGTTTAACTCAAATTAAAAGTGAAAATAATTATTTGTCCTCATAAAGCCTCTTGTATATTAAACTCACTGGATATTCAAGTACAGTTTATAGTTATTATATGAAATTGTTTTCAACTTAATTTAAACTTTCTAGAGATAGACTGGACAATGCTCCGTGACTCACCCGCCAGATCCATATCCAATCCCCATGAAGAAGCTCTTCATTCATTTTGCAAACAAATGCTGAAATCGAGGCTATTCAAGGGATTCTACAAAGAGCGGTGTTACGTGGATTCAGTAAATGGTTACAGAGATCTCATAGTGCTTAATCGTAACGAAAAGGATCTGAAAATTATTCTCGAGGACATCCGGAGCAGATTGTTGCAGTTCTATCAGAATGAAGCGTCACCCATGTGGATCGGAATTACAACCACTCTCAATTCGTCATCTCGTACTGCATCAGATACGTGCATTTGGGCAGAGTTGGATGAACTGGCTTTTGATCAGTACTGGTTCAGTATAAAATCACTACGTTTCAGACAAAATGAGGTCATAGTTAAACTTAAGCCCGTTCGTGCAGTTGAATCGGAGCCAGAGATGCCATCTGTTGTCCACTTGGCTGAAGGACTAATTAAGGAACCCGATTCTATTAGCTTACGAGATTTTATAGAAGTTGTGAATGGCTGGGGAACGAGTGTTAAACGAACAGCTTACTTATTTATGTCTAACGATATATCTAAGGACAATTTTAAAGCTATGTTTAAATTTTTGTCCCTAATTACGATTTCTTTACTTTCCGCTTCGTTGCAAGCTATAAAATTTATTGGCATTTTTACTATTCGATTCATGATCGAATTTCGGAGACTGTTAGTGGTTTCGACACCAATTTTTATGCGTATTATTGACTTGTTAAGCAAGGTTGTTGGTGGTTTCTATATTTTATTAGCTATGATCTGGCGGGATGCTACTGGAGGCGTTAAACGACAAAGTAACCATCAGCAGGCGATTGAATATAATCGTCCAACATACCAAAGTATAAAATACGAATGAAAATCACCTCAAAAGTTTTTAGATTGGGACATTTTGATTTATATTTGTTTTATTTGATGATTTATTTCATACATATATGTATTTAAAATATCAATATTTTATATATACTTTCACATATTATGGCATGATGTTAAATAAAGCTGGTGGACTTGGTAAATTAACATGAAAAGTTGTTTGGCTTCAACAAACGGAAGGCGGTAAGAGTACGATACAACCAAAGGTACATCCTAAAAATAGTGGGACACGCGTGAGTATGAATTCACAAGAACTAGTTAACGCGGAAAACAACACTAAGCATACTGGCAATATTAAAAATAAATCCTTATATAGCTAAATTGCTTACTTGCTAGGTAAGACATATTTAGGCTAAAATGAGAACGCTTGTACCCTCATTAGATTGCTAGGAAGAGGTTTATGTCCAACTTCCAGAAAAATACAAAATTTATTCCTTAGATAATTAGATCAACAACGACATCCCTCCTCTTCCTTTATAGGGATTGGGGATGATTTTAAGTTGGCAGTAAAAGATCGAGGTTTAGTAAGGAACATTATAAAATCGGGAAAGTAAATTAATCATTAAAATAACTCATTTCTTTTTTATTTCGTACCACTCCCGAACGTTTGACAAACATACGGGAGAAGAACGGTTTTGATTTTCAATTCATCCGCTTGAATTCGGCTTAAAATTGAAGGTTCCTCCTATTTGTTTCAAGAAGCTAAGCCTTGTGTACGGTGCTAACCTTTTGATTTCCACTCGTTTGATGCCACTCCGTTGCATAAGAGGCACATCGACCTGAATAGACCTATTGTACTAAACAGTTTGCTTAGGCTTTTAAAGTTTCTGCTTACCTATTGTAGCTGATGATAAATTTAGCAGAGGAAATATTTACTTGTTTTGGACTTATTATTTTCCTCAAGAAGAAATTCCTTCTAATACCACAAAGGGCTGGGCAGTCTAATATATACTCAGTTGTTTCAGTATCTCCAAGACATAGGTGGCACTGTGTTGGTGCCCTGTTAGGTAACCAACTTAGTCGTGCCTGCGTAGATTTAAAATCTTTTTGGCATTTATTATTAAGGGTTGAGTAACTATTTGCCCTGTCTTAGGCCTGGGTTGATCTCACAGAATGAAATACAATTTTTGTGTTCCCAGCAAGGTTTGCAGTTTGGGTTTCTTAGTGCGGAACACTTTATTACTCTCCTACATAAGCGTTTAATTATATTTATTAGATGCAGCTAATTTCACATGAATTCAAAACTGCATTTTTCTTTTCGGGCCAATCTAAGTATCCAGTCAAAAAATAAAATGACGAAACACTTGGTTTGTATTTGAATAGTTGTACACTTTTCCTTTATTAATATTATACTTAAGTTCCTCACATTTTTTTTGGTAGAATTATTGTTGTTTTTATGAATCTGTTTTCGGTTCTGTTTCCTCTTAAAAAAAAAAACCAAGAAAACAAGAAGTGTTAACAATCAAAAATAAAGTTTATCTGATTGCTTTCTTAATAAATATACACCATTTAATATTTTCCTTGAAATAATTGCTTACATTGCTCACTTCCAACATCCAAAAAAGAAACAAACCAATTACTACTCTTGTATTTATATCTTTAAAGTATATTCCCAAATGTGCTAATTTCAAAATTTTACAATATACATAGATACATATAGAATAGAATATACATGTAGAATAATTCATATATAGTTATTGTTGAATTTATTCTTCAACAAATTACAACGGGAAGAAAATTTAAATTTGGGTTTAAACTAATGAATAAAATAAAAATAAACTGCAAAGACAAAAAAGAAATGAACAGCACGTGTGCTTTTTACAAAATAACGTTTTTACTTTAAACGCTTTTATTTTGAGATAAAGGTAAATTCTTAATGCATTGTTTTTTTTTAAATGGAATTATATTTATACTATGATAAAACTATAATTGCGCTGAAAAACAGTCTCAAATTAAAACAATTTTTTTCTTATCCAAAGTTTTGTTTTATTAAAATGTTTGCAACTATTTCCCACAAAATAACAATACAAAATATTTATGTTGTTAAATATGCTGCTTTTGGTTCGATAGAATGAGTCAGTTAAAAAAGAAACAAACGTAAGCAATATTATAGTGAATATTTATATTAATTTTTATTTTAATAATATTTACAGTTTTTAATGTATTAATTTGTATATAATAAACATATAAATTATATATATTTTATTTTCTTTCTTGCAATAAACATTGGTTAACTATTGGAATACTCTTTATTTATATATATATATCTATAATAATATTTATAATAACATAATTTAGCTAAAATAAGCCCTAAATATTTTGTTTTTGTTTTTTTTTTTTTTTTGTATATTGCAGTTTTATAGATACAATACTTATTTTTTTTTGTTTATTTAATACATCAAATTCAAAATGCATAATATATATATAAATTTCACATAATGTTCGCTTTAATTAGTCGATTCATTTATATTTTCTTACTATATTCAAATAAATTTTGTTTTGGTGAACCTATGGGAACTATGAAAGATGTAAGAATGATGTTTATATCATTTTTGTTGTTTTTAACAAGTCTATTTGTTTATTAGTGCCAAATATCCCTATATTTCAAAACTAGATAATAAAACATTGTTTGCGAATAAAGATAAGTATAAACCTGTCGTGTCAACCCTGATCTTGAGGTTGAGTGGCGGCGCATAACCTCCTTAGCCTAACATTACCCTTTTTAGACTTTTCAAAGTTCTGTTATATGAATTGGGGATTTGTTATAACAATACAACATTAAAAAGTATTACAATTTGCAAATCAAGGCGATAGAATGAAGGTTTTGAAAGTTTGAAAAATACATGATATATCCCGGAAAAAGAATGAAAGAATAAGAAAAACAACAAAATGAGAAAAACTCAGGAGAACTTAGAAAAAGCTACGATATAGGCTCTTAATTACTTTAAATCATCGGTCTCATCGATAAGATCAGCATATTGTTCCCAATCATTGTTAGATGGACTACGATTGCGTATCGTAGTTTTTGATGTTTCTCCACCGCCCCCAGATGCACCGCCGTCCGCAACAACTTCGTATTCTTGTAATTCAGCTTCCAGATCCTTTTCCCATTGTTCCTCTAAATATGGTTGGCATATATTTATTTGTTTTATTTATTCATTATGGATTATTTTGATTTTGTTTGTTTTTCATTATTAACATAATTTTAGATTTATCCTGTTAGATTAGTCTTATTATTTTAAAATTTTTATAAATAACTATACTTTAACAAAATTTTAGTATATATGTAGTAGTTTTATAGTTTGTGGTAAATTTATGTCTTCTACGTATACGAAAGGATGTGATATAGAATGAAATGATTTAATGCAGAAAAAGAGAATAATGATAAATTATAAAATAAGTTATTTAAAATGTGCTGCTGATGCTTTTTTTGCGATAGTAAATGAGCATATTATAGAAAATTGGTTGCTTACGAAAACAAGTTTTAAAAGCTAATTTCAATATTACAAATAAAAAAGGTTCTAAGTATGCCCCAAGAATGTTAAAACAGAAAATAATATTTTAATGGAAGCTATGTTTGTGAAAATAATGTCATCATGCTTTGAAAGAATATCTTGGCTTCTTTAGCTGCGGTTATACATTTAAGTTGCTGTTATGTTGTTTACTTAGTTTTCTTCCCAAATCAATCGAATTTAAATTATAAATGCATCTTTAAAATGAAGGTCATTAAGTAAAAGTGACAAGAAATAAAAGAGGATATAATATCAGTGTTAGCTTTTCGCAGCCGCCTCTTTTCTCTCTACGGTGTCATTTTTGGTTACCTTTTTTTCTTGTTGCTAACACCCTTTAAGAAACGGCATGCAAGTTAATTTTGCAGTTTGAATCACAACCTAATAATATATCAGATATTCATATGAATATGAATTTGATATCAGGTAATAAGTCGTGATATATACCGATTACAAAACGTTTATAAATCACAGCTGCTAAGCGTTATCGGCCAAAAATTCACGCAAAACATTTTCATTTTGACATCTGCCATTGCTGCATAGAACGGGAAACACTTTTATATAATAAAGCAACCGCCTAGTTCTGCACCCACACAATATAAATTTGTTAAATACGAAATGGAAATATTGATAGGTACCGTAGGTTTTTAAACTAATTACAGAATTCGGGTGGAAGTTATTGACAGTAGAGAATTTGAGATATGTAATTGCATTTGCAGTAATATTTCAATACTTAACATAAATACCAATCCCATTTTGTTAAGATGTCAGAAAAAATTGTTATATTTTAGCAAAGGCGTCGTGCCCAGAGTTGGAGTAAGATAAATACGAATACTAATTGATAGATGCTCATACCTAGCTTTGTTAGAATTATTCAACGGAATATTGAGACAAAAACCATAACAGAAATTTATTTTCGAAGGCACTGCAAAGGAATTTCAAAAATAAAATCAATAGATCTGTGTTTTTTATGCTTTATAAATAAATAGCATGTAAGTAAGTAAGTTGTTACATTATGTCCAAATAAATTTTTATCCGTCAACCAACTTTCTTTTTACAAACTGTTATAAACCGTACATTAGTCCCTAACAAAGATAATAATATTGTGATTAAAATAAGAGCATCCATTAAATAAGTGAAGCAGGAAGATAGAAAACGTAATCAGCATAGTTTGGTGAAAAAGCAATTACAAACATTGTAAGAAATAGATCACATGTTCGAGTATATACATAAGTATAAAATTAAAAATAAATAAAACATATTTGATAGCATAGAGAAATGCATTACTAAACAATAGCCGATACCATCAGTATCTTCAATTTGTTGCGTACGAACTGAAGATAATTAAAGATAAACATAGTATCTGACCTGATGGCTTTCAAGTAATGTGTACAACATGTTCTTTTGATGAAAATATATTCTCCTCTTAAACATGATTTACACATTAATTGATTTCTATACAGGATTTTTTTATTCATTTAACTTATATATGAATAGGTAAATAAGGATAGTACTCAATTGGTATTTTGTGTGGTGAGTTTTAAGAAAACAGTTAAACCAATAGTAATAGAACAGAAATGTTTGGGTTTTGTTGAAATAAAAATGTTACAGAGGGTATATGAAAAAAATAATGCCTAGTGAAGAAAGTGCTTAATAGCCGTGTTATAGATTGCAGTTGTTTAGGCTTTAACGTTATGTTTGTCCGATTGCTAATAAAATATTGTTCTGAGGGTCTAGCATTTGAAAGAACTTAAATTATAATTATAATAATAATTTGACTATATCCTACGTTTCAAATTATAAATTTCTCAGGTCTATAGTAACATAGGTTCAAATTGCTTCACAAATTAGTACAGTCATTTATTATTCCGCCAATTGCTTAACGAAAATGGGCCTTAGCAATAAACATTTTTAGTCTAGACTCTAAATTTTCGTAGTTCACTGTGGCTATATTTTCCATACAAATTTTGGAAATGTTTATGGCTCAGGCCCAATATAAGCCTTTTCAACCATTTGTTTGACTTTTACTTTTGGCACGAACGGAAGGACATGCTATCCCGCTTCCGAACGTCTAAATTGAAAAAATGTCTGGTAACATTTTTATCCATGGATAATTATGTATCAGATCTACGCAAATTTGTTCCAGCTGTTAAAACTAGAAACTATCTCTCTCTTTCCAATACTTAAAAACTATAACGACGGATTAATTAAATTTCATAGAGGGAAGAATCGTAGGGGTAGAAAAAACCTAGTTCGAGTAAGAACAAACAAGATTGGGGTGACAATCGTAATTTGTAGTTTATCAGGACCACTAGAGAAGCATTTGCGACATGACGGTTTTTGAAGACTTGGTTTTAAAAATTTATGTGAAACTTTTAAAAGATTCTGAGATTTAAAAAAAAGGAATTGGTCTTTGATTATGTAGTGAATAATAGCTTGTAAAATAATTGCAAAAAAACAAAAGTCCTATATAGCCTGCCTGTAAAAACTTTTGAATAAAACGAAATAAAAATATACACTTTGTCTTGTATAAATAATATTTAATTAAACTCGTATATTAATGACTATAAGCATTTTATCTAATTGCGAACAAAAACCAAATATCCGTTTAAATACTAGTTATATTCACATAAACGAAGCAAGCTTTCTAAACTGTTCTTTAGACACATATAATATTCTCATGTAGCGTTTTTTTTTAATTTTGTATTGTTAGTATTATAAGGTTCGACAACAATATTTAAGTTTAGCAAAACGACATACATAAAAAGGCATTACCAACATAACGGAAGTCTTTGTATAACACCAATTTTTAACTAATGGTCGAACAACAGAAATTTCTACAACATAAGTATAAAAACACATTTAAAATAGAATTTAGCCAATAAAAAAAATGTATTAAATAAAATACAGTGGCATAATAATATCAAGGAAATGGTTGTAATGAAAATTTTGAAAAAAAATTCTTTTTTAACAAACGAACGTGAACAAGAAATTACACTCAGACATGAAATTTGTTTAGAAATAAATTTAACAATAATTTTGATATTTTGTCAAAATATTTAAGAAATTTTGCTTTATTTTTAATAACAAACGAAATAAATGTAATGTAAACTTACCACACAAAATTTTGTATATATATATCTGTATTTTTTTATAGGTTTTTTATTAAAATTTTAGTTTATTTTATAATTAATCGTTAATCCATTCAATCTTCTGAAAGATGAATCGAAATAAAAAAGAAACAAATATATGATTTCAATACAAATAAATTTTATATATCTTATTTTGTTTTGCAGAATGTAAAAATGTTAAACTTTGGAAAATGGGGAAAAAAATAAATGAATTTAAAAAAAAATAGAAGACTATCATACAATTTCACAGTAACTATGTAACAGGATAAACAAACGTAAACACTAATTATCTACAAAAAAAAAACTAAAAACGCGTTGTGTGGCAATAATATATGTAACTGCAACAGGTCACTATTATACTACACATGTTATTATTTTCTTTATTTTGTGTGCATAATATAGAGAAGCATTCAATTTTATAATCGACATTGAAAATAATTCAACTTGTTGCATTACTTAGTTGCCATAAAAATGAAATCTACTACATAGCTGGGGCAGAAGTATGTGTGAAATATGTAGGTCAAAAAGAGAATACTTATTTTAATTGAAAGTAACGTATATTTATATCTTTCACATACACAACTACGGCTCGGCAATGCATATGAATGAAGGTAAATTTGATTTTTCTTGGGAGCGATAAATCCTTAGTATCTAATAATTACAAAACCTCTTACTAACACTCGTAACCTGGCCCTTACTAAAAATCAGCTTTAACCTTTACCACAGAGCCACAGAGAATACGTTGCGTCTATCATAAATTCAATTTTATATTATTATTTAAAAAGCTATTAGTACTTCTTTGTTAGTAAGGAGATTTGCAGTCTAATATAGAAGAAGAAGTTGTCACTATTTAAACCATAGATAGCAGAATGCCTGCCTGAAGTGTGTTAAGCTTACTCTCATTGGCTTTTTCTTTTTTCTATTAAAATTCGATTAATATTTTTCTATTGTTTTCGATTTGAACTTGCTTGCATAACTGATTATGGGACTTACTCACTCACTCACTTGTTTGCCTGAAGCATTTTTAATCATTTACTTTTAAAACGTAATCAATAAAAATGAACATACAAGGTATATAACAAATATTAGAATAGAAAGCCAAATAATAATATATTACGAATTGAAATAAATAAATATGTAAAAACTCAACCGATAAATTAAGTATGTAGTTCGTGTCTTCGATGAATGTCTGTTTTTATATTAAACACTAATAAATATGACTTTCGCATATACTCAAATACTCTAGAAATGTATTCTAAAACTCTACAAAAATGCAGTTTGTTTTCATTTGAGGGCTTCGATGAGGGATGGAAAACAGATCAATGAAGTTGTAAATATTTCTCAAAATGCGATAAGTTGCCTTTTTTCATTTAAAAATTTATAGTTCTTATATCGAAAATTTTACTTTATTATTCTAATAATTCAAAAAAAAACTTTAAACTTTAATAATCATGATACTATATTAACTTATTTTTAGAACTATACTCTGTAAATATATATTCAAGAATGGTATTTTTTTTCCTTTCCTCTTTTGCTGTGATAATATAGTAGTTAATACAGATAGTTTTTTTTAAGATATTTTAATATTGAAATACTGTTTTGTAATTAATCTTAAGCTGTTGAGAAAAAAGAAGAGAAAAAGATAAATCATAATTTTATGTACAACGTTCATCTGAACTAGGTACACCTCAGTTGGTATAAAATGTTTAATTTTCTTTAAAGTGCATAAAACGAGAATTGTGGCTTTTAAATATAATAACATAATGCAAAGTTAACATTTTAAAAAAGAAATGGTAAAGGAAATACTTTTTAATCGTTTAATCGTTTTAAGTTTACACTGTCGGATATAATAAAAATCCGTGTGAAATTGCTATGATATAATTAAGATTTGACTGTTATACTTTTGAATATTATTTTTGATTCCTATCTATATTAAGTATAAAGAGCTACACATTTCTCGTTAACTGATCTACAAAAATTAATAAAAAAAATATAATAGATACAAAAAAAAACAAAGAAAAATTACAAAATTAAACGTTGTTTGCAGAAATTTATATATTTGCAGTTATGAAAATCTCAAATTACATATTTGCTTAATTTGCATTATATACTCGTATTGCATGAATGTTTAAGGACATCGTTTAAGGAGTGGGTTAAGGGGTAAAACATAATTTCTCTATGCTATCTTTAGGTGATTTTTTAAATGAATATATTATCATTATGGTTCAAGGATATTTTATACAAAAAAATAAGTTATAGATTTCTGCAAGCTTTGCTATATATACATGAATATATATAGAAGAATTGTGGACAATACATTTAAAAGCGATCAAATGTCCATAACAGAAAGCATGGCTATAATCTGTGTATAAATAGTGTCGAAACAGGAACTTGAAAGCGGGCATGTACATACAACATTTACAACTAGTTAACAGATTTTTTTTTAAGTATTTTTTAGGCCTCAATAACTAACGAATTTGTTTGTTAGTATTTTAGTTATAAATTAAATAAATAGTGCATTGCAAACAAATTAAAAATAAAAACAACAGTTCAATGTTTAAAATGAGAGTAAATAAATGTTTTCTTGAATGAAGCAATTTGAGGCTCTTCAAGTATATGTATTTAGAAATAAGTGTGATGTTCTCAGAAACACTATAATTGTTCACTGTAGGAGATGATAGGTGAAATGATATTGAAAATTGGATAAACAAAATTATGGATTTCTTTGCCAAATTCTTACTCTTTCATAAAAAAAAGAGTGGCAACGAGAGGGTAAACCTCTTCCCGCCACTGAGAGTTGCTAATTTACAGTTCAAGAAATTTCTTTGGACTGTTTGTAAAACAGCTGTTAGAAGTACTCATGCTTCCTAGCAGAAGGTATTTTGGATTTTTTCTAATGTCAATGTACTCGCTGTATACCAAAGTTATCATAATGTAGTTATTTTATGTGGTTATAATTGACAAACACACACATATATATATACCTCCTTTATTGAAGACGTATCCGTAAAGGACACCATAATAGAATTAATAGTGTTAATTTTTTGAATACAATTGCTAATGCAGTAACACGAACTTATATTTCGTTAAATTTTAGTTTGATTTAAGATTTATGTTTAATGAATATAGTAGGGGCTTGAAATGAAACGACCAAAACCAAAATAAACAAAAGTTAATTAAAACAAAAAAAATTATAATAATACAAATTAAAGAAAAATCTTACCGTTGTTTTCTAGAGCTTGCTGCGTCATACTGTCGATACCGAGTTTACGCATTCCATCCTTAATTTCTTCTAAATCTGTTTCTGTAGTTTGAAAAGTATCCGAAACAAATTCCGATTCAGAAAGTTGTTTTGTTTTTGATTTTCGACTTGAATTTTCCTTAATTTCTTGTTTTGATTTCTCTGATTTTTCATTTGAGTTTTGCAAGCTTGAATTTTCTTTCAGATTTATGGTATCACTTTGCCCCATGGTTGGGGCAGGAATGTTAAGACTTGATGACGAATTTGTTTCGGAAGATTGCGCTTTAGCTTTGTTTTATTTATTTGTTTTATATTTGTTTGTCATTGATTATGTATTTATTGCCAGTTGTGGATTCCAGTGTATTGTATAATATTATGGATTTGTGTGTTCCAACAAAAAAAATAAAAATATAAAAACATAAAAACAAAAGAACAAAAGAAAAGACAAAAAATAAATAAAAATGCAACAAAAATATAGTAAAGGAACATTCACTGTTATTAAACAGTGTTATGTATGTGAGGCTGAATGATCATCTTCCAACAATAATATCAATATTTTTATGAACTTGGCAGAAAATATGAAAGATCAAGGGCTTTTGTGTATAGGACAGCTATATATTAACCAGCTTACGTATATTTACTTATCAAAAACGATCTTAGCAGTTGGTTTAAATTGAAAACTAAGTATGTTATGGTAACTAACAAACATAATCGCACATGCAAATTGAGTGTGACTTTCTTAAGACAATTTATAAAATATTAAAAATCATTTAGGTTAAATCTTTGTTTTATCCCTTAATCTGCATTTCTTCGATCGAAGTACATTGTGTACCTTATAATTTGAAGCGAAAATGTGACATTAGGCTTTCTGTAAAATATTTGGGATCGCGACTACAGATTCTTAGTGATCAGGAGAATACAGAAAGCCTAAAAGCTTTCCTATTTCTTCAATTAATGATTCCAATTCTTTGCATATGCGATACAAGTAACAACTTTTGTCAAATTAAAACAAATGCATGGATTTAATAAAAGTCACCCAAATTTAAATCAAATGTGTTACCATACTCATAAGAATTTGCTTTCATAAATAATATAATGTAGAAGAGAAGTTATTTGCGAGCAACGTTAACATCTAAAACATCTACGTTTAGTTATAAAGTTTAAAATTTATTTAAATATAGGTATTGAAAAAAGAGAAAGCGAATTGAATTTTTTTTTTTGGAATATTTACACAAATGCAAAAATTATAATTTAACAAATAATGCTTTATAGGTTCTGTTAGGAGGCTTAATTTAAAAATCAAGTAATAAACTTAAACGTTTCCTCATTTTCCTTAACGAAAATTAAAATGGATAGATTTAAACATTTTGTTAAACTTAAAAGAAGAACGAAAAATTCAAAACAGACTAAAAAAAGAAAAACAAGAATAGACTAGAACTTACCGTCTTCGCTAGAAGCCTGGCCAACGCCATCGGCTCCTAATGTTCCCAATTCAGCTGCTTGAATAATTAGTGAAACGCGGTAAAAGTAATTTCTCCAGAAGTTCTCCTCGGTAATTCTGGTAAACAAAAGCATTATCAGATTTAGATAAAATATGTAAAATTATTGATAAGATATAAAAAAATTGTTTGATATACATTTTAGGTACAAGTTCGAATCGCATTTTTTCAAGCGCTTGATCCTCGGCCATTATAGCTATGGCTGTGGGATATGCTGTATCGTAATCAAATTGGAAATCAACTCCAGCTGGTGGAGCGCGAACGAAATTACGACGATCCTGGGATAGACCCATGATTTCCTCCTTAATTTTGAGCTCATTACTATGCCCAACCCATGGAGCTTGACCTGATTCAGCAGCACCTTGTCCTTTAATGAACGCTTCCTGTTCCTTGTTGAATTCACCGAGGATTGTCTGCAAATAGAGATAAGAAAGAGGATAAACTACTACTTTGCCAATTAGTAATAGGAACGGTGAAAGAAATACGGAAATAAGAAGCACGCAATGATTTATATTTATGTACCAAACTTTATTTATAGATTCTATGTCCTGCTATAACTACTGGATGAACAAAATAAAGTATCTCAGAACTAGGATGCTACCATTTTTTTTTTTTGTTTTGTTTGCAGAAAATATATAATTTTTATCTACGTACATAGTTAGTTTGAATAGCTATCTAAGATTAAAGCATATAATTACATGCGTTTTTGTGTAAACGGTTATATTCTTTCATGGTGAAAAAATATTTAATCTTAAAGCAAAAATAATGCCCCATTGTATCTTCTATTAAATGGTAACCACATAACGTATTTACTTACATTGTCCTTGACAGTTTCTTTTATTTTAGCTCCTGCCTTGTTAACAGCTGAATATAAGAACGAACCAAAATGTTTGGCACCTTGTGTAACTTTTGTTGTTACTGGAAAAAAGCAAATTTATCTTTTTGTTGACACGATAATCCATAAGCGGTGAATAAAGTTATAAAACAAATGTTGGTTTCCCAAAACATTTCTATGTTCGTCTGATTGAAATGAATAGTGATGAGTTAAGTATTGTATGTATAATAATGAGCGCTTTAATAAATTAGTAAAACAATTAAATTCTTCGAATTATTTCATTTTTTGCTTAAAAGCGAAATAGTACTTGTTTGCAATAGAGCAAACAGAGTGTTTTTTTTTTTTAATCTTGCCATTACGAAGTTTTTCTTTAAGAATTTAGATAATACTCCAGTGAATAATAAAACTGCATCCTTAAATATACGTAAAAATATAAACCGACGAAAAACCCCAACCATTACTACCATTCTACTTTTTTTTAAAAACACAAAAGATAGTCATTTTCAGTTTGATTGATTAATTTGTTTAAAATGAGACAATATGTATTAAATTAGTGAAAAATCAAAATTCGTTAAGCACTCAGAATTGTATTTGATTTGGAAAATAAACTTTGAATATTTGTATATTCTTAGATAACTATAGTTTTACCAATTAGGACAATTTTGATTTTCTCGACACATACTTTTATTCTCTCCCTTACCCTGTCCAATTTGGCCTTCGTCTGTTGGTGTACCACCACCTGAAGCTGGGTGAGAATCAGCTCCTTCTGTGGCACTGTATGGAGAAAAATTACAAAAAATATATTGATTAAATTTAAGAAAACCAATACATTAATTTATACTATACAAACACATTTATAGTACATTGAATAAAATTAAGCATGCAATAATATTTGAAGCAAATTTTCAACTGTCAAATGACTTATTTTATTTATCTAATAAAAATAAATGCATTTTCTGAGAGGAAAATGCAATTCGATAATTTGATTTATAATTAGCCATCTGATTTTATAATTGACTATTGAAAAATTGCTTCATATGATATACCTTCCTTAAAAAATATATTTTCTAACAAAGTTTACTTTGAAGTTATAAACGAAAGAAATATATTAATGTTTGGAGATTTTTCCGAAGATCTAAGGTAAAACAGTAGGATAGTAAAAAATGCTCTCTGGCAGCAACAAATGTCTTATATACTATTTATTTATGATTAACCACAACAAACTTTTCATAAGAATGCTACGAATGTAGTCTTACAGTTTATTTGTATTTTGGCAATTGAACAAAATAACAAATTTTGAGATTAATACAAAACAAATGGCGTTTATCTGATCATTGACAAATAAAAACAATTTTATATTTAAGCACTATAAAACATGAATATACTCAAAATATATAAAGGTAATATGACCAATCTAAACAGATACATATTGAATTATTTCTTGGGAGGTATATCATTTGATTGGTTTGCAAATGCATTATATTTGTATTGATGACCATTCTTCTCGCATGCAACTACCAACTCAAAACTAATATTATGTACAGTGTATCTACATACTAATGGCGTGCATACATATTATCAGATCAATCGAATTTAAAATTTAACTATAAGATTGCAAAACACAAAATTTTAAAAATAATTAAAGTCATAAGCGACTAATGTGTCGTGTCATTTTAAAATCCTTGTCTCAAACTTTTTGACAAGAAAAATGTTTATGGTTTATGTGCACTATTGGTTAAACGAATTTTTGTGGGTTTTTTATAGCAACTGGTTTTAGTTGGCACCAATATTGATATCAAATAAAGAAATTGTTGAAACTGTTAATTATGTAGGAACTAGAAGACAGTTTCTTAAAAACCATTTTGTAAAAATAACCTCTAAGGTTTAAGTAATATTGTTTTTATACAATCCGCTATTTGTATAAGGCTTCATTTTTCGAATTTGCAATGGCGAAATATTCCGAAATTGGATATTGTGACCTACAAAATATATAAGGTGAAGGATAAAAATGATTATGGGTAAGACCCAATGTATACAGCCGAAAAATTAACCTGTGTTACTGTTCTCTCCTGTACAAGTTAAAAAATATTCTGAACAACAACGACACGTAAGCCGCCTTCGTATACGACTACAAAAAGCAAAAAGTAAAACAAATTAAAAAATTACGCAAACAAATATTTATAAAAGAAAACAATACAAAAAAAAAACACATATTTTTCTAATAAATACTAGTAACAATAAGTTCTAATGGTGATTTTTTAATGGGCCGTACATAAATGATGGAATTTGATATTATGTGCTTTATGCGTTATCATCTTCAGATATTAATTTTGCTGTGTTGCATCAACAAACTAAAGGAATGAGAAATAATAAAGAAAAATACAAAATATGTAAAGAGAAATTAATCATCTAATTGTAATCCAGTGAATTTTTAATGTCGGATCTAGTGGCGTTTATAATTGGGCTTGTTTTTATACTTATAATTTATTTATTGCAAAACAAACAAAAGTAAAATACGAAAAAAAATGAATTGTGTGATGTTAAAAACATTTCGTGTATTTATTTCAAAGACATTATAATATTGTGACGTATGTATTTTCGCGTTTTAATTAATCGAACTATCTGATTGCTGTAGGATTTTGCATGTTATTCCTTGATAAAAAAAAAACACTTCCATTTGTTGGGACTTGGTAGCACCTTATAAGTTTTTTTGTCTATCGGTATCGATAGTCTATTGTTCAGTGTTTTTCATGTCGACCTTTCAAATCACATATTGTTGGAGACAAGCACTGGAATTATTGCATTTTCCAACTACGCCACCATCAGATTGCTTGAAGAGTTGAAATCTGATAGTCATTTCTCCATTTCTATCTTCTAATACCAGAAGAGTTTTGTATTTCATTGAACTTTTGACTTAACGATATGAAACGCAAATGAAGGAAATGGTGGACAACACCTAATGTGTTTGGTTTCGGAACGCTCCAGTAGAGCGACTGTCCGAAAGTTGCTATTATATCAACCTTTCCGCATTGACAAAATAATAACTTATTTATATACTCACCTTTTCTTTCTTAGAGTTTTTTTTTGTTTAACTTTAAAGTAGATATATTTGATATTTTGTTTATTTCATTGGGAAACGAATTAAAAACAATAATTATATCAAGAATTCAGCATATATTGTATAAGCTTATAAAAAAAACTTTGCCTCTCTGAAGGCAGAATATTCATTTTTATTTTAACTAATATCCGTCCCATCCTTTAGTCAGACACTTTTCACTTAACTTTATTAGACTATTGTTTATTAGTCAAAGTACTGATTGGCAATTCCAAGTACAGGATCTACTTATACAAAAAAGGAAGTTCACACAAATCCATTGAAGTGATAATAGCCCTGTTTTTTTGAGCTTCGATCTCAGCAAAGCAAAGTAAAGTAGGATTTTCAGCACGCATTTACAACAACTACGCTCTACTTGACACTTCGAGACTCGCAGTAGTTGTTGTAATTAGTGTGCTGAAAACTCTACTTTACTTTGCTTTGCTGAGATCGAAGCTCAAAAAAACACGCCTAATATATCAAAAATTCAATTAAGAGTAATTTAAAAAGGATTTTTAGGGATTGAAAGTTATTTTCGAGATCTGGCTTACATAAATCATTTAATTTTATTTGTTCAGACTCAAGCGGTGCCTAATTATGCAAAACTTTTATTATAGGGCTAATTTGGACTACACCTATGCAGTCTCAATAGAATTATTTTTTTAAGTGTTAAAACAAACGTCGACAGCTTAAATGATACGTTCCCAATTTATAAAAGCATATGCCTAAGTGGGTTGTTGAATATAATCCCCACTAATACTAAATGCTGCATAAAAATTTGCATTCAAACTACCAGTAGTAAAAATGTGTTAATTATGAAAAATCAATTGTTATAAGTGTGTTTATAAGTATTTATAAAAATAAAAAAATGTATTCTTCTTTACTAATAGACTATGTGTTGTAATGGGTAAAAACTAATTGCCATACAAAATGTTCTGCAAAAACACATTTAAAAAAAATCGCAGAACAACAGTAAATGTTTTTTTTTAAATCAATGAAATATATGTTTGCAAAAAATTACTCTAAATGTTATATGTATAAGAACAATTCTTTTGGTGGATATTAAGGAATGTCAATAAGAACAAATAACTTGAAATTAATAAAATAAAAGCTAGATTTAAAAGCGAAATGCTTGAGTATTTTATTCTTAAATAAAATAATTATTTATCAAAAACAAATAATATATAGAGTTAAATAAAAACGTGTAACAGTTAAATACCAGTATTCCGTCATTAAATGTTGGGCCCATACCTAATATACCTCGACTTGTCATCATCATCACCACTAACTGCACCTACAGCTTCAGTGCTCTGTTCAGCAAGGCCTTCTGCGTTACCTTCCTCACCAGCGCCTTTTCTTAGGCCAGGAATTGATGGTATAGATGGCATTGCTGGCATAGCTGGCATTGATGGCATTGCCGGCATTGATGGCATTGCTGGCATTGATGGAATAGAGGCACTACCCAACCAGCCTTTGACGTTTGAAAACATTCCGCTAAAAGGGTAGACTCATTTAAATAAAATATGTGCATAAAATATATATATTTTATTAATTCAAGACTTTAATGATTTAAATATGCTGTGTAAGTCTGAGGGGTAACAACGTTGTTAGTTATTTTGACTCATGCCTGAGCTAGAATTTCAAAACGTTATTGACAATGCAATCATTAAAACAAAATAAAAATTAAATAAAAAAATTATCATCTTACCTTTCAAATAGAGATGATACCAAATTTTTTCTAAATAAAAATGATAATAAAATAAATAAAAATTAATCCCCGTATTAATAAACAAATGTGCGCAAGTTAGTTAGCTAGTAGACATCAGATAGCATACAAAAATTTGACGTAACTTCTGAATAACGAGTTGATAACTTTTACGCAGCGTTTATTAATAAGGGGGTAACAACTTAAAACAAATGAAAAATAATGGCAAATTAAACGGAAATTAAAATATTTATAAACTCGGAAAATCAAGTAGCTGTGACTAGTTTGACCTAGAGTATTCAATAGACCAGTTGCCAATAGTTTTGTTTTTCCTGGGACTGTATTGGCTGCACAAAAAGAGCACAATCCTTTTGTTTAAAGAAGAACCCAAGGCGGTATATTAAAAGTCCGCGCAGATAAAATAATTCCAATTTAGGAAAAATATACAATTGCCCCTCCCATTCTTAAAGTTCTGTAATAGTGCGAACACATCAAATACAAATAACAACAGTTTCACTAACAAACTATTTAGTTGTATGTCGTTGAAGCGATGGCAACATACAACTCTACACTATAAAACCATCTTTAAAATGTAATAAGTTTATGTGATAACCCAGCGTTTTGGCTCAAAACCACAGAGCAGCGACAGCGGTATTAATGCTTTATTTTGATTTGTTGACAAGACAACGGAGTGCAACATTTCCAATTAATCTTATCAAACAAAATGATCAATAGAACATTGATTCAGCCTTTACCTACCGAATACAAAGAATTGACTGAGTTATTCGTTCTAATAGTTTCCTGTTGGTGGACCACATCTACAAACGTACTACTTAATGATTCTGTATTGATTTTTAATAATAAATTATGTTAGTTTGTTTACTTTATAAAAACAATATGCCTACATTTAGACATTGTGATTTTACTTTATCCAAACAGTGTTATTTACAGACCATTCCATGTCATTCTTTTTAGCCGCACAATGTGAACTCATCACCCTTCAAAAGTGAAGCGCACAAGAGCAAGAGACAAGAAATAAACGCCACCTATATAGGTAACAATAATATCTACAAGATGTAATTTTTCGTTTAATTTTGCAATTATAAACTAAACATTATTTAAATAGGTATGTATATGTATAACTATAAAAATTACGCTATTATCCAGCCAATGAAAAACAGAAAACTCGAAAAAAAACTGTGACCCTATTAATAACAATAAAACCATATCCACTAAGAATTGCTGATATGATACGCCGCAAGGTTTTTTGGCACAGTACTTTACGTACACAGTGCAGTAAAGCGTATTGGCAGGAGTTTTGTTGCATAGAGGTATCATAAATTTGGTTTCTGCACTTGATAATATCAAAAAGTGATTGTTTTCAATACATGAAGGCCATTTTAGCAGTTGATTTGTTTAAATGAAAGGAATTTTTGACGATATTCAACAAAAAGTTGGATATAAACAAGAGCATTTTAAGGAAGTTATTGGGCCGCTTTTCGTAATCTGCAGGGTTTAAAACTAATTGCTTAGTGCTACAGACGAATACCAGTTTCTTTTCTACGCACACAAACACCGAATAGTAGAAAAAAAGTGGAAGTGAAAAACGCTTAGACTTATGACGCTTTAATAGTCGCGCGATTGGATTAAATCTACCGATCAACGTATGGTTTTAGTAAGACTTTAGTATATGGATTTCTAATGATTTTGCAATTATTATGTTTTAAATACGCAGCACCTACTCCTCATTTTCAGATTAACCCAAGCATCTGTCTGTATTTTTCTTTAACGAAGGAAAGTTAGCGAGTAATAAAAATTGGTGGTGTGCCAAAAGACACACCCGCCAGAAGTTTTAATTGTTTAATACGAAATCGTGAACTAATTGCTTTTCGAAAAATGTAAATTCACATAGTTTATCTTTATACCGCCATTATAAACTAGTTGACGCCTAATGCTTATCTTAAAAGGATAGAGTTACTTGAATTTTATAAAATATTACCATATTTCTTATCATAAATAAAAGTAAATCGTTTGTAAAACTTTATACTCACTGTAAGAAGCTATTACAGACTGAAACCTAAACCTTAGTAATCTATCTGTGGTATATATCAAATTTATACAACTTAAAATGCACGCCCTTGACTTCTCATATGTAATTTTTGTCAATTAAATACAAAATTGAACATAAAAAGAGGAAAACGCGGTTGCAATTTAACTGCGAAAAATAAGTTTGATAAATAGAAAGAAAAGTAAAGTTAAAAGTTGTTCTTCTCCAAAAACGTTACACCCCACATGTAGAGCAAGATATGACGTTTGTTTATCGATTGGGGGGACATGATGTGCGAAATAAAAAGAGGAAACAAGAGAGAAATCTTTAATCTAAAATGAGAGGGTTTCCAGTGATATTTTTCCATAGAACAAAATGTAATATAAATACGTATGCAGTTTTTTCTTTGAAAAAGAGTACATACATTTTTTAACTTTTAAAATGGAATACTGTAGTTAATTCAGCCTACCTTTAACAACATGACTATGATGATATTGGCTTTACGATTTTTTTAGCTAAGCAGATGTAATAATTTTTCTTATGTATTTTTTATTAAACGCAATCTATCTTTAAGAGCATAAGGTAGTGAGTGAAACCAGGCATATAAGCGAAAACAAAGAAAAGAAAATAAATAAGTTCCATCATTTCATCTATCTAAATTGGTATCAGTTACATAAAGCTAAGTACACGAAAAAGGCGTTAGACTTTTTACACCCAGATTTTACTTTTTTCCGCAATATGTTTCATCTTACGAACGTGGATGATATATACGTATATATTAAAATCGAAGAGAATATGTTTTTAAGCAATTAGCTTATATTTTTTAGCTGTAGCAGCATATGCAAAAATAAATATGCAAACATTAGAAAATAAAAGAGAATAAAATTCTTTCCAATGAAAGTGGAGGTCAAATCCAACGTGGAATTGTATCATCCACAAAACCTTCACTGGTTCAAGGAATCTTTCCAGTTTAACTCAATTTGTCCAATGACGATCTGCGCGAAGTTTCTTAAATGTTTGAAACCCAAACCAAAGAGAGGCACTGAGACTGTGAGTATACCAAGTTCGAATACTCCAAACGTGATAAGATGCCTGGAAGGATTTTTTTTTTAAATCAGACTGGAGACATATTTTATCCTTAATATGTGAACCGAGAGATTTATTAAAAAATTAGATAAATTTCAGTAAACGCCTTGATCTTTTGTCTTTAATGAAACGGGACTGATATTTATCATTAAAAGAAAATTGTTGATTCTTTAGCTCATTTGTATTTCTACAGGAGTAATACAAACGTACAGTTTTATCACATGGAAATTGAATAACCACACACAGGAAGATAGAAAAACGGTGTTATGAGGGTTGAGTATTGAGTTGAGACTTGAGAGAATACCCGAATCGAAAACAGAAGAGAGAGAATGTTACTGGAATTGTCGCACATCCACGAGGCAGAGAAAAATCGATTTTTCATGCAATGTCGAGATGTGAATATAGAATATATATATTTTAAAAAAATTGGACTATTTTGCAACATATTAAAAACTTTTTCAAATGAATGTTTCATTAAAACGTAGATACCTTTTAGCAGCTGCGTCTTCATCTAGTGGCTGCTCTAGGCCAGCTGCCTCGTCATGTTCAACAACAGGAACTGCAGCTGGTTCTGGCTGTTCTGTTGGATTAGAATTTGGTGGTGGTGCTGGCACATCTTCGTCCTGTGGTTCACCCTTAGCAGCTCCAATCCAAGATGTTACTTGATTAGTTAAACCAGAAAACATTTTAACAGAGATCTCCTCTTTCTTTGCTTATTTAAAGATGAATAGCACTTGGAATTCACTTCACTCGAATTTGTATTTTATGTAACTTTCAGAAATCCTTCACTTATTCTTGAGACGGTGGAAATTTCCAAGGAAATTTTAACAAATTCCTTTAGGGAAAAATACACTCGACCTCCGGAATGTAAGTACAAACCTAATTAGATTTCCAATATTTTGAGGGAAAAATTAGTTTTTTTATCACTTTCTGGTTTTCCGGGGGATCTAGTTTTTGTCCTGAACGAAGCAAAGGTCCTCTGAAAACTGTTGGAACTTGGAATGGAAAACTATGTCGACGTCTACTGGGGAGGAAAATTGGAAAAGTTGAATATTTCTCCTTTCCTTGTGGAGGGTGTATGCGATTGTACTATTGCAAGCTTTAATATTATTTTTCGCGCATGCAATCGTATTTAATATGAGTGGGCAAGGTGAACCATTGCGACGTCGCACACGAAAATTGTTTTGTTTTTTTTTATATTTACCTACCTTTGTGACTGGTTGCGTGTTGCTCACAAAAATATGACAATTGACATTTTGATCTGGGTACAGTAAGAAAAAATATTTCGAAAATGGCTGCAACCCATGCTAAATTTATTGCTTAATTTGGCTGTAAGTTACCTAGCCTCTAAGGTGTGGCCTTCTCACTAATTGATCTATTTTATATAAATAAATTTTATAATTGTAATATTCCTCTCATATCTATCAAAATACAATACTGGACACTTTAATTTTTTTTTTTAATTTCGTATGAAATTTCTCTTTTGAGTGTCAGATTTTTCATGTACCTATAATTAAAAACAAAATGAATTTAGTTCTTATTAACATTAGACAGCTATTAACTGTGCATCTATGTTTTTGCACTATGTCGCCTTTAGCGGACGATTGCAAAAACACACCAAGATACAAATCCTCTGACTTAGCTCAGCTATTTAGCGCTTGACTACGGCATACAATAAAAAATTAACACAATCGAATTACCAGAAAAACTATTTTTTAATATCATCTGCTGATCTGATATAATAGCACTGTTGTAGAAAAGATTGAAAGATTCGCTTTAGTGACATCTTTATTTATGCTATCATTGTATATTAGCTTAAGTATGTCGACATTTTTTTAATGAGTTTATTTGAAGCAACTACCTACTAAACATATTTTAAAATTTCTTACGAAAGAAGAAATACCGAGACTCACAGAAAACACATCACCAACCAACTCCTAAGAAATAAAGTCTACTACAATATTCATAAGCTACTACCGACTACAACATTTCTTGGTTGTCAAAATAAAACTTCCTATCGCTTGACAATTAACAAATAACAAGATACAAGACGTCGAGACAAAATAATTTATTTTTGAACAAGTATTGATTGAACTATTTTTCACGAAAATACTCCACTTTAAATATGGTATATTGTTGCAAGAACTACTAACCAGTATACATTTTTAATAAACTGCATTTAACCGTAGTTTTTATATTCGTTATCGATTTTACGTTAAGCATTACAGTAGTTCTGCACTACTTATATCCATAGGCCACTTCTGTTTTAGTGATTTGTTTACCGTAAGACATTTACAATTGTGTCGACAAAACTTTTAAACTTCTGCAAAATGACATTAGTGGGCTTAGCAGCTAGAAAGTTATCAATAAAAAAGCGGTACGTATGTCATTGTTTTTGGGAAACCCAAATTCTTAAACGTTAAATTTTTTCCCTAGGAATGCCAAATTAGCTGCTGCCTTTCCAAATGGTGTTCGATGTCAAAAATGTCTTGAATTTGGCCATTGGTCGTACGAATGTAAAGAAACTAAACGAAAGTATGTACATCGTACTTCTCGTACAAAACAGTTAAATAATAAATTAGCCGACAAAGAGAAAAAGTCTGCTAAAGTGCTAGAAACAAATGAACCAAAATCAAAGCGGTCTAAGCGCAATTCCAGCTCTTCTGACTCTAGTTCAGAATCTGAAACGGATTCGAGTGCAGACTCTTGCGATAGTGGCTCATCAGATAGCGACGAGGATAGTTCATCGTCCGATTCTTCAGAATCCTCATCGTCGTCAGCTTCAAGTTTGTCTGGTTCCTCGTCAGCAGGATCATCGTCTTCGTCAGACGACGAGTCAAATACGAAAAAAAGGAAAAAGCCGGGTAGCAGCATTAGCTCATCATCATCCGAAGATCAAGATTAAGAAATAATGTTTCTCTACAATTATTGCTTTATCACACTTATTTGTAAAATTATTATATTAAAATGAAATAAAAATTGCAAACGATTATTTTGTTAGATTAAAATAAGCATGTTTTTTTTAATAATTTAGAAATGCATTTTATTCACTCGTCTTCCTCCTCTTGATCGTTAAAGTGTGATAAGAAGATTTCTAAATCAAGTTCTTGCTGATTGACAATTTCTGGATTATCGTTAAAAGTTATTTCTTCCTCAGCTTTTGTATGCTTCGACTCTTCGAATTCGGTTTCGGGGCTATTTAAATTATTTACGGCATGTGACCGAAGCTGAAGCTCTTCAACCTAGAAACAAATATGAATATGAACACCCACGAATGCATTATGCAAAACATAACAATATTTTCTACTCACTTTCAATGTATTTATATTTTCATCAATTTTCTCCAAGACATTGACTAATTCTCGTTCTAACTGCACAAGAAACAATTGTTCTTTTTGTATCTCTGCTGTTGACTGCTTTTTCACCCTACAGCTCATTATTTTGCTTCTTTATAGCTCTGCTTTACTATTTGTTTATATTTTTTCTCGGTTCAGTTTGACAATTTGTCATATTTCGATAAGATCTTCGCAGTACCTAATAAAAATAGTCGTGTTCTTACTTGGAGGCGCTACGATTCGCTTAACTGCTTGAACGCAAATGCACAGCTGTTACCAAGCTGCAATCGGTTTTAAAACATTGCAACGTGAGTAGTTTGAACAGGCGGCAATCAGTGTGGCTTTTTGATATTTAAAATACTTGGCCACACAATACCCTTTTAAAAATGACAGAAAAAGAGAGAATTAGCAAAATAATGGGTAACGAAACGAGTAGCTCCTCTCTTGGCTCGAAACAGTTTAGAGAATTTCAACCGGGAAGTGCTGATAAATATGTCAAATGCACAAAGTTCGCGACAACGTCAGTGTCAAATGAGAAGAAGAAAAATCCAAGTGACAGCTAAAAAACTTGTAGGAAAACAAAACGGATTTTGTATGGATGTAGTCTAATTATGTTAAAAAATTACATAAAAAAAAAGTGCAAAAAACAAGTTAAAAGCATTGTTGAATTAAAAAATTATGTTTATCAAACGTATTTGACAACTGAGAAGTTAAAGTAATGGCTATTGTGCGCTTTTCAACAATATTTGAATAAAACACTACTCTGGCCATTATAAACCAGCTACAGCTTTGTTATTCTACAATTTCTTTGACGTTTGAGCAAAAAAGATAGCCCACCTGTGAAAGGATGGGCTTCGCGAAACACAAAAGAGTGTTTTCAAAATAATAAAATTTGTAAAAATAAAAAAATTCGGTGGTGGTCGAATGTTTTCCTATATATGTTGCAAAAAGGAAAGTTATATATGTACTTATGTATTTCTGTTTTATTAAATGTCGAAGATGAATGTTTTGCTAAATTTTTTGAGTTTGACAGATTTGTAGTCTTTGGCTCGTGAAAGTAAAGTACGCGAATAGACCTCATTAGGTCTGTTCCCTTACTTTTAAATCTTACGAATTTGTACTAATTCGTACGAATTTTACTCAATGTCGTTCCTTAACTCGAAAAATTCGCAAAAGAGAGCGTCATCGAGAGAGTAAGCTATTACCCCTCCACTGAGAATCTTACGAATTTTTACTCAACAAATTTCTTGGTGTAGAATTGAAAAAGCTGTCAGTCACCTTTCAATGAACAGCTGATTTAAAATTTGTTGTCCTATTTGACATATGAGTGCATTTGTTTTGATTTCTTGCGTATTAAAATGTATCAACAGGAGGCAAAATAAAATTAATTGTTATCCTTGTCATTTCTTACTTCTTACTTGCTGTAAGGAATAAGAAAGGACAATCGTCTCCACGAAATTTTTAATGCCGTGTCGCTTTTTCCTCTTCTTGAATGCTTGTAGTTCAATCAGTACAAACTCTTCCAGATAGGTATATGTAGAAGAAGTTCGAATAATTTCGAATCACTTTCATCGCTAGGGAGACAAATAAACTAATTTTGTCAGAAAATTAGCAAATTCTTTGAGTTTATACGAAATTTTAACGACTATGCGTAGCATTTTTTTGAATTTTTGAATTATGTCTTTTCCATTTTACTACAAAAGTAAAGGAACAGACCTATTATTTCGCTCGTTGTTATGTGGTATTCGATTGGGCTTCTTCAGATTTGCTCTCAGATTTCAGATTTCGTGTGGCTAATCGAACACAAAAACGTCACTTGCTCTTTTCTTTGTTGATATTTGTGCGACTGCAATATGTGTAGCCTTCGACACTTTTCTAAGCGTTTTCTATTCACTGGAGAAATTTTATATGAAAACATTCAAAATGATCACCCAGATTGATTTGTAAACATTTGTACATAAATAATTAACAAAAATAGATCCACCCGATGCAATGCGTTTCTTTGCAGTTGAAAAATTTCACTTAAATGTAAACAAACTCCACTAGTTGTCAAACTCAAACGCACGTGTATTGGTAAATCTGAAGCAAATCTGAGAAAATATCCAGATTCGCAAAAGTGCTCTGAAATCTGAAAAAGATTGCTTTTTTCTGTACCAAACGAACATAAAAATTGCTCTGAGAGCAAAAAAAGTGCTCTGAGAGCGCCCAATCGAATACCACATTAGTATCAGTGCTGCCACAAGGGAAAAAATTTGCGTAGCAAAACTTAATTTGTGTAGCAAAACTCAAAAGTCCAAAATATAAATTTTTTTTCGAAAATAAACAAAAAACACTTAATTCTTTATTCAAAGTAAATATTTTTTTAAGGACTAGTACAAGTATAGTTGGTAAACTATATATTTTACAAAACTATAATCAAACAAAAAAAAAAAAAAAACATTAAAAACTTCACTTAAAAGGCGCTTTGCATGAGTAAGCATTGCCTTAAAAAAAAAGTAGCAAAATAGCCGTTTTTAGGGAGAGTTCGTAGCAGCGTAGCAAACGGGCAATTGCGTAGCAGTTTTGCTACGATCGTAGCAAAGTGGCAGCGCTGATTAGTATCATAAGTTTTTTTTTCTGATCCGAGTCAAAATTTAAGAACGTCAATCTTTTTGAAAAACGTTGCATACTTTCTGGGCTATCAAGATCACACATTCTGTGGTTTTTATTGAAATAAATAGTTAGCGCAGCAGGTCCATAGGCATGTGTCCAGCCCATATGTGTAGATTAGGTATATAGAATACATGAGTCCATTTTTCCACATGAGCTTTGAAAATTACTTGGCTTAAGTGATTCTGATTAGCTAGCTTGGTAGGTACATTTCTGTGGACGGGAGTTAAAAGCTAATTGACTGAAAACTTAAAATCATGTACGAAAGCTCATAGCATAGCATAACGAGGGCGGAAAACGTGTTATGACAGGACGTCAAATAGGAACAAGGACACCGCATGAAAAATCAATAAAATCAAAAACATTGTAGTTGTAGGCACAAAGAGAAAGTCATATCGGTTTTCCGTTGTTTCTACTGAATTTGGAGCAACTGTTTTAAATTTGTAAAGTGCAACCACTATATCTACTTAATTTAAATTCAATTAGATTAACACTTAAATAAATTATTAATATGATATTGGTAGTGTGAATATTAGTTTCGATATCCTTTGCAAACTCTATTTCATATTTTTTGTTATTATTATTTTTGCAATATTGTGAAATGTTTTATCAGAAGCCTCAACAAAAAATCGGATAAATAACAATAAGTCGAATCCTTATAAAATACATATAATATAATAGTGAATTTATAAATATGGTTGGCAAGACACTTTTGGCAACTGAAGTAAAAGCCATGAAAGAACGCCCTGTTTTCATACCCCCACGAAAGCGGCAGACTTCAAAGAAAGCAAATGGAACTCAAAACTATGTTGATCATATTGTTGCAGTACAGGTAGGTGCATCATAGTATAGTACATTATGCTTTCTGTTTGGTTTACGCATATAGTGGTGCACTTAACCATATGTATAAAATGTGATGTGTGAAGGTTTACAAAAAAGTTTCATTCCCAAGGGTTCATAACTCGATTGCCAATGGTTTAAAAACGAAAATGTGTGACCAAATACTATGATAAGAATTTTTGTCAAGTGGATATTTCTCAAACTTCACAGATTTGAAAAAAAAAATTTGATTAACTGATTGATGTATGTCATGTTAAATTTTAGGGGTATTTATTGAATGGAAATACTGCAAATAAAATTTCATTTTCCACTAGCAGTTTATATCAAAAAACCTCAATTCTAGTTTCAGTCAAAGTCTCTTATTGTAATGTTGAGAATTAAGGAAATAGACTGCAAGCAATTCCGCTTTGCGGATGAAAATCTATCTTTTCGGTTCTCTTAAATGCCGTCACGATTAGACTCCTTCAAGTGATTGGTTTAATATAATTATATTTTTCTTATAGAAGCAGAGTTATTTCTGTTTTGTTGAAAAGGTTATATCGGACGTTACCCAAAGCAAAAATTAGATAAATAGCCCCTTATTAATAAACGCTGCGTAAAAGTTATCAACTAGTTATTCAGAAGTTACGTCAAATTTTTGTATGCTATCTGATGTCTACTAGCTAACTAACTTGTGCACATTTGTTTATTAATACGGGGGATAGTGTATAACATAATTTTAAATCAATCGTCGAGAAATATAATTGTTCACAAAATTAAAGCTACCTACCTTGATAACTCTTATATGCATCATTTATTTCTTCAATAATGTATACCCACAGAATCGCCAAAAGTTATCTCCATCGTCGCCAGGCCTCGAAGATGATTTGCTTAAAACATCTCTTATTCTTAAGAACAAACAACCACTGCCACAAATACCACTGGACGAAATTAAAATATCACCAACTCAGCTTCAAAATAAGGCCGCTAGCTCGGATAACATATACGAAGGCGAAGACCATGAATTGCAGAATTTTGAAAATCTCCCTCCGATTCTACTGCCAACGACTCGTCGTGAAAGCTCCACCGTGACGCCCAGTAGTTACTCAGAAAGTAGTTTAGATGCTAAATTAAGCAAGTCTCAAGACTGCCTTAGCACTCGTTCATCGAAAAAGCGGGTTAATATTCGAACCGATATTTTACATGTTCGAAGTAGTCGAAATTCGCCAGAGATTGCGAACTACGAAGACCTGGAGTCAGGAGAAACAAGCGTCCTTAATGCTGATGATCATAGTCTGGAAAGATTCAACACAAGACGATCTGCGGATAGTAATTACTTAACCATGACAGGTAAATATGGACGGTGCAGCACACCTACTATAATATATTTATATAATCTGTATTTGTATATAAAAGGTACCATAAAAAGAGGACGGAAAAAAGGGCAATGTGTCGATCTTCAAATCAACATAAGCCGCGAGGAATTAGAACAAATCAACGCAGCTGCAATTGCCATCGAGACTAAGAAGAAAGGGCGCCTTTGTTGCACCTGCTCTCTTACAACGGGTCTACACATCTTTTTGCTGTCATTGATAAGCCTTCCATTTGTATTTTTAGTCTCAGGAGTTTATTCGTTTTATATCGGTACTCTTACGTGGTACAACATGTTTAACTATTTTAATGAAGAAAAAGGCTGCGTTCAGAAGCTAATTATGTCACCCATCCTTATATTGACATATCCTGTCAGTATAATTGTCTGCACTATTGGACTAGGGATTTATGCTGGTCTTGTACAAATAAGCCTACAGTTGAATAGCTGGATCAATGAGGTAGCTGATATAGAAAAAGGATTTTATGGGTGGCTATGTGCTTTTTTGCATCTCTCCGATTGTAGCCCCTATGAGGTTGTAATACTTATGGATATTCGCGTTCCAGACGAGCATGCCCATGCCAATACATCGACTGAGGAGCTATCACTTTAAGCGTGGACAATATGAAACGAGAATAGAATGTTTCTTAGAAACCGTCTTGGTGCGTGTATATTTTGGAAGACTGACGGCTTCATTTATTTTAATGGTGATAACAAAGCGGACCTTTTATAGTTCTTTATTTTAGATGTAAAATTGGTACATACCTACTATTTGATACAAAAAGAATGACATTATGAACCATTTTTAGAGCCCACTTTCAATTTAACGAAGTCGCAAATCGCTATGCGCGGTATGTACTAACTATTTTCTGTTTAATTGTACAATGATGTTCCATAAGTAAATCACCCAGTGCGGCCTGCAATTGAAAGTAAAGGTTAAAAATGGTTACAAAGATTCGATGATTATAAGTAAAACCTAATTTGTTAACGAAAAACCAAGTTGTGTGTCCGGGAATTAAGGATTTAAAACTCTGTAAATAATAATCGCAGGACGGAGGGTGATTAAGGCTTTTACGAAATGCGTTACTCCCCTAAAAACTATTTGCTTATATATTAATTAATACTTAATTATTCGAGCAAATAGGTATATGAGATTATTTTTAAGTAACAAAATACAATAAATATAGGTATGTTGTATGTATGTACATTAAATGCATCTGATATATTTTTCATATCGAGTAAACAGATAAACATATTTTTAAATGTTGACAAACCCAAGGCATGCATCAACAAATCAAAACCAATTCGACTTTAACGAAGGCCAAATTTTTATTATTATGTATATTGAAGCATTTAATAACAATTTTTAATTATCGTCTTTTTACGATTCTTCTTCTTTTGAAAAAGAAACTAAACTATAAGTAGACATTTGATTGTGCTTTTAAGTAGGTTCAACAGGTTTTGTATTTTTTTTATAAAAATTAATGTAAAAATTAAATATGATGTACTGTATATGTATATTTAATATGATCACGGTTTAAAAACTTTTTATGTACGACATTTCTTTCATAAATATTTTAGATTTTTCAATAAAAATATTATATATACTCCAAAAGTAGTATAGTCGAATTCACAAATTTGTATAATTCTTTAAATAGGTATAGGTATACAAAATAAGTAGTCGCATGTATAGCATACTTATCAACCTCTCCGATTAAATAGTTGCTGAGCCATATTAACAACACGTTTCGCACCTCATCGACAAAGAAGAAAAAATTTAATTTTAGACCCAATATGATCTGAACGACTTCTTAAAAATCGTCCAGTGGCATAATATATAAGTTTAAATTCTCAATTTTAGGTACTAACTGAAGCATCATGGCGATTGTGCGATAGACTTATAACCGAACTGTGTATGGCTATGATATCACAGAGAAACAAAATTAGTCATCGATTGTGCAACATAATAAGCGCCCTTCCAGACGGACCATATTATTGCACTTGGAAGCAAAAATTAGTTTCAAAACTCATTTAGCCACACAAGTCACTCTAAAGGGTTTTCCAATAAGAGGTGTTATTGTGAATGACCCGCTATTTCGGTAGCTGTCACTTCTCAAGCTTTTATTCTTTGACATTTGACATAAGTAGAAACTACACCATTACTAAAAATGGAACGATACACGCTTCAACAACGCATCGAAATTATTAAAATTCCCTACAAAAAAGGTGAAAAAGGTGTCTTTGCTGATAGGGTCCTTGAAATACATGAAAATGATCCGGAATTCCATCGAAAACTCATCTTGATTGATGAGGCCCATTTCCACCTCGGTGGCTACGTCAACAAGTAAAATTGTCGCATCTGGGGCTCGGAAAACCCAAGAGTTAATGTTGAGAAGCCTCTCCATCCTCGACGCGAGGCTATCGAGGACATAGGGCAGCCACTTTGCGATTTGGTTATGGAAAATTTAATGAAAAGGATATCGTCCTGTATGCGTGCTCGTAGTGGCCATTTGGCTGATGTTGTTTTTCATTATTACGGCATACCTTCCTCTTTATTATGAAATAAACATCCGATCATTTATCTCAAAAAATAAAATTTTTCTTTGAATACCAAAATAAGACCTCTTATTGGAAAACCCTATCTTTGGAACTTCCCGCTAACGTATATTTCTTGAGGATTAGGTACAACTTAAAACAACTTAAGTGCAGAGTTGACATCTTATATTGCTGCTAAAGTGCTGTGTGGTTGCCTTTTGCAAAAGTGGTAAATAACTAGATTAAAGATAGCAACATTGTGACCAATATTGTCTTCCCTCTCCCAAATCTCCCGAATAAAAAAAAAAAAAATACACATGGTTTGAGTGAATGAATGAATTCATACATAAGTAATATGTAGGTATATTATTATACGACAGAGTTTTTTTTTTATTACTGCTTATTACTCATATTGAACGACTTCCGTGTTTTCAATACCCCTTTTCAATTTATGATTGATGTCAAATTTCGGGTTCCTGTCACACCTGAAGTCTATGCTCCATTACGAGTTGTTTTTCGACCTAGAGTCCATGTTATATTAGGAGTTGTTGTCACACCTGGAGTCCAAGTAATATTAGGAGTTGTCGTCACACCTGGAGTCCAAGTAACATTAGGTGTTGTTGTCGAACCTGGAGTCCAAGTCACATTTGGGGTTGTTGTCACACCTGGAGTCCAAGTTACATTAGGTGTTGTTGTCGAACCTGGAGTCCATGTCACATTTGGGGTTGTTGTCACACCTGGAGTCCAAGTTACATTAGGTGTTGTTGTCGAACCTGGAGTCCATGTTACATTAGGAGTTGTTGTCGAACCTGGAGTCCATGTCACATTTGGAGTCGTTGTCACACCTGGAGTCCAAGTTACATTAGGTGTTGTTGTCGATCCTGGAGTCCATGTCACATTTGGAGTCGTTGTCACACCTGGAGCCCATGTTACATTAGGAGTTGTTGTCGAACTTGGAGTCCATGTCACATTTGGGGTTGTTGTTACTTCTGGGTTTTCTGTCACCACTGGTTTATTTGCATCGTAATTGGTGTACTTCTTCAGAATAAAGTCCATTGCTCTTGGATTATCACTTGGCACCATATGCCCAGCACGGTCAACCCAGAACATGGCAAAGTTACCAGCTTCCTTTTGATAACCTTCCAAAATACGGTTTACAACTATACCCCTTCTTGGTGCAGCATCGTATGCAGTCTTATTGATCCATTTCATTCCATTGATCCAATTGACGGTGCCTGGTGTAGCACAAATAAGATCCAACTGCCCTGAGAAGACAGCTACCTCCAAGTTTGTTGAATTGAGCAAGGTTTCAACTGAAATTATAAAAAGCTTTCGGATTACACACTACAAAAGAAACGAGTAAGAACAGATAATTTACCTATATCCACGACCGGTTTCATAAAGTCAGCCGAAAGAAGGCTAAAGGTTGAACCACTCTGTGATCCCCAAACTACATTCGAAGGGATACCCAACGCCCTGCTCACTGGTCCTCTCATCAATTCCAGCAGGATTTGATCGCGATTTTCATCAATGTCGAACTTAACCAATGTTCTATACATACGATCTGTCGGTTACATGAATGATGCCAAAATAGCACGATGTTTAAAATGTATACCTATGCCCAGTCGTTTACCTACCTTCATTACTCATTACGGATCTGGAGTACCGTTCTCCATTTGTGGGTAGTAAAATGTTGTAGAAATCTACTCCTTTTGATTCTTTTAGTAGAACAGTCTGAGTGTTACCCCAAAGCACAGTCGATTGAGAGTATTTGCCTTCATTAACTGCTTTTTCGGTTTGCTCTGCGGATTCCATTATATTATCGTAACCATCATGATCGACAATTCCCTAGAAAAATTCAATTTAAAGATTAGGGAATATGGAATTTATATGCGTCTCGCATTTTTGTACCACTGCACTCTAGGCTGCCCAGATTTGATCGAATGAATTGAAGCAACTCATAATCCACTGAGTTGACGTTGGAACCCCATTTTTACATTTTGCAATAATCAAAACAAAAACAACACAATCATTGAATAGAAATAAATAAGTAAAATAACTTTTCGATTGACCCAACCCCATTTAAATAATTACAAAATTCACAAATATTTTCCAACAAGTTTCAATTTTCTCCACACGATTCATCCTTTATGTTTTACATGTGGAAACGGAAATGCACATCATTGTAAAATAAACAATTACACATCCGCAGTACGACAGACGTACTGCTGCCGAATGGGATATTCTGGGCAACTATATCGAAATGCAGCAACACGTTTGCAAAAATATGTACATACAAATACTTACCATATTTAATAAGAGTGGAGCCCATGCATTAACCGAATCAACTGGTGATACCCAAGGATCACCCAATGCAACTGATTTTAAATTGCTTTCAATTTCATTCGCTTGAATGGCGTTGTGCAATTCCAAAGCAAATTCAGGAGCCATCTTACCACCATAACTCTCACAGAAGATATGCAAAGGAACTTTTTTAAATGCAGGATGAAGTGCATAGAATCCCTTCATAAATGAAACCAAGTCCAGGGCTATTTGCTTATTGTTTCTCGTGAGATAAAACACATTGTCGACGTAGCTGAACCCACTTCCAACGGGATTATCAATGAAAAGAACATTCATGTCTTTAACCCAAGTATGGTTGCGCGGCTTCAAATCGAGGGTTAAAGGACCCAGCTCTTCGAAATTGCCATATCCGGTTGAGGAAGCCCCTGGGCCGCCTTGCAACCAAATCGCTAGTGGACGATCGGTGTATGCACTCACATTGGCCGTTGTGTAATACAGCCAGTAAAATATGTGTGCTCCCTTGCGGACATTAACGAACCCGTAGTCTTGATCTCCTGGTCCGAATCCTTCTCTCGCTGAGACTGAATAAATAAATTCGAAATGGATTAATATTAGAATAAAGTACACGGTTATAATTTCATTGTCTTTGAAAAACTTTTTCAACCAACTTTGAATCAGTAAAAAAAATCGGATAGACAAGAGATCTATCTATTGTGAGTTCTAAATTTGGTGTCTATTATCAGTTAAAGATTGTGTACTCGTACTTGTACGTACGTCCAAAAAAGATCCACAAAATCAATTTAAATCAATACACACAGCAATGAATTGGAAGTAGTAAAATTAAAAAAGTAACACGCAAGGCTAAAATAAGCTGATACTGACTACATTGTCAAATTATCACTATTTATAAGAGTTATTACAAGAAACCACTTACTGCAAGCAAGGAAACACACCAGTACCACTGAAGCTATTCCAACTAACCGGACCATTCTTTTACGAGGTGAGAATACCAATTAGAACAGAGCCACTTAAATTCACTCGTTTTATATACGACTCGATATCAGTTGCACCTGTTAGACAGTTTGATTTCATTTAAGTTTGTTATCGCACAAGTCCACAAACACAACATTCAATCAATGTATACATATTGCCTCAAAGGACGGAAGCTTCTTGTTCTCGTTTCCATGGAGTATTGCGGAGACACGATAAGACTTTTCTCCAAAGGCTTACCGATTGCGGACTCATCAAAATGAAATGATACTTAAATATAGTAGCAAATAGATAGCCTCTCGCTCTGTGTCTAGTCAACACTTTCACTACTGCATTCTATCTGCGAAACTTGTTAAACTGTTCACGTTTTTCATCATACTACTTTTACGCACCTGGAAGTGGTAGGATTGGTCGGGGGTACTGACCGACAAATCATTCACCTATATATTTAGAAATCACCTACAGGGAGCATATTAACATTTATTTAAATAGAATCTGGATGATTGCATATTTTTATTCAGTCTTTCAAATTTACACAAACATGGGAAATTGTATAAGGTGAGATATTTCTTCTTTGTATTTATAACAGCTATGGTAATAGCAACGAATTTAGTCTTCAACTCGTGATAAGGGGATTTACATCTAATTCTTATCAACACGTTTGTGCTTCCTTAAGTACAGCACATATTAATCTTAAACAGTATTAAATTCTTATCTTCTTTCAATTCACGGTTAGCTTAAAAAATCAGTTAAAATAGATAACATGCTGTCTGAAGTGTCCGATATCGTTTGGTGTCGGTTCGCATTCTAATCGCAATAATGGAATTCACAAATTAACGGTTTCCGTTTCGATTTTTGATCCAAGATTTTTATGTAATTCCGTGGAAAATTTGTTTTTGCAATTTTTTAGCTAAATAGGTAAATAAAAATAAATAATTGGCGTAACAGATTCAAGCTTTTTTAGGGACGAATAAGCTGCTTTTACACGACAGTTACTTTCCCGGATTTTTTAAGATGTGATTTCTGTTTTCTGGGGAGAACAAATCCACAAAGAAAGAGCACGGTACGACACTCTTTTCCCCATAACAATATTTACAGTTGTTTAAGGTCAAGGAACAAGCTATGAACGAAATGCGGCGAACATTCTCAAGTTTGAAAGCCGATTAGAATATACCAAACGTTCGCCTTCCAGGACAGAGAAATAAAAGATAACTCAATTTTTTCTTATAGGTATTTGGCATAGTGCTCTAACCTCTGAGTTAGGTACCATAGGTATGAGAAAAATGTGCCTGACAGAAGAAGAACTTTGTAGAGGCTGCGGTCTCTAACCCTCTATGAATCGACCCAATCGACAGCCAATGCTTTCAGATGGGTATTTGGGCGTACATATTATTAAGTAGTCTTCTAGAAATTTGTCTTTAGGATGCTTAGTTGGCTTTTCCAGCAGTAAAAGCAGTTTTGGAAAAGAAGTAGGTGTTTTTTCAGAACCAGCGATGTTAGAAAAAGGTAAGTAAATGCTTCAGGACAGATTTCCATAGAAATGCAAACAATTCACAAGCCGTAGTCTAATCTGACCTCTTGGTCAGGAAATCTGTTCTAAATCTGGAAAGAGGGTTTTTGCATGGTAAAGGACATTAGACAGTAGTAAAAGTATGTATCAATTAACTATATGTATTTATGCGATCAAAATGATGAAATATTTATTAGCTATAGCAACCACAAATTTAATAGAAAAAAAAATAATCAAAAAAGTATTTTGGGTGTTGTTAAAACAATTTGATATTAGATGCGTTCGCACTATGTTTATATACAGAGCCATCAATTTAAAATGGTTTGGGGTTGTTCTTGTCTCTAGGTTGGCAATGAATCATGACCTTTATCGCACCACCATGTCCGTAGCGAGAAGTTTCAAACGCCTTCGCGGTATCTTTTATATCAAAATGATGAGTAACTAAACGCTTAGCATCGACTTTACCGGACGCAATCAAGGCAAGAGCTGTTGAATAGCTAAAAAGTATTTCAATTATATTAGTTCTTTGACATATTAACTTCAATCGGTCATGCAAATTGAACTTACTCATTGCAGTAACGGAAAACACCACGAATGTCAATCTCACGAGACAAAGCATTAATAAGTGGTATTTTCGTTTCGGCAGGTCCCATACCAACAACAACGACGCAACCTCCTGATCGGGTACTCTAAAATATTAAAAATAAAGAATGTTTTCCTGAATATATTCAAACTCAGAATATACCAAAATAGCTAGGCGGGTTGTTGACTCCGCTCCACAGCAGTCAATTGCTTTATCTGGCGAGTCATGTATCAATTCGTGAACTATTTTTGAAGTCTCCTCTTCAGTTTTGTCTCTAGAAATCAAGAGAGTATGCGTAGCGCCAAGAGATTTGGCGACATCTAATCGGTTTTGGAACAAGTCTGTTATTACAATAGTCGATGCTCCCATTGACTGTGCAACCAATAAAGTTACAAGTCCAATCGGACCCGCACCAAGAATGAGAACTTTTGAGCCAAGACCAACACCTGCTCTACGACAAGCATGAACACCAACTGAAAGTGGCTCAAGAAGAGCTCCCTCTTCCATCGTAACGTGCGGAGGTAACTTGAAACAAAAATCAGCTGCATGTCTGTAGAATTTCGTTAGATTGCCATCGTATGGTGGAGTTGCACAGAAAACCATCTCAGCGCATAGATTATATTTTCCTGTCTTACAGAACTCACAAATCCTACATGGTACACCCGGTTCAATGGCAACTCTGTCACCTACAACCAAGTTTTTCACATTTTTTCCGACTTTAACCACAACTCCTGATGCTTCATGGCCTATTATCATAGGCTTGGTAAGAATGAAGTCCCCTATACGACCTTGAGTTAAGTAATGCACATCTGAACCACATATTCCAACAGAATCCATTTCCAAAAGAACATCTATAAAGCAAATAGGTTATTTAAATGAATTTTATGAATTAATATAATTATGTCTATAAAAAATTTACCATTGTCGGTGATTTCGGGAATTGGACGCTGTTCCTAGAAAAAAAAACGTTATGTTTTCGGTTTAATTTAGGTAGGTAGAATTTATTAATGTGAAGATTTATAGAAATGAATACTCGAACCTATAATTAATAGTATAAAAAACGTAACAGAAGAATAGTCATCGAAAAGTAACAAAAGACGCTATTGCTATCCACATGTGATATTGATATTTCCAAACATGTAGGTCGGCTCATCGGTCTCTCTCACATGAAAGCATTTGACAAATAATAACTCGTATGATATCCAATTCAACTATTTTAATGGGTTTATTGCACCTTAAGTTAGTAGATTGTTGGTGTTACGATTGTAATTGTCGGTCAAGTTCATAAGCTTAACCTTATCAACGCACCTGATATGTTTATTTATTTTTGATAAGTAAGTAAGTAAGAAGCAAAGCAAATGTGCAAATGTAGCTATTTATTTCTTCACCCATGCACAACGTAAGCCCCAAGAAAAATCAAATGAATACAAAAAATCAAGTTGAACACGCTTTTACTATTTTTTCTTATGAAAATTAATTATGAAATGTACTTACTAGTCGCAAATCTTCAATACCGTGTAAAACTGCTGTGAGATTATCCTTAGCCATACCGCAATAGTTTGTTTACGATTAACAGCGATTAAGATATTGTTCCAGATATCAGATTATTTCCGTCGTCCAGCAGAAATATATAATTCGTTATTTATTTTTAGTCTCTCTCCAGTGGTACACTACACGCGCCTTGCTAAGTCAACTATTACACTAGAACTGATGCATTTCAGTTCGAGTGACACTATTTACTCTTAAATTAGTTCGTCTGCTTTATTAATGTTAAAAGCGCTATAGTATTGATAATGACTTACGTTTGGGCTCAACTTAAGTTGTTATTTTTGTTAGATTATAAATACAGATAACTAGTGCAGTTGATTGAAAATAATGTACATTTTATTAATTAAATCCAGTGATAATTATTATCCCTTAAAATCGTCATAAATAAAACAGTTTAAATACTCCCGTAACAATATTTGTTGTTATTGTTACATGAGGGTATATAATGCATTGTTCGCTAAAAAAAATGTTCGCCTATCAGTCTGGTGGCTCTATGGAACGTCTTCAAATTTTGGTCCAATTTTGCGTTTGTGCTGCCTTTCGGAGGAGGGTTCAGCAGTGAGACTCTCCCTCTGTAGGCCAGCGCACTAATGTAGCATTACGCATACAAAGTTTTTTCCATATATGTAAATGCAAGTACGCCTATAATTAAAAGACAGCTAATACAAATGCTTGCTTCGAAAAACCCCGAATATAAATACGATCCCTTAAGATAAAGGACCAACCTTTAATATTTCAGTCTTTCTTAAAATGTTGTGATTAAGTTAAACCGGGCTAAAATGTTCCGGTTGACGAATTGTTTCCTCCTACAATAGCTAGTAATATTAGCTAGTGAAGTTGCTTTATCAACCAAGATTTATTAGTTATGGGATTAATTTAGTAAGGTTTTACTGATCGCAATTACGTATACCTATCTTATTGTTTTGATTACGTGTTGAAATACTAAACTCAATAGATTGGTAAAAGTTGTTTACGTGAATCTGCTTATTAGTATATTATCATTAAATAAGGGTCACACTTTATGCTAAGTAGAAAGATTTCGCTTCTGATCTTTGTTATCTCAGTGTTTAAAATACCTAAGTACTTACTTTTATATAACTAAAAGCTATAGTTATAGTGGTTGTGTGTAATTGTTAAATAGTGATGGGTAGCTACAATACTTGTAGTTAATTTTGTACTGCATGGTTTTCATACAACATATAATATTAAATAAAAGATAACTCCAAAACTCCTTTTACATCTTTTAATTACGAACTGCTGCTTAGCCAAGAGCGGCAGGAACAAAATGTCTATCGCACATTGGGAACAGTTTTGGTACTGCAAGTCTAACTTCATTAGGCCTTTTTTATAATGCTCACATGATCTTTATTGATTATTTATTTCCATGGTTTACAACAACAGACGAGTCTCGTACTATTGTTGTACACCGTGGAAATTAATGATCTATATCAGCTATACTCAACCTGCGGCCCTCCAAGCTTTAAAACTGGCCCACCTGACACAGTTAAATAATAATCACATGTGCGTTTCATTCATGTCACATTGCTTGCCGGTTCACAATTTCAGAGATCACATTAAAACTAAAGGAGATATTTTTATAACCATAAAATTTTAATTACGTCTTTTATTAACAACAACTGAGTTGCGGCCCGCAGCCAAAATGCCTTTGTGGCCCCTATTGAAAAAAGGTTGGGTATCGCTGATCTATATAGATCATGTGGGTAAAATAAAAAAAAACCCTATTATAAGGCCAATGTTGATCAAATTTCATTAAAGATCCTATTTTTTAGCCGAATGGACATTGTGACCTCCTGTAGCCTAAACGGCTTGACTGATTTTGAAGAGGGAGGTGCCATTAGATCCGTATTCAATTATTCATGCTTACCACAAATTGCGAACGTTTATTACTTGAAGAATACCAGTCGCTAACAACTGATTACTGGGTTTTTATCAGTTTTTAAACTGAAAACTGTACAGACTAGTAGGCCCATTATCGTTAGCGAGTCGAATTATTCGCGTAAATCGAGTCAGTTGTCGAAACACTCGCCTTGTACGATTATTGTCGGCGAATTTATTCATTCTCCTAGAAATCAAAGGCTACCTATATAATAAAAACCAAAATGACAGAAAATAAAAAAATTGTGTGCCTTAAATATTAAATATGCTTTAGGCGAATGATATTTCATAAATTCGCAAACCGCAATAAGGCGACTTTAAATTCGCCAGCGGTTTGACAGAATGAATTTTGTTCAATTCGCTAACCATAATACGGTCACATTCGCTTTTTTTTTTGTTCGACTCGCTAACGATAATAGGGGCATAGGTAATCAAAATTTCTTTCTTAAAGCACGTAAAGGCAATACCATTTATTTGAATTCATTTCTTTATTTGTATATATTCCGTATAAAATTATAAATAAGAAATTACGCATACAGAGCATTTCATGCCAAATTGACAAGTTTATAAAGCAATATCGAAATATATATTTAAAAAAGTTTCCAATATACACATATATGTATGTGTAAATCGTTATTCTATACGTCGATTAATTTAAAAAGTAATTCCTAATAAGCTGATCAGTTTACCTTTACAACATACATTTATATATAATTTCTTTCACAATTCGTTCGACGGCGCGTTTCCAATAAATTGACTAGCGAAATAAGGAAATTTCGAAATAGCTGCTTTTCCGATTAATTACTTTCGTTCTTTCTTTTAATTTAATTACTTTTCATATTTATATATTACATTTAGTTTCCTTATTGTTTAAATTGTTTTTAAAAATGTATGTATTTTAGGCACTCATATTCTGTATTTAACTTCTCAAATGTAATATTTTGTTAGTTTATGCATCAATTAAATTTATCAGTTTTATATGTATAATCGCTTAGTAAGTGTTTAAGAATATAGGTTTTCGTTTAAATATTTGTAATGTTCTCAACAGCTGAGATTCAAGAGCAAATTAAATATAAAGTTTAATTGGACGGAAAAAGCCAAAATATAATTAACCCTTTTAAATGTATTTTATTCATTTTATGTCTATATAAAAATAAATTTAAACAAAAAAAGTCTTATGAAATGCACAAAGAAAAATCAATTAGTACAAAAAAATAGATCTGTATATTTCTTTGAAAAAAAAAAATGTAAAAATAAAAATATAATGTGATGACAATTCCAATCACAGCACCCATTTTCGAATAGAATAATAATTACATAAAGAAAATAGAAAAAGCACTGATAAAATAAGATATATTTGTGACCTTGTCTTTTTGTTTATTTTATAAAAAAAAATATAGTTTCATATTAGATGTGTTTTGCTGTGCGCTTTAAATGGTTCACTTCTTTAGTTTTTCGATTTTTATTCGCCTTTCATATTCGTAAGAGTTGATACGAAAGACCTTTAAGAGGCGATAATAGCACTTTAGAAATTTGTTGGTGGAGCACTCGGATTGAACTGGAACGTTGGATACCGTGGAGCAAAGTTAGTATCGAGAAGTTGAGTGTGTTCAGAGTCTTCCTTGTTGTGCAGTGTCGATGCCTTGAACTGGCTCTCCGAAAATTGTGGTGGAGCTGTATAAATATAAAGTAAATACATATATAGGTATGTGGTGACATATTTTCAAGCTACACTGTTTACAAAACGATAATAATGCTGATGATACAATAAAATGTATGTTATATGTTTTTATGCACTATTTAATCGGTCTGTCTTGTTTGTTGTTTCAAAATTTCTTTATAAATGATTTCAAATGCGTGGGCGTAGCTTTTTTTATGCGAACCTAATTTGAAAGGCCTAAATCTTGGCACTTTGCAAAATGTAACCGGGGAAAAATGTGGGCGTGGCACCTTTTGCACACCAAAATCAGTAAAAACGCATTCCTAATAAATAAGATATGTGATATGATTGCTCAGGCATATCGTCTGCGATAGACGCCGCTCGTTTTGGAAGGTGGAAGACAAGCGCATTTGACGCTAAGACTGCCATTTTTTTTAAACTTACGAATATTTGGATAAAGCTGTCCTCCAGCGCTATCAGCCATATTCCATCCTAATGCTCCTCCAGCACCATTTGGTGGACTGGCTGGACTAACTGGTTGAGTGGGAGCCATTGATGGATCTTCTGGTGCTGGCACATCCGTGTAAGGTGCCGGCGATTTAAAGGATGCCAACGGAATAGTTCCCAAGGTTATTGGTATATTTCCTGTCAAATTTCTATGTGGTCCACTAACCTCAACTTCCACCTGCAATTAAAACGATTTTAGTAATCAAATATGTATCTTAGTTCAGCATGTATTTACGTGTAACTGATAATCCAAATCAATAATTCCACAGTTCAATAAACTCGATGGTGGCAGAGGTGGAATCTCTAGTTGCTGAGTCCATGTTCTGGATTCGGAAGCGCCAACTGGTCCCACACTTAACTCAGATATTGTTATTTTATCCTTCTTAGTTTCTCGACGGGGTTGGGTTGTATGGAACGCAACTACCTTACGAAGGATAAACTTTACCAAGTTAATACCCACATTGCTGGCGTTGTCACACTCGCATGTAATGGGTATTATTTGACCAGATACAAAACCTGTCACTGGAAGATTCACGACTACTGAAAGTGGCCCCGACCGGCAGCAAAAACAGCAAAAAGATTTTTCTAACTCTAATTTAAAGGGCTCCTAAAAATATAAAAAAAAACACACATTAATCCAAAAACAGCGAAATAATTCAAAAAGTGATTTACTCGCCTTAACTCTTGGATTGAGATTTAAATCAATTGGAGAGATAACAGTAAATGCCATCTTCATATCCTGATCAAATTTCCATGGACGATCAAGCGTCACTTTGATCGTGTAACGTACATGACCAAACTCGCCCTCGAATGACGATGGAAGCGTAGGTGGCAAAGCGCAAGTGAAAGGATAATTATGAGTACCGCTTGGAAGTTCAGTTTCTGAGCCTATATAAAATAAAACCCAAATTTCTGAAATTCTTTCTGCATTCTAAAAGAACGTATTTTTGCACTTACTATTCTTGCCTCCTAACAGATAATACTGAATTTGAAAGTATTCTTCATGGCCAGTTAAATTTTCAGTTTCTTCCTCATCTTTACCTTCGCTATTCGTCACGCGTTTGGACTCAGACCACTCTGTATTGGCTTCTCCAAGGAACCGGATAATAATACCTGGAAATAAACAAAAACAAATGTTATAAAGCAGGAAAAGTTTTTTGTTGAGTTTGCATGTTTCAAAGCAAACTTAAACTTAAAAAATTCTTTACCAGCAGGGAAATGCTAATTAAGACAATCCACATAAGTCATTGTTGAGTCAACAGCCGTTTAAAGAATGAGTGATTATTCAAAAACCCTTTATAACAATACTCGTAAAAGAAAATATTCTATACTATTTACCGCAGTATTGAAAATGGCAGCATTGGCGTGGATAAACGTGACCAAACCATTGCACATGGACCGCTCTGTTCAGAGAAGTAAGTACCTACATATCTGCTCGATATCCAGTGTTCTAGTAATTCTTACCTTTTGCCGAGTCACACCAGTAAAGAAAACAAAGATATCTGAATTCGTCAGCTTGTATTCCAATAGGTGGGAAGATAAATAACAAGTCCTCTGTGATACACACATTGTTTTTGAATATTTGATTATATTAACACAATTAATGACATAAACATCAACTAATCAAAGTTAAGAATTATAGATTTAACAATCAATAAGAAACGAAAACTACATTTAAAACACTACAGCGCTAGATTGCGCTTTGTAGTTAACTCATCCATCAAGTTTTAATTGATTACGATTTACAGGTTTGCCCATACCTCACATAAGCGTATAATGTATACAGTTTTCCTTATTACTTAATATTCTATTCTAGCATATTAAATATGCATGATGTCATTGATCGTGCGGCCAAGTATGTATGTATTTCTTTTATTTTGTGCATAATAGATTTCAGATTTAAATAGAAATTAGTTAGCCAGATATCCAGCCTCCCAGTTCAGTTAATAACCTCTAGTTCAAGTAGGGTTAATTAAGAAGTACTTTTTGGTCTACGGTCTCGGCCTACAGCAATCTCATCATGCAAGAATTTCGATTACTTCACTCAGAGAGATGAGTGTACATACCTTACATTCCCCGCATTTTTGTTCAACGCATTGAACTAGCTAAAAATATTACAATGTCGACAATACTTTGCTTTGTTGGCGTCATCTTGGACTGACACTGTGGAAAGATTTTTTTGGTGTAGTTTCGGATTTGTTCTTAAATACAAATGCATAAACGGAGCTAGGATGCCGCCACCCTTCCGACCATCTTATCTTATACATAGTCTCCCAGTCCATTCCACCCGCAATAAGCCTGTCTCTGTCGCTTCACTAAGGTCATAAAATAATTTTGTTCTTACCTCGGACTTTTTTCGGTGAATCAAATGTTAAAGTAATTTGTCCATTGACGGTCTGGCCAGCGTAATAGGTATTCCATGGATTGTCCAACTGAATTTGACACCCTTTAAGACCCATTCTGCAGATATCGTTGAACTTTATTTCCCTTAATTAATTTATTTGAATAAACGAAAATTATAGACTTTCTTTCGTGTGAAGAATTTCCTGTTGTCTGAAATGAGAGTGGGGATACGAATATGAATGTGACGAAAAAAAGAAAAACACGCACTACAGACAGACAGAATACATAAATATACAACACACCCAGAATTTTTTTTTTGCTTTTTTTCGACAGTAGGTAGGTACGATTTGATACGAATACAAGGAGTAATGACATATCCATGAGAACGAAATGTAGTGCAATGACAGCGGGTCTGTTCCGAAAGTCGTTTGGAACAAATTCAAAGAAAATGGAACACAGATCCAAAGATAATGGAATACACATTTATAAAACTTTCTAGCGGATGGGCAGCTGCCTACAACCCGTTTTCCCAAAAAATTGACGAAGTCACACACACAATCATGCTCATTTCTTTTTTACAATATGTGAGTTCATGAAATAGACTTTAATGCAAGAATTTGCTATTCCGAAATATATATTTAACTATTTTTTTATTTAATCGAAGACTAAAAAAACCAAACAAGTTCAATAGGTACGAAACACAAAACAATTGAACAGCGCGGTGCTCATAAAAGCATCGGAAACCACTCAACAAGCACTCACACAAGTATAGTTTAAGTATTTTATACAAGCCAGCTGACAGCAGAAGTTGAATATTTTTTAGCATTTCACCAATACTTTTGTGGATTCTTTCAGAAGCAGTTTTGTTGCTCCATTCGATTTCAGAATGAGTGGATTGCCAAGTGAAACCCATGGAAAACGTTAGGTTTTTGTTGAGGATTCGATTAAAATAAAAAAGATAGTGAAATACACATTTCGGAATACCGAATTCTTGTATTAAAGTCCAATGCATGAACTCACATTATACTAAAAAGACAAATCAGCATAGGTGCGTGACTTCACCAATTTTTCGGGAAAGCCTTTCCACTGGAATTTTGTATAACTCTGTATTTCACTATCTTTGACATGCGCGGTGTAACAACCGTCAAACTTCGATATTTGCATGTAAACGCAGCAAGTATGGAAAGAAAACCGCTGAGAGCACTTCCACTTTGGTTGCATTGTAATTTTTCACCTGCTTGTTTTTACGATTTCAGACTAACTGTAAATAATATAAATGTGTAAAGTAAATAATACCGATTATTTCGCAAATAAAAATAATATCAATCATTCGATGTGTTAATACTGAAGTGAATTATAGTAATGTATACGGACATACGGTACTTACATGAACAACATCGTTGATAATTATTGAAAAATCAATTTTTATAATAATTGTTGCTTCACGTTGGTAGCTCTGTGTACCAAGTAGTGGAATAACAATAAAATAAATAAATAGGTAATATTTGTTGGTAATAGAATTATCGTAAAATTTTAAACATATGTTTCATCGCCTTTTTTTGTTTTATTAAATACAGCTTTCAAAATAAATCGTAACAGCTCCTCAATATGCTGACTGACACCGATGATGATTTTTTCTTTGAGGAGGACAAAATGTAAATATTAAAGTACATAGTCTTGTTTGTATATTGTAGATCTATATAAAAATGGCTTTAAGTTACCTGTTTTTATTTTGCGTGTAGTTAAGTTTACGCTATGAAGAGCATTGGTCAAGTAATATTCATATTAAAATCCTACAGCCGCGATCCTTAATGCCTAGAAAACATAGGTAATCCCTAAAGAAAGAACATATTCTTGCATAATTTCGTTGTGAAACCATATTCATTTACCTACCTACCCATATTTTTTATTTTTGTACATTGGAAAGCACCCACTATTCTTTAATTATTCTGGGTTCTTAAATTCTTGTCGTTAATTTAGAGGTTAACGGTTTAGTCTAAAAATTTAGCATGTTACACTTTTTTTGAAACCATGTAGGTACATTAGGCTAACTAGCATTCACCCAGTATTTGTGGCATATTCCTGAATAGGCGAGTGACTTAAAATTTAAGAAGAAAAGTTGTAAAAGATCAGTTTCATTCAAGGTAAATGATTCCGATTCCCTACTAGACTGGTGACCTACCCGTATTTCGGTAGTCTCAACCTTGCTTATCCAAGATAATGTAGTCTTGCATAGATAGCTTTTATAAAATTAGGCAACAAATAGCGCGTACATAAATATACCTATGACATTTACACATTTTTTAAACATTAACCGTTTAGTAAAAATAAAAATCACAAGTGTGCTGCCACCAATTCATAGCCCATTATATGGTTTAGAATGTACTGTGCTAGAATGTACCATTAGAAAACTATAAACCATAGGGTATGATGACGATATTTTGAATTTTTAATTTAATTATGTTATCAATTTCAAGTCAAGATGGAGCTGAAAACAATTTATTAGATGGCACCATAGAAACTGCTATCAAATCGCATGATCCATGTGAACAAACAGAAGAACTCGAAGTCGTTTGTCTGGAAGACCAATGTGTCAGCCAAAGAAAAATTATGTACACTCAGGGTGCAGAGTTAGAAAGATTGTAAGTAAATAGAATAAAAAACCTACCCAATAGAATGCTAGTGCTTGGCGTGGTTTGTAGCTTTTTGGGTTATAAAAATAGAAACGCATTATTAAATGCGGTGTCCTCTTTGCATACTGCATTATTAATTGATGTCTAGACTTCTTTGAGGATTTCTTTGTATGCTAAAACAGTTATTTGTAGGCAGACAGACATCCAAGGCATATCACCTAGAAGTATACTACTTAGCAACTGCGATGACCACATTTGCAAAACTCATTCGGCTATAGGATAAGCAGGCTTTGCAACACACTTGCTGGAGACATATTTTTAAAGGCCTTAACTTATAAAGTAAAACCTCTTTCGGGTCTCAGTTGAAGCGTTATTATATTAAAAAAAAAAATGCGAAAATTAAAGTTCGGCACAATTTAATTAATGATATTTCTCAAAACACATAAAACGAGATCTTATTTTTTAAAAAAATTTGCAATTGCATTAGTAACCACAATGTATCTTTTTAATTATAAAAGGGGCATGACTGTAACAACCGGTACAGTTGTAATAACCAAAGACCAAACCAATCTGATTGGCATAAGTATCGGTGGTGGAGCTCCATTATGTCCTTGTTTGTACATAGTTCAAGTAAGATAGTTCAACTTACACTCCGCTCGGAATGTCATAACAATGTATGCGTCTTTTTTTAAAGGTATTCGATGGAACGCCAGCCGCAAAAGAAGGTTCACTGCAGAGTGGTGATGAGTTAGTTTCCGTAAATGGCGTTAGCGTTAAAGGTAAGACGAAAGTGGAGGTCGCTAAAATGATTCAAGTCACCACCACAGAAGTTACGATTAATTACAATAAGCTCCACGCTGACCTGGAGCAGGGAAAATCGTTTGATATTCTTCTTAAGAAGATCAAGCACCGGTTTGTAGAATCTATGTCTAGTAGTACGGCCGATTCATTGGGACTATCGCGGGCGATTTTGTGCAACGATTCATTAGTGAAACGGTTGGAGGAGTTGGAAGGAACCGAATATATGTACAAAGGCTTAGTTGACCATGCAAAGAGAATGCTAAAGGCCTACTTTGATTTGTTTGTGACATATAAACAATTTGGAGATGTATTTGCTGAAATCAGTGTGAAGGAACCGCAATTGAGAGCATCTGAAGCGTTTCGAATATTCGGAGAGCTGCATAGAAATTTCGAGAAAGATGGCGTTATGATGCTCAAGTCCATGAAACCAATTTTAGCCGATATTGGAACCTATTTAAATAAAGCCATTCCAGACACAAAATTAACTGTGAAAAAATACGCCGACGCAAAATTCACATACTTATCTTACTGTTTGAAAGTAAAAGAAATGGATGATGAAGAGCATAGCTTTGCTGCCCTCCAAGAGTCATTGTATCGTGTGGAGACTGGCAACTATGAGTACCGGCTGATTCTTAAATGCCGACAAGAAGCACGCACCAAATTCGCACAACTTCGAAACGATGTGCTTGAGAAAATGGAACTTTTAGAGTGCAAACATGTCAACGACTTATCAAAGCAGCTTCGTGGTATCATGGACTGTTTCGCAGAGTTACATAGTGTATCGATAGCTCGTCTAGAGGAAACTCCGAACCTCTTTCCAATTGAAGTTGATTTTAAATCGTCCGCTTTTGAATACAAATCCGATATACTTAGTCCTCAAACTGATGAAGACGAATCGGTCGATGTGGCGGCAGGTGTAGAAGCTGTTGAACATCCAGATAGAATAATCGACTTCTTGACCAACAATGACCAAGAACTGTCAGCCGGCACAAGCGAACTAGAAACAAGTACGACCACAAACGAATCTCGAAACCATGCGGATGACGATTTAATAAAAGAATTGGGATTGTTCGGAATTGATCTTTCAGCTGGCAGAGATAGTTCTCTGATAGGTGTGGGTAACGAACCTTCCACGAGCAAGGCCGCTGCCGCACAGATAGATTTGCTCATGTAGGTTCAGAAATCTGCAGGTAGGATATTTGACTGAATTTACAAAAAAAAAAAAAACTATAATTGATCTCGGCATACAGCTGTATCAAACAAACAGAAATATGCATAGTATTTCATAAAAACAACGTCCTGTAATTAGATAAGAAATAATTTATATGTGTATGCTAAATAAATGTATCGCTAAATAAGACATCTATGAATTTAATTTTTAATCCATAGTGCTGAATAAAAATCGCTCTGGTTATCCTAGGACAAGCTTCAAATAAAACTATTATTTACCAAAAACAGAAGACTGACATTTTTAACCGTTCGGTTAGAGAAGAAATGCTTCACTGGACCAGACCAATTAAATTTTAGAGATTATACCAGGAAAAAAAAGATTTTGTTATTAACACATAAAAATGTGAGTATATTTTGACTTAAATTATAAAAATCAATTTCTTACTCTAAAGAAAATGATTCTCTACATAACAATAACTGTATTGTGCTTTATAACGGGTTAAAAAAGCCAAACAAAATATTTGCTTGCAATAGTCGTTGGTGGACGCAAAATAAATAAGTAAATACAAAACGAAATAAAAATTCGATTGAGATTAGAACTGCAACGTAACAATGCAATAATTTGTGCCAACGTTTTTGAGAAACGTGATGATTATGATGGTGTCCTATTAGAATAACTCGTTTTTTTTCTTTTGGGGATTGTTGTGAAACGTTAGCTGGAAGATTCGTTTAACGAGATTCATTGGTGTCATGGGGGAACAATTATATACAAAAAGAAATGCCTGCATCACTTCCTGCGAATTGTTTAAACGGGTGTTTCTGGCGATGGCGCTGTTGGTGAACTCGAACCGGCGTTTCCGAATAGCTCTTCATAAGATGGTGCTACAGGGAAAGAAAATGTCAGATACGTGGGCGCATTATACTTAAAGCTATACTCACGCAATTCATTTATTGGATACCTGGCCTGAACTTGAAAATGAACGGATGATTGTAAATAATGCGGCATAGTGGGTATATTCGGTGGAGGATATGAGTTATTCATGGCTGGTGGAGCATGAATTTCGTTAACTAGTTCGGCTAGCATCGGATACGGTTCGGAAGAACACTCATATCCGGCCGGATATCCTATGGAACTTCGAATACTAGCTCGAGTCGATCCACGATTTAATGTTTCAAAGTCGTTTCCTCTCGGCGCTGGACTGAGCGTCGCAGTCGATGACTCAGATGTAGTTGAATACAGTGAACTACTCTCACTATCGTTAAGCATCTGTGAGTGAGATGGACTATCAGTACTTATCATAGAACTTAATCGATTGCAAATAGGGAAGACAGCATCTCTACACTCATCGCCATCAAATGGATTACCCGGCGCTATATTTCCATCGTTTGAGTACACCCAAATAGCAAATGATAGGGAAAGATTTTTATAAAAGGCCGGCAGTATAGCTTCAACATTCAGATGGTAGTGAATTGTGAATATGTGTGTTCTGTCCGTAGGCGGACAGGCGGGAACCAACAAATCATGGGCAAATGAACGTTCCGATTTTTTTTCCACTCCTCCAGTTTCCTTTGTAAATATTATTACATCTTCGAATTTGCTGGTCATCAAAGGCTTCGTACTTTGATAATGATTTCTCTGAACAATAGTGAATCGAAGTTTATCCACGTGGATACTACTTCGATTATCTACGGTCACATGAAGGTTTACTTTCTCATTCCGTATGACAAAGTTGTTGGGAATCTCAGCGACTAAAGATATTGGACCACTGGCGAAGACGCTGACATTTCTCGTCGTTTGACATATTTGAGGTTGTGGGGGATTTATAGTTGTAATTGGTGGGCTTACCGTATACTTTACGATAGTCAAGGGGATTGTGTATTTCTCGTCAAATGTCCATGGCTTTTGAATGATTACTTTGAGTTTATATTTTATGGAACCATAACTGCCTTTGAATGATGACGGCAAATCTTTAGAGAGCAAATATGTAAAATCCATTGACAATTCGCCAGCGGCCAACTCGATGCCGCGCGAGGGAACATAGGGAACATTGACGGTGTCGTTAAGAAATACCTCTTTGCCAGTGTAGAAGACGTGTCGAGTATTCACGTTGCCGTAAAGGTCTTTGTGAAACATTTCCATCCATTTGCATTTTCCCTTGGCGCAGACTTGCAGATGAATTGCTAGAATTAAACAAAGGAGAATATAACTTTAAAAACAAAATTACCAATTTGTAAAAAGTTGATTTTTTTTTAATATGGTGTTTTGATATAGGTGTTCCAATCGACAAAACATTATCTTACTAGTCTGCCCTGTAAAATTACAAGCCGAACGAAAATAGTGAACAAAGTTCGAGATCTATATACAACTACTTACTTTTAGGTAAATGAAGAGAGCATTATTATGTGATCATTATAAGAATCATCCATTGCTTGAATTGAAAATTAAATACGATTGTCAGCATTAAAGTATTTACCTACACTTTTTGAGTTAACATATTTAGGTATATGACGTTTCCCTGTGAGTCATGAAGCTTGACACAAGCTTTAATTTAGCATTGGATGAGATGGACTTAGATACCTACAATCCATGAAAGTGGACCATCATTTCTTGAAATGCGCTTTACTTTAGTGACGTGGTAGGTACCAAGAATTCGTTCAAGGCAATGATAGATTTAAGAATAGAATACTTAGCATTTCGATGTTTACGTCATTAAGTTAATTGCATCGCATAGTAATTTAATTTTAGTATTTAAGGGTAAATGGACTAGTTTGTCGTTACGTATGCGTGGGTTTTAGATAATATAGTTGCATGTGATAAAGGAAACATAGTTACTTGGCAACTAACAAACTGGGAAGTCGATAGAAGAGATCAATAGGTGTTAGATCCATATTTACTTCATCGATTTTACAGGCCTGGTCACTGCCCTAGTTATCATCTAATTTCTAATATGCCCCTCAATCGTTTATGATTCATTCACAGTGCATACAAAACAAAAACATCGTCAAAAAAGGGAATGGCTATGCATTAGAAAATAATTACTTCAAATGTCAACACAAAAAAGAATTGGAATTGGAACTGTGGACCTATCTATTCTCATACCAATAGATAGATATTTCTTTTATGTAGGTATTTTGCTAAGAATCAGACTTTTCAAGCTTACTTACCACGAATTTTCGTTTTCTTTGTTAGAAAGAAGCATATTTGGCCACTTATTTCCTGTCCACTAAAGTATGTATTATCTGGACTATTTAATTTAATTTCCACTCTGTCCTTTTCCCTTTCCATTTTCGACTTCTAAACTTTCGTCATCTTTGCGCAAAAGAAACCAAAAACTCGTCTTCAATTTATTGCAATGGATTCATAATTGCCAAATCAATTTATGGTCTATCAAACAAAAGGATAATAAATATCTTTGCAATTGCAGTTTATTGTCGGCACTAAATTACTACCCGAGTTGTACTTGGACTTGCATTCCCACCCTTACAATTTCAACAAGCAAAATTTTCTACTTTCCTTACTGACATTTCTTTTCTTTCGGTGAACAAAAGAGGTTCACAAAATAGTTTTCTTTTATTGTGAATTGGATTGGTACCATAAAACGTAAAAAGGGAATAGAAAAGATTGTCATATTTGTGCGTTCAGCTGGGTAGTTGATACAGCATGATGAAGTTTGCTAGTGATTTTGAAATTATAAACAACGAAGATTGATTTTTCTGTCATTCAGAGCAAAGTCGAATATTCTCGATAAAAATATTGCTACCTTTTCTTACAAAAATATTTCCACAACGAAGCGCTGAGGCTTTCATTTGATAATGCATCATAAAGCATAATTGATTCAAGCTATGCGTATGCCATTTTCTCCAGGCGAGAGAGAGAGAGAGAGAGATCACTTATTCTGCAGTTTATGCTCTCATCACCTTAAAGTCTCATAAACAAACAAATTAAAATACGTATTTTAACAATAATGCATTAACAATAAAGAATTCAACGAAATAAAAGTTATAATTGTCCGTTCACTACCTCCGAAAGACATTTTGTTCTAAGGAGAAATTTTGTATGCAAATATATATGCTGCTCTTGATCATAGGTACCTACATAATTCGTAGATCGCACCTGTCACTTTAAAAAATAGATGACGATAATACCTACTCATGTTGTATTCGATTACCGATTGTTATTCGATTCGCTCTCATATTTCAGATTTCGTATAATCGAACATAAAAACGTCACTTGCTTTTTTTTTCCTGATGTTCGTGCGATTATGTGTAGCCTTCGACACTTTTCAACGCGTTTTTTATTCACAGGTTAAACTTTAAATTAAATCACTAGAAATTTGCACCCAAATTGATTTCTAAACATCTTCTATACATGTATATATAATTCCTTCGCGGTGAGACTCGATGACGTATTGCTGTATTTCAGGTTTAGACAGAAAGAAAATTCAGAGAAATCGATTTATTCGCATTTTTCGGCCAAAACGGAGTTATGCCGGGTACATCTAGTTTGTACGTAAGGCGTGTTTTTTTGAGCTTCGCTCTGAGCAAAGCAAAGTAAAGTAAGATTTTCAGCACGCAATTAAATACAACAACTACGCTCTACTTGACACTTCGAGACTCGCAGTAGTTGTTGGAATATGTATGCTGAAAATCCTACTTTACTTTGCTTTGCTGAGATCGAAGCTAAAAAAACACGCCTATAGATAAACAAAAAAAAATCACCCGATGGAATGCCTTTCTTTGCAGCCTCCACCAGATGACAAACTCAAACGCACCTGTATTGGTAAATCTCTAGCAACTATGAAAAATAAAATCCAGATTCGCAAAAGTGCTCTGGAAATCGGAAAAGAATGCTTTTTTCAGTCCAATCGAACATAAAAAGTGGAGCAAAAATCATTACTCTGAGAAGCCCAATCGAATACTGCATTAGTAGTCGACTGACAGCACGCAAAACTATGTAGCAGGTGTGGGCGGCACCCATTGTGGTCGGCCATCTTGTTTACGTGATGGGTATAAAATATCTTACAAAAATATCCTACGGAAATAGCTTCTACAAAAAAATCCTTCAAAAATGTATAAGGCTGATGTGAATACATACTTGCATAAATTGTTCTTTAGTAAGTTCGCATAGTCTTCTCTCATACTAAAAGCTTCTTCGAGACGCTCGCCTTGCGTGCTTTCGCGTGGGTTTGGTACTTTCGACCAAGCTCTCTCAAGAAAATTTACGGAAGGTATGTGCCCACGTACCCACCTATCTGTATTCATTTGTGTGCCTAATTAATTCATCGCCAGTATAAATTTGCATTAGGTTTCTTTTTCACTATAAGAAGGCGACAAATATCAATGTCATAGTTCATATAACTCTCCTATGCTCTTTTAATTTTATACAATCAGCTAGGTAAGGTCGTATTAGTCGCAGAAACACAATATTCATTTAATCCACTCACGTATACCTCAACTTTTTGTGTACCATCATTTGTGAGAAGCGATCGACGTCTATACTTCAGTTATTAGATTACTGATTAGCTGCGAAATTGAGAGTTGTTGAATTATTGATTATGCCTTTAAATAATTGAGACAATAATTCATTTGGAATATGTATGCCGCTCGCTTTTTCTATCAGAGCTTACAGGCAAACGTAATTTGATCGGAGCTCAACATTAGTAGAGTTTCGGCGTCGCGATCAGCTCCCACCCCACACTATTATTTTAATCACTTTATGATGCCGGATCAGAGCTTGCAGACTTCAGTTTTGTTCCCATGGATTTAGTTTTGCGTGACTTCCGTTCTAGTATGTCGTGAACTAAGCTTGTTCCATTATTATTATTTTTTGTGGAACAATTTAAAAGCAAGAACTGTGTCTCGTAGTCTATTCATGACATGTGTTAGCTCAGAATCGTGAATATGGCAAGCAAATACACAATAAAATTCGATAATAATCCACTTGGCGTTTACTATGCTGGCCAGACAATTTCTGGAGTAGCTGAGCTAATCACGACAAGACCAAAGACCATACGGTGTAAGTAAGATTTATTTTCAACATTTTAACTGAAAAGTTAGTAATTCAAATGCTAAAGTTACCTATAAAGACGGTATAGTTTTACAAACTTTGCTCCTTGACTTGATGTCTGGATAGAAGCATAACTGTCATGACAATGACAAGGCTTTTACAATGTGTTCAAACAATAGTAGGGCTTCTTTTGATTGAAAAATCAAAATATATTGGTCTAAGGTCCAGGGTTTGTATTCAACACATGTTTGTTTTTTAAAGCCCATGCTACTGTCGCTCAAAATTTATTGAGATAATAAGATAATTAACTATTTCTGTAGCATCGTAGTCATAGTATTCCCTGAAAATGACGTAATCAACCCAAACAATCCAAGGTTACTTCTACCGCCGGTAACCACTAACCATGCTTTTCAATGGTCTTGCTGAGTTATGTTGCCGGAAACCAGTTAAACTGCGGGGCTTGGTTCAGATATTACCGCGTCGTCTCTTTCGTGGGAAATATTGTTTCGATTTTGTTTGTATGCGACTCCGTACAACAAAGCAGCTATGTGTTTTGGTAATATAATTCCTGAATCAACAGTGAAGCCAGTCTATCTGAATACATCACTATAAGCTTATGTAATAATGCCTATAGATATAAGCGTAAATGCGAATGATAATGGAATGCCCATTACAAACTCATTTTTCTACAGATGAACGCACTGTGATCAGCGCTGCAGCTAAAAAAAAAATTACAGTGCCAATTTTTTTTTAATGGGTGCCGCAGAGTGCCAAACTTCCAAAACGAAACCTTAAAAAACTCATATATTCAGAGAAAAACGAAAAAAAATTTAATTTCTCATTACTTCATTAAAAGAAATTGTTTGTACAAAAGAAAAAAATAAGAGATTCATTTATACCTATGTGAAGAAATAAATACATTGCTTATATACCAACATCTTAAAATGCCAATTTAACAATTATAACATTGACTTCGATGGAGTTCCTGATCGATTTTCTTACAAAAAGTTTAACAAATGTCATTTTGACATTATCGTAAAATCGCATTTACATAATAAGTTGGAATTGCATCATTGAATGCATCAATCTTTTGAGCTGTCACTTAGTTGTCAGTTTTCATTTTTCAGTAAGTCGAAATTCGGCGAGTAGAAAATTACGAAAAAATTAAGAGGGGAAATTAATTTCTTTCTCATTTTTTTAAATTTTCTTAGTACGCAGTCGCATTCGCACAGTTTCTTAGCAAATTTTTAATAATTTTACTATTGCAAAAAAGTACCCGACCGAACCTATTAGCTTTGCTAATTTTTGAACAATTTCGATTTTTCGCCATAATACCTATCGGTGCTCTTATTAGCAGCATGCGACAATGGGTCATCAATTTCCGCCAAATTATCCAATGCCGATTCAAATTCAAATTTAAATTAAAATTTTTTTGAATTTGACATAATGCGAATGTCAATTGCAAAATGGGGGGAGAGAAACAAATGTACTAATGTTAGATTTTTTTTGCGAAGTTTGGTTATTATATTTTTTTAATTTATGAGTGCCAGATTTATAGATTCTAAGTGCCAATGAGTGCCTAGGTGCCAAACATGTTTAAAAGTGCCAGTTTGGCACTAAAGTGCCAGTTGCTGCAGCGCTGACTGTGATTCTGTTCGTGTGTCTCTCTGGCTAAACTGAGCGTGCCGCTTGTGCAGGTATAATTGAACGTATTTCTAAGCCTAGATATATACGAGTTGTTAAGATACAGTGCATGCTGATTTTTTTGATTGCTTAACTTAAGAATACATATTTCTGAACTAGTTTTATTCAGGGGCGAGGTAGGATTCCCGAGTGCCATCATCTGCAAGGGACTTCAGATGGATAAACACTTTTTCTGTCTAGATAACAATCTCGAGATTGATTGAGAGATTTTTGCAATACAATTTCCATAAATTAAGGACAGTTAACAGCACAAACTATCATGAGCAACAAAGAATCAAAATTTGTTTAGTTCCGTTCAATTAAAATACCTATGAGCTATGAACTATGATACATGCGTGCATGCTCGCCTTAGATCTTTTATTAAAAACGCATAAGAAGAAAAGCAAACATGCGTCAGATCGCACTTAATTGGTTCAATGAGACCATTAAATGTCAAATAGACACATCCGCAAGAATACCGCCTTTGTAAATTAATTAAAGGTATTGAATCACCAATACGTGCCTTTATGAGCTTGTCGGCAATTATACACATTCTTCATTTGATCAGTGTTGTTTTACACAATAAATATACATACTTAAATTGACAACACAAGTTATATCAAATGCGAATTCATTAATATAATTGCCAAATAAATATTTTTAGCTATATATATCAGTATAAATGGATTCGCCGAAGTTCGTTGGACCGAGAACATCACTAAGCAAAATACTCAAGGCAAACGTGAGAATGCCATCGAAACGTTTTCTGCGTCCGAGCTCTATTTTACTTCGGAAAAATACGTCTACGGACAGAGTGGGGGTAGCCAACTTGAATTGCCAGCTGGAAAGTATGCATATCCTTTTCAAGCCACCATCCCACCCAATGCCCCAACATCGTTTAACGGAGCTGACGGGCAGATTCAATATGAAGTCTCCATGGTCATAGACCGGGTTCTTCGCTACAATAACACTTTTAAACAAGCATTCACTGTAATATCGCCATACGATTTGAACCTTAATGCTGCACATGCAAACCCCATGGAGCAAGAGGAACAAAAGGTCTTTTGTATGAGTTTGTGCTGTGGAAGTAAAAATCCGATTATCATTAAGGTCAGAATGCCTTTCTTGGCGTATGCTGCAGGACAAAAAATTCGGTTTAATGTAGTCCTTGATAATCAGTCAGATGTGAATTGTACCGATATAAAAGTAAGACTTCTAAGAAAGGCAACATATACCAGTCGGTCACCGGAAATGAAATCCAGATGGAATGAAGTCAAAATTGCGCAAACTCAGTTGGGAGAAGTCATAAAACAAAATAAGGCGGAATTAAATGAGTTCCTTGAAATTCCACCAACTGTTCCGTCATCGCTGGAAAATTGTACGATCATAAAAGTCAACTATACATTGAAATTTATAGTAAAACTTGCTGGGTTCTACACAGACTTAGAAGTGTTATTTCCAATAACTATCGGAACGGTACCCTTGCATGTCAGTCTAATGGAGGATCAAAATGGTGTTGTAGTGGGACAGCCCGTGTCAGGACCAATCTATAAACCTTTGCGTAAGAACATTTTTAAACAAGTCGTTATTTGCATTTAAAATATTTATTTTATTGTAGCTCCACCAACATACGAGGAGGATATAACAGCGAAAGAAAAGTTTCAAGACAATCCATTTATTCCCAGATATCCAGTATTTTTATCTAAAAATGCATCATCCGGCACTATTCGAAATCCTGGAGGAAATTTATATCCGAACACAAACCCACAAACTCCGACTCCATCTCTACCCTCGCAAACGAATGGAACGCCGAGTGCTGTAAATTCACCACAGATCGGCTGGAAGTCCTAGATTCAAATAAAAAAAGCTACGGAGAGTTCGTAATGATATACATACCTATTTGATATAAAAGAGAAGCGAATATAATTTTAAGTCTCATGTTAAGGCGAAATATAAAATATTACTGCAATAGTTTTATGTTCAAAACCTATTCTATCAATCTAAATGCGATTTATACGTTACTCTGCATCTTTTTTTGTCAGTAGCCATGTTCATATTTTTAGCTCCGATAACATTTTTTGAGGTATTACCTATATATTTTCAGTAATATGATACTAATCTACTCCTCATGCAAACGCATCAAAAGACAACCCGCTCTACCAATAAAAAAATTTAGTCACGACATTAAATTTATGAAATCTCACAATTGCGAAATTTGTACAGAAAATATGTCCACTGTGAACCACTTAAATTTAGAGTTGAAACTAAAAATGTTTATTCGTAAAGCCCTAAATTCATGCTGCATCTGCATTGCGTATGCTCCATTGGTTTCGCGTCTTAAAGATTTTCCCAGAAGTGCTTTACATTTTCTCTTACCCTGCGCAAATACATCCCAATAAAACATACCTACCACACATTTATGTGGCGACAAAAAGTTACAACAGAAACAAGGAATCATGCAAATGTCAGTAAATTATATATAGAGTTATGCTATCTATCTATAAAATGGATCGAGGTGTGGGCTGGCAGCATTTTATGGGGGAATATATTTTTATTTCTTTGACTCTGAAACTTTTTCGATTTCGTCGATGCGACGGCACCATTAGGTAATCTGTAATCGGCTATCGTAGATCCCCATTATTTTTATATAAAAAATACAAGTATGGCAATGCTGCTGCTGTGAGTTGTTTTCATCACACTCATTTCCCCTCTACAAAAAAAGAATATAACCTCTGTCAAAAACAGCTGATTACAATCCGACGAAATTTTTGGAATTTTACACATTTCTTTACTACTTCGTTGAATGAAAAAAAGAAAGTTTTCACTTGTTATTAAATGAGGTTTATGAAACAGTCAATGCATTTCTCCTCCCCACAAACGTTGTTCCACCACAATCATCGCCATCACAGTCACATCATAGCCGCTCGCAGCAAAGCAGAAGCTTCGGCAGTAACACAACTTGGAAGAAGCGAATACCACACCAGCAGCAATATCAGGTTGTTAAGGTGAAATTTTTTAATTTTCTTCATTTGAAATTTTTCACTAATTTAAACAAATAGTCAACGGCAGAAGAGCAATAGCACATAAACGCAATTTCATCAGCACCTTTAGCTTGGCACACAAATGCGTAAGTCAAGTGAATAATTATTCAATTCGTTTCGTGTTTGTATTTTGATTATCGTTACTGTTTTCTTTTTATTTGTTGCAGCAGAATTGTTGGGAGAAAACGCATAAGTGATTAATTTGTGAGCGGATAATACAATTTAGTGTGTGTGTTTTTTTTTTCTTAATTAAATGGCAACGCAAGCTATGGATGCAAAGTCAAATACAGTTGAGCCTGCTCCAGCGTTCTCCAAAAGGAAAACTTACAGTACAAAGGAACAATTGCATCAAGTTTTTGCTGGAGGACTATCAGCAGCTATTACAAGATCAACTTGTCAACCATTAGATGTGCTAAAGATCCGCTTCCAATTGCAAGTGGAACCGCTCGGCGGGCAAGCAGGCACGAAATCAAAGTATGTCTCTATATTTCAAGCTTGTAAGGTGATATTTCGCGAAGAAGGCATCGCTGCTTTTTGGAAGGGACACAATCCAGCACAAGTACTTAGTATATTGTATGGCATCTCACAGTTCTGGACTTACGAACAGCTCAGCTTGGCTGCTAAGCAGACAAAACATCTCAAGGACAGTCCAAACTTTTCAAACTTTGCTTGTGGCGCTATAGCTGGCGGAACAGCGGTAATCATTTCCATGCCTCTGGATGTTATACGCACCCGCCTGGTGGCACAAGACTCAAGCAAAGGTTATCGAAATGCGACCCGGGCGGTATCAGCCATAGTACGCGGCGAGGGTGTAACTGGTCTGTATCGAGGCTTGTCATCCGCATTGATACAGATAACTCCACTGATGGGAGCAAATTTCATGTTTTACCGATTGTTTAGCAAATCTGTTGTAAAGGTTTACAAGGTAGATGATCGAAGGTAAGAAAAAGTTTACACAAACCCGTTTTTGGTATCATATTAATTTTTATTTATTCTACAGCAAGCTGCCCACTTGGACTTTACTCGTAATGGGTGCCTCCTCAGGGATGCTGTCTAAAATGATGGTCTATCCGTTTGATTTGATTAAAAAGCGGCTGCAGATTCAAGGATTCGAAAGCCACAGGCAAACATTCGGCCAGAATATCAGATGTACTGGTGTTGTCAGTTGCCTTAAGTTGACGGTGCAGCAAGAGGGAGTTCGAGGGTTGTACAAAGGCATGGCGCCTACATTACTTAAATCCAGTTTGACGACAGCTCTGTATTTTAGCATTTATGACAAAATTCGACAAATACGATGGTGGTCGTGAGTGAGGGTAAAAGAATACCAAACTGAATCTTTACCTTAAAGAAAGGTGCTCGGTGAATGTTTGTGGGTAGTTGTTTAGTTTATAAAGTCTGTCAAGTGATTTTGCATGCTGTAGACATTCTAATAGATGTATTTTTATATTTAATATGAAATAAATACAAAGCAACAGGAATTTTAAAAATACGCAATTTATTGCATTGGTGTTCCATTAAATATTTCTGAATGCCCTTGGAATGTAAAGTGTATCTTTCATTTATTTACGTACAGTTATAATTTGTGCGAAGCAACTTAAACGAATGCAAAACATAAAAACAAAATTAGCCAAGCGAAGAATCATTTTGTAGTGTTATCTTGTTTTCTTATTCACTGGAAGAGTTAAAGATCAGAAAAGTGAACATTAAATATACCTGAGTCGAACAATGAAAAATGGAAATAAAAAACCTATGCCGCCTGAAGAAAGATCTGTCTATTTAAGTAGCATCCATTGTATTCACTTAGGTTGTACGGTTTAGAGTTCAGACCTTGAAAACATGGGATAAGTGCCATAGACTAATATTTTATTTAAACGTAAGAAGCTATGTGCCCATTTTAAATCGCGCGTGGCTATTATTAGCCTTTTTATCTATTGACGTATTATATATGGTATGGAGAGCTAGCAACAAGCTTTACATAACAGTATATCAATGCTGTTATCATTGGACAAGCTGAACACAATTCGTAACATTTTGAGAAAAAATATTTATTAAATGCGGATTGCTTGCTGATTGCCATAATTTGAATTGGATGGCCTTAATATGCCAATTAAACTGTTAAAACGTACCAATTTCAAGCAATGATCACTACTTGTCGTGATAGGGAATTTATGCAAGGGTTCTACTTCTAATTTGGTTTAGGTTTGATGGGGCTTCGACTTCGATGTGAGTATTCCTACGACGTGGCTAGCCAAAGTTAAGATCGTAAGAAGAAACACCAAAATTTTGTGCAATTTTGATCATGGTTTCATTTTTTCTCTATTTATCCATTTATTATGGAGTAGGTTACGACGAGGGCGACTGCACCCTTGGTGTTTGATGCCTGCAATAAGAAAACTGAAATTTCAAGTTCAGAGAAAGAACGAATTTGCAGATACGTTTTAGCAACAATTTGTTTTGTGCGGTACAGTTCATGTTAATAAACAAATAAAACAGAATAATCGTTAACATTTTGCCTTTGAAATATGCAAAGCAGTTGTTAAAGTTCCGGGAACTAGGAATTGAGATTTCTCGTCTTCGAAGGTGCTGCCACCATTAACGGCAAGCTTTTACAAACTTTTAGTCAACTGTCAAATTGTCCTTTTGCTCCATTGAACCTCTAAATATTTCTTTTACGCAATTACGCATGACAGGGCAGTAGCTGCGACTTTAAAATTATGGTTTTCTCCCGCGAGTATTTTACGCGAATGCTAGTCCATCCACAAAGGCTATCCTTAGTTTACATTCGGTTTTTCGTCCGCGAAGAGTAACGTTGATATACTTATCCCTTTTCGTTCATGTCGATTATTTGTTTAAGTGAATTTTAAAAGCTAGACACACACCTAGAAGGGTTCTATATTTAAGTTGTTTTATTTATAAATATTCAACCATATAGGTGCATAGCTTATTATCGGGACTCACAAGCATTTAACTGCCGCAATTAAGTACCTATCCTATCGAACGAGAAGATACACAGAAATCGTGTTGTGAAAATTTGTCATGTACTCGGTTGCTCTAGCTTAATAGGACTTTTGGTAGTAAATTCATCTTACACACACTCCTTAACACACCCGCAGCGTGTGTGCATAAATTACGACACAAGGTCCTTTTTTGTACGGTTTGGCATTGTTGTTGTGTCTCATCTATGACAAATAGTGAACTCTGGAGTGCTTTTCTACCAGCTTTTGTTATCTTTAAAGTTTTGTTTTCATAGAACGAAAAAAAAAACACAAAAAAACTATCAAAAGGCAAAGAATAAACAGCCACAGGACATAATTGAAGTTTAAAGGAATTTGTGCCTATGCCAATTGAGTGCCTTATCGCCTTTGACCACAATCCCCAAGGTGTTTACTATGCTGGCCAGGAGTTATCTGGTGCAGTCGAACTTAATGTCGATACAACAAAAAGGATTAAAGGTACATAGACGAAAGGATAAATGCATCTGAGTCATATTTTCGCTGTGTAGATAATTTTACGCCAATTCCCTAATGCCCGCCTTGGGGATGTTAACGTCAATTCAGTGAGTGAGTGAGGAGCGATTTCGGTTTGTTTTGTTCTTCGATTCGATTGTCATAGTCAAGCACGAGATATAGCATGAAATAGCCATAATAGCTATGTACTTTTATTACTATTGAAATAGGACAATTACAGCCAACGGGCTTTGCGGCAAATGCCGTTTGATGGTGGTGCACTGACAATAGCAAGTGAAAATAGTTTTGGGCGGATGTTTTTCTGTTTGTCCTACTTACTCCAAATCGTAGTGTCCGATTATGAGTCATATTTACTTCATTGTTTGAAGCGAACCTTTATTAGATTATGCGTAAAAAGGAAGGATGATCTGTCTCTGTTCTTGTTCAGTCTTCAACCCATTAGCTGTATAGAAATCAGTGAGTCAGTTTCTATTATATTAACACAATCCCTTTTTACCCGACTGGACACAGGGAGGGTTATGTTTTTCGCGCGTATCCTATGTACGTTCCTAGGGGACGCCCTGTAGCCCAAACGGCTTTACCGATTTTGAAGAGTGAGGTGTCATAATATTCGTATTCTTCCCCGGAGTGTCATAGGCTAAAAATATAACATTAAAATAAAGTTAATTTAAAAAACCAAAATACCCGACTGACTGTAAAAAATAAGAATTAAAAAGATATTACCAAGCCACATTGAAGTACCTATAACCTACTATTTGGCAGTCGGAGGGTACTAAATACTCATACATAATACATTAATTTATTAGGCTGTGTAGATATTATAGTCTAGGTAAATGTGTCTTGTTCATATCTTTTTAATTCTTTTTTTACAGTCAGTCGGGTTTTTTGTTTTTTAAATTAACTGTTTTAATTATAATTGGTCTGCGTCAACATCGCCAAGGGATCCCTTATAAAATATGAATGCAGTAATATCTGTATCCCTCAAGTCACAGACATAGTTAATATCACTTAGCCACTGATGCGTTACATTACCCAATTAATCAGCTAATGTGTGTGCAAATGCGAAGCATCTGATGAATACGCCCAACGGTTAGACCGTCGGTCTTTGTATATGCTTACAAAATTGCGAATCTATATTCAAAAGACACATATGCACTACATACGCATTCATTCCATATTCGGTACAAGGACGAATTTCCACAATCGTCTAATAACTTTATTGAGTAGTTGCCAATTTTCTCCTTTTTTGATAAGAGGGTGGCGAATGCATCAATGTTGCAGCTCGGGTTGGGTAATTTGAATAATTCCCGTTGGTTGTTAACAAAAGAAACAATTTACGACATATTAATACTGTATGGCCGTAGTTTTATATATAATTCATTTTCTTTTAAGCTATTCACATTACTGTCAGTGGGTATGCCAAGGTTCGATGGATAAAGAAGGGCTATCCGCGCGACAGTGAACGTGCCGCATGTCGTGCGTATAAATCGTATTTGTCATCGAGATCGTATGTGCTCGGAAGCTGTTCGAATAGTTCCATTATTGAATGGCTGGCCGGGGAGTACACTTATACGTTTCATGTCATACTGCCAGAGAGCCTGCCAACTTCATTCGATGGAAAGTATGGCCAAATTCACTATGACATCATAACTACAATTGACCGGCCGGGACGGTATCCGAAAGTCTTCAAACTACCGTTCACTGTTATACATCCAGTAGATTTGAACTCGGATCCAATATACAGAGTAAGTACATCTATATTTATGCACGTAAGGTTTGGAGCAGACTTTTCAGTGGGTTAACCTATTTCCATGGTAAAATTACAGCTTCATACAACTTATACGATTTTGTGTCTAAAATATTTTTGTTCCCACTATGAAACATGTGGAAATAACACGCACGTTATATTTGAAATGAAGTATAACAAAGGCTAGATCTTGTTACATATGTACTGACAATAAAAGCTAATGTTGCTGTACCTCTCAGGGCTGAAATCAAATATAAGTCGGCCTGGCTTGTCATTCTTCGTATATTTTACGTGGTACAAGGTACAACTATCTCGCTGTATAGCGGAGTAAAGTCTGTCTTTGAATCTTTTGTGTTAAAAATAAATAAAAGATTTTATACCGATAACTAATTTTCACTTTGCAGGTTCCACTTGAAATACTCGATCGTAAGCGTTTTTGGAGTTTTTGCTGCCCAACTGGTCCGTTAACGGTGAAATTCTCGACACCATACTGCGGGTATGCACCAGGCCAAAAAATCAACTTCGTCCTATATGTGAACAATGAGTCATCCATTGACATAACGGAATGTGATGTCAAGCTAAAACAAGAAGTGTCATACGAAAGCCATGATCCGCAGCACGAATATCGTTTGGATAAAAACCTTATAGCTCGCAAACAATTCGGCAATGTACTTCGCTGGAGTCGTAAGGTGTATCGCGGTAGTTTAGATATACTTTCAATACCACCAACATCGGCGAAATATCCTTGCCCAATAGTCGTGTCCTACTTTATTAAAATTATCATTAAGCCTACTGAATTTCATTGGAAGATTAAGCTGAAAATTCCTCTAACTATCGGCAGTATTCCCATCATAGACCCAATCATAAGTCACCATCCAACAAGTGAAGACATCGACAATCAACTTCACCAGACACCGGCCCTGATTGTAACAGATAGCGATAATCCGCCAGAATATGTCCCCATGGGTAAGATATGTAGTACGCTATATAAGCAAGTCCTTATAATCGAAATGTTTTCTTTTTCAGTACCCCCATCGTATGAGGATGCAATGGCACTAAGTGAACGGTTCTACGATGATACCGATTATTTGCATAACGTCAGCATGACGAACATAAACACTGACAAAGGAGAATCATTCAAGCCACGTTATCCAGTTTACTATGACTTTTTGACGCCATCCATTCCGCCCGGTAGTGAAGAATGTTCAGATATTTTGTATTTCAGTTAGAGCAAGTCACAGTTTCTACCTATATTGTTCGCATTATATTTTGAATCCCTTTTCTTTAAAGTTACAGCAAATGTTCTTTGTATAATAGTGTTTTTAAATGTTTTTCCCACTTTTTGTGGTTCTCTTCGTTTCTCTTCTCTTTTGTTATTTTCTTCTTTAGAAAACGTTATTGAGGGATCACCTTCGCAGCTGCGATTATCGCTCCAGGACACAACCCCTACGAATGGGGATAGCAAGAAATTTGTAAATTAAACTAACTGTACAATTGTAACGCTTATAAGCTAAGAATATATATATACGAGTACAAAGTGCCACTTACCTTTTCAATCGAGATTTATTAAAATGTATACATTTATATATATATATCCTTCCTTATCTTGTCCATTGAATGCACAATTTGAAAACTAAAATAAATTCTATTCTAGTTAAATGAAATTTTCGAATTAAAAGTTAATTTTAATTAGATAAAAAATATTAAAATTTTTTCCAAATTTCGTACGTACTTAGAATAGAATCACAACAAATTAAAACCAAATATAACGTGTAAATCAATTGAAATCATAAACAAATTTAACTGCACCTAAAGCTAAAATAAACTGAATGCAATTTGATTATATACCTGCATAAATAAATTGACTTTAAACAGAATTCAATAAACATAAAACATCAAGCAATATTCCTTATGTACGAGTTGTTTTTGTAGTCGGAAATGGAGTTCTACATTCATAAAAAATCATAATATTGAAGCAAGGTATTCGTACTTGCCCATTCGATTCATCTATTATCAAATTATAAATATAAAATTAACGGCATACATGGCGTATACGCAACAAACGTTCCGTAGAACGCACAAATAAGTTTTCTTACGTTTTGGAATCATTGTTTATTATTCAGACAGCGGAAGTACGCAAACCAGAATAATCTCCATACAGATGTTACGAGTATGTGTACAAACAAGGCGGGATATCTCTAAAAAAATCGGAGCAAAAAGTGCCGACTATTCGTGGGTTTACAATGCAAAGTGTAATGTTCGTAATAAACACGAGTGAGAGTATTGTTATTGGCCTTCATTCTGAAGGTTGCATTACCTTGTGGTTTATGGTTAGGGTCAGACCTAACCTTACACCTTGACTCCTATTTTAAATATCTCAATTACCTAATGTTTATCTACTTTTAAAAATATAGGTACATGAAGCAAAGCTATTGAGTGGTCAAAGGGCCCAACTTTATCTGTAGTTAATGTTTGCTTCTCTTCAACATTTTGGAGTCTATCTTTAAGATTGCATGCACACAGGTGCCAATTGGGGTTCTAGCAATCGAGGCTCGTATGAGCGAGACTTAGACATTATGTACAATAGTCCGAGTCGACAACCTAACTGGCATAAAAAGCAAAGGTATTTTGAATCGAATATCTGCTCCAACTTTGTTCCTTTACGATAAACCTAAACAAATAAAGACCGAAAATTTATTAAACGTGAATCTGTGGTATCAAACCCGGAGAAGTTACTGCGGATTTTGGTTTTAAATCAAATAGTAGAAATCTTTGCATCTGACTGATGAGCCATACAGAATTAATGAAAGATTATTTAGGCAATTTGATATACTGAACAACTTTAATTCCCGGCAAAATGTGCTTCGGTGTTTTTTCCTAATATCTATACATATGTTTTCTGTGCACAGGAATAGCTTTTGTTTTTAGCGGCTCCGATTCCGATTGCTTGTGTCTCAATTGTGTTTAGACAGTTACGCATCAAATGAAAATTCAAAGCAATATTTCGCTTCATTAGTTTGACTTAATGTTCCGACCTCTTTGGCAAAATCTGTGCAACGGAACTCTGTTTGCAAGCTTTGGTCTGCATCATTTTTTTAAGTTTGGTTTTGTGTTAGATACGTTACGTTCACAAAACTTATTTTTTATAAACAATTTTTACTTTACAAACTAGCCTGCTCCTAATCTATTGAACCGCAATTTATCTACCTGATTAGTGTAATTGTTCTTCCGGTCTAAACTTTCACGAACTTTTGCTTTACTGAGATAATGAAGCAAGTAAACGCAGCTATCATGCCATGGGCACCCAACTTAACGAGAAAGCTTATAGTGTTACAGTGAATATTGTATCATGTACTACACCCTTTTTCATTTTCCATTCCCATAAATTTATGCTTTTGGCTAAAAGTAATGTGTTGATATATGATACTCTGCGCTACGTACATACGGAATTCCATTTCCAGTATAACTGAAGCACATCTATCGTCGGACTTACTCCGAAATGTGCAAATACAGAGATGTAAAAGAATAAATAAAAATAGGTATAGGTGCCCACCTAAACTATACGGGTTCTTTCACAGGATCTTGTGCTATGGTCAACGGTGGTCTAGATTGTTTATTATGGGTAAGATATAATTGGAGTAGATTGACGTATTACAGTTAAACAGTTTTATAGTTGCAGGTTACGTGACTCGTCCGTGGTAGCGACATTTACAATATAACTACTATAATGTTTCTGGATACTTAGCAGATAGTTCCGCTTCGACAATATTCTAGAGCTTTTTCAATGTGCTCAGCTATTGACAACAACCTACTGCCAACTACTAAGAGCAATGGCTACTCTCACTCTCATGAACTGTATCCTCGTCTGCAATTTTTGCATATTTCCTCTAACAGATCTGGCGTTTGATACACAGTACTAGCTGTAATATTTCGACATTATATGGTTAAAGATCTAGCTTCAAAGTTCTACAGCCTTTATAAGCAGCTACGCCACCTATAGCGAAAACGTTGATAGACAGCTTCATATAAGTTTCTTTTTTTTTAATATTTTATGCAGTAAATACCTGCGAGAAATTTAAAAAAATACACATCTAAAAAAAAAACCCTTGACAACCGTGAGAATATCACATTTGCAAAACTTCTTTGGCAAAGAACTTGTTTCGATGTCGAAAATGACTTTTGCATGGTTTTCTAATTAACCACGTTCTAATATACATAAATAGTTGGCGCAGCTACCACTTCGCCCAGATAATCCATTCCATACAAACATATTCACATGATGACAAATGATGACAAATGAATGTATAAATAAATAAATAGTTGGCGCCACAGGTCCGTACGAACCCTAGGTCTAGCTTTTTAAAACTATCCGTTTTGTGAGATTTCTTTTATTTTTGGAATTAATGAAAGGGATCTGCAATTTTATGCCGAGCCCAAACGGCTAATTGAGAAGCTCTTTCCGTTCGTGAGAGGTGGCTCAGTGATAAAAAAAAAACCAAGTTAGAATTTGGGATTTTACCGGAATCGAACGCACTAACCACTACGCCACTGCGCCGATGTGGCTAGATAAAACTAAATCGAAGGAAGAAATTGATTGTTTTTAATGATACTTTACTTTGCTGAGCTACGCTAACAATGTTTAAAAGTCTTTTTTTTTTAATTTTTATTCCAGTAAATACTTGTCGGTTAAGGAGTGGAAATTAAATTTTCGCATGGAACAAAGTGGAAAAACCTACATCCAAATAAAAAAAATGCAGAATCGATATTAGAAGCATTGGCAGCTCTGTTCAAAAAATGGGAGCAGTTTAAGAGAAGTCCTAAAGATACTCAATTTACTGGTATAAAGTTGAATGAGTGGCTTGGCTATGAAGTATGATTGGATGAACCCTCTCATAAGCAGAAAGAGATGGAGCATTTCTTTGGTGCTTTGCTTTCCTTCCTTTAAATGCTTTGGGTTAAGCAATGGAATCAATATTCCGCTCAATAAAAGCTGAGTTAAAAAATACAAAGAGGGAGATTTCCTTCCAGCTCGAAATAAGATTTGAAAGACACTTTTAACGCTTTTAACTCTTAAGCTCTTAAATGGAAAGCTTGCTGCTTATTTGTAGATACTATTTGAATTTGTACCAAAGTCTGATTCAAAATCGTAACGTTTATTTCGAACGTATGTATTTGTTTTTTTTTTTGTTTTTAATTGAATAGCTGTGTGACTTCCCTTTCAGCTTGGACCAAATGCACTGTAAAATAAGTCACAACCTAGCAACAGTGACTGTAACTGTAAAGACTGTACCTGTATTTGGATTAACAAAACATCTCATTAAATCTGTGGAAATAAGTTAAAGTAGCTTATGTCAATTTTGGTAGTTTTTCAGTGTGAGCAAAACAAATTTATCTTTTTCAATCTATTACACTACATAGTCCTTCAGTTTTTTTTAATTTAAAGTCTTTCAATGGTTGTAGAGAAATAGGACCTGGACCAAAAGAAAGCTAAGGAAAAGGAGAACTTTGTAATGTAAAAAACTCGAATTTGGCTTAAGTCGACATAAGCTTCTTCAACTTATTGCCACAGAAATGATAGTTTCATATGATAATTAGGTAATTTGCATTCAATTTGTTTGCTTCATGACGTACTTTTCGAGAAAAACATTGCCTAAACAGAGGTAGGTACTTCTATCTATGTGCACATGTATCTAGTACCAGAACAATTAAATAACTTACACCCTACAAAAGGGAAAATATCTGTGACTTTGGAATCGATTCTCTTTATACGGGAAATAACGACTTTTCAAGTTGCCGTTGCGGTATTGCCTATTGAGTTGCTGAACAAAATAAGTGGGCCACAACTTATATCCTTAGCTCAGTATAGCGAAAAAAAGGCTTAATTTATGCATGAGCTGCAAGCTTAACCACCACTCGTGTGTCAGTTACATTTACTGCCGTATCGATGATGACCATAATGCATGCTAATGAAATCATCGTTTTCGTGTAAAGTGTATGCAAATTTTATGAGAAAGCTATGAATTCATATCGATTCAATTTAACCTTGCATGACATTGATAACTTAATGAATGTAAAGGGCAGTTCCTTGCACTTTATTGTGAGTTTTCTTTAAAAAAAAATCTCGATAGTATTTACATTGTATCCGTACATTAAAAATAGGTCATAGTAAACGAAGTGCAAATTGATTACCTAAAAATTGTGATTGATTACAATGCCCGTTTTGAACAAGTAGATAGTAGAATAATTCAGGACTAAAATTAGAAATGAGGAAATAAATATATTTACTGTCTACGAACCGTTTCTCCGTCAAAGACCAATAAAGTCTGCCACAATATAAATCGTTGCAGCGAAACCGAAGCGGAATTTCCTTTTGTATTTCATCCACACAAAAAAGGTACATATAATAATAAAGAAGAAATACATAAAATAATAAAGAGGAAAAGTTTCAAAGCCTTGTCGTAACACTTTCCAAGAATGAAGGAAAATAATAAAAATATCCTTGAGGGAATACTTCAAGCAGATTTTAATTATTGGAAGCGTTTAAACATTATAAGTCTTTGAGCACAATATTGCAGTCATCTTGGAATTTACCAATTATACTCTTGAATTTATAAGATAACCTGATTTCTATTTGCTTTTACGCAGAAGTCGGATTTCTGTCAAAGTAAATATGTACACATAGCTATCACCTATTCTTAAAAAGAATAAACCGTGGCATTTGGCATAGTCTGACATCAATTATTGTGCCTTGCACTGACCAAAGAAAATGGGTTTGTGGATTTACAAGGCAGTCAATGAATTGAACGGTTAAAGCCTTGTTAGATTCAAAATAAATACCTAATTAAACAACATAAAAGCACGAATAATATAAATCTTGAACGGTGTGTTTCATGTGTCGACGAAGATGGCGGAATAACTTTTTTGTATTGCAGCTGCAGAAGCATGAGCGTGACACAAAGCAGTAAGCATTGCCAACATAAAAACATGCTGCCACAGGTTCTTGGAAAAATCACTTTTCAGTCCTTTTTGTACAGACGTAAGAGTGGAAGCCATGCCTTAACTAAAATTCTAAGTCAAAATTCGTTTAATTGTTGTTGACTTTTGGTTAATAATTTTTTTAAAATTGTACTTCCTTGATTTAAATAATGGCGTGTGTAATTCCAAAATGTTGAGATTGTACTTTAATGCAGGGCAGCATTTCTTATACTAATTAAATGTAAAACTATACACAAATTTGGTAGGTAGGTACCTTTACCTTTTATGCAACTATAGCTAAATAATTTGTATTCATCTGTTTTTCTATGCTTGCGAAAACCCGACCGGAAACAATTTGTTACGCATTCACACAGAAAGAGCAAATGGTAAATAAAAAATATTCCACAACAATAACGGCCTCATCTATGTCACTTGTTATTAAATAAACAAAAATACCAACTCGAAAATTCGACGTGTTTTTTTACATCCGCTTCTTTGGATCCCATTTCTACTGTCACACGTCAGTCACTTGTAGAACGGGTAGGTAAGTATAAGTACCTAGTGTTTTTTGTGGATAAAAAAAAATATTCCATCCACCAGTTTTTAGTCCTTCTAGTCGGATTTTCCATAACACCTCGCATGTTATCAACTTGATATTCTATATGGATACCAAATTCAGTTGACACATTAAAGGCGTGGAGAATCCCTTCATCCCAATAAGTAAATCAGCCCTAATGGCAAAAATTATCCGTTGTACCTTGTGTCTGGTAGGGTTCCCGCAGGGTAAAGTCATATTATGATGTGTGTATGCTTGTGAGTTGAATTGTGCATGTTTATTAAGCCGAGCGGATTAAGGTCATCTCCCAGCGGAAGAAAACTGCGGATGAACGAAACCGTAATTTGCGGTTAATTGGAAATTCTGTAACCATTTGGTTTCTCTTTGCAGTTAAGCCGGGTTGATGAGAAGAATAGCTTTGATATTCCCCAATGAGTTGGGTCTACTTCCGACGACGTGTCTGTTGCCGAAACTTTTACGTGATGCTAACGCATTGAGGTAGGATGGGGATAAGTACTAAGTGGATACTCGAGCTAGGATATACCCGAATGCAAATAGAGATACAAAAACGTGTTTGTTGTGATGTGAAACGTGAAAGAGTGACGATTTGTTGAGTAATAGATTTATGTCAAAAGGTTAAAAAATGTAGGCGGTTCCTGTGAGTCGAGATGTATCTATGTATTCTATCGCAATCTTTACACTTGTGACTTGTCTTCAATTTTAGTAAGCATTATTTTTCTTATAGTACAAAAATGCAGCATATTAAAATTTAAAAATCTGTCGTACGTTCGCAAGGCTAGTTTCACAAATTCTTGACGGCTCTGCAACATTGAGACCTCGCTTACATTTGATATTTTCTTTTAGGTTTCTCTCCCAGCTATCTGTCAACATGATCGTAACTTTTTCTTGGGATAAATAACTGTGAGTCCCAGAAGTAAGTGGCAATAAAGTGCTTTGATTTGCTGACATAAATGCTCAATAAAACACGCACGTGTATATTAGTAAGAAATTGTTCCACAAAAATTTGCATTGCCAAAACGCAATTTTATCAAAATAGAGTTGCTATAATTATTTTTGTGCAAAGATACAAAATTGCAATAATTGCATTTCTAATAACATTTAACATCCAATCGAGGTCAGCATTTTAGAACCTCCTTAGAGCGATTGTAGCGGTCCTAGGCAATGTCCTCAAAGAAGTGTACATTTTCTGTATTTCTGGATGCGACAAGATATTTATGCTCAAGACTACGAAAATCCGTGTCTGCTTCCTTCCACGAATGCAATCAATCATCCAAAATAACTTAATTAAGAACATAGCAGAAACATGATTAATTTACATGGCCGTACAAAGCGTTTTTTTTTTAATCAAAACAAAAATATAAATGCAAATCATAAATCATGTAAGAGAGAAAAACATAACGTATTAGATCCACTGTTCAGAAATTAATTAATTTGTTATTACAAGGCGCAATATGGAATCCACAACTATACAAATACACATGCCAGTGGATGAACAGTACCTACTCTAAGGTACGCATTTTATTAATTGCAAAAACAAAAACGCTTTTCACATCCTTTTCAGCAGAACAAGTTGCTGTACTGACTGCGCAAAAACGTATCAAAAGAAAAAAAAAATTCACAGTACATTCTTGAAAAGTGTAGTTACCTTCATATAATGAAAATGATTTGTTATGGCTGCTACACATATACCTCGAATTTTTGCTTTTCCCTTTTCACCGGTAAACACTTTTAACCTAGTTTTCGTTTTTCCTTCAGCTTGTTACTTATCTGGGTTGCTATAAGCTTGGGAAAATTGTTGGAACAATATAGGAAACTTGTAACGGAAATTTAATATATTTCAGAAAGCAGGAAATTTATGATTTATTCTTTTCTTAATACTTTATTATGGGTATAGAAACTTTGGCTATGACTTAACATATATGATGGGGATTTTAAAATTATTTATGGTAGCTGGGTTAGGGATAGTTCACTGCAAGAGATAAACATGTGATTTGATATTACAACCGTATTGTGCACCCGCAAAGATGAATGTTTAAAATAAACATTTAAGTTGAAAGATCCGTTTATAAGTAAGGTTTTACCTGTTCCTATACCGCGTGTGAAATATGACATTTGTACACGTTATATGAACGCACATTTTTTTTGCTAACAATTGCTTTAAATTCAGATATAAGCTGCTTTAAAACAACGTGGAATGTACAAAAAGCTCCTCAGGACTTAAAACCACAGGTATAACTGCTAACAGTGAACAAAGAGCTGACCTCATTATAAAAAAAATTCTTCAATAATACAGTGAGACTATATTTTTGAAGGAAAGATCACTTTCGCAATATTGGTTGTTGTTCGCTGTTGATGTTTCGGTCGGATAGATGTTTTTTTTAAAATACGCAAGCGATCAAAATCCGATCCATTTGCATTCCGCAAATACCTTGAAAGACTAAAGACTTTGCTTGAAAGGTAGGGACCTACTAGAATTCATACTGGCATGACTTATACTCAAAAAAATATCTCTTGAAAGATCAATGTTAAGAGTGACCACTGACCTGTCACAAACACAGGTATTTGGGCTATTATGAATACCACTTCAACTTACATACACACACATGTAGATCCTGGGGAATGAGAAAATATTTCTTCCCTCTTACCCATCACCAGAAAACAATAGATTTATGGGATTTCCTAATGGAAACACTTTGTATTATTGTCAATCGAAACACGCATAAATGTAGATACGAAACAAGGACTATGGTCTGATTCGTTATAGATTTTAATTAAAACCGACCCGCATAGAACATTGGTGAGCATCATCACATATTATTATTATTCGTCGAGCATGCACTTTCGTATCCAAAACTGCTGACGATTTCGTCGAACCATAAATTATTAATTTCACAATTCCTATGAGTTAAGGCTATACATTGCACATCTATTCCATATTCTAAATCATTGTTTTGCTCTGACCAATGCCCAAACCTGCCTCTTCCTTGAAGGCCTCATGTGTTCTCAGCTTACCCAAAATCAATACTTAGTAATGAATCACGTCGTACCGAGAGGCGATCACCCCGACACTTGATAAATTATGATAGGCAATTGTTTGGAGAACCATAAACATAAGATTTTGAATTATGATGACACTGTAAGTGCCATAACACAATCTCCTAATGGTTTATTACCAATAATTTTTCTATCGTCGGTTAGAGATGGGCATAATGGGGCATGGGGACATTATCGACTGATGACCATAATAAAAGAGATGTTCAATGCCGGTGGTGCTTTTCTAGTCCTGTTCAGCTGCAACCGACCGACCGACGCAGGACTAAAATTGTTATGGCGATTATTTTCTTTCATTGTTTGAGATGAGTCTGGCTATTAGGTTTATTGATTTTGTGAATTCTCCATTATCGATTTAAATGTCGGCATCGGTATTATTTGGCTTTTTTCTGCCGAGCATAAGTTGTGGCGGTGGCTGGTGGGTAGGCATATGCTTGTACGTGAAGGGATTTTATATAAATATACTCGTATATTGAGCAACGACAATGCTGTGCATTCACTGTGAAGGATTTAGAGGATTTTCGGTATTGTTTAAAAAAGGAAGACTCGTACATGAATATGAATACTATGAAATTCATGGTGACTGCCTGTGCCAAATATAGAATTTGATAAATGGTGCAGGAGCTTACCTATACTGGATCATTTGTTACACAATTATGGGAGCGCAAATCGAAACAAAATGATATAGATAATTCCTTGGATTAATATATCACGAATAACAAATTAATGGGCACAATAGCAATAGTCTTTCCATTGACTCGACTTGACTCGACGAGGCTTTAAGCCTAGTACGGACCTGTTCCGGAACGAAATTTTCCGGTGGTCTCCAAATGGACAGCGAAACGTCTGCGAAAAGGCAGCGCAAAATAATTCGAGGAGAGTTCCATCAGTTGATACACAAGTAGCAGTGTTACCAGCACTGGCTATTTATATCTGATTTGGTTACTCGAACTTTTCGCTGGCTCCTTAAGATTGTCTTTTGAGATTTTTCCTAATTTACGCTATTTACTTTAAAGTTTGGCGATTTTTAGGCTCCTTAGAAATTCATTAAATGTATTCTTCTATTGCGAACGTACTCATTTCGTATAACTAATGTCGTTTTCGATGTGGCTTTTCAGATTTTGATCAGAGATCTCAGATTTCTGCTGATCTTGAGTTGGCCGCAAACAGATTTCTTTTTTCACTTGCACTGGAAGTCCATTTTAAATGATTTTCATACATTTATACAAACCCATTTCGAAATAATTTAATATAATAAACTCGTTTCTATAGGCGTTTCTTTTTCTAAAGTTTTTCACATTGAGAAATGGAAACTAGAAAAGTCTCTCAATGAGCATGTGCCGCGTTGTATTTATTTCAATTTAATATTGTCGTCTTTAAAAACAATATCAGAATAAATAACCCCAAAGAATTGCAAAAAATGCTCACATTTAATCTTTATAATTATTTCAATTTGTCTTATTTGGGCTCCAAGATTTATCATATTTGGATCCATACCTCTTATAAAAGCTGGTAACACTGCAGTACAGATGTCAAATTTTCGCAAGCAAATAATAGGTTTGTTCCCTTACTTTTAAATCTTACGAATTTGTACTAATTTGTACGAATTTTACTCAATGTCGTTCCTTAACTCGAAAAATTCGCAAAAGAGAGCGTCATCGAGAGAGCAAGCTATTACCCCTCCACTGAGAATCTTACGAGTTTTTACTCAACAAATTTCTTGGTGTAGAATTGAAAAAACTGTCAGTCACCTTTCAATGAACAGCTGATTTGAAATTTGTTGTCCTATTTGACATATGAGTACATTTGTGTTGATTTCTTGCGTATTAAAATGGTATCAACAGGAGGCAAAATAAAATTAATTATTATCCTTGTCCTTTCTTACTTCTTACTTGCTGTGAGGAGTAAGAAAGGACAATCGTCTCCACGAAATTTTTAATGCCGTGTCGCTTTTTCCTTTCATGCTTGTAGTTCAATCAGTACAAACTCTTCCATATACTCGGAAGCATGTAGAAGAAGTTTAATTAATTACGAATTATTTTCATCGTTAGGTAGATGAATAAACTAATTTTGTTAGTTAATTAGCCAAGTCTTCAAGTTTATACGATATTTTAACGAATTTTCGTCAAACTTTTTTGAATTTTTGAATTATGTATCTGTCATTTTTCGCAGTTTACTACAAAAGCGTTCCCTAACTTTTTCGTAAGTGTCTCTCTCCGTGAGAGAATTTATCCCCACCACTGCCATTTTGACAGTCTTTTCCATTTTACTACAAAAGTAAAGGAACAGACCTAATCAGGGTTGCCATTTCAAATCCGTTCTTCCAGTCAGATTTGACTGGAAAAAAAGCAGTCAAAAAACTGGAATTCAGTCAAATAAAACAGTCAAAGAATTTTAAACACAAATCCAGCTAAAAATCCAGCTAAGATAAAAAAAATTGTTTTATTCAATAAAAATAACACAGAATCCATTTCCTTTCATATATGTACATTAAAGGGTAGGTAATTAAGTATAAGAAAATAAAAATTGTTTTTATAAAAAAACAAAGAATTGTAAATATACACACAAGTCTTAAAATTCATTCTAATAAGTAGTACATTGCAAAACAAAATCATAAATAAACTTTGAAATTTGAATCCAGCTAAAAAAACCAGCCGGCTGGATTTCAAAAAATCTTCCAGCTAAATTCATTTCAATCCAGTCAGATCTGACTGGAAAACAGTCAAAATGGCAACGCTGGACCTAATGTCCCGGACAATACACGTGTGCGAAAAGAGAGTGGATAATCGTACCAAAAGCAATCTACTGCAATCTACAACTGTCTACAACTACCTACTTTTCCGCCATCATTTCGCTGCAGCTGCGTACTGCAAAACGAAAAGGAGAGCGAAATTGTTCGTTCGATTTAGTTGTGCCATTTTTGTATTGGATTTACGAGGCTTTAAGTTAAATTGTATGTACAAAAAATTCAATAAAAGCAAATTTTAAATGCAGAAAGTAATGTCGTTTTCCATTGGGACCACCAAAAATCTTTTTCAGATCTCAGATTTCTCGCGGCTCATGGAACACGCAACGAAATTGATCTGCTTTTGTGAATGGATTAGTGCGTATTTGACAGCAATATCAGCTGTTCAAATTGCATTTGCTTTTGCAAAAATCAGCTATGGATATCGACTTGAAAAATGTTTCCCCTGTTGTAGACACAAATGGAATAGTTTCGGTGATTCGTAGTTTCCAGATGATGAGGAAGATAATAAAGATAATAATTCCTCCAACATTATATCAATTGCTTTTTATGTATTTCTTTATTTTGCTTTTCACCAAACTTTGCGCATTTGTTTTCAAAGCTAACTTCTTTCAATGACGTGAAACAGCTGTGGGTATTTGTGGCAGTATGTGTAAATCTGAAAAATTATCGAGATCTGCAAAAAGTGTTCCGAATCGAAAAAAAGATTGATTTTTTTCCCAATGGAACGCGAAAAGTGATTTAGATCAAAAAAAAGATTGATTTTTTGTCCAAATGGAAAACCACATAAGGCTACCTGTGTAAATAGCAGTATTATTTGCAACAGATGCACTGCAGCAACAATAAATTTAAATTCTATTCTGAACGTGATTATGACTTCTTACTAATAATAATAATAATAAAAAAATAATCATTTTCCGGTATTAACAGGAAACGTGATAATTAAAAATATTTTTATTAATGGTGCGGCAACCATCATTCTAACGCATTTTTTTCTATTTTTTTTCTCATTTTTGAAATGTCAATTGGCGCTGCTGGTATTAAGTACAAACCATCCTTCAATCCGCGATGGACTCCCCTTACTATTGTCGTTGCTTATACCACTTCATAAACACTCTAGGTACAACAAAACAAGAAATGTGAGAGCAAATAACGAATAAACAAACAAACAGGCTGAAAATACTCATTTATTTATTCACTTGGAAAAATATTGGAAGTCATGTTAATTGGAATTTTCATTTTTCATGCTAGATTTGCAATTGAAATGCGCGCATATCCGCCCCTCGTGGCATCGATCGGGCGCTTGTACTGCGTTGTTCGCTGTTCGTATTGCTTAATGTTTGCGTAAATGGGAATGCCAATATTCGAAGCAATTTATTTGTTTTCAATTGTTTTAACAATATTCTCGGTATTTTTTTTCACTTCCATTCCATTCCATGCAAATAAACTGGCCAAGTCCTGGCGTGTAACATATTGCGGCGTAGCATAATTGTTTGAGGCAAAATTTTGTTGTTAACGTTATTGACCCTTGCAGCTTGTTTTAATTGGTTGGAACATTTAACAACAACTCATTACAATTGTCAGCCTTTGTGTTAGTGTGTGCAAATAAGTTTTGCTGTTCAATTGTGCAGTTTGCTTGGTTCTAGAATTTTCCTGTTTTCTGTGTTACGTCTACATTTACGATTTGAATATTCATATAAATATTTTGATTTATTATTTATTCCTTTGGCAATCGAGGTCAACTTCGCCTTAGGTTCTGTGGCCTACTATGAACTGGACGTAAACAATATTTCACGTACCTTTTCACATATAACTTTCCGCTAATAGGATCTCGCCAGATGAGAATTTTTTTGGTCAAGCACACAGCAAAATTTGCCAAGCGAATACCTTCATATAATAAAATTACCTACGCATATACTTTCCCATCAAAGCAGATATGTGTACACAAATCAGCCTTTGAATGGGGTTGCGGCAAATCCTAATCATTTATGTATATGCATTTAGCAGACACGAGTAGTCGTAATCGCACTTGTACTCGTACTCGTATCTGTTCATTTCGCTTCGCTCGTTTAATCGACATGCACAATTTAAATATCACTGCTTGCAACCCTCTTGAAAACTAATTAATTTTCAATTGAAATTCCGCTTGCGCAAATTAAATCCATGATTTTATATTGTAGTACTGCTCTTCCTGTGAACGGACAGAATGGAACAGGAAAAAAGAAAACAAAAATCGAACGGAATTGAATGATGAATCCATTATCGAAGCAAGAAATTCATTGGCGCTGCTCAAGCCTCTGCCAAAAGAATGTGTATTATCCAAAAATGCACACAAATTGTGCAATATCCTGTAAGGATGCAATGCTATGTGCTGACCACCGACACAATCTGACGGGGGGCTACCTTCCGTATAGGATACGAGTATACTCGTAGCTTACTCAGGGCTAGTGGCTGTTTAACTTATTACATCCCCTCAACTGCAATTTCAAATTGGCCCTTGATATTCATGAATCGGTAGCTTTTCTACTTGATTACATTTTTGCCCAGGCAATGGCACTGTGCTTCTGACAATTGGCACTCCCCACAACAATGAATTTAGCAAGGTTTCATCTCGATTTGTATATGGCTTTTATGTTATGTTCGGTTGGTGTGTGATGTGGCGCTTTACAACAAAGCAGTACATAACACATCAGTGTAAACGTTTGGTAACGAATCATTGGGTCATGAGGATGATATACTTTCGATTTGTACCGCTCCTGAGGGGACCACGATTGCCCTACCTAATGCATTCGAATGGAAATGTGATAATGAAATTTAAGGCAACACTCACTCCTGAAATATGCGTCGAATAACATTTCGTCTGTGACTTTACAGAGCCAAGTTGCTCATCCCAAATATTTAATAAATGTAAGCTAGGTACTTTGAAAACTGATGCGGAAATTGATCTCTGTTGCATTTTTATCTCATTGTTTTCTGCCAGGAAGCTTTAAATTTTTGGGTTTGTTTATGCACCTCGTAATAAAACCTCGTCCGGATTGCCCTCGTTGGAACTCGGTTATGAGAATCGTGCCGTTTCAGCATGAAATGGTGGAAGTAAAATACTCTGCAGTCGGTAATCCCAACGTGCGTTGTTTGCGTTGTGTGTATTTGTATGGTAGAAATAATAAAATGTGTACTCAAGTATATGGGTTTCGTCGGACTTTTCAGCACGCTCCAATTTATTTGGCTTCAAAAAGTCGTTACACTTTCACGAGCCATTAGGATTTTTGGTAAATAATTCACGAGAAAATCACTCGGTGATGGAACTGACGCTTTGCAATGTACTCTCTTAGGGTTTTAGCTGATAGGATGGAGTGTAAAAAGAGGGTGGGTGCTTGCTGCTCACACTAGGTGTATAGCAAACTTGTTAACTAAGTAATTAATTGAAAAGGATAACGAAATGTGAAAATGTGCAATTCACAAATGGTTTGCGTTTGAATGAAAACGTTTCATTGTTAATCATTCCAGTTTCAGTTCTTACTAGAGACAACCATTACTTCAATTTGGAATTTTACGCTCCTGTTAATCCCTATACATCGACCTCACTTTTCGTTAGAAGTTCCGCTTTGAACAGTCGGATGACGGTTTGAAAGCCAAAAGTAACATCAACAACACATTGGCGTAGTGAGCCAAAGCGTTTTTGAGGAAAGATATGGTTTTATAATTCAGTCTTATAAGTTTGGGGCGTTTCAGTCGGTATGTATGTATGAAGAGAAGGAATGGAAGGAATGGAAGGAAATGCAGTAATCGTAAAAGTTTGATGCCATCGAGTTGCGCATATGATTGCAACTAATGCCACTCTGTCTGTGCGCACAGAAGATTTTCAATGGTGGTTGGCTTGGAGTCAATTTATTAGGGCATTTATATTTGAGCTACACAAGTTCCTAGCTTTGTTAGGAAATCCATAAATAGATGTGTATGTTTAATCTAAAATCTAAATCAACTGAAAGAGAAACGAGTCTATTTAGACTTACTAGACTAGAATTTCAAACGTCCTAATTTTAAAATTAATAGACACTCGATGCACACTCAGAGGTACCTACGACTGTCACCGAAATGAAACACCAATGTGGACAGTTGGTAGATTTATTATAAAGGGACACAAACTTCAAAACTGTGGCTATAAGCAAAAGGTCTATCGAAAGTCCATTGCAATGGACTGTAAAGGTTTTATTACTATCTTAAGTATTTTTTGGTTTTATCGGAGTGAAAAACAGCCTGTGTTGATATTTCACGGTTTTAACATTTGTTTTTAATTGACTTCAATCCATTCATACTTCAAATAATACAATCTTCAAAACAATGAATAAACTTTTTGAAAACAATAAAATACAGAAATAAAAGGAAAAGCAGAAAAATAATTAACAAGTAGGAGCTAATAAGGTAGTATAACTGAGTGTTTAAGAAAAGGGAACAATTTGACTTGATTACTGTTTACTGCTGCTGGCTTGACAAAGGTCGGTGTTAGCTATATCCTACAAACTGAATCGTTGATATGATCGGCGATGAAGTCCTGGACTTCAAAGATAGTAATTTATTTGATCTCAAAGTATTCCTTTAGTTTTCAAGCTAAAGTCACTAGAAACAAAATCCCATATACTCGAATAGAACACACACAATATTGGTTAACCACGATTCATGTTTGCAGTGAACAATTTAGCAACTCAATTGCTAGAAAATATTTCTCCATCTCTGTGTTTTACTTGGTTACTAACTGCAGTAACTTATCCACCATTTGCTTGACAATACTGAACTCAACTTTCACATGGTTTGCATATTTGCAAATTGTTAGGTTTTGCTTTGTGAAAATAGACGGGTACGGGTCCAGGTCCGATGTATACATTGTTTTCCATCCGCGTTTTAGATGCGAAAGGGCAAAAGTTTTGAAAAAAAAAGAAATTACAAAACTACCACTACAATGGCGTAGACATAAAACTCAAAATAAACCCGTAAGTGAACATTTTAAAGTATATTTACAAAAGTAGTTACATAGACCGAAACGACTGCAGTAACTTCATGGCATCCTTGGTATGCTAGAGGCTACGCGAGGCTTCGTAGCGTATTCACACAAACATACAATGCAGAGGTGGAAATGCTAAAAGTTTTATTGTAACGTTTTATTTTCCCGTTTCTGTATTGTTTGCTCCCGCTCCATTCAAGTTTGTTCTTTTTTTTTCCGTTCGTTTGTTATCCCATCGGACAAGGGTACCACGCAAAGGAGCACACAAGTATAGAAACATCTAAAAACTTTAAATTGCCCATTGGCGTAGTTCAAGTCTGAAACACTAATGTAATTATTGTCGTTTTTCCGTTAGGACACTTCTGGCGAACTACAACGAATATAGGTATCATGAAATGTTATACTTACTTTATACTTTTTTTATGCAAGCTATAATAGCTTTGAGAACACATAAAATATATACATATCTATGTAAAATTATTTGGTTTAGAAGCTTGAATTTCAAAAGTATTGCATATTAATTGCAATTTTGCTTGCAGCTTTGTGCAGTAGTGGAGACTCATCAAAAATGTCAATTTAAATGCTGCCGTATCAACATTCCGACCAGTGACAAATCGAACTGAGACCCCCAACTCGCAATCCTCTTGCCGCTGGCCCCTCAGTTTTGTTTCAAATTCCCATTTTGCATTCCTATTGGTGTTATATCTATTGAGAAAAAAAAAGCTACCAACCGCGGCAACCGTGGGGAAATGGGAAAGAGTTCGGGAATACCACATTTTTACATTACTGAATGCCATTGGTCTTTTAAAGGCGAATAATTTGATTTTTATGTTTAATAAAACTATCTAAAAGAGATGTTTTATATACTAGAAACATATTAGCCCAAACATGGTTGAGTATTTTTCGCTTTTGGATATCACTTCGATTTCGTGTGTAAATTCTTGTTAAATAATGAAGAAAATTTCCTCAAAATGTTTTTATTTTCCTTCAAACAATCTACATTGTTAATTTTTCGTGAATATTTAAAGTAAATGTACCCACACTTATTCGTAAAACAAATTTTATTCACACGTAACGAACAATTTCAAATTTAACGGATAAAATTCTACGAATGCTGCAAGCCACTTTGCCCAAAGCGGAAGTGCCATATGCAAGGTGCGACTGTGTTGGTGAGCCGGAATTTTTGAAGTTACGTGACATTTGTCAATACGAATTTCAAAGCAAGTAGGTAATCGGCCGAAGTTGGTGGTCTCAGTGTTGTCTCTGACTTAGACCTTTAGCTGTACCGTGAGACATTCTTGAAGCGAAACTTACAAGCCAAATTCATGGAACTATAATCGAACATGCTACTGATTTCACCATTATATCTGTTAACGAGGACGAGGAACACGAGAACGATTAAGATGGGTACATAACAAAGCACTTGACCCATGAGTCTTTAAGTCCAACTCCAACTTTATTCCTTTTATATAAATGATCTGCTTAGAATGGCTTTAATGTCAATACGTCATCATCAACAGTGTTGCCTTAGTTTCAAAAAGGAAAATACTAGATTGAAAGAAAAAAAATGCAAGAATGAATGGAGCTACAAAATAAAATATGTTTCCATCAATTTTTTTTTAAATATTTATCTAGTAATAGTATTTTGTCTTTTGTACTATACATTCATCTAAATGTATTTTTCCTGACTACCTGTAGGTATAATATAGAATAAAACTCACTCTGTAGTAAGGAATTTCGTGCCTAAAAATAACTGAGAAAATAATAAAAGATCAAAAACGTGTTTTTGAAACAAAGAATTTATAGTACGAATTCCACTTTCAATTCGTGGAATCTAATCTAAAGCTTCGATGCGCTGTTATCAGCTTAATGTACACGAATGACCAAAATTGTAGTAAAAAAAAGGGCAAAAATCGAAACACACAAAAAATATTAGAAAATGCTAAAAAACATTTGCCGTATATCTTTTGTAAAAAAATTATTTCGAGCCTTCGAAAATCTAGATCTAGCATAAAAATGCCGGAATGGCATTACTAATAATCATAATTGTTATGTCCCACTTCTCCATTGCAATGGTCTATTATGGGAAAGGATACTTAACCTCACAACTTTTTTGTAAAATTTTTGCTGAGTTCTTCTGTGTATTTTGTGTGAGGGAACAACAAAAACCCTTCCGTTTTTCGCACTATGTACCACTAACCACTACCATTAATTAATCTCCAGACACTGTTATGCTTTGTGAGATTTAATTTTTGACAGTAAAATTTGCTTATACCTTCGAAACCCTTTACAAAACATTTCTTGTTTACAAACGCTTTGGTTGGAATTGTAGTCATTTCGAACTCCGTTTCTTAGTCATTAGGCCTGCTTTTTTGAGCTTCGATCTCAGCAAAGCAAAGTAAAGTAGGATTTTTAGCACGCAATTACAACAACTGCGCTCGACTTGACACTTCGAGACTCGCGGTAGTTGTTGTAATAAGTGTGCTGAAAATCCTACTTTACTTTGCTTTGCTGAGATCAAAGCTAAAACAAGTAAAAGTGTTATCATCGGCCTGGCCGATGCTTTGATACCCTCCACTGCATACAAGTCATGCAAAATACCAGAACTACTTGACCGACATAGCCCATTTTTAATACCAACCTAACGACGATAAAAAGAAGCCCTTTCACCAAATTTCATTCGCCTATGTCAGTTGCATTGGACGCTATCGTGCTTTCAACAGACAGACAGACAGACAGACAGACAGACAGACAGACAGACAGACAGACAGACAGACAGACAGACAGACAGACAGACAGACAGACGGACATGGCTAAATCGATTCAGAATGTGATCCTGATTCAGAATATATATACTTTATGAGGTCTCCGGTGACTCCTTCTTGGCGTTACAAATATATTTGCAAAGTGAATATACCTTCCTCTGGAGGGTATAAAAAACACGACTATTATTAGAATCCGCATGTGCTTCTATTTTAGCTTTGGCAGTCAATTATCTTTGTTTATATCAGGAAGTAAATCTTTCAGTTTATCGCCATTGAACGTGTGCTTACCGTTTGCGCCTATTTATGGACACCAAGCCACCATTTGTATAATGGAGCGGGTTCTGCCGGCCTTTTCACCTCGTCTAATATGTTCATTTAAGGAGGCCGTACTATTTCCCTAAATTATAAACCAACTGTCGGAAAGAATACTTTGGCATTCAACTTCATGTTCAGGTAAATTCGAAACACGAAAAGTAACACTAACTACCTATCACTTAAATTGACTGCCATCCCCATACTCAAAGAGCTGCAATCTTCTTCTTCTGTATCAAAAAAGGTCGAACGAGCAAAAGTTATAACCAAGCTCAGAATGTGTTCTTCTCCACCTGATGGTCAACGGATGCTTTTTACCTTTCCGGTTAACGCCTTTTATGCTACGGAAACATTTAAAAAATGGCTTCACTCTCTAAAGACATAGCTGACTATTCAAATCAAAAAACATTGCTGGCGAAAATCCCCTCCTTCACAAGATTAAAATAAAAAAAAAACATGCCATTCACAACGTACCGCTGTGGTCATGATTCGTAGATAAATAATACATAAATACAATGACTGATTTTGTCAAATTGCTCCACCGACCGCAAAAGCGCTGCTTTTATGGTTTCCCAAAGTACGCAGTTAGAAGTCAGCTTTAAGACTTTACGATTGCTCATAAAACGTAAAACCGAATATCCAATAACATTGCAGACCACGCTGTTTTTGGTTTTTATGTTTTATTAACCCCGCAAAAGAAAACATACTGATTGACTGATTGTTGGTTGAAAAAGGGTTACGGCAACGGATATACCCACCTTTTTCAAATCGCAAAACGCTCTATTCTCCACATTCAAGAGATTTTCTCTCGAAATTATCCGCATGCCTAAGCTGAATTGCCGTACATACCGAAAAAAGGTAAATTTATCATCTCCGACCTACCATTGAGTTTCGGAAAATTTAAGAAAAAAAAAGTCTACTTTCTATTTGGCAAATGTTCATTGTTACGACGGCGCTGGGAGTGAATGTTAAATTTCCCAAAAGGATTATTCAGCTCTTCGGGTAGTAGGTAGGCCAATAAACATCAAACAAATAACAACCGACAAAATATAACCTCTATTATGAATGGGTTGCTCTCTATTTTTCTTCGAAATAATAATTCGGGTCATTTATCTTCGTTTTGAGTTGCCGAAAAGTTTGTTGTCACTGTAACTGTTGATTTTAATTTTTGTTCATGTTGATATGTAATGTAATTAGAAAACTTTAGAAGTACCTAACTCATACTATAAATGTTAAGTGTAGTGCCTACTGCCGGCTTGCTGTGCCATTTTGAAATAGGTCTAAAAAGGGTTCACCAAAAGTTTGTTTCCAAATCGAGAATGTGTCGCATTAAATTTTCATCCGCTTTATGATTAATGTGCTTGCGCGTCGTGAAGTTTCTCTGCAGAATAAGAATTTGATTATAATTTTTCTGATTAATTAAATGCCGATTTGGAATGAAATCTGACTCTGTTAGGGTCCAGTAATTAGAGAAAAGCACAAGATCCAGGTTATATTAAAATGTCTTCTGGACTTGATTTGTCCGACTCGCATTTGTGTGAGAAATTTTCAGCAGATATACCTAAACGTTTCATTGGGCAGTGATATTATAAGTAATCCCTGTCACGTGACCTAGCAGTTTCGGCAGGAACGACAATTACATGATTTCTATACCATCCGCATGCAGCAGAGACACAAATTACACAATACCGTTTTATTTATTAAGAAAATCTGAGCAAAACACGAGGCTGTTCGTAATCTTAATGTCTGCATCGTATAACCTAAGTGAAACAGGAAGAACAAATTCGAGTGGATGAATTGTCACCATAATGGTAATATATGGGACACGTGTAGGATGTTGTGTAATGTATGAATGTAAAAGCGACGTTCATTTCGGTACATTTTATTTTTACATTATTCATTGTGCTTCGTTGAGTGCCGTAAGCCGTACCATAATGACGCACAGAGAAGCGGGAAATTGAAATGTTGTCCTTCAGCGAAACGAAAAAGAAAAGCCAACAAAACTAAAGGCCTACTAATATTTATCGAATACAAGAACAAAATGTATGTGCAAGTGGGAGTTATGTAAATTGTGTTAATGGAATTTGTTCCAGATGATTGGCACTGGGACTTAATTTTGTTTAATCCCTAGAAAATTTGCATTCCTTTATGTAGTTTCATTTTTTTTTAGGAAGTCGTGACCCACTTTCGAATGTTCCCATTAAATTAAATATTTAAATACGTTTCGCGGGCATGGCACTCTTATCCCTCATGGATTTCCGTAGAACGGAAAAAAAATCATACAGACGCGGGGGGATTTGTAAACTTCTTGCAACAAAACTAAATGTGATGTGACATATTGTGTGAGTCAAAAAACGATAATATTTCCCTGGGAATGCGCTTGTATGATGCGTATATTTTAAATTGAAAGACTTAAAGATGTTCCCTTACGAAGTGCATACAGCATATAGTGCATCAGAGCGTGTAAACTACACTCAAGCCATACAAAAATATCGACCATGAGGGAGACAACTTTTCATCGAAAACTATAATGAGCGACGAGGCCCCTTTAACCGTTCCAGACTAGGTAATCTTTGTGAGGTTTTCTGAAGTCACGAGTCTTTGTCAGCAAGCCTCAGACTCTCGAAGCTGTCAAAGAAAATATATGTCAAGAGGCGAGGACCTACAGCCAGAAGTTCAGGTAAGAGTGGTGAAAAATTTCATAAATCGGGCCCGAATGGTCACCAATTTTAGCGGCGGCCACTTAGCCGATATCATTTTTTCGTCTTAGTCAAAAAAAAAACCGACATAAAAACCAACGTTATGTTGTCAAGCAACAATGGCGAACTAATAAATCAATCCTATTGTTCAGGTGGAGGTTCAAATTTATCACTCTGCTGTAAGTTTCGGCAAATTTTCGGTAGCATCAATTTAAAGTATACCAGGTATAAAAATATATCATGGATACCCTAATACAAACTTATTTCGAAATTATTATACTACTTGAAACAGAGTGTGATTACAAACACACAAAACCATTTCTACACTCTCTCTCAGACTGTTCGTTCATCGAACTCCAGTTAAAACTTTAAGAAGGTACATCAGGCTACAGAATTGTAATGAACACACACACCGTTCGTGCTTTCAGACTTTTGAAAATGTATCCAAAGAAAAACTTTTGTATAGCATAAAAATGCCAAAGAATTTTCAACATTGACTTTATGTATCTCGTTCAATCATATATGCAATATTCTCCCTCACCTGACTTTGACAACATATTTTTTATTTCTTTGACTTTGTGTCGCTTTTATTTTGTAGTCAGAAAATTTACATTTTTCCAGCATAAACATTTGTACAAAATGAAAAAAGAAACACATTTCAATCGATCAAGTTTTTCTAACTTTTGACAAGTAGGTATTTTATTCACATACTCGCAATGGAATACCTGCAACCATTAGCGTAATTGACTGTTGCATTTAGACGAAGATGAAGATCTATGACTTCTCGAATTGCTGCACACGCATCTGCCACTTAATTATGTACATTCATTTATACAAACAATTTGCTAAAATGTTTGGCAGGTTTCACAAAAAAACTAAAAAACGCATTCCCTAAAATTTCAAAGTATTAGAACAGAAAATGCGTCGCATGTCACAAACCTCGACTCCGACAAATGGCGCTAGTTGCGTTTAAAAGAAATACAACAATGTGATTCATTATCTTTCCATCCATATTAAGATATATTTAAAAATTTTAACATTTTGAATAACAAACAACTAAGGTATTGGAATTGATATCGTTCTAGTTAAAAATACTCTTGGGCAAATTATTTTAGCCAAAGCAAGTTTCAAGAACAAAAAACCTTGCATTGAAAATTAGCAAAGAAATTAAATATTTCATAGGTAGGCAAATGAATTAAAATAACACCCTAGCTTCTCACATGTAGCTACCCCTTAGGGTGACACTATTACCATTGATGTTATTTTTTCTCCTATTTCTTTTCCTTTTTGACAATATTGTTTCATTTTTTTTTCGTAATTTTTGTCGGTGAAAAAAACTCTATCTTCGGGCGCACCAAAGTGGAAACTTTTTCAATTTCTACGAAAAGTACTTATTTACTTCCTTCCTTTGCTATATTTAACGATATTCGTTTTTGTTCAGATGTCGAAACCGAAACATTCTATAGTGAAAGTGGAATTAATAGGGAATTGGGAAAATTGGGGAAAATGTGAGAAATTTGCGGAGACGCTTTGAAGAGTTAAGCCCGGAATGGTAAACAATGTAAATGGGAGAAGTATAAAGTTAGCTGATAGAAAGTTACTTTTGTCCGGAAAAAAAGTTCTTTGGTTATGGAAATGAAAGGAAAAAAGTATCAACACCTACATCATGGATAAAACTCATTGTGGACTGAAGCATTACTTTCTGGACTTTAAACTTTGCAGTATAAACTGACCCGAACGTCAGATATCATGCCAAAAGTTTGACGTAATGCATAAAATCTTAAGCTTCCGTAATACAAAAGCACCCCCATCTTTAATTGTTAATGCATCGTTTGTTGGACATATATGCGGCTATGCATGTATATGTTTGGATATTGAGTACACATTGCGCATACAATGTTCCGTAATTTGTCGGAAATTAATGACCATTGTCTCCTCTGTCAGTATGTGTGTATTGTCAGTGGCACAACCTACAAGCGCCCAAAATTCAAACCGAACCTTCCATTTGTCTGTTACGACGGATACATATTTCCTCTATCCACAAATGGTTGCCAAAGCAGACTGCACTTGACTTTGATTTATGTTGTTTCGATTACAAGAGCAATCATTCCATGAGCACTCTTACTCAATTTGCCGAACAACAGAATACTGCCTTCAACTTAAGGAATTATGATTTATATGCATTCGCAGTTGATTTGTGTTTCAATTGCCTCAGTCCGGTTAACAGTAATGGATAGGAACTCAACTAATGGAGACATCTGTTAATGACGGTGTTTAAAGTTTGAATCGTATTGAGTTTAAAAGTGAATCTCGATAACGACTTTCAAAACATTTGCGTACTGGCGGGCTTTTTTTTAACAGAATATAACACAAGTTTCCATCAGGACATGAATATGTTGAGAGATAGCGATTTTTGGATCTTCTGGTGTGTATATTTGAAACACGAATGACTAACCCCCGTATTAATAAACAAATGTGCACTAGTAAGTTAGAAAGTAGACATCAGATAGCTTACAACAATTTGACGTAACTGCTGAGTAACGAGTTGATAACTTTTACGCAGCGTTTATTAATACGGGGGTAAATTAACACATCAAGCCGGTCGAAGCCATCAGTAGAACATTTAAATGGCAATGTGGTTTAGTTTTATGCGACACGTTTGATTTCCAAAACGCTTCCTTTTTTTGTAGCTTTTGTCGTAATTAGACTTGTTTCGAGACAGCTCAAACGCATATATCCTGTGGTGTGAACTGTCCGTCTACTCGAGATATTGCGATGATGATTGCGGCGGTTTAGTTTCTGACATACTATTATACAGTCTATTATCAATAAATATAGACTACACTTTGTCTTTGATGTGGCAAGCAAATCTATCCAACCGAAGTTCTGGGGTTGTGGCTTTGGTGATTTGTGATGATTGACACACAAAACGTGGGAACGACGTCAGTATTAACACACGTGTATTATTCACTAAACTGCTTGTTGTATTAAATGCGGTACTTAATATTATTGTGCTGGGCTTGTCATTTAGATATTCGTCACCAAAAAGTAACCAAGCGTGCACTTGATATTTCTATATTATTTATACTTTCATTATTGAAAACTGAAGTCCGCCTTCATGGAGCAATTCCAACTGACTGTGAAAAAACAACAAGTGCAACATTCAAGGATAGGAATGTGTAGGAGGGGATAGGATGGGTATGTGAGTTTCACAATTGCGTGGACAGGAGAGAGAGTTGAGTGATCCTCCGTTTGGTTGCCTTACAATTTGTTCAAACTTCTTTGTGAGGTTATGAACTTTCGCAATCGAGACAACCACTAAAACAAATAAAACAAAAATCACTTTGGTTTTTATTTAAAAAGGGCTACCCAATTTGCCCAATTTTCTGTACAGATAGCCACCTTTCATAAATACCACGAAACTGCGTAGGGATCCTTCAAAAAAATACCCATCGGTTCCAATATTCCATTAACAGACCTACAAGCAAGAACAAAACACACCTATTTACTCATAATACAGTACCAAATCCATAATTCAAAGTAATCCTAAGCTTTCCCTACTTAACACGAAAGCAATATCCTTTTAAAAAGGCTTATAATGAGAAACCATTTCGATAGCGCACTCAATTTATTCAGGACTTATTTCTTTTTCATTTGTGTGTTACACACTTTTATAGGCTATACAGTTTTAACGACCCGAATTGAGTTGAGCGATAGTGTTTGAGGCAAAACAGGGCCTTTTACTTCTGCCTGGCTTAAAGGTGACTGTAATTGCTAACTTCTGAGTTGCATCACCGAATTGTCATAATACATGCAATTTAGGAAACTGAAATACAGCATCCCAAGCCAACTGTTTTAATCGTACAAAATTATTTTATTATACTGCATTGAACTTGAATGCAATTTCAAGCATGCAACCACTAGCGCGACTTTTTTTTTCCCTTCCTCCGCCCGCAGGGAAATGACCTGCATGGGGTGCACATGCACACAAAGGAAACAAACAAAACCAACATCCCCTCGTTTTAAAACCAACAAGCCTTCATTTTAATTAAATATCTTAAAAACTAAAAACAAAAGTGTGAAAATTCAACGCCAGATGGATAAACCGCGAATTCGAATGGGTGGAGTGGGACAGTTGCGGTAAACCTTTATTGGCGAGCGTTTTTTTTCCTTTTTTTTTCTCGCGATTAACATAATTTCCCCCATTTGTATGTTTGAACTTTTTTCTGTGGCAGTTTGTTTATATTTCTGCGAAGTTTTCAATCCTCTTTCGAATTGTTTATTCCTTTGCCTTTATCGGGATTACGTTTCTCGATACATATAGCAAACAATTCGCGCTTAATTGACAGTTCACCCCTCCAGACAGTGCGGCTATTGACGTTTAATTCTATTATTGGAGTCGGATTGCAAGGCTAAAATCCTTCCAATTAAGCTCTAAGAGTAAGGGAATCGGATCAACTAATAGGAGAAATGTTTCAGATATTTGCGATGACTAACTACACAAAAAAAGGAAAACGATTTTGCCTTCCTTTGGGTTGTTTGCATGAGGTGGATTTTCGAAGTAGGAAAAAATAAACAAAACGGGGGAAAATCAATATAGGGTTTTGAAGATTGAAGCGGCTACGTGGTTGATGGCAGACCCGCAAATGTATTGAAAGAGTGTACCGGGTCATGGGCAAACACTTAAACACTGAGGATTTATTTTATATTTTCAGATGTGGTCTATGCAAGGAACGAGAAACCGCTTTTGTAGGGTAACAAAATGGCTCGTTAGCTAACGATTATCTAACACTTTGTGGCCCGACAATGCCTACATAACTGTTTTCGAACCGAACATCACTCAAAAGTGAAAGCCCGTTAAAAGCGCCATGGAAATTGTAACGATACCTATATGAAAATGTTGGAAAATGACTTAAACACGTTGCTGCTAATGATTTTTAGTAGGTGCTCAAAATTTGGCTTCACTCGTGCCGTGTGAAAAATGCTCAAGGCATAATTGGTCTTATTTAAAAAAAATGCGGCAGAGCCTTCTACGTATTTCCTAAGTCCAATCACCATCTCCAACTTATTTTTAAGAGCTTTGGAATGGCAAATATTGTATTGGAAATATAATTTAGAGCTCAACTTCTTGTTCAACTTGGAAGTCTAACCAGCTTATCGTGAAGTTTTTTCTGCGAAGACAGGTACACGCTAGTTGGAACCATTCAATATTCACTTTGTTAGAAGAAACTCTTATTGGAGACGGTTTAAGATATCGAAGGCGCTTTGGATACTGTGATTTACTCCTGAAGCTAAAAGTCGGAAACTGACTGCGTGTATGTATTTTGCAAAATTAACTTAGGGTCAGGTAGATTCTAGCCGAGTTGGGTAGTTATAAACTAACTAAACTAACTGAACTAAAAGGTTAGTGTATCAGAGCTAAATGCCTTAAAGAGAAGTTCTACCGCCACTACTTTGGATCTTTATAGTAAATGTACGAAGTGCTTCATCCTGAGTACTAGTGGAATGTGCGACAAATCCTATTATGATCACGCCTTTCAGGTTAAATATAACCGCTTACTGGATGACACCCGCGCAATTCTTCCTAAAAGACTCTTTAACAAAATGTCAGCTGAATCGGAAGGTACCTTCTCGTTCAAATAATAATTTCAAAGGGAACTTGTAGAAGTCCCTACTATGGCATTTAGTTCACACAGCAGCTACTAATTGAAACTAATACCTACGAATATAAATTTTTAGGCATTTTTCGTGTGTTTTCTTTCTAATTTCCCCCTATCACGGTTTGCGATTTACTATTTCACATAGCTCACAGCGTTTTATTCAATTTACCGATAGGACTACTACCGAAATTAAATCGATTTTGATCTTGCAATTGTAAAGCTTCTACTATACCAATTGTACATTTCCATTAGTCAATATCCTTTCAGTAGTCAACCTAATGTCTCTCCTTCAAGCAAAATGTATCCAAGCAATTAACCATAAACGTTTCGATTACGCTCTAATTTGTTGTTCCATTGCTAGATTGTGTGGATTAAATTCCAAGCACGTAACCTCCTGTAGCAAACGTGCATAGCCTCTCCTTCATTTGATTTTTCGTTCAATGTCCTTGTTGTGTTGTTATTGGTACTGAGCTTACAGAATGTGTTTACGCAATGTTGGCTATTAGCAGTCCTTATCGGTGCCAAACTATCTAATACAATTGTTGCCTCTATATATACGAGGCGAAGGCGGAAGATAGCATGTCTTGTACCAGAATTATTCGATGGATTTGATGACCGAACCAGATAAATGGCGGATCTTAAATGTTTAAATCAATTATTTGGGTAGTAGCCATTGGTTTTTGTAAATTAGACGTTCGATAGTTGCTCCCAAATAAAGATATAGCTGCAATCGACAACACTATCTTCTATGGCAAAATCCTAGCCAGAATTGCACTTGGCCAAAATCTAATATCTCTCGTCGGTGATTACAAACTCGGAGTTGAGCTCTGGTGGTATGGATTTGTCTAACTTTGGGTGTAGACAAATAAACCAATTTCGTACAAGTTCAATAATGGCAACAACATCTACATATTCCCCGCTAAAGCCTCAAAAACAAAATCCAATTACAGTTAAAGAAATTGTGTACCGAAGCCCACCTACGTATGAAAAAGTTTCCGGTATGTCTTTAGGCATTCATTTCGGATGTGCACGAATGCTTTAAATAAATCAATATCGAACGAGTGTGTGTAACAAATTGGGAGTTGGTGCAAATCTATATCCAGAACACAAGTGTGGGTAGGATATGATGGATAGCACAGTTACGGTGAAAACAAAAGTGTCTCTGCGTTTCAATCGTTTAATTAATGAAGGCAGCTTCGGCTGTGACTTTATCTTAACTCATCGTACCGAAAGGTGTTGTAATTAATTACGTACTCTAACATAAATTGATTGAGCCTTGCTAAGCATTAACTTTAACGATAACCTTATATTACTTGAGCTCAAAGTGATTGAGTTTCTGTGGACGATACATATTTTGCGACGGCATTAGAAATAGAAATGAATAATTATTTCAGGCATTTAGAAACAACGCGCCTAACAAGTTCTTGGCGCGACGAAAGTTCACAATTACAAAATTTGTGTGCTATTGCGAACTCCTTAAATTTAAAAATGAAACTAAAAATCTGTAGCTAGTCACTATAGGATCCTTTTCAAATACGTTCGTAGCTTGTTTTGTTTTCAGCAAAACCTATTAAATTGTTTCCAGCATATAGCAAGTGTCCACTTAAACTTCAACAGTTTTACTGTTTGGTTGTATTGCCTCGTGTATGCATATGTACTGTATTGGTTCTATTTCTAAGCTGCTTTCAATGTAAGTGCATGTTGCCCCTGGAGACTAAAAAAATTAAATTTACAACACTCATAGCAATTTTAACAATGGAAATTCATAGAAGAACATGCTAACTCAGTTAAAGTGGATGTTAAATAGAGAGAAATTTGATTTTGCGTTAGGCAAAGGGACTATTCTTCATAAAAGCCATTAGCCATCAGGAGGCATCGAAGAGAGAGCATATTTTTTGGACGCCCCCTCCATTTATGTTGTTGGTATATGCTGTTTACATGACTAAGAGAATTCTTTGTGTACAAAATAAATCGACATATATGAAATACAAAAAAACCAAGAAGGGTTGCGGTTGTATTTTAAATATTAAAAAAAGGAAAGGTTAGGAAGATGCGGGGCTCCGCTTAGTAGATTTCGTCTTTTTAAAGAAATGCTCATCTCTAGTGGGTATAAATTTTAGTAAGTTAACAACTAAAATGAATGGGATTCTTTGGAATATTCCCAGAAAAATGCTTCCCAGGGCAGCACACATTCGACGACAGGGTTGAGCTGTCAAGGATGTTGGATGAAGAACTTTCGGAATGAATCACATTCTCGAAGTTATTCACTATCAGAACAGAACTTGGAAAGGCTTGGGACTATGCCATACCTATCTACACAAATGTTTGATATTATGTGGCCTTGAAATTTATCAGGAGTGAATATTTAATCTCCTCATATTACATATAAATAGGCGAATGCAAATAGTTAAGAACCATTGTGCAGAGATGCAATGCTGTGTGCAATGTGTTTCCCAGAATGGTTGAATTCCTATAAGTAAGTTCTTTCGTACTTTCTTATGGATGTATGTGCAATCAATTATGACGGCGCCTATTTGGCCGATATCATCTTCTCGACTTGACTAATAAAATTCTAAAGGTTCAAATAAACATAATCAAAAAACCGAATTTAAAAATGAGAGCCAAAAAACATCGGATGACTTCTTTTGTCCCACCTTGTATAATATATGCATAACTAGCGGACCACGCGAACTTCGTCGCGCCGCATTCAGATAAACTCGAGAGTGATAATAAAACACAGATAGTTCAAATTTCAATGTGATTTGAATGCATTTGAATGCAATCGAAATCAGTAGAGAGCGATATTTTTTTCGATTTATTTTCCGGCGCAAAATCAAACAACGAACGCGAACAGGCAACGTACAGCTGACCGTGCGAAAAACAGGGAAATTCGAGATTAATCCCACAGACTTCCAACGAATGGCCTTAATTGGATTTATTGATTCTTATCGCAAAAGACAATCGAACAGGGAACTGAATCCTGTTCGGGGGATAAGGACTTCCTCTTCTTTGAATTTGCTTTTGATGATCGCTTGACTCACATTGTCCATCAGTGAATCAAAACGGGTAATTTCGCATTGCCACCAGCGCAGCATAAGCCGGGGATGCACTGCAACGTGTATTTGCCGTGTGTACGACATCAGCACACAGAAAACATACAGCACACGCTCATAAGCGCCTATGTTTTTTTTTTTATATGAACAAATGGACAAAATCAGATGTTGACATAACTCATATACATAAACTTTAGATAAACCAACTACACGACCATACAAACAAACCCTAACAATTTGATCGAATTCGGTTTGACCGTTCGTGAGTTATAAAGTCACCACGCTTTTGCAACTCTATAGAGAAGATTATAATTAAATAAATTTGTTTTATTAAATTACTATTATCTATCATATTAATATATAGATACTTTTACCTAACCACGCAATTGAATTGCCAAAATTTTAATAAATTACCCTTACTAAAAACCATTTTTAAGTGACAAATATTTTTTAACCTTCGACATAAATATAAGCATTTTAGTGGGGATATGCAAATGCACATTATATAAAAGCTATTAATTCATCGAGAAATATTTTGTAACGAAAAATGAAGGATCAACAAATGTACACTTTTCCTGCGGACTGGAGGCATTTTCGTACTCACTCTTTTGTGTAAGTAGGAAGCGTTGGTAAATTATTTTCAATGAGGCCATTCTTGTAGGCACACAATCAGAGTCAAAATTAGAAGCGAACATGACTTCTTGAGTACTTTTACGATACTGATATTTATTGGCATAACGAAGTGAAAAGAAGCACATTAAAAGCCATAAAGTTTAGTTGCTGTTGTTAAATTTTTACGGCCCAGAGGTATATAATATATATTTGTATACTATGCCGCCTGTAAGGAGTAATTTTCATCCCGCACACATCAAGAGTAGGTATATGTCTGGCGCGTACCCAGTAAACTCTGTCAACGACAACGAAGTGGTAATCACAAGGAAAATTACTTTTGTTCGGCATACTTTGCGTCAGAGGATAGCAACAGAGCAATAAAGTCAATTGAATAATAAAGAAAGTATAGCACAGCGCTGCAGTGTTTCTGTCTGTTTCTCATCTTCTCGTACAAAAGATATCATTAAAAATTGAATAGAAAGCCACATTGCAATCTCGACCGCCCACTAGACTTAGGCGAACCGAGAGAGTGGTTATGGCATGCATTTCACAAAGTGGTTTCAAATATAAAATAAACAAGCTGTCAGCTTTTTTTTTCCTTACGATGGCAGTTCGTTCTTAAGAGCCCTTGCAACTTTTTTTTTCTGTTTGTATAGGTGCAGCATCATATCAATGAGGGTATATGGTTTTAAATAACATCACAGCATGTGCCATTCATATAAAATACGGTGAATGCAGTGAGGCATTAAGCTTGCGCCAATATAAATCGTTACTGCTGGTATTGCATTGCCAGGCAAGTTATTTACACTGCTGATTCGAAAGATAACCACTGGAATCTCCAACATGGTGTGCTGCCTCTCAGGGGACTTTTGTTTTCTTTGTTTACCATATATAGGATTCATTCAGTTTCAGCTTGAAATTATGATGACACTGTTTGTTGGTGCTGTATGTAGGATGTTTGCACACGTATATATGCACTTTATGCACCTGACTGCAGTTAAATTCGGTATATATCTGCGGAGTAGTACTGAAACGGAAGCCGTCTTCGTATTCGGGATAAACAAATAAATCGCTCCACGAAAATTTGTTTGATTACGCAAGGATTACTAAAATGGGAAAGTGCAGGTGGGTGCTAGCCGTGACTATAAACAAAGTATTAAATGGACCGTCAGCTCAGACTTAAAAGAAACTGCCTAAAAGCTGTTTTCCATGTTGTGGGAAAGTATGTGCCTATACACTTGCGCATAGTAACCTGACAGTTCATTCAGTTCGCTCCCATGTAGAGTTTTTTTTGCCGCACGGGTAGTAAATTTAAGAGAGAATTTTATCTTCATAATTTGCAGGGAAAATCGGATATGTTTAGTTTATGGCCGTAAAGTTTGCACTGTAGAGAACGCAAGAGTTATAAAATAAAATGTTTTGACTGAGGACGCATTCAATAAATATTCGCAAATGCTATTTTAAAATACAAAGCTGTCACCAAGGATAGGCATGCTCAAGGTTGTGTTGCCGACACGATAACACTTTAGCACGCACTATCCAAAAAGTTCAGCCAGATGTCCTTGAACGAGTCATCAAACCTTTCACCAGCTGAGTGCGTTTTGTTATATACAGCCAAAGTGATCAATTGTAAAGAATATTTTTTTAAATTTGAATAAATTTGTTAGTATGTATTATATTTCAATTAAGGGAAACATCTGAAAATATGTACAGATTTAATTCACTGTACTTTACTCTATATAGCCGATACATACAAGTAGGTAATAGAAACTTTGAAACCAAATGGATCAATATAGATCATAGGTTTTAGGACTCATAAGATTCAGTTATAGGGTCACCGAAATGTAAGCAGGATAAATTTGGTGTCAACCGATTTCAGGTACAGTCGTATAGAAACATCCTAAAACCTCATTTCGAAGACCAATGCCTTGTAGTCCCAATTACATATTTATACAACTCGATTGTCCTTGAATATGTAAAATCTTTCATATCGAAAAAGATACACACATGCCCTAACAAGTGATCCTTCAATACGACTTGAGTCTGATATTTATCCCTTTTGAATTAATTGAAAAACAATTCATGGGAAAACCAAATTGTGAAAAGGCAGTAGGAAAATGTTTTCCTCTAACCGATGGTTCTTTTATTCAAAAGTTCTAAAAACCTTGTAGGCTCAAGAGTAAAATACATTTAAATTGGACACTTCAGGAGCAAAAAATATATTTTGATACAAGGAGGTGGGCTACGGGTATGTTATTAAGTTAGGAATACAATAATTCCAGGAATGCATGGGTTGGGATTAGGACCTTTTTAAAAGTAAAAGTAGGCTTATTATGCATAAGTCGTCTAACTACTTGAATTTGAAATGTATATAAGTGTTCGTTAGTGCAGGAGTACTTGACTCCTTTACAGAGCGAACAAAAAATTTAATCTCAAGTTCATTTTCCACCCAAAAATGTCGTTCTCTTCGTTCTAAAATCTGCCTATGTTTGTTAATTTATACTGCCAAATGATGTTTTTCTCTCATGAAATATTTGCTCCAATTAAACTCAGTTTTTTATCGTTTCAGAAGTTGAAAGAAGTTGAAATACCAAAACGTATTTCTTTTACTTCGTTTTACTTAAGGTGGATGTAACGATGCACTCTGCCAAAGTTGTAAGTTAAAATGTACCTACCAAAGAAAAAAAAAATTTTTTTTCTTAATGAAGTACAACTTTGAAATTCAAAACCAACATAAATCACTCCTTTGCGCAGTCTGAGCAGCAGTCTTTCGAAACTTTGAAAATTCATGTCACTTCCCCACATATTGCTACAGAGGAAATAAATCCCCAACCCTCAGTGAGGCTCTTTACTTCATATATCTACCTATGCATGGTCACATGGTGGAGAAAAGGAAAAGCTTCGGTTATCTTTAAATAAGTGCGGTTATCGTTTACCTATGTGGTTATTTTAATTGATGGTGGAGTTTAGCCCTAAAATATGATTGGTTAGTATGAAAATCTACTTTTGGTTCCTCAATTCTTTTTGGGGTGAATTCAAACAAATTGTCTGTAGTCAGTCTTTAAGTCTATTATCTCTTTTTATTGAATACAACTGATATTGTATGGACAACTTTTCAAATTTCGTTTTAATCATCGGCAGAATTTTTTATTTAAGCGAAATTCAGGTAAATTTAAAATTTTTCCATTTGCGGAGTTAACTGGGGATAAATGAAAATCGATTTCATTTAAGCGAACTAATAGGTACGTTGATGAATGGAAAATGGGAGCAGTCGCATTCTACTTTGGCCATGGCTTCGATTTCGAGGCACATTGTCTTTAATTAAGAGGGGCTCAAACGTTTTTGTCACGTCCTTTTATTATTGGTTTTTGTCAGTGGGCGAGCGAGGACTTCAATTTCTAAATTACACAAAATGTTTTTATATCTCTTTTGAAAGTCTGACAAACATCGAGGAGTACAAGGTGACGCAAAATTAATCACCCTATCGGAAGATGTTATAATTTCTGCAAATGGCTTCGTACGTCAATCATATTCGACATTTGTGAATTAGGCAGCTGCGCAGTATAAAACGGACAAGCAATGGACTGTGGAATAATTGTGTCGATTTTGTTGACAAACAATAATCATGAGCGACGAGGCACACATCCACTTAAGCGAGTGATGCATGGGGCGTATTTTTTTAAGGAAGCCTTCGGCAATACTGTCACTCTTGCTGGCGAACACTACAGGGCCATAATAAACTATTTCTTACTGCCAGAATTGGATGAGCGGGACTTGGTAAGCATGTGGTTTCAACAAGACGGTGCAATCGCACACACAGCACGAGCCAAATTGGATATTGTGAAGAAAGCGTCTTAGCGATTTGGCATGGCCAGCAAAACCTCTCGATTTAACTAAGCCTAAGATAAGCCATTTATCTCATTTTATAAAAAGTTCACAAATGTGTATCAACAGGCAGCCACTTGAAGGTTATTACCAATTCCTTTCGATACTTCGGGTTGGTTCAAAAATGTTGATGAAGCTTGTTTAGAAACAAAAGTACAAGGGCTATAAACCGTTTGCACCAGATAAAAGTTATCTCTCATCAGGAACTTGCAGCTTTTGAAGAAATCCATAATTTTATATGTTAAACAAAAGTTTAGTCAAAATCAAATTGGACACTAAAAACGATCGGGTCCACCGCTCGTTTTCAATAAAGACGATGAGACGACTTTGGCTGACACACATTGAAAAGATAAATAGATTCCCTCCCACTGAGCTTTTCTTATACTTTTCGACAAACAATTGAAGACAAATGTCACAACGCAAAGTACCCATAATTATATCTAACTGTTCATCGGCGACAATAGCCCCATTGTTTCGTTTCCGCTTCTCAAATAGTATCTCGGCGTTTTCTCCTTTTTTATCTAGGTATTGCCCTGTCACAAGCAAAAAGATAACAATAGCCTCGGCTAACCACATCTGGTGTGTGGGTAGGTGGGCAAAGCGTACCTTTACGGCACCTAGAAATGTCTGATTTCATAAAAGCATTCGAGCGTTACTGACAAACGTGCACGGCTTTCGGTGTAATGCGAAGACATATTTACTTGTAGCTCCATCCCCTAAATTCACATCTGGATTGTATTTACTTCCCACGCACGATTGTTGCTACTTACTACTTGTTTACGGCTACAAATATATAGATTATTATGTACGTACACTTAATTTCTGTCAAACACCGAGGCTCACATGCGCTCTCACCTGAGCAACACTATCCGTTCATAAGGTATAGTTAAAGGCACCTGTATATCCGTGGATGTTTTTGTTTATCACCCACCAATTTCCTGTTCACCCGAGTGATGTGGGTGGTGAATATTTCTTTGATAACTCGTGTATAGGCTGTAGGCGAAAATGAAAACAAAGTGCCACTCGAAACAACACAGAAGTGCTTTGTTTTTCTTTTATCGTAGGTATAGGCAAGTCTAGTTTGATAAGAGCAACATCTTTGCCGTGGCTTTATGGCTGTGTATACCTACACAAATCGATCTGTGTATACAAAGTCCTAGAATTTTCACGGATTGCCAGAAGACTGTTGTTTTGTTTGCCTACAATTATGTAGAATTCCGAAAGTGTATGAAAATCCGATTAATTTATCAATAAGCTTTAATCTTCAAGGAGATGTGGGCGAGTGTTTGGTATCGACTCTTATGTCAATTATGACCTACATAAATATTTTTTTGATGGAATAAGAATTTTTCATTTAAAATTTCATGGAATGTTAACTTTTAATAATATACCTCCGGAAAACACAATAAGACGAAAATTCGACTTGAATAAGACATCCCATTTTAAGGACCGATAAGATAAGGTTGACTAGTTGACACCCACATTCACACACAAATGAATAACGCCACACAACAAAAGACGTCAATTAGGTGGGAATATTTGCATTGAGAAACCAAGCCCAATCTATTTCAAAGATTAAATATTTGCTTGTGCTGTTTGATTTCCGCTCTTCAAAAACAACATCCGATGGAGAAATTATTTATGGACAGAACACCAAAACGGTATAAATATAATTTTATTCTTTCATATAAATATGCGAAACCACCCCGGGTTTTCATTAGGGGATAGTACCTACACCCCTGTTCATACCCGTGTCAGAAATCGATATTAAGTAGGAGAAAAACCTCTCGACACTGATTCTTATTTTTAGAAATTATGGAATTTATTCATGTGGCGGTACAGTCCGGAGTGGACCTCAAAACTGGCATACTTTTCACTCTCATCGGTCCATATCGTAGAGTTCGTTCTTTAATCTTGTTCCTCTTTATTCTTCGACAAAAGTCTTGGCTTTCTTTGTCCAAGTTCAATGGAAGTCTTTTCCGTTTAACAGGCACAAAAGTGGCTCTCCTTTTTACACCGCAAACACCAACTGTGATTGAGACTAAACATGGGGCTTCCTTGCGGGTATCTCTACGGGTGAATGTTCAGGTATTGTTGCCTTGACACGTTCTTTGAATAACAAATAATAAAGAGCGGTGTGAACTAAAGGTCGACATTGAATTGTAAGTAAAACCAAATATCGGGCGAAACTTTATAAAGAAGCTTCGCGTTGGCTTCACTCAACCATTCGTTTGTGTGAGTTTTCTTTCTGACACACGAATTATATTCTCCATGGCTGTTATCAAGCACATCAGAGCTTGAGTTGGCTCGTCTTCGAAAAGTCATGTTAAAATATGCCTAGACAAACGGACAACTGTCGACTATCTTAAAGCAGTAGCCAGCTCGTAAACAGGAAATAAACTAACCATGCCTGTACCGATGCGTCCAATTGTTGTCGAGCCTCTGCCTACATTTTCATATTCTCACATGAACACATCCTTTCCATATCACATGCATATTAAAGAGAAATTACGTTTGCCTATATACCAATAAGTCATGTGGAAATTGCAAAACAGAGTATCTCCAACTGCACCACCCATTTGCATGCATTTGCACATTCCTTTCATTCGAACTGCGAACATGCGTTCTGCAGCCGAGTTCGAATCAGCTATTTTTTTGGGAAACGCGACGTTCACATAATACTCTTTTTAAACTACACAAACCGATTTGATTTTAACGACATAATACTTTAAAACGCCAAGAGCGACAACAAGTAAAGTTCATTTTAGCATGCTCATATAAAATACAATATGCAAATTCGAAATTTTGATGACTGTTTAAAATTCCACTGCGGAAGGACATTTATGGTAAGAAAAAGTTCATAAAATATCTCCGTATACAATTTCTAGAGATTCATTATCATTTCTGAGAATACATAACTCTGTGGACCTAAGCGGAAATTTGAATCCTTTTAAACATCAACACGGTAATAAAACGTATGCGTGTTGTATCCTGGGAAGTCAACATATCAGCATAACCACTCCCTTCTGGCTAAATTTATAGACTATTCATTTTATTCAAATGTCGCTCATATTTCTGTTTAATGGGGTTTCTTTTGTGTTTTGTGTTTGAAATGTTGGTCAGCAGGCGGCCAATAATGTCGGAAGGGGCGAGTCCATCAGATAGGCCACAAAAATGTATTCTCGCTCACATTTTTGTGTGAAAAAAATTCCAATTCCAAGTGGTAGCTGGGGGTAGATATTGTAGTTATTGAAATACAATTTGGGTGAGCTTTGAGCAACAATTTCAAGACTGAGTTTAAAGTTTTTTTTATATAACAGGGAGTTTTAAAGAGTAGGTTGTTTGGTAAGGATTGCACAGATGGATTGCATCAATCTTTAATTTTTCGTAGTGTGAAAATTTGATGGATTTTTGACTTTGGCCTCAAACTGGAATGATGTGGTTCGATACAGGTAGGTAAGTAGGTGATCATCTTTAACACCCTAAAGACTTATTCCTATCTGTATAGTTGGCGCGGTTCAGAGTTTCGTTTCTCTTGGGGCTTACTTTAATATGCCAACATTTTGCTGCCAAGTTGTTATTGTGCTTAGCCGCTTTGACAGCCTTCTTGATTACATGAACACATATTTAAAGATCGGTATTCTCATTTAATATAGATCGGGCTGATGAATATTTTAACTATCCTCGTCCACATTAAACGGATCATCCTCCTGCCTGAAAGCAGTGTTAGTTTTATGAATAGAAATAAATTTTTTTTTTTGATACAACATTTTTAGCGAATTTGTTGTCAAAATATTTAAAACTTTAGCGGATAACAAAAAAGCTTAGCCTAAAATTTAATTCCGACCTTTTGCAGTGGATCTGTGAACACCACAGTCAATTTTGTGCATTTATTTTAAAAGCAATGTGTCGAAAGTTCAGCTGGTAAAGAAATGGACTGTAAGGTGCCATCAAGAAAACGTAGTCTTTATTATTTTTTCTTCTGTATTTTTTTTGTTGACTTGAATTCTTTCGTTTTTATAATCAATTTAAATTAAAATCTTTGTGTTTCTAAACAATGAAAATATTTTTATAAATAAAAAAAGATTAACAAGTAATAAGTAGGAAGTACAAAACTGAGTGCAGACGTTGCTTGTTTATACCGTGGCACATACATAGCTGCACGTTGCACCACTCCATTACCGTTTCTGTCACATTCCACAGTAGGAGTATGCTGGTCAAGTTGCTCTTTTACAAAAGATATCGCTGCCGTTTCGGCACACAATGCTTGTCCCTACAGTGGGAATACAGTTACAGCCGTTTTAAAATAGAAAGAATAGTTTGACGTTCGGAGCTTGCTGATCGTTTAGAAATTCTAATACTATAGCATCGCTATATCTTGTATAGATAAACAAAAATTACTATGCCCAACACAGTTTACGATTGATATTAAACCAAATAAACATAGTTTACTTTTATCCCTGCGGACCTATCTGTCGTTTTCTGAGTAATTATATGCAGTTTGTAATTATGATTATCTATATGAAATTCGGTATTGATATTAATGATAAATAGCAACGCATTCAACCCCCAAATGCCCACGCCAGTGGCCAATATGTCACCACACAACGGATTAGTTAAAAATGCCATCCACATAATGTGCCCATTTCATTCATGTCATATATGGGAAAAGTGGCCGTCGATTGATTGTTATTAATATCACTGCTTCCCTCAGTAATAGATATCAAATCGAATTAATTCGTCAATTAATCACTCAGACAATTGTTTTATTTTTTCTCTCCCCTAATCAATCGAAATTCGATAAATTGTTTGTGCGGCTCTTCGCAGATCACACACATGCATAATATTTTCTGTTGCGTTCATATAACAGAAGTAGGTATTCTAATTGCTCCCTAGCCTGCTCCTATCACCACGTATTGAGACACACAACGTAGACGACCACAATGGTGGGAGTTGTCGAATACAGAAACTGACTGAGACACCATCGCTTACATAATAATATCTCATGTCCATGGGCAATACGTGACTAATAAAGACAAATTCCATAGACAAAATTCGGAAGAGAACAAAAATTAAGAAACAAACAATATACGCGCATAAGAATATTGAAGGCTGGATCTTCGTTAAAAGGAAAATGTTGTTACTGAAACACGCACAGTGAACGCAATTTACACGGAAAAATATTCAAGGTTGACCCAAGGATGTATCTTAATTAATTTCGTTACACTTAATGAGGAAGCACGTTTCAGGGAAACATTTTCTTTCAAAAGCCAAAGGACCGACTCATACGTTGGTTCGAGGGCGGTGATTTATTTTGAGAACAGGGAAAAAGGAAGAAGTTTATATACAGATACAGGGTATGGGCGCGTACATCGATTGAAGTATATGAGACAAATTAAAGACTGCCTAATGCCGCTTAAAATGTCTGTCATTATAAATGCCACCGTTCATTTAAAACGTTTAAGCTGACTAGCGAGTTGATTACTCGAACGGTTCGTATTGCTAATAGAACCCTTGGCTCATAGATTGTTGCAACATTTTATGTGATTAAAAACCTTTCGGATTCTGATGATTGACAGATACAAATACTGGGCGGAACAGGTCCATGTCAAGGGCCAAGCGTCTCTCAAACGCTCGTATGTACGTTTTGTTTTTGGCAGACTTATTATTATATGGGAAATGGGAAGATGTGAAGTGTGAACCTCTAATTCAGGAGTCTAATGCTTCAAATATGTAGTTCAGTATTTTCCTAAAGAACTAAGTAACAAATAAATATCAAAAAGACTTAGGTCAATATCAAAGCTATTTTGACTATCTTAAATTAAAGTCACCCCTAGGGGGGGAAATAAACTGACTTATAAATAAATCAAGCACAACTACACCAATCATTACACTGTCCCCTTTGGAAAGCTATCAGTTAAGTCCATTTATGCTAAAGGCTTTTATTTCGACAAATTCGATTCGAGCAATAACTCAAAACACTTTTTCTTTTTTCATTTTGTCATCCCGTTTGAACGGTGACTATCGTAGCCTAGTTTCATGTGCCAACATCATGCTCGTATGTTTGCTTCATTGCACTGCTCAATGGGCAGGATCGTATAGTCCACTAACACGAGGTAGCTTTTCGTTTTGTGCAGCAAAGGGAAATAATAAATCAAACCGAGGCGGACATCGGCTCCGAGACACACAAGAACCCAATTGATTGTTACTTCACTTGAAAGTACGACCAACAAAGTTGATTGGTTTATTGGTTATTGTATAGGGCTGCGCAGGGAACATACCTGAGGGTTTATCAATTCTCGGATATGACTTACACAAATTGCAATATCAGGCTGCTGCAATTTACAGTTTCACTTTAAGTACTGCCATTTACAATGATGAGCTGGCAAAAATACAGTGCGCCGCCGAAATCGTACATGAACATAAGAAAGTTATGGAGACCTTTGCCACAAGTTGGCGCAGGATTGCGAATATTTTTAAACGAATTTTGTCGTCCTTATTAGATACAGAAAAACCAAGAAGAATAAAATAAAAAATAGCCCTCAAACCGCCGAACTAAAAATAGATTCCCTGCGGGAATTATAGTCCTTGCCATCGGTTAACAAACTCAGCCCCATAGACAACTGTATTCTGTTGAGCTGATCTGCGCTGGGAAATCAATCACCCAGTTGACATTCTTGGAAAATCACTAAGCATATGCTTATGCAAACTTTCCACATGTGAATTAATGATGACCACGAAAATCACTTTGTTAACCGCAAGGGAGATGCCTCATTCTTGTCGACGACGTACAAAGCAAAAGACAACAGGACAAATACATACAGTCCTTGTGGATATAATAGACCTTAACATAAAATGTACATAAATGGGACTCTTGATTTTTGTTTAACTTTTTTGTGGGTAAGAAAGTTTTTGAAATCAAGATCAAGAGTGGTACTCGCAGGAACGCACAGAGGTTTGAGTATTTTTCAAGGGAAGGAAAATAAAGTTATTCCAACAATTTGTCAAATTGTAAGTTTGATTATAAAGTTTGAGCTGAAGTTTTGTACAGTACACAGTTTGTTATTGGGGCGTGTGTGAGTGTGGAAAGGCAAATTCATTTGGGAGCCTTGATGTGCTATTTCGCTCGTTTAAAGTAAAACGTTTTAAGTTATTCGTTTACGTTTGTGTGAGGTTGTACATAATATATGTAAATGGCGACGCTTTTAATTTATTTACATTGAGTCTTTTAAATGTTTACTTGAGTTGCAGAATGTATTCAGTCAATAGGAGATGTATTGATTTATTTTATCTATTGGATGTAGCGGTAATGCGTCGCCATATTTATACACCAATATTGCTTGTCCCATACCTTCTTACGTTGAAATTGGCTGACATTTCTTTCAGTATGCACCTAATGTCGGAATGAATACCCGTATTTTATTTTGTATGGAAACCGGCCTTTAATATGATTAGTTAATCGATTCTTACCTACAAATTAAAGGAGAATACTAAGCAAAAATGCAGTAACAAGAATCCGCCCCCACCAAGACATGGTTCGAACGCCCATACATTTTGCATATGTAGCCAGTCATGGACATCAGATAAATGTTTCTAATGAACAAAAAAAAAAAAAAAAAAAATTGCACAAGTAGGTAATAAAAACAAATTTACCATACATATGCGAAAAATCATAACAAATCCTTCATACGGCGATGAAAGAAACAGGCCCCGAAGGACTTTTTATATTATCTGGACAATCTATCTAGCATCCCGTATAATGTAATCCAAACAATTTTATTATCTCAAAGAGCAACAACAGAATATGAAGGATATGTTTACAGTGCCTTTGTGTTTTTTGTTAAATTTTTTTTTCTCCGTTGATAAAAATCTTCGCCCCCTCCCCCCCAGGCAAATAAGAAATGAGAATCATTTCACTATAGCGAGATAATTTTCTTATTCTATTCCAGTCTTTTAAACTTTGAGTGCGAAACTCACGTGTTATGACAACATGTATGTTTGTATGTATCAATGTTTCTGGTTACAAATTTCGTTAGTTGTAAATGCTATTTGACCCGCCTGATGGTGAAACATTCACATTCGCTAGGGGAATTAATGTGACATTAAGCATACTCGCTGTACAAATATTTACTCGGGCCCTCATTTATCACGATGGCAAGTTCTCTCCAATAACACTTAAGCGGATAAATATTTATACGAAATGATATTAGTCCTTGTTGTATATGGGGGGCCATAAAATAAGTGTTGAACAATTTTATCTAAGTGTAACATTTCCTAGAATATTTGCATATGTGCCGTTGATTTGATTTATTTGTTCCCGTAAGTATTATTGGTTGCGGGTTGTGTGTGATGTGCTGAGTTTAGTTTAGTACGCGATTAAACGGTAGAATAGCACATTCAATGGCGCTGACTGAGTGGGGTTCCGGTTCCGGGATTTCTGAAACGTGCCCCAATGAGCAAAGGGGGTATCGTTGTTGTTTAGATATTCGGATATCCAAATTTAAATAAAATTGTTGTTTGTCATTGTTATTGCTTATTTCAATGAAAGGACTTAATAGACAAACATTTTTAATTGCCAAGTGTTTTTGTTTTGCAGTGGAAACATTATACAGGGCCAAAAGAAGTGATCCGATGTTGTTTGGTTCTCATTTTGTTTCTAAATGAAAATCTTCGATTCTGTTTTTTGATTATGTTTATTTGAACCTTTAGAATTATATTGGTCAAGTCGAGAAGATGACATCGGCCAAATGGGCGCCGTCACAATTGATTGCCATACGGGCTCAAACAACATCGGATGACTTCTATTGGCCCACCTTGTATAAAAGAAATCACATAATCTTTGGGGGACAATCTTCCCAGATCGTTTAGGGCGATGGTTATTTGCGTGAGATAATGTTGCAATGAAATCTGCTACCAAATTCAGTGCCATCCAGTTGCAAAAAAGTTTTGAGTCGCAAATGTCGCTGGTGTTTGCGTGCAACAACTGAAAAAACTGCGATCGAACTCAACTAACTGCCGTGAAGCTGGAAGTAAATTGGGATCGTACATAAGTGAAGTCTAGCACTTTCGCACCAAATGGCGGTTAGTCACTCTTGTAACGTTGCAGCAATTAGAGCAGCGTTGCCATAAAATCTAAGAAGCCTTACCCGGTTGCTGTACAATATCACAAAATATGGACTATAGCTCCTACAAGAGCTTCCCTATTTTAGACTTTCGACTGATCAACATTTTCGAAACAATATACCTACTGAAAAGTCGTGGGTGTGCAACGGCTTTGACTCATGATATGAACTATGCCTAGCGGTCAAAAGTTAAGAATAACTCTAAGCATTCGCGAGGAAAGGGGTAAAGACATAGGCACCAGCAAAAGTTGCAAAACTACCCACAAGTGTCCACCAAAGCCGCACAGCTTTTAAGCGCGTTAGAGTAGTAGGCTTTACTTTTTTAATTCTGTATTTTGTTGGAACATACAGTACCTACCTTTCTAAAATCTGAACTGCCTTTCCTTCAAGTTATAGACTCACTTCCTGGTAACTTTTACTGAGCCTTACAAATTGTGACGAATAGTTTAAAATAAAGTGTACCAGGTATCCTGTATCTCTTGATTATATGCAAAAACCTCGAACCAAATTATTTTAATGCTTTACGCGCTTTGTAAAACACCGCACACCACAACGAAGTGTTTATTATCATATCAATGGTGATGTTCCATTGTCCCACACTATCCAATCCATTATCTACCCCCACCCGTAACCAAATATCTCTATTGTGTACGTATTTCGTTCAAAGTACCGAGCGTGCACACAGCCATTCGTGGAAATGATTCACACCAAGCTAATTCTTTTGTGATGAAGTGAACGGATGAACAATAAATCACTCGACGGGAAAACTGAAACCTGCAAAACAAAAATCAGAAACAATGAATCACCATAGCAGTATAGTACCTAACATCGCATGCCTTTTATCCTTTCACAATAGCAACCACATTTTTGGGGGAATTTGCAAGCAATTAACAAGGCGACATTAAGTAATTTACACTCCACACAGCAGTGTAGGCATACAACGAAGACCGTCACCACATTTGAGAAATTTGCGTGTCAAACATCGCACATCGACAAAGCTACTCCCATATGACGCAAGCTACGAGCGTACTGCTTAGACTTCCTCGTCGGTGAACACCCACAAAATAGCAAGTCGTGTTTTACATGCCAGATTTTCCGTTTCCACTTTTCATGCCATTACGAACGTCAACGATAATTCTGTCATCTCATTATCAAACATTCGTCATCTAGGAGAGACGCTTCAACACCATAACTGCCCGCAGTGTAATCTGATTAAAATTTATAGCATCCCCGCCCCCACCCCATAGGCGATGGAAATGCACTGGAAATGCTCTCGGAATATACATCTGCTTCCATCATGCACGTCTTTCAAAGCGCACCGCGTGAATAACACAGCATCAACTTTTACAACGCATCAGGCGGCAAAGTGAAAACTGTGCACAGCCTCAAGGGGCGCTCTTGTGAGTGACAACTTGCTTTTCAATATCCTCGCCAGCGACACATCGCCAACACACTTTGATAAATTACCTACTCTTCAACTGAAACCGAAAAGCCCCTTATAAATGTGCCTGTTTTGCTGGACGTGGTTATAACCCTCCGTAACTATAGATTAACAATCCCTGCCCCATGAACAGCGAACCGAGCCAGTCCATTGGCAATGGCAAAATGGCTGGTAAGGTTCCCCATCAACTCGCTTTGGGCCTGACAATCCGACAACGCCAGTACATCACTATTTGTGTGTGTGTGTTTGTGTGTAGTTAGGGTGGCGCCTCAACCTCTGGAATAGCATGCGTACCCCTTGCAAGTAGGTATCTCTTTTCCAACGAACTCAGACTCGTACTCCTATTCCCAATTTGCCCACTTGGCCGATTTATTGCCAGCATTCATTACTATTTCACTGTGGGTATTGTTGTTCCAGCGTACTAAGCCTAAAATCGTCTTAGTTGTTGGTTCCCCCCGTAGACACATAAATCTAGAATCACTTCTTGTGTAATACGTAAGCCGGCCCGCTACTTTCGGCTCCTATATGCCTACCTACAACGACGATGGCATGCATTCATCCCCATGGTCCTCATTAGGGTGCCAGCATAGAAGTGGAGTTTACCAATCCGATTGATTGCGATAGGCGAGTAGAGTGGCAAAACCTAAGCTTATTTACTGCGGTAATTATCTTATGGGCAGTGGTTGTCTGATAAGGAAAGAGTTTTCGATCGATACCGACGCCACACTGGGGCAGAACACCACTAATGCTGGCATTTAATAACATTTTGAAGTTGAGCTTTGATTTGAACTACCGTGCTATTTTCATTGTAAATAGGATAGAGAATAAAAAATGAGAGTACAACAGTTAATTGGGAGCACGTGGTCTTTGCCAAATCGTCTCGAATGGAGCATTTGGTAATTTTTTTCATCGAAGCCAGACGTGTTTTTTTGTTTTGAGTGACAACAATCAACTGGGTGCAATTTCTAACAGCTTTTTATTATACAAAAAAAAAATATTACAATGGAATCAGTAAGCTCAGGTGTGTTGTTTTTTTTTATTTTTATAATAAATTTTTCTTTTTGTCCTCTTAATATGTGGTTAAAAATAAAAAAAAAAACTAGAAAAATGTATTAATTTTTGTGTTTAGTAAACTATCTAAGCGTTTTAGATGTGTTGGCCGTGACATGACGTTAAGTGTTATATCAATTTGTGACAAGTGTTTGGTCTTGTTTTAGAATCCGCAAAGTTTTTTTGCAGATATTTGCAGCTTTTCGTACAGTTGACTTTTTTGTTGGTGACGTCACTCTCGAAAATTATCGATTTTTTTTCTATTTATTTGATTTTAATTACTTCGTAGACCGAACACCTTCCAAAACTTTGTCGATTACAAGGGAAGAGCTGTATACTATTATGAAAAGTTCAAATCTGAAGGGATTAGACAATCAAATTTCGTTTTTAAGGGAAGAAATTCAAAAACGGGTCCGATGCAGCGATGCTTCCAAAAAAGATATTAATGACAAAGTAACGGAGTTCAAATCAAAATTTAAATCACGCTGGGAAAAAGCTTATCGGATGGAAGCAAACTTTTTGAAAGCAAACATTGCATGGCTAAAAACACCATTACTTTTTAAATATTCTTTAGACTCTAAACGTGGTCGTCCAAACGTTGCATTTGAGAAATCATCAGAAAGATCGAAACGTCAAAAAACCGAACTCTTGAGAAAGTCCACGTCTGTCGCTGAGTTGACTTACGCAGCTGAAATGGGTTTGAGAGCTTCTGGACAGTTAGATGCTGCAAAGTTAATGCGTGACGTGACATCAAACCCAAATCATGCTAAAAATTGCAGAACAGCTTTGAGGGACTCAATTGAACTTGCTTCAATGACTGGGGAAGAAGCTTTAGCAATGATTATTGAAGCAAATCTGTCACGCTTTCAGTATGAAATTATAAGATCTAAAGCTCCCAAAGTATTTCCTTCATACAAAGTAGTTCAAGAGTGCAAAAAAAATTGCTATCCGGAGCCTGAAAATATGAATATATCAGAAACTTCTGTATATAATAATTTACAAAGCTTGCTAAACCTTACAGTTGCTCGTTTGATAACTGTTCAAAAAGATGTAATCCAAACTCTTAGGTCTGAAGAACTCAAAACTATAAGCTTATACTCCAAGTGGGGTTTTGATGGAAGTTCAGGCCACAGTTCGTATAAGCAAGCGTTTCATGGACTTGACGCCGATGACTCATCTGTCTTCATTACATGCGTTGTTCCTCTTCGTTTGATATCTGGTGAAAAAATAATCTGGCAGAATCCTCGCCCAAGTTCAACTAGATATTGTAGGCCTCTCAAAATTGAGTTTATCAAGGAATCTGCATCCGTATCTGTGGCAGAAAAACAAAGAGTGGATAATGAAATCAAAGAGCTCCAGCCTAGTCTCGTTAAAGTTGGTGAAAATACTTTCAACGTTGAGCACAATTTATTATTCACAATGATAGATGGAAAGGTCTGTAACGCCATCACTGAAAATTCCTCTACACAGAAGTGTTTTATTTGCAGTGCCACATCAAAAGATTTTAATTCCATTGATGCAATGATAAAAAGACCAGTAAAAACGGAAAATCTTCAATTTGGGTTATCTGTGTTGCATGGGTGGATCCGTTTTTTCGAATGTCTACTCCACCTTTCATACAAATTAAAAATAAGACAATGGCAAGCTAGGCAAGAGGAGCATAAAAAAATTGTTGCTGAAACGAAAAGAGAAATACAAAAACAGTTTCGGGAGCGTTTGGGTTTGATCGTTGACAAGCCAAAGCCGGGCTTTGGAAATTCTAATGACGGAAATACGGCCAGGAGATTTTTCGAACATGCCGAGACTTCAGCTGATATTACTAAAGTAGACGTCGAATTAATTAAAAAAATGCATATTATCATGACAGTGGTTGCTTGTGGTCATGAGGTCGATTGCGAAAAATTTCGGGAATTTGCTCATGAAACTGCAAAATATTATGTTGCTTTGTATCCTTGGTACTATATGCCTCCTACAGTTCACAAATATCTCATTCATGGAAATGAAATTATTTCAAAAGCTTTATTGCCTATAGGGCAGCTAAGTGAAGAAGCTCAAGAAGCACGCAATAAAGATTTTAAAAATTATAGAGAACACCACTCCCGAAAAAGTAGCCGGAAAAATACAAATGCAGACATTTTCAATTTGTTCCTTTTATCATCGGACCCCATTTTAACAAGTCTGCAAAGAGTTCCAACAAAAAAACTTCAACATCTGCCCCAAGAAGCAATCAGTTTGCTCAAATCCCCAAACACACCAATACCAAATCAAAGTGGCATTGATGTAATAAATGAGAGTGATGAAGACGAAGAACAATAAATTTTTATTTTGATTATCTATCTTTTTTTTGTTAATGTTAATTAATACAAAATATATATGTTCCTAATTGTAAATATAATTAAATTTTCATAATCTTACGTATTTTTTTGTTTGGTTTGAAAAAAAAAAAAAAAAAAAAAGTAGGCGTTTTTAGTGGGCGTGGCCTCAATTTTTTTTTAACGTGCCGACTATCATGCCAGAAGTAATCGTGCATAATTTCAAGGCAATCGAATTGAAGGTTGATTTAATGCCACCTTTAGTGGTGTTCTGCCCCAGTGTGGCGACGCAAATGTCGTAAAAAGAGGAAGTGCGTGTCAATCTGTTAAGTGATTTGAATCTTCCCAAATTGGGATGGGAGACGTTTGCATAGTTGCTTCCTTATTTCCTGGCGAACACTTACAAAATCTATTTCTATACAGATATATTTGATATTGATATCCCCCTCAATAGAACTCGTTATGTGTTGCCAAGGGAATTTGATTTTATGAGGCGTCGACTGATTTCTTATTGTTCGTACCAAATTTTATTGGGAGCGCTTTCACTCTGTAAGTAGGAATAGGTAGGTACTTATTGAAATTCGAAAGATTGGATTGTGGACATTCTCATCGTTCCGTGCTTAATGTTGCGTGGGCCTTTGCCGGGCCTTGGCAGTTTAGTCTTAAATGTGTGCCTAATTTTCTTATAAGTTAGAATATTATCCTTATAGTGAGAGTTGGTCTTATGAATCTTGTAGAAAAGCCTTGAATTTTATTGAAGCTTGATAACATATGAATCGGTGATCGCTAAAACAACATAAGTCACATTTATATTTGTTTTACAGGAGATGTCTGCACATAAGCGGTGTTAGATAAGATTAAATAAATTTTATTTCAAATTAAATGCATATGGTTTACAAATTAGTTCAAAGATGCCAGAGTGACAACTATTATTAAGAGTTCACTTGGTACCTACCAATTGAATTTGATTTGTATACTTATAAGTCTTCAAATTTAAGATTAAGAATTTCCTTCAACCACAAATTGGGACCTAGAAATCTCCCCTAATAATACTTTCCCGATATGCTAGGCCTATTTTGAAACATGAATCAATAAAATTCGGATTTAATGTTCGATTTGGCAGCAGAAATCTCAGATCATTTGTTATACAAAATGAGAACGTTCGCAATAGAAGTATTCATTAAATAAATTCCTTAACAGCCTAAAAATCGCCAAAAAATTCAAATGACAATTTTAAGGAGCCAGTGAAAAGTTAGAGTAGCCAAAGCAAATGATGATTAAATTGTCATATTCCTCAGGCATGGTCAATAGTAGGTGGCAAACTTTATCTGATTAATATTTTTTTAACAATGTCCAAATATTTATCAGACAAACACTGCATAATGACATATATCGCTTTTGGATCATCTTGCACAAACTTTTCTTGTGCACCGACATCTTGTTTTAATACATAGTACACACCTTTTTCTTCCAATAAAATCTTATTGAAGAATAGGTAGAATATACGATTCCCTGAGCCTACCGGAGTTCGAAGCGATTTTTAAAATTAATGGCGATGGCATTGTTTAGCTGAACTTGCTTCACAAGTCATGCTATAATAAATTAACTTGTCTTTCAAATCTTCCTATAAAAGTAATCAACAATGTAAACAGCCCTTCAGGCCATAATTGGTACAATTTACAATAATCTAGTACTATTTGCCTAAGCTGCGTGCTTTTCGATTTTCCTGGGATACACTTCCTAGCTTTTTTGTCAACTGAAATTCATTCGTTTTCTTGCATCGATGGTTGACACAACCAATAAACCCCATCATAAAATTTTAATAAAGTGGACAATTAAAAACCCCAAAAAGTAATCGTTTTTTAATTATAATTGTCGGGAAGGATTCGCAAGTCGGCTACACACAAACATTTGGTCCGTTCGAACCCGGATAAATATCCAACGACGAGTTTTGTGTGTGAGTCTGCCATTGTCTACACCGCTCGACACACTTTGCGTTAAAATAGCAGCAGGAGTCGTTTTACGAGTCTGCCTTCATCATTATCGCTATTATCAGCAGTCGCCTCAAAAGTCTGCCATCATCATCATCGTCATCATTTTTCATCATCAGCAGTCGCCTCAAAAGTCTGCCATCATCATCATCGTCATCATTTTTCATCATCAGCAGTCGCCTCAAAAGTCTGCCATCATCATCATCGTCATCATTTTTCATCATTAGCAGTCGCATCAGAAGTCTGCCATCATCATCGTCATCATTTTCATCATCAGCAGTCGCCTCAAAAGTCTGCCATCATCATCATCGTCATCATTTTCATCATCAGCAGTCGCCTCAAAAGTCTGCCATCATCATCATCATCACCTTCACTATCAGCATATCACAAGATTCAGCATCATAATCATCAGCACCGCTCATTTTTGGCTTCACCACAACCATTTTTGTAAAAGGTACGTACTTTAATTAATTAATGGCAAAGTAGTATTGCATTCCACCTATTAATTACGTAATTTAACATATTATATACATTCAAAAAGTGCGTTACATTTTTTAAAAGTTGGTAATTTATCGTGCGCGAAATCGAGGTACACGTGGCGTGAGTTTTTTAGTACCGTTGTGACAATACCCGTTAGTCAGCCATGAGTTTATTAGAAAACGTTATTTTCTGTGCCGACCAGTTAGTCGAATTCCACGCGGCTTTTAGGGCCAAACCTGTCGCTCTTCATAGCCTTTCTATATTCGAGGCATACAAAGAGGAATTGGTGTCTTTGTGGATGGAAATGAAGAGAGCTTATTCGGAATATCTTCGTTCTGAAGAAGCTTCCGCAGACGGGTCACTAAGTGAGGTCAAAGCGAAGTATCAGAGCTCACAAGACACTTACATCACGTGTTCAAGTGAAATCGCTGAACTAGCAGAGTCTCATAAGCTTATCGCGAAGATGAAGCAAACCGATGGAGATAAGTCTGATACGGCAGAAAGAGGCGAAGATATTCCGGCTACTTCTTGCAACATCACTTCTGAAATTTCAAATACTTTCCACAGTATTAACGTACCACCTTGCGATAGTCAAGATTTTCATGGTAGTTACTTAGACTGGCCTTCATTTAGGGATATGTTCACTGCGGTGTACATAAGGCACTCTAAGTTAAGTAATGTTCAACGGTTATTTCATTTAAGGGCCAAAACAAAGGGTGACGCGCAGAATATTGTCAACAAGTTTCCATTAACCGACAATAACTTTAATCTTGCCTGGAATGCTTTAAGAGAACATTACGAAAATAAGAGAATTCTGGTCAATAATCAAATTCAGTTAATGCTTAATCAACCCCCCATACAGTTCGAATCTTGCAAAGCTTTAAAACAGCTTCAAAGCAATCTTAATGATGCGTTAGTCGCCATACAATCGTACGATATACCGGTGGAATCGTGGAATGCCATTATTACGTATATTTGTGCATCTCGCCTTCCAGAGACCACTCTCGCCCTTTGGGAAGAATCTCTGGACAAACCTACCGAAATCCCTTCATGGGAATCCATGAACGCCTTTCTGTCCAATCGTTACCGAGTACTTGAAAGCGTTTCCGAAATGAAACAAGTCCCGAAATCTCCTAAGACCATTGTGTCAAAAGTACATCCGTCTCCAGGCGCTCGCCCTAAGAACGTTCGTAATTTTCATCTAAGCAATAACTCCCTGTGTCAACTTTGTAAAGAAACGCATCCGCTGCGCCTGTGTCCAGAATTTATTAATATGTCGGTCGACGCTCGGCTGGACATAGTACGCAAACACAAATTCTGCCTTAACTGTCTTGCGGTAACACACTTTGTTAACAAATGTCAAAGTCGAAACACTTGTTTTCGCTGTAAGGGAAAACATCATACCCTATTACATGTCGCGGCTTCTGATGGTTCTACTTCAACTTCTACGCATTCTCCTCCAACTGCCTCGTCATCATCTAGCTTACAGTCCACTTCCTCGGGCGCGAACGTAGCTAGAACTCATTTCTCTGCAACTCATCGGCCCGTTCTCTTAGCCACTGCTTGGGTAAAGCTTCGCCATCATGGTATGGATTTTGATCTACGCGCCTTAATCGATCAAGGATCAGAGGTCTCTTTCATTTCGGAGGAGTTTCAACAACGTTTGGACCTACCGGTCAAAGCCGTTCAAGCCCAGATCTCCGGTATGAGTTCGACGGTTACCGCATATTCTTCAAAACTTTGCAGTTTTACTCTTTGTTCTAATCAGGACAAGGATTTCGAGCTTAATGTAAACGCTTTAGTTCTCCGACAACTAACGGGTGACTTACCTTCGTACGCGATAGACCTGGGGGATATTCATACCCTCATCGATTTTCCTTTAGCAGATCCTTTCTTTCATCGCAGTTCAAAGGTAGACATGCTGCTCGGGGCCGATTTATACCCCGCTATAGTCCGGAATGGCATAAGGAATGAGGTGGTCGGCTCTATCATGGCCCAGAACACTGTGTTCGGTTGGGTTTTACTAGGTCCCATCAGTTCGCCGCCTGTACACAACGTAACCTCTCATTCCTCATTTTTAAGCTTTTTCAACGAAATGTCTCTCGACAAGGAAATTGAGAAGTTTTGGAAGCTCGAAGAGCTACCCGAAACCCCAATGTTAACCAAAGCAGAACAGTTTTGCGAGGACTTGTATAAGGAGTCCACTCGTCGGAACGAGGAAGGGCGTTATGTCGTAAAACTACCTTTCAAGGAACCCTTTCCTCAAGATCTCATTTTAGGACACTCCCGTTCAATTGCTATGCGACAATTCCTTAAAACCGAAGGTCGTTTAGAGGCGAAGCCTACTCTGAAAGAAACGTATGAGGCTGTTCTTTCCGAATACCTAGAATTAGGTCATATGACCTACGTTAAACCGTCGGAGGTGATGCGAGGGAATCGCGTTCAATCCTATTATTTACCACATCACGCGGTTTTAAAACCCCAAAGCTCCACTACTAAATTGCGGGTGGTTTTCAATGCATCCAGTAAAACTTCTAACGGATTGAGTCTTAACGATTTACTCTATCCTGGTCCGGTTCTTCAAACGGACATAACACTTCTCGTCCTTAGTTGGCGTTTTTACAAGTATGTGTTTACCAGTGATATTGAAAAGATGTTTCGACAAATCCGTGTTCATCCCGAACACACTGTTTATCAACGAGTCCTTTTCCGTCCGTCATCGGCTCAACCAGTCCGTGACTACGAACTTCAGATCGTGACCTTTGGAGTCAAGTGTGCACCTTACTTGGCTATACGCACCTTGCTCCAATTGGCCAAAGACGTACAGCTATCACATCCACGTGCAGCCTATATCTTAGAAAAGGAATCTTATGTCGATGACATTCTTTCCGGCGCTCATGATATTTCAAGTGGACTGCAGGCTCAGAAAGAACTAATCTCAGCTCTGTCTTCAGCAGGATTCCATCTGCGGAAATGGACTGCTAACGTCCCAGAACTACTCAGTCATCTTCCCCCAGATCATCTTTTAAATAAAGACTTCCTTAATATTGACCGAGATAACGCTACTAAGACTCTTGGTATTCTTTGGAACGCTTCCTCAGACACCTTTTCATTCTCTGTGAACTCAACGGCCTTCGCTTCATCTAACAGTAAAAGATCGGTCCTCTCTGCTATTGCCACTCTTTACGACCCGGCTGGTTGGCTCGCGCCAATCATAGTTTCTGCAAAGCTGCTTATGCAGCAGATCTGGAAAGATCGTACTGGATGGGATGAATGTCTTTCTCCAACTACCGAACAAGGATGGAAAGACTTCATACACCATTTCGATGATATCCAAAGTATCCAGATTCCCCGGTGGATAGAATACACCCCGTGGACGGTACTTCAACTTCACGGATTCTGTGATGCCTCGGAAAAGGCTTATGCCGCTACGATATATGTCAGAGTGTTACACGGTCCTTCTCTTTTTACGACACATCTTCTATGGGCCAAATCCAAAGTTGCTCCCATAAATCCAGTCTCCCTACCCCGCCTAGAGTTGCAAGGAGCTGTTTTGCTTTCAAGAATGATTCGTGTTGTCCATAACAATTTTAAGTTCTTAGACTCAAATGATTGTCGATTGTGGACGGACTCGACTATAGTCCTAGCTTGGTTGAACAAACACCCTAGCACGTGGAAAACGTATGTCGCGAATAGAACTTCGGAGATATTATCTAACGTCTCTACCATCAAATGGGCTCACGTTGCCTCCTCCGACAATCCCGCTGATCTAGCTACCCGTGGTACCACCCCCCGAGAGTTGCGCTTGAATCCATTATGGTGGAATGGTCCCGCTTGGTTACAGGATACTGAAACCAATTGGCCCAGCGTAGAGTTTTCTGCCCCTGAGGCATCCATCTTAGAGATTAAGCCTTTGAAAAACAACATTGGCTTACTAAACACTGGATTTGTGACAATTTGTAAGCGCTTTTCTGCGTGGCACAAAGCGCTGCGAGTTATTAGTTATATCTTTCGTTTCTTTTTCGCATCACGACGTCACCCTAAGCGATCACAATATGGTTCTAAAGCTCTTCAACTCGAGGAGATCGTGTTCACTAAGACTCGCCTCATTGTTTTAACCCAACAGCATTATTTTCACCAAGATTACAAGACTCTATTGGAAAATAGGTCACTACACTCTAAAAGTGTTTTACTAACTCTGAATCCCTTTCTGGATTCTCAAAAGATCATACGTTCTTACGGCCGCTTATCTTCCTCCACATTAACTTATAATGAGCGTTTTCCGATAATATTACCGTATCAATCGTCTTTTGCTCAGCTTTACGTATCTTACGCTCATCTGCTTTCGTTGCATGGTGAGGTTCAATTGATGACCCGCCTCATTCGATCCGAGTTTTGGATTCCTAAGTTAAAAAATCTGATCAAAAAGTGCATTCGGACCTGTAAGCCATGCACCTTACATAGGAAGAGAAAGTTGTCCCAATTAATGGGAGCATTGCCGATCGAAAGAACCCTTTTGACTCTGCCCTTTACAAACACTGGCATAGACTTCGCCGGGCCGTTTTCGATTAAAAACTATTTTGGTCGTAGATGTCGCCTCGAAAAGGGATATGCCTGTTTGTTTATCTGTTTTGCCACGAAGGCTATTCATCTAGAGGCAGTCAGTGATCTGTCTACTCAAGCTTTTCTGGCTGCATTCATCCGGTTTGTTTCCCGGCGTGGCATGCCCGCTCAAATATTCTCCGATAATGGCTCCAATTTCGTGGGTGCCTCAACCGTACTCATGCATGAATTTCAAAAGGCCATCATAAGTTATCCCACTAATGCCTTCCATGACTTCTCACTTATAAAGTGGAATTTCATTCCTCCGGGGTCCCCTCATATGGGTGGACTTTGGGAGGCAGGCATTAAAAGTTTCAAAATTCATTTCCGTAAAATAGCAGGTAGTGCTAAGTTCACTTTTGAAGAATTTGCCACCCTGCTTACTCGCATCGAGGCGTGTCTTAATTCCCGTCCCCTATCGCGAATGTCCGATAGTCCATCGGATATAATCCCTCTGACCCCAGGCCATTTCTTACGCGGAGGTCCGCTGCTCATGCCCCCCGAACCTATTGAAGCAAATACATCCATTAGCCACATAAATCGGTGGAACAAACTCAAAATTCTACATCATCAATTTAGTCTTCGATGGAAGGAAGAGTATTTGAAGGAACTAAACAAACGTTATAAATGGAAGTTTCCAACGAGAGACGTTGAAGTCGATGATATTGTAGTCATTCGCAATGAACAATTGCCTCCGAATGAGTGGCGACTAGGAAGGGTCCTAAAAGTTTATCGTGGTTCCAACAATCGTGTGCGAGTGGCCGATATTAAAACTCAAGCGGGTATTGTAACTCGATCTATCGTCAAGCTATGTGTACTTTTGCCCGAATAGGCTTAAACGCACATCAATCGTTTTTCGATTCTTGAATTCTCTATAGATGCCATTTTGAATGTATATTTTATTTTTTTTTAAGTATTAAAGGTCTAACATTCCGTAGCTACAAGCTTTGCCGCTAAAATTAATTAGAGTGCATACTTTATTTAACTAACTTATCATTACTTTGTACATATTTTGTTAAAAAATTCTAAAGGTGCTGCATTTATTATTCTCTTAATTTTTTGTATTACTTAGCAGCCGACGCTGCAAGGCGGCCGGTAATGTTTAGCTGAACTTGCTTCACAAGTCATGCTATAATAAATTAACTTGTCTTTCAAATCTTCCTATAAAAGTAATCAACAATGTAAACAGCCCTTCAGGCCATAATTGGTACAATTTACAATAATCTAGTACTATTTGCCTAAGCTGCGTGCTTTTCGATTTTCCTGGGATACACTTCCTAGCTTTTTTGTCAACTGAAATTCATTCGTTTTCTTGCATCGATGGTTGACACAACCAATAAACCCCATCATAAAATTTTAATAAAGTGGACAATTAAAAACCCCAAAAAGTAATCGTTTTTTAATTATAATTGTCGGGAAGGATTCGCAAGTCGGCTACACACAAACAGGCATTGGTGATCATGAAGACAAAAGAAGACAGACCTATGTAACATGGCCGTAATTTAAAATTTTTTTTTTATTTTTAATTCATTTTTATATAATTTTTAAAGTTTCTCTAGTTTTGATCTAGTTTTTAATTGTCAAAAATAAGCCTGTGGGTGTTCAAACCCGACAAGTACTAACTCTGTTTCCTGGTGATTTATATGATAGGTGGTTAATTGTACCGCTGCAAAGAAAACGCTTTGCTAATTGTGAACATCGACTTTAAGCACATATGGTGACAGAACTTCGAATTCCGCATATGGAACAGGGTGTTCAAAAAATTTAAACGTCGTCTCAGTATTAATACTTTTTATTTTTTTATCATCCGTAACAACAGACCTACTGATTTCGAAAGATCGGTTACTTATACCACCATTTCATATACGACTACCTTGCACGCAGAAAATTCACTTATTTAAAATCAATCAACTTTCGGTTAAAAACTACCAAGTAATACTGTTAATATAGCTCCTACAGAGTTACTGGATTAAAAATAACCGAGTCAACTTGTTTAAGGAAACTCGGTTAAAAATAACCGATTTATCAATTTGCTCTCCAAATTTTGCTAAGTCGTAAATAACAAACTAACTTGGTAGTATTTAAACAACTTACTCTGTTGTTCTAAGTCAAACCTCCTAAAAAAAAAATCGCAACAGGTCCGTAGGGACCGGGCCTAGCTTCTGACAAGCATTCGTTTTGTGTGAGTTTTTCATTTTTGGGACGAATGGCAGGGATCTAGAATTTCCAATTTCCTTCATGGCAGTTATATACTCTCGGATGTTTGTCAGATGTTCGCGAGAGGTGGCGCAGTGAAAAAACCTTAAGTTAGAATTAAGGTTTTTGCGGAATTCGAACCTGGGACCCCTCGCTATGTTGTTTTCAAACAATTTACTCATTAGATTTTAACAAAAACCAAAATAAGACTGTTTGGTTGATATTAATCCACTAACTTGATTGATAACAACTGATAAAGAGTGTTGTTTTTAACAGTTTGCATTTAACCTTTTTAACTCTGTAGATTTTAACAACAAATACTTGTTTATTTTCTACAGAGACTTAGTTAATTTTAACCCATTTTTTTTTAACCGAGCAAAAATCGCACTCGGTTAAGGTAAAAATTTCTGCATGATGAATATTCTGAGGAAGCGGATTTTTTAAGCGCCGTGGATACAATTTTGATCCTCTAAACCTCAGCCTTCTATAAAAAATGCCATAAGGTGCTTTTTTTTGAGCGTCGATCTCAGCAAAGCAAAGCAAAGTGGGATTTTCAGCTCAGATCGAAGCTAAAAAATAGTGCGAGCTGAAGCTAAATAAGTACGAGGTATCACTTTTTACCGACATAATTCAAAAGAAAATAACATATCGAATGCAAAATGAGGTTACAGATGATTTTCAGATGGCCCCTGTGTAAAATTATATTCCATAGGTTTTGCAATCCTTTCCTACACCTTTAATCCTTTACAGCATTCTCCAAAGTTCATAAATAACCTACAGCCAATCTGTGGATTCCCAGTCCCAAACAAGACAAGTGTCACTTAATATCTATTACGTCCTATTCTCCTTTGTGGACTACCAAGTTGCCGAGTCTGAAGTAAAATTAATTGTCAAGTTGAAAATATTTATTGAAAACCGAAATAGGCGACTTGGGAGTTAAGACATTATCGTGCTCGATTTGCCGATGCCACAGTCTCATGAGAAAAAAGTCAGTTCTTCCTTCTGTGCGTCACAGCATTACACTTTCAATTTATATGCTACTCACAGTGTATACGAACAGGGCTTGAATAATGATTGATTTGATGGCATCCATACAAAAAACAAAGCAATCACATTAGGTAATATCAACCCTAAATGTGGTACCCAATATACGAGTAAAGTAGGGAGCATTGAATTCTTACCTGAAATGAAATGACAAATTCGCGTTAAAATTCCACCTCAGAACATGAAGAGGATGGACACAGCTGTCTATTTTTCTAATGGATTTCGTAAAGAACTCATAAACCTCCATCATTTTACTGACTTACGTATTTGCGGTAAGTGGTTTACGGTATTTGGACATACGATTGGTCTAGTGCTAACTATTTCGGAGCCTGTTCCGACTTTGGTAGCCACTTTTGGTATTTCGACGAATAGGCGAAATAACTCTGTGGCAAAACCAGCTATCACCATCGCCACTAGTGTCACCCTGCTCGACAGAGATTGTAAAGTGGAAAAGTTGAGAGTAACTGCAATCTGCATTTCCATCAGGAAGCTCGAAATGCCAAAGAACTCCTTTGCAACTTTCCTAAGCACACAAAAAAAGTTTTCTGCTCTTTGGTGCAGTTGAGAAAATTCTAAAGTGCCTTTCTCCATGCAGCGCCGCCGTTGACAAGAAATTCGTAAACCCCATTCGAGGTGTCCTTCACGCTGCAACTGCATTGGGACAAGAGATGGCCAAATACTCGCCTACTCCGCATGTATAGTTTTTTATTAGTTGTTTATCGGAATTTCTATAGCAGCTGCCTTGAACAATTTTTATTTGTTCCATATGCGAGGTTCTGCTTGTAAGTTGTATCTCGTTGTAGAGTCATTACCAATCACAAGAAGAGGTAGGGGCACACGAATTTTGCATGCAACCTTTAAGGCACAAAAGCAAAAAAATATGTGCCCCCGTTTAGTACTTGAACCTTCATCATCGGATCAACAAGCAAATGCACTCCTTGGCATAGCCGAGCGGAATAATAGCTCCGCCATGAATACTGAAATTCCCTTTCAGTAGTAAAGAACACTTTCGTCGGTAAAATAACCTAAATAGATAGCAAAACCGTGTAATCCTATATCCGCACTCATACATGCATGCACCAGCATTCAGTGTTCTTTACAAAACGAACAGCTACAGAAATCCCACAAAATTATGATTAAGTACACATCGGTTCGAAGGTGAGGCCTTCAACTTAAAGTACTAGCAAAAGTGAACAAAAAAGGATATATATATATACAAGCTCTCCTAAATTAGTATGAGTGAAGGTTCGTATAATGCAGGTAGAGTTATTTCTGTTTTTAAAATGATGAAACGCTGCTGTAAGGTAGCGTCATTTTTCATTCGAAATGTTGTTTCTGCAGTTTTCACCGAACACCCAGGCTGTGGAACAACTCTGGGGCAGGCAGGGGAATCCTTCAATATTTATGTACGTGAGGTTCAAAAAAGAACTTCAAAACGCATCAGAGACGTTGGTTTTCGGTTGTTTTTTTAACTTCTTCTAATGGAAATATACCGTATGGTACTTATATTTCAAGTGACAGAAGCATACTTTTAGATTTTTCTTTTTCTACTAATTAATGAAATCGGAGGCCAAAGTTGATCAGCGCTAATGGATCGGTGATACGTGAGTGCAGTAACTTTGCCGAGAGTCTGAGACCCGGTAAAACACGAGAATTCAATTTGGATTTGAGTATGGTTAGGTGCATAAGATATGGTTCTGGTACGTGCCTTAATTAATCAATGACTGCTTGGGAAGGTATACGTTCTACTGGAGGTAAGTGGAAATGCTGGTTCTAGCATTGTATCGTAATCAATTTATTTCTGTGATTTGATTGCTGGCATCATTGATCATGGAGGGAGGTGCTGTATCTATTCTTATGATTTTGTTTGCTATATAAGTTCTCTGTTAAAGTACAGGAGAAACCACTTGGTTTTAGTCGATACGCAAAGGGCCTTTACACTGCAGCCTTGAACCGCGCAAAACCTTGAAGGACTGAGTGATGAGTGAAGGAGCAAACGTAAAATGTGCGGAAACCGGTTACATGATTGCAGGAGTTCAACAATTTTGGATAACGGCTTCCATTTTTAGGGACATTAACAAGTATCGGCTTTTGAAGCCCCAGCTAGTTAAATCGATGAGAAGGAATGGGGCCTATTTATTTTTACGACAACACAATTATTATTGGACCTAAGCTATTCATACGAGGTCATTCTTCAACCGTCGCGTTGCAGGTGGTTTATGTTCTTTCAGGTCTCCAATATGTATAGATGACTATACTCGATAAAAATGCATAAATCTTACGGCCATTTTATTTACCCCGGGTGTAAATCAGGTTTAAGTTGATTTTAAACCCGACCAATCCGCATTATTTCAACCCGACAATTTAAATCTATATCCATAATAATCGATCAAAAACATGCATAAAGCCCGTTGGATGCAAGATGCATTTAAACGCGGATCTAAAACAATTTAAGCCGATAAAGCTATATAGGTAATAATAATAATAACATGCCGACGGTTGTCTGTTGTCTCCACTCCATCAAATTCCTGTCGAATTATCGAACGCATAGCCTCCAAAATGCTTCTTATATCAGCCGGAAATATTGACCAAAATCCATTGTGATCGGTGAGCTTGCTTGTGCATGCGACATATTCGACGGGAGAACCACGTTGATTTACCATTAGTTGCTGCCTCATCAGCTCTTCGAACAATGTCTGGGCCGGCAAAAGAAGAAGTCAAGATGAAGTTAAATTTTTTTTAACTTCTTGGTACTCTTTATTTTCTATTTCACTTTTCCACTTTTCTTATTTCCTGCACTCTGCAAGCGTGTGATGCGATTGAATTTTTATGGATGTCTCGAGGTCTGATGCCGAACCACATCTCTTTCTAAGTGGCATGCATCCTCTCAAATATGTCATGCGCTTTATTCCGAATAATAATTATTGTGCCAACCCCCCCCATCCAAAAAAAACATCAACACAAAAGCCGAGATCATATAAGTGCGGACCAACAAGAGTGATTGCATGCTTTGGCCGCACACTTGTACACTTATTTGCTTCATGAAGTTTGTCAGCTTGTCAACGATGGTTCAAAAAATATTCTCGGAATTATTATGCACTTGCAGTTATGCAATTTGTCTGCACCCAAAATCCTTGCTGTCACGCCACAGGGGGAAGTTATAATATTCGTTTTAATTGGAAGTTCCCGAAAGGAATTGCACCACAGTCAGAACATGACCGAATACATTAGTCTACCTGTTAATTATGAAGGAACAATGTCAACAGATATCAGAAGAGCTACACACCATCTGAGTACGAGTTCGTTTTCATGTCATTGTTGGCCTCCTGCTGAAACTTTGAAGAAGGAAGTGGCCGTCACCGAATTTCTATTTCTCCTTCTCTGACATCAACCAATTGGTTGTGTGTGGACACAATTTGAACAAAATCCTGCTCCCAACCAGGGATCGAGTTTTCAATAAGTTTGAATAAAAGCGTAGGCTCACCGTTTGTTCTATTTGAAGGCAGTATCTCATCTTGAGCCTGGCTGCGATTATTAGCAAGTTTACAACCGACATGACCATTCAAAGATATGAAATCAATCATAGAAACGTCGTCTGAAACGCACGTCAACACTAATCTAAATTAAAAGCAAACACACAGTCCAAGTAAAAGCATACCACGTCAAAAGTGATAACGATGATGACCCGAATGATAGCTGCATGCAGCAGGCATCCGCCTCGCAACGAGTGGGCCCGTTGCAACTCCAACTACATCACGCACATGTAGTTATGTGTCCTTACTGCTAAGCCAAACAAATATCTGGTGCATTATTCTCGGATGACATTTGCACTGCGACAGACTGAGATGAGAAAGCTCTTATCGGGTGTATCGGGGTTCCGGAGCAAAGGTAATCCATTCACAGGCTCTTCTTCAAATATAACGTCGAGCGCTTACGAAACCTTTTGTTTCGCCATCGGGTGTATCTGTCTGTATGCACATAATATCTTGAATGGAAAGCTGTGCACTGTGCGGTGCACTGCCAGCTCTAACGCTGTTGCATTTAAAGAGGATTTTGCTATATTGTTGGTTTAACACCAGACGTAAGCAGTGTACACACATCTTTATGGTGTTCAAATGTCAGTAGGATTCCGGCCAAATAGCCGCACACACAGAGGCATAGGGGGAATGGAACTTAAATGCGTTTACCTCGGCTTTCAGGAGACCGGTATACCATGGAATAAAACACCACCATGTTTCCCAATGAATGGCAGAGGCCGCCGCCGCATTAGAGACAGCCTCATGTACCGCATTCGTTGTGCGGTCGCTGGCAGGCAACGGCGCCTACAAATGAAAGAGGTTAGAACTTTAGTGGAAATCCTTAAATAGCGAAATGGACAGATTCACGGACCGGATAAAATTTACAATAGGTGCGGTGCTATGAAGCAACGCAATGGACGTTAATTTTATCAACGGTGCTGCTGGGGATCGCGAAAGGCATAATTCTTGCTTGCGGCAGGTAGTTGGTATTAACTGGAGCAAGGGACAGCACTCAGAGGCTTTACATGCGAAATGAGGTTAGGTTCATCAATTCTGACTCATCAATTGTGACTTAGAGGAACGCAGGGTATTTATTATGCACTGATAGTGCGGTTGTTCATTGGAAATGCTCATAAATCGCTGAGGCTGTTTCATTACCTTTCAGGAGAATATTGTCATTGCAGTCGATTAGGTGTATGCCCAGAGCAAAGTATTCTCGGAATAGGGCATGGACATTGCACATATGGCTGATACGGGAATACCTCTACGGGGAGAGTACTGGTATTAAATTTTCATTTAGGTAGATATTTGAATACACAGCTAATGATATCGGTATTGAGTTGATGCGTTAGAGCACACACTAATCACAGTGTACGACCTTAGGCGATGAACTACAAATCAGACTGATGCCAGAAGAATAACTTTCGGAATATATAGCGGGGTCTAACAAAAGATAGAGAGTTTAGATCAAGATAAATGTAATTAAATAAATGATTTCATTGATGAATACGTATTGATTAAGCAGTTAAAAAGATAAAGAATGTCCTGCTAAGACCAGTAGGGACAACAATAATTAAAAAGTAAACATCCAAACTAGATACTTGAATGCCCGCATTGTTAAGCACAAACATGCTCTCGGTCATTTCATTCTTTAAAGCGTGTTCTCTCTCTTTACTCTTAAAAAAAATCTTCGCAATTTCCGCCAAAGTATCTACGGAGCCTGCGGTGGCATGTCGCCATTGAGGCTGGTAAAATTAAGTTAAGAATTTCCATTCAAAATATCAGTTAATTTCGGTGAACTTCAAGTCATCGCCGCCGAATTACCATAGTAACGTATTCAAATGAAAATCATCTTAAATTGAAAATTGTTTTTAGGGAGCGCCATTGACTATAAAAATGAATGTAATTTTTTACGCAATTGAATAATTTTAATTTAGGGGCATTGCATTTGAATCACTCAGCGATACCAACAATCAGTTTTAGTGTCCAGGCTAACTTTTTCGAACTCACAGCTGCGAAATTTTCCATACAAAATTGCAAATTCTGAACTAAAAAATATTAAGTGTGAAGGTTAAAAATGAGTATTAGCAAGGCCCACTATCTGTGAGGTGTTGAACCACCACTTTCGCTTCAATCATGGAAAAAGAACATTTTTCAACATACATTTTTTGAACATCTAATGTTTCCGTTAACTTTTTTAGTATTTATTTAAGCGAAAGAGAAATAAACGAATATTTGTTTAAAAATAAAATATTACATATACTTATAAAAGGTAGGGTCGATTTTCGACCACAAGCGACGCTATAGTTTAAAAAAACAACAAATGTGTGAGATATAAAATTAATTCTGGCTTTTTTTGAAAGCTGCCTTCGTGTCATTTCATAATGTGCCGAATAGCGCATCATTGATGTATGGTCGAACACTTAAATTGTGTTTGCCTCGACAGTTTCAATTTTTCATGTTGATATTTTAGCCTTTGAGCCAATAATCAGGCTAATCCGAGCAGGTGAATTTTTGGGAAAATTTCTATTACTGGTCAACATTTCTAGCTCCAAATTAAAAACACTTATGACGAAGGCCCTTATTAATGTAAAATACTAGAAATGCCAAAAATCTACGGCTAGATTTCGGTTAAATAAACCACAGGACTTAAGGATCTACTTCTACCATCCATAGTTCTTATTACGGTAGGACTTAACACGGCCATAATGCTGACTCATATTTGTTTATTCACTTGCCGTAAAGGATGACCGCACTTAACCCGCAATTATTAATTTGTGGACTAGTAACTTTGTTTATGAATAAGGATAAGAAAATGATTACATAATGACAATAAACTCTCCGCTTTATGGCTATCACTTTCGAAAATACCATGGATAAAAGTGATCACCGCTGGAAATACTATCCCATATATCCTTCACGATATAATCCTCCTAATTGACGAATTTGGTTTCCCCGAACTTGGAAAAGTATAAATAAAATTTGTAAGCACTTGTAAATCGTCCGTTTCAATCCATTACTTAGGTCACTAATTACGGCGATTTTAAGAGATCCGTTTGTTGAAGGGTGTGCCAATATATTTAAGCGACATGTGAAGCTTAATAAAGATATTGCTATGCGCATTGAAAGGATAGGGAGAAGCCCTTTAATAAGTGGATTGGAAATGTGACAGATAGGCGACAGATAGAGTCATTTAGAACCATGACTCATGAAATGACTAGGGTAGTTACATATTCAGGGAACTAGTGTGGTATATTATAGTCCTTAAGCTGTGACAAAGCGTTTATCTAAATTATGGTATACAATGAAAGCACCCACCTATAAATAGACTTAAATTACAGTCTAGCTGTCATGCAATTGATGGTGTCAGTTCGTCTAATGGTGTACAATGTACATGGTTAACATTCTGAGTAAGTGGTATGTCTAAAGAGGGCAATAGGTATATTCCTTTGCTGTTATCAATTTTAAGCGGAAAAGCATTACACTACTATCCGATCAAAATGTTAGTCCTCTATACTGTTTTGCACTTCAATACAGTTTTAGATTGTTCGAGAATTTATAAAATCAGTCTCATGTGCCCTTTATGTAGATCTTGCTAAGCCCGGAAACCCTTGTTGGAAAGACGGAACATTGCGAATCGATAAGTGAATGACAAAAGAGAAGTATGTGGTCAATAAGAGGTCCTTATCGTATCAGAAGGCATACTTAATAATTCAAGAAAAAAATTTCGAAAAAGATATCTGATACGGCGATAAATGTTAGACACGATGTATAAACTGAAATAAATAAAAGCCTTCTCTTCTACTCAGTACAAAATTAACTGATGTCGAGACCATTTTCTTTTAAACTTAAATCGTTGTTTGCTGTTCTTCTGGAGATTTATCTACAATATGCTAGCGCGAGTTCCAAAGTTTGCTTGTCCTGTAGCCAAAGGGGTTTCTTAAAAGTTATGTCTTCGCGGCTGTCAGGTGTACTGTTTGGTGATGTGTATTGGTTCCCTTGTCTTGTAAGGCACGCATTCTCGCGCTAACAACACTACAATATTTTCCTCACCTCATTTGTGGTCTAAAACAGACTAACTTTATTTCAATATGTTTCATTATTGTACACGAATTATGCTTATTCTGTAAGGTTACTTGCACGTGCAGACAGGTATTTGCTTCGTTTGAACTACAGGGTACAATAAATACAACTATTTCGGCACAAATCCCGAGCCAAATCAAAGCAGTTTAAACCTATTCAGCACTTCTTTCAAAAAAAAGTGTACACTTTTCGACTTTCGATATCTAACCAAAATTGTTAAACGATTTGTAATTGAACACACTATAGTTGGAACAACAATTATTTATTTCAGACTCAACCCCTGTCTACAGCACACCTCATTACTCGCAATTAGCCATGTTTATTTGCGCGGTCAATAACATCAGATTAACCTTTTCAACTCTATACTCTCATGTGCATTAATTGCGTGAAATGAAAACGCTACTGCATAATTTCATGCGAGCGGCCGTTAAAGAACTGAGCATTCATCAAGCCACATGCATTCGAAAATCCACTTGCATGCCCTATGAAATATTTCCATACAAACATTGCAATTTAAATGCACATACGCCCGAGTGGCATTTTATTCGAGTTTAATATACAACGCGAAAAAAAGTGTTCATTTATACCTCAAGTGGTTTTCGAATACTTTATTCAAATATAGCGCTAATTTTTCACTGTATTCAGAGCTATTTACAATGGATGTGCATTATTTGCATAGCTGTTGCGGTTGGAGTTGGAGTACGTGGCAATGATAAATAATTCCACATTGGTGTGGGAAATAATTCAGGATGTAGGCACTCAGTGATTTCGTGACAGCAATGCATGGGCTGTGACAATACCTTGTGTTTGATATAATCAACGAGGGCAAGAATTAGGTTGAGATGTGCAGTCGAAGCTAATTAAAATAATTGATCTGATAAAATCAACTGTGCACACAGAGTCAAACGGTAATTGATATTCACTGTCTGTGGTAATTAATTTGTTCACATTCTGAAAATCAAAAACCGCAGAACGGTCAAGAAAAATCTCAAACATGACATAATTGAGAACAATTTTCTATTACTGTCCAGTACAGGTTTTGGTCAGAATTCGCTCATAAGGCCGAAATCCTGATCAAAATGGTTTTGTTTAATTTTTTTTTGTTTTTATGGACAAATTATGTGCGCACAGTATCGATAAAAATAAATAAATGTTCATTCTGCTTATTTTGCGACTTTAAAAGCTAGGTTGCTTGATAAGTCAGTGAAATTTTGGATAGTACATATTTTTTTTAGCTAAAAAGTTTTTTTATTTCTCAACATAATCTCCTTTAGCTACACTTAGTCCAGCGTTTTGGAGGCATTTGTTTCGATGATGACCTCTTCACTCGACCTAAATCTCTTACCGAAACAGGAAATAGTCGCAAAGTGTCAAATCTGGAGAGTATGCTAGATGGGGTATCAGTTCATAGCGAAATTTGTGGAATTTTGCCATGCTGACTGTACACGTGTGCACCGGGGCATTGGCTTGATGAAACAGCACTTTTTTCTTTGCCAGATGCGGCCGTTTTTGCTTGAATTCAGTATCAAATCTATGCAAAAGCTCTGAATAATAGACGCCGGTGATCGTTTTACCCTTTTCAAGGTAATCGATGTGAATGATACCGCGTGCGTCCCAAAATACTGTGGCTTTAGTCTTCTTTGGTGTAAAAATTGTAAAAAATTCACAGTTGCTGGGCAAAAAATTCAAAAAGTCACTGACTTATCAAACTGCCCTTATCATGGTGATATTAATAGGTTTGTTTGACGTGGCTAGCACTAGTGCGCACTGAGAAGTGTCAGCTAATTTTCACGCCTGTCAAAAACCCTGCGCAACCCTGAAAATTCGACTTCTATATCGAACGCAATATGTTGCACTGAAGTCTGTCAGCTGCTGATATCGACAAATATTTATCTTTTGGTAACACTTTTTCCCGTTTAATGTTAAAAATTAGTGAACTTAATTCTGAGTTTGGGTTTTGCCATAATGCAAATAGTTGATTAAAGTGTTCGCAATGTACCTAGATGACGAGTTTGAAAATGAATGACAGCAAGCGAAATGACAGCAAAACTCAGCACTGAATTTTTCCCCCACAAATTAACTGGGGTCAGTTCAGGGGCCAAATTCCGCAAGAGTGAGTTCTTTTGGGCACACGAAAAAAAGTAAACACTGTCTTATTCTGATTCCGCAAGAGTGTAAGTAGACTTTTTTGACAGATTTCGTACACACATTTTAAAAAATGTATTCACTCTGTTTTCGACTGGGAGTTGAGGTATTAAAGCAAAATGAGCAAACCGAAACCAATAAAAAAAGCGAGTGATGAGCAAAAAGAGTATTTATTGGAGGAAAACATAGATTGACGTTCATTTTTATAAAAAAGATGTTGAATTTTTCCCAGAAATTCCAGACACAAACTCTTTGGGAACCGATACAAATATGTTCTGTTGTCTCTTCAAAGGGATCTCGAGAGTTCCTAATATTTATTCTTTATAATTAATTTTCTCCTGCGAAAATATCAACAATAAGACACAAAATAAGTAAATTAAAAACAATTTAATATACATACCGATTTTGTCGTCTTGTGTGTCTCCTTACAATTACGTTCATTTTCCTTTTTTGTAAACAAAAATTCTGTAAACAGAATTCAGCTCAGTCGGCTGACAAAAAATGTTTCATTCAGCACATTCAAGCTCACATCACATTACGGAATCGCGTGAACTGATTGGTGTACATGGGGCAGTGACTGTGAGTTTTGTTAAGCGTGTGCCCAAGCGAAAAACTCACTCTTGCGGAATTGGGCCCCAGGGCACAACTAGGGTGCCCTAGAAGCCATGTCAAACACAGGTTTTCAGTACCAGGGCGAGTTCAGTGCTATATCGAACGCATTAGGTTAACCTAATAAATACAATTTATGCGTATGATATGGTAAAACAACGCAAAAATGCTTAAATCTTAAGTTCGTATATCTATCCTAAAGTAAAACACTCTTTTGATAAAGATTAGGACAGTTTTAATCTAAACTAATACTGCACACATGTAACTATGCATTACACAATCGAATTTCTTTTACAAGTTGTGCTCTCTATAGAACACGGATAGGATACATTTCTAGAATTAAATGTAACTTTTCCTTAGGGAGAACAACTTGATGGAAGTTAGTTTCAAAGACAACTTTGACGATTCCCCGTATTGACGAAGCAATCGGAATTAGACTTTCGGTTTCAAATAGAAAAGTTCGAGAAAGTTTTCCCTGGTAGTAATTACAAATCCTCGAATGGAAAATTCAATGCACTTGAGAGACTTCATCCGTAAATACATCGAAGCAAAAACGAACAACCCTAAGTTTGATTACATTTTTTTGAATCAAGTTAATTAAATACAACGAAATTAAGAAACTTCCAGGTATGGCTTCTAGTATTTTAAGTGACATTGCACGACTGGTCAAAACGAGTTTTTTATACAGTCCACAGGAAGGTATATTCGCTTTGCCATAACATTTGTAACGCCAAGAAGAAGTCACCAAAGACTTCATTAAGTGTATATTTATATATTCTAAATCAGGGGCACATCCTGAATCGATCTAGCCATGTCCGTCTATTTTCTATCTGTTAGACCGGGCATAGAATTTTTTTTTATCTATGGTATCCTTGTCATCCTTCAGATACGCAACAAGAAGAAATGGCAAGTTTGGTGAAAGGACTTATTTTTATCGTCGTAAGGTTGGTATTCAAATTGGGCTATGTCGGTTAAGTAGTTCTGGTACCTCCTATACAAAACCAATTTTGCATGACTTTTATGCAGTGGAGGGTATCAAAGCATCGGCAATAAATAGGTATCTCAAAAATAAATTCTCTAAAAGTAATTGCAGATGCCTATACAGTTAGACTCTCACAGGACATCTATACCATCCTATGTTTGTCCGACGTTTGCGATAGCTTGCGCGAGTTCGTGGATAAATTCGCGTTTTCGGCAAAGTTAATTAATTCAAATTAAATTTTTTTTGAAATTGCTCGTTTGAAATGTAAGTAGGCCGTTCAAATTTATTCCAAATATGACCGCACGTGTAATCGCTGTCAAACCAATATACCTAACAAAAGTTAGAATTTCTTGAAACTCGACAAAAATTTGCTTTTAAAAACAGACAAGAAAAGAATGTCACAATCACTACTGAACATCCAAAAAATCAAGCACCATCAAAAGCAGTCCCAATTTTCAAGCTCTTCACTCATTCTATTGTTTCTCATTGTTGGACAGGAAGATTCCATTAGGTTTTTTTTTGCCGCTTCTATTGCCCACAAACAACCACTTTTACCTGTGATATCCTCAGACTATGAACACCGCAGACATACCTACCTACTTCAGCAAATGGATGATGGAGATGCTTTCAACTTTCCATTCCGAAAAATCCGGACCATCACAGCAAAGATATATGTCTGTAGGTACAAGGTACCTTCGTATCATGCGAATTGCGGAAGAACATTCAGAATGCCGGACACATCGGAAAAGTGCTTCTTTAAGTACCTTTTGGGTAAATACTTTCAAATAAATTCACATATGCTAGAGCTCCTCCCTATACATCATATGTATTTGTATATACGCTGTATAAGCCATCCTGAAGGGATTACTGACAAGGAGTGAGGTATTGCATTCTAGCATTGATTCGTTCCTATAATTAATTGAGAAGCTTAAATTTCAACCTACAAGCCACGAGCAAAAATGTTACCAGCAAGGATATTTCAAACTGTCCATAAGAAATGTGTTGCTGTTGCCTGACAAGATCTGTGCAATTTCTGCATGAAAAATCCATTATATCCAGTCGATATATTCATAATAATTGATTTTTTTCCTACAAAGCACAGCAGACAGCACATGCTTGTCATGTTCGAAATGATAGACTTATGGATTGCACCATACGGTGTACAGTTTACAGGCAAGCATTGTTATAGGCCAAATACACGTGGCCTTATGTACAGTTTCTTGAGGGCAGATTAATCAATATTTGCAACCAGATGCCGACCGACTTCAACCCCACTCTGGAGGCATCCATAGGCAACATAATAAATACCAGTCGGTCTTCCTTTCACATATAAAATTGATATATTCCATTAGTGTCGACATACAAATACCAATTTGCCAAGTAAATAAAATTGTTCCGATGCTGGGTGTCCCAAAATATCGGATACCCGAACAAAGGTATTTTAGAAAATTAACTGCATGCCTCTCGGCTAATTGCATATTTCGAATCGTTCAACTTGTTTTGTTTGTAGGAAATTCTAAATATTCTGAAACGCTGCAGATCCGGACATGGGTTCGCCACTTAACCAAGCAATTAGTTCGTGTGGCATGTCAAATGCAATGGACACAGTATCCATGCATCACACTAGCCAGTAGCAAATTTGAGTATACACAAACACAGAGCACATTCATGTATGCATAATCCAAATACCACTTTCTTAATTATCTTTAAAATTATATTCGCATAAAGGAGTAAAACCACAAAAAAAAAAAGAAGAACACAAAAACGCGCACTACATTTTATTCCATTCCTCTGTCGCAGTGTGAGTCATAGCAGTCGGCAGAATAATGAGAGGAGTCTTTATTAACGTTAATTACATTTTTCTTTGTTTAGTGTTATTAACATGGGAATGGGCGCAGGAAGGAAAAGAGATGTATTGTTAACACTTTTTTGCACTGGATACTCTTAAAGCAGCGCTACATTGAATTTGAACATTTGGCTATGTCCTGTTCCAGAGCATAGCACACAGGATGTATCCTTCGACTTTTAATGTGAGCAAAGGCAGTGTTTTCATTAGCCCTTGAGCAAGCAAATATGAACAGAACACACATTTGGATATGGTCGAAGTAATTTTTACCGGAAGCAGCCATTTGCTATAAATTGTATTGTCTTATTATTATTTGCACATGGATGCGTTCAAATTATACCCTAATGTGGGGTGGAAACAGGAAGCCACTGGAAATGCTTCGAAAAACAAGAGAATATTAAGTTGACGATGATTCTCTATCTTTGTGGACCACAGTCGGAATTTTGTCATAATATGGCAGCGGAATTGGGTTGGTAAACAAAGTTTAATTTTGTTGTTTAGTCGGGACGTTAGATTTGGTGCATGGATATGGCTATAAGTTCGTCAATCATTAGAGAGTGAATTGCCACATGTGACTACCGTGTCGTTGAAAAAATAACAATCAGTTGCGAAGAGGTTAAGAGGGGTGATCCACCATATTTTTAATATATCTACAGTTCTTTATAAGGGCAAACAGGACCATGGTTTTATGCTTCATGGTCTGGGTTATTTAAAGTATTCGATATGATATTGGATTATGGAAGGTTGTATGCGCATGTGCAATTTTTTCGCAGAAGCCGTTAAGGCCTATTCGTGCAATTATTTCAAGCTGTTGAAGAATAGTCTTCAATTCCATTTACTCTTCGACGTAGATATTATTTACAAAGATAGCCTTTACCATGTTTCCCATTGCGCATTGTCCGGACGTGCATTTGAATATTTTATGTGCACTCCCTTCTTCGTCTTTCAGCCTTCTGTGCGAAGAAAGGAATACATTATATGACACTTGATCCAGTCTGATGTAAGGCATAAGGGCCTTAAATTCATTGTCGATATCAGTGAGTGGCATAGGTGCACTCAGATTGAAGATGACAAGTTGGCATGCCTGTGTGACCGAAGAGACTAGACTGTCAACATTCTTTCTGAGAGCTCGATGCATTGATTTAGCGATGATCCCAAGTGTAAGATTGTTTACAAACTCAAATAATATCTTACAACGATTTAAAGACAACCATTGCCTTAGTTATTTTTTTCACAGGCAGCATTGATGCACTAAAGCAGGTCAGTATAAATTATGACTTCAACTGCCAGAACCCTCAACCATTTCAATCAAAATTGCTTTATTAGATTTGTTTCTGGGAACGCAACTAAACAGCCTAAGGAATTCTCCTGAAGCACTCCATCATCCGGTCGGAGAAATCAAATTTCAAAATTATAAATAATTAAATTATCCATCGGTACGGCATTGCGACAAAACGGCAAATCAATTTCCAATGACAACTTCAGATTTGTTTTCGTGGTTTATTTCGAAATTCTTTTTGCTTTTTACTATCCGCAATTGGCCAAACAATTTGTCCTTCAAAGCATCCATAGGTCGCAGACAATTTAAAGCCTCATGCGAGCGGAGTTTTTCAGAAGTGCTGTATTTTTGATTTGGGTCTTTTGAAAATTAAGGCCATAGTGCTTAGGGGCATATAGTGCGAAAGCACGGAGGGAAAGTTACAGTAATTGCAGAATTCAATAGATTTTTCCAAGAAAGGGAGATTTAATTTTTACAGAAATGGTATTTGTAAAAGAAGACTTTTGTATAGGTTTGGTTTCGTAATTAGTTCACCATCAAATCTATTTGCGACGCGTAAAACGGAGTTGGGCTAGGTATTCCTTGGGACAATGAAAAATAAATCTAAGAACAGAGAACAATCTGATTTGGGTCTCAGACCATGAATGTATTTTGGTCTTCCTACCCCAACGCATCAGAGTTTTGACCTGCTAAATGGATGCGCAATCTTTTGATGTTCCTATAGCATTGGAAATCATATTGCTTTGAAGTAAGTGTGTATAATAATGAGTGAGAACGAAGCAGATGGTTTTTGGTTTATATCACCAATGTTGTTGATTTGTTTACTCATGGAACATTTTCTAAGAATTGTTGTAGTATTTTTTTTATATTCATAGAACTTTTATGACTCTTAGGATTAAGGAAGAGAGCTCACAGCTGAATGACCACAAAATCCATTGCCGTAAACACGAGTAGATCTGCAAATCTTTGCCCAGACATGACAAATGGGTTTTAGGTAAAAACACTGCGATTATTAATAAGTCTGTCTGTTGCGCTCTTTCAACTCTATTCATTGAAAGTTAGGTGACATAAATCAAAGGGACTTAGTACAATAATTTCTATGTAACTACAGATTGTATATCGCACTGATATTTGGGATTAAAATGTCAACAGTAGAGCCATAAAAACCACTAGAGCTGATTTGGTAGGCCTTTTTGATGCTTTTACTTACCCTAGGAACTTAACCGTTTTTCTTTTTCTTCCCAAGCATCTTTCTAAAGTTTTTTTTTGAACAATGTTATTTTTCATCAACAGACATGTTTTTCAAAATATTAGCCTTAAATTCTGGAATTCTGCTCTTCTTAAAAAAAACAGCCGAGGGCGTCATATGCCAGTAACTGTGTTCGATAAAAATTAATTTGATACAATATTTGTTTGTGTTTGAATATTTGACAAAACACAAATTATCCACATACTTGGGGTACCTGTACATCTGACTGAGGTAAAAACCCAATGTTTTCTCTTTTTCCCATCGTGATTTCATTGAAAAATCAAAAACCTTGCGGCAATAAACCGATTTATCATTAAAACGCAATCATTTTCTCAGATTGTTTTAAATACGGATATCGTCGCCTGAGAATTGTTTTGTTCCATACGCCACTTTTGTCGCTTTTGAGTTGGAAACGGATTCTATGGTAATTTTATGCTCTTTTTAAATCTGTGATTCGATTTTCCCAATGTCTTTCCAATCTCGAGATATCGAGCATCGACTTTGTACCATATCCACCAAAATCAACCGTTTGTAGAATTGTTTTGTGAAATAAAGCATTTTTGGGCGTTTGGGACAAATTTTCCAAATAATTCATTGTAATTTTTTGAGAGAATTGTTTTGTTCCACGAGCACTTGTGTTTAAGAAATTTCATGTATGTGGGACACTGATCGAAAAAAAAAATTTAGTACTGCTTCTCGAATAGCTTTGTCGTATACGAGAATTTATTTATTAGACTGCCAAGGATTTGCTAATGCTGACGTTGATGTTGCAATTTGTCGACTAACAATGTTAAACGTCAGTAGTTACTTTGCACATAACAGTGATTTACGTTCTCAGTGGAACTAGTTCGATGTCAAACATGCTGTCGGCGTATTAAAGATTGACTTACTTTCAAACGACTCAGATGTATAACAGTGACGATATGGTTGACTACTTGAAGCTTTCCCATCCTCCCTTAACCAATATTTCGAAAATTATGCGACCAACGAATTTAATTCCGAGCACAGATCCCTTTTGCTGTCGCCCAATCATTTTATCTATTGTGTATCGCTCCTGTCTTGTAAATTGCCTCGCTTTGAGTAATCAAAACTGATAAAGATTTTGTAAGACGGTAGATCCATTTTAACAAAAACCACAATCGAAATAAGATTACCAATTAGGACTTCCTAATCAGATAACAGTGGCAAGTCTCTAATTCAGTTATGAACTTTTCCATACTGATTCTGTCAGGGGCTGTTTTTTTCTTTTTTGTTATGCAGATTCAGATAAAGTTTCTGTGATCCTTTCGTCTCTGCCACCTCATATAATATCCAGACGGCATGTTTAGAAATCGTTTCAATTTAATTATAGCTTCCACCGTAAATTTGCGTAGCAGAGCGACATGTGTGCGATGCAAGAGTGAGGTTCAAATTTCATTTTGTATGTACTGACTATGATTGATGATGACAGAATTACACAGCATTTGTTGCAAATCATCACAGCAGACAGCGAATATTCACCGACATTAGGCATTAATATTTCATAGCACTCTGAAAGCCTGTTAGCTAATTTGAAGGGAAAGTCGCTCACATATGTCTTAGACATTTGGAAGAACCCTTTAATTAACTGTAGTAACCCCGCAACTTAAAAACAATCTTGGTGATGCGATGACGGGAAGCACCTCAAACGTTGCTTGAACGTTGCTTGTAATTAGATAACTCTCTATATTCTTAAGATAATGCCAAGGAGCTCAAATCCGCAAAACAAACTAATTTTCCCAGCAATCCGATCCGCATGTTAACCAAACTAACCTGAATGATAATCACCTGCAAGACCGACTAATTATTCTATAACATGCAGTAGTTGCCACGGCCCTCTCCAATCCGAAGAAAGGAACCACACAAATCGGAAGAACTGCAGAGAGAAATCGAGAAAAAAAAACAATTCACCATTACCAGCCACTTTCCTACCGAATATTGTGCAAATGTGTGAGTGTCTTTCGTTCACTCCAACTTTGGTTATTTTTTACACGGAACTTAACTTAAGCCGAAGTGCAAAAGTTTGTTCTTTCCGAAAAAAAAGTTTTTCTCATTCTAGATGGAGATAAAAACAACCAACACAGGCGGTTGCCTGAAATTTAAACAAATTGCAGAAAAGTGTGGGAACTTTTTGTACCCATTTGCTGGTGTTACAAATCCCAAGGTCCTGGCATTCGTCTAGCAAGCGGCGATGGTTGGGAATAATTTATTTTACTTTCCTAAAATGGGATATGAAGCGTCATATGAACCCATGATGTACTGGTGACGTTAAAATAAATACTGATCCTCGAACATAGACTCGGGCGAAAATAAATATGTGTTGACCTACTTCCGGAATTTCTCTTCGCGATGAGTGTAAGATTGCATTCTAAAACATCATTCATACGCTGGCACCTCTCACGAAACTGTTTTTTTTTTTTTTTACTTTGATCTAGACAAATGTCAGGATTTATTAACGTGAACTCAGCCATTTGAAAAATTCTTCACCTGCAAATTCTAAAAATCGTTTCTGAAAAGGTGAAACTTTTATGCCAAGCATTCGTTTATTTGTGCTTTTTCTTGCCGAATTGACACCTCCTTGGGTCTCGTACCTATAATTCATACACTGCCATAGTCCTCGATAATTGAAAGAAGGAGAGACGAGAGGAAGCGTGAAAGGGCGACAAACACACGCTACGTTATCCACTTAACAAAAGAAGTTCTCGCGTCGCGCGAGTTATTCCGTCGAATAATTTTTTGAAGTGATGGGTTGCAGGTGCTTGCTGCTTCCCCTTTGGCTCTGTTAATTTATTGGAAAAGTATCACAAGTAATTTAAAGTTACACAAAGTGCTGGAGTGTAGAAATAAATTCGATTGAATTTGGGTTATTTGGTTCCCAGTTGGAGTTTTAGTGGGTTAGCAGTTTTTTGTGAAGTTACACTGGATGTCGCATTTTCAATAAGTTAATCTTATGGGACAGGTATTTTGAATCGGCTTATAAGCTGAGGAGAATAGTTGCCTACATGCAGACTTTTACTCAACAGTCAATTTAGAGTCAGAATTTCGGACTTAATGTATACGCTCAGATCAGACTTTATCCCGACTTGGGAACCGAAGGGTAGAGCAGAAGGGGGAGCAGAACCAGGGACAACCAACTTACATAAGCCGGGTTCTCCATATAAGTACAGTCCACGACGGATATAAGGAACCTTATAAATAAAAAAATTTATTACGCGAACACGTATATCATCATCATCATCATCATCATCATCATCATCATATAAATAAAATTGGTGTAGTTCTGTTCGACTAAGATTGAATTTGACTGCATGTCTTTAAATGCAAAAATCTTAGAAACTACTGAATATATACTGGTGCATTTTTCTTAGTCCTATAGAGGATACCTAGGCCTACAATCTCCACTTTGTTTCACCTCTCTATCTCTATAAATTCCGGAAAAAATTGGACAAGTGTAATTATTTTTTTCGTTTCGTTTCGCTTTTTTCTTTGCAACGCTTTCCGTTCAAAAATACTGGGAGCATTTAAATATAGTAAGCAACATCTTATAGAGGACATCTGCGGGTACAACTTAGGATATCCATTAACTCGAAAACTTAAAAGGTTTTTAAATAAATAGGCAAAATTTGAAACATTTCTACGATTTTCACCTGCGTGAGTGGATATGCACTTCACTCTCAAATCAAACATACTAACCGCGCGATATACTTACATCTCTTTTAACCTTATTTTACTCCTGTAAGCAAGAGGGAGACAGACAGAGGCAGTGTGCTGTATGCTGTTTGTTTGTTAAAAAAGGAAAAGAAAAAACAATAAAACAAACGTCAAATAGGTATAGGTATCAGTGATACTAGATCGTGGGTAATTACCCAATTCGCGGGTATCTTGCCTTTCAAAAAAAGCTAAAAGAGCGATCAAGGGCAGTAAATTAGCCGCTCGAGTTTTTAAATAGCATTACAGCCCATGGCCATCCTGCTTATAAAATTGAATTAAAAGTTGGAGACCCCATTATGTTGCTTCGCAATTTGAATCCCCCCAATCTTTGTAATGGAACCAGATTGAGAGTGATATCGTTACAGGAAAACTTTATTGATGCTTTCATTTTAACTGGGTGTGGTAAAGGGAAAACGGTGTTTATAACAAGAATACCTACAAATAATTCCCAGCAGTTATTCATTTCAGTTCAAACTTTAAGAAAATCGGGAGTTGATTCAAGAAAGAATTGCTTCACACACGGGCAGTTATATGTAGCGTGCTCCAGGGTAATCAGGTAGCAGGAAATATCACTATCTTAGCCGATAGAAACAAAACCGCTAACATAGTGGTATACAAAGAAGTGTTACATTAATAAAAAAAAGTGAGTTAAACATTATAACATTATCTTCGCTCATTTTCATTGTCCACTCAGACTCAGTCTTCGGGAGTTTTTTTTTAGATCGGGTTCAAGTCCCTCACTATTGAAGAAGGCTTCCTCACTTTACACCTCTACAATGTCTTTCGAGAATTTTTTGATTTTTCCTTCCAGCGATTTTCAAAAGAAATACGTTTTTATGTCCCCTATAAGACAGTAAATTTCTTTATTTTTTTTTTCCATCAACTGTTCTGAAGCCACATTTTGCACGGGCGAAGCCGGGCGGGTACAGCTAGTAAGAAATAAAATCACACGATTTTAGCGATTCGCTTTTATATGAGTGTTTTTTCTATATCCTTCGTGGTCTTTAACCACAATTCCGGATGAGACATAGAATTTAAATTTATTTCGCAAAACGGGCTACAAAGATTTAAGTAACTATTTCAGAAGAAAGGATTTGAACTTATAATATAGGAAAGCCTACTTGGGATTTAGATAAGTTTGAGAAAGGTTAGTTAGAATTATCTTGCTTTTTTTAAGAGGTTTGATCTATGCTTGGTTTTCGTTGCTATATGCGAACCTTTATGCCGACACACTTATACAAGCTCATCACAGAAAATGCTTGCAGACTCTTAGAATGTTAACAAAAAAGTGATTTCCAAAGGTTTTATAGAGTACTATCTGACCTGGCGAAGATCGGACCGCCTAAAATTTATTAAATTATTCACATGTAACAAAATTTTTTCTAAACCATCATTGATTCAAGCCAAACGCACCCACAACACACACGTACGTGATTCCGATTTCAACCAAACTTCACAAAAACTATATATAGACCAATACTAAAGATCTGTGAAAGTTTGGTTAAAATTGCAAAATGCGCTAAGGCGTGAATCGGCGACAAACGAACACAATTTTAAGGGTCAATTTTTATATATATAGATAGATTTGTTAAGGTAGTGTTTTGCTATTAACTGAATCTAAGGGTTGAAATTTCTGTAAGAACTATATATTTACCATTAGCCTATTGTTATTACTGCCGTGATCAGTTTTCAAGATTCAACTAAAAGTTGTTACTTTCGCCTGAAGGTCGCTCATTGTATAGGTTCGAATGTTTAGATCACTTAGACAATGTGCAACATAAAGACAGATTGTGATTGTGTTAATGTAGGTATAAAAATAAAGTAATGAAAGAATTAGCATTAAACAGCTCTGCTTAATGGCATTTGCTGTGCTTCTGCAGCAGCTTGTACAACTTTTTAAATGAATCCAGATGAGAATATTCAGGTGCTGTTACAAATATTTATGAGGTGACAAATTCAAAAAGTAAATATTATTAGGCACCCTTCTCTTTCAACTCATTTGCTCCTACGTCTATAATCCTTTATTACTTGTATTACATATATTCTAAAATTCATTTTAAGGAAAATCTTTCCCCAAAACAATTTTTTTTGTCAACAGAAACAAACGTTATTATTAGTTGAAAATTCATAAATTCAGAAAAATATATGTTTGGCTAATGCTTTCTATTTAAAATTCATTTTCCTTTACTAACCCTACACCTAATTGGTTTCCGATTCAATTGGATTAGGCAACCCTAAGGCGAAGCCTGTTTTAGGATGAACTCGTGAAAATAATCCTTTTTGTCCTTTTTTAAGGCGAATACTTCTATTACTCGAAATGCCAATGGAATATCAATTTTTCCAAAATAAAAAAGAATTATATTTTCCAAGATAAGGCAAATGGGCTCCATCAAATTTATATCCACAGGAGGAAGGAAGTAGAAAGAAGAAAATATATGTATATCCTTTTCAGGTCTTATTACTAAGTATATTAATAAAATCGGATTGTATTTTCATACTACGAGATATGGAAAATTCCTTGAAAAAATAATCCAGACCCTTTTTCTGTGTATATGTGTTTGTTTTTTCTTTCACTTTAATGTGCATACCATTAGTAACGTTAAATCGATTGAACTCTAATTACTTGAATAGATTACGGATAATTCGATGGATTTCGAGAGAGATTCGCAAAATGACCTTTTTTAAGTGCTTAGCTGCCCCACGTGCATGGGAAATATGTTACCGATATTCGATTTAATATTTCTTTCGATTTGCTTATTCGACCATCGTGTCCCATCGAGTGCCTACAACAACTGAAGTCATGGCTGTGTGCTAACAATTTATTCCAATCCATTTAACATGAATGTACGTTACGTTTCGGCCTATACGAAGAGGACGCATAACTACTAAAAGAGAAGAATTGTATTCGTATTATGCTGCAATGTATATACGAACATAAAAATAGAAACGACCTCAATTGATGCGAGGACTCTCCGTCATTGACGAGGCGTTGAGGTTAGTTAGATGTAGTCAGCAGAAATCAATTCGACCTCTGACGGAAATACTTTTTTCCGCGGTTACAATAGCTGTTGCTATAGCTACTCGTATGGCTATGATTAAGTGCCGTGAGGAGAGCCTAGATCTGCTACCCTGTTGTGTTGAAGAGCTGAGCGTGTTATATCTAAACGGATTAGTTTTTTTTTTGTAAAATAAGATAAAAGCTTCCGATTGGAATCGTATATATATTTTTCAAATGACTGCTGCTTTAAAAATTAAATAACTGAATCACTTTACAAGGAAGCACTAGGAATTATTGTTTGAATTGTATGTTCTAATATCGCCCCTATTGGACTATCATTCTACTTAAATGAGTGCTTAAGTTTCAGTTTTTATTTTATAAACTAAGCCAGCTCATTTTCCTCATAAGTTAACTTTTTTTACTCATCAAGATTGATTGGCGATACACATCGACAGCAGAATTTCAGGCCTTCAAAGTTTGGATGTCATCGCATCTTATCCAGGTCCATCCATGGCCACTTCAAACCAAAACTTTTCATCCGTGGTGAGGCAACTCAACTTAGGAAAATCCCCAAACCAAATGCGTCGACATTTCATCGAAACGAAATAAATGCTTGGGGTAGGGATTGGTTTTGAAGAAAAAGTTGTATTCCCATCGTTGAGGATGCTGTTCAAAAAGGGTATGTCGAAACCTTTACCGCAAAGAAAGCAAGCAGTCCTCCTCGTCGACCTTGGTGGATGAAGTGTCTGATAAATGATTTAGAGGATTAATAGGGTTCAGCTGTCTCGTAGTTTTCTCTGGCTGACTTATACCCACCGTGGAGGGGACAATCTTCATAATCGGCTGTTTTTTCCGTTGCTGTCTGAGTAGAAAATGTAATAATTATTTTTGTAATTTGTATAGAAGGAAAATAAGTCGATTTAAAATTTATGACATTGAAATAATATCCTCACTTGTTGTTACGCAGGCGGCGTAATGCGTCCAATCAGGGGACTTTGCGAATGAGTTCCGACCCGACTGCATTGAATATTAACAAAACCTCTCCGTTTGTTGTTGTTTGTTTATTATTCTCTTTAGCAGATCGTGGCGGTGGTTCGGACTTCATTTGCAATTTTAACCACAAAAAAACCTCAGCTTACTACTAAGTGACGGAAGCTCGATCCGCATTTAGTGGCTGTTCATTTGACAGCGGTGCGTTCGAGGGTACGTCTTTTAGTGAGATGTTTGTTCTGAAATCCGAGCCAACGCCAAGATTTACACAGAATAATTACGACACCCCACCCCCCGTGAGGCGCTCTGGGTTTCCCAACGCCTTACTTAAATCCAATTTGGCAAGTTTTACAGCTGGTCTTCGAAGAACTCCTTTTGTAGTCTTGACTTCGGCTGAACGAATCTGTTTGTCTTGTCCCGAAAACACTCGGACGATCCTTCCCCGTACCCACTGGCTTCTTGGTGCGTCGACACTTGTACTTTGAAAACTCCAACCTTGGGAAACAAAAATTTTCCTCTTTTCACAACAACCGTTGGAAAATTAAATAAAATATTTCCCTTTACTGCAATAGATCAATGTCAGCCGATTTCTGTAACCATAAAATTTTAAAAGGGATCACAAGTATGTCTTAAATTTGTATCCCGACTTTTGTTAAATGTGAACTGATAGTTAGAAATTTAATTTCAACCATTTTTCGGGCATGATTACCCCTTTGGGTTTCATTAAACATTAGGGGACTTTACATCAGGAGGTACATAAAACCGCAATTCAATTTGGTGCAATCTACCAAAACTATATTTGTTATAATAATTAGAAAAAATTATTTTAAAAGAATCTCATTCTGCACTTTTAAAATATTGCCTACGGCCATCATTCAATTCCGCATTTTTTTGGCTTTGACATATAGCAGAGACAATACTGAGAACACCAACTTGCATATGCCACGTGGCTTGCAGCGTTCATAGAATTTTAACCGTTAAATTTGAAATTGTTCGTTACGTCTGAATAACATCTTTTTAGGAATAAGTGTACATTTGCTTACAATATTCATGAAAAATTAACAATGTAGATTGGCTGAGGAAATATAAAAACATTTTGAGCAAATTTTCGTCATTATTTAACAAAAATTTACACACGAAATCGAAGTTAATGATATCTAAAAGCTTAAAAAATACACAACCATGTTTGTCCTAATATATTTCTAGTGTAAAAAGTTTTATTAAACATACGTAAATCAAATTATTCGCCCTTAAAAAATATATATAATAACTAACCAATGGCATTCAGTAATGTAAAAATGTTGTATTCCCGAACTCTGTCACATTTCCATTTATTTTTGTATTTTTTGTATGTTTTTGGGATTCTCAATTGACATAACCCGATAGGAATACAAAATGGCGAATTTGAAAAAAAACTGAGGGGTCCAGCGGCAAGACAATTGGGGGTCTCAGTATAATTTGTCTCTGATGTATACTTTTCCTACCCTATTTACGAGGAAGCGGGAGCAAAAACCATTTTTCGATTTATATAACTAAGTAAGTCATATCCGTAAAACGCATCAACTGAACGCCCTTAAAATAGTTATAGCATTTCCATATGTAGGACGTCATTGTTTGCAAAATAACATATCTAGAAAACGATTTTCGGTGTTTTTCCAAAAGTTAAAAATACAGATAGAATGGGCGCTGAACTGCACATGAAAAGCAAAAAACAAACCCTTCGGCAAGCTGCAGGACTTAGTTTAACGAAGTCTCATATTGCGATTGCTGTGGCCGAATGTTTTAAAAAATATATAGTCCCCTTTGCTGCATGGAACAGGGATACAATACCATTGCTATTATACTGCCACAATACAACAGTTGGAGTATGGAATAACCTCCCACTCAAACTCAATAGGATATTCCACAAGCAATTTTGTTCTGTCGTGTGAGTGGGCAGTTCAGTGGCCAGCATCATTTAATATGTGGTGGGCTTTGTTGGCTTGTCATTAATGACGATGTAAGTAGAGCTATTTTGCAGCTATATAACGTCTACAACTATCTAACTAACAATAAAACGTTAAAAGATTAATTTCATGACAAAAATATGACACTTACTAGGAGTCAAAAAATCATAGAAAAAACCTATATTTTAATAGATTGCATTCATCTCGGGCATATCAAGCTTACAGATTACAAGAACGCTTACGATATGAGTAACCATGTGAGAACATAAACAAACATGTTGTTGGGGAAAATATTTATATTCGAATTGGACTTAGGACGGCAATATGTATATCACAATGAAATTAAACTGGCAGTTCCATCCTTATCAATGAGTACCCAGGGACTTTTGTTTACAAGCCATTCCTTTCCCCTACCACAACTCTTTACGACTTCATTCTCCAAAGTGTTAATGCATATTTGCTGTATGTTCAATCCTCAAGATGTAACATCCCTCTAAGCACGTCTGGGGATACTGGAGCTAAAAATATTTCCTTTCTCCTGTTCTTTGGTTACCTAATTTCCAAAGTTCGTGTGTTTTTATTTGATAGCTTTCAATTTACTGAAGTAATACGCACAGTGATAGTATCTTCTACCTTAATGTCCATTCCATTTGGATACCATTTTCTAAGAGCAATAAACCAAAAAACATTAAATTTACTATCTCGCACGCATACGAGAGCGTATTCATTTATTGATTCTGTGGCAGGATTACTAGGTCCTCTCATGGGCTTAACCCTTCTGCCTGCACATGAATTGCTCGATTCAAGGCGTGACCCTACCCACATTTACTCATTCAAAAGCCGCATGCCCGAAATAAAGTTTGCCACAACATACGAGTAGATATATACACTACAACCTACCGTGCCACATATACATTTCCTTGAAAAGACTGTTGCCCTTCGGAAGTATGGGATTGTTGTGTGTATTTTTCATGGTTTATCATATTTATCGTATTCTAGAGGAGAACCGCAACAGGAAACACTTCAGGTAACCCCACAATGGATATATTCACTATGCACCAGATAACTGCCACCTTGACCTGGTGTTCAGATATTTTGAGTGTGCCAATGCACCACTTAAACACAACCAACAATTTTGGTTTGTTCACAAGTAATACATCTATGGAAATTGGAAACTTACTCGTATTCCATTATTTGTTATGGGAATACATTCTGCCATTGCAGGGATTTGAATTTGTTTCTGTTGGGTATTGGGAAATGGGAAATTCCTTCGAGATCAAGTAAGAACGATAGGGTTATAAGGAAGGTAGATAAATTTTTGTTAAACTGTTTTTTATAATACGTAAAGACCACTGAATTTGGATCTTAAAGCGAAGAAGTAGACTTAAGAATTAAAACGTTAATATAAAATATAAAATTCAACTTATACGTTTAAAGTTATATTATATAAATTCCCATACATTCTACATTCGGGTGTTGATGATGAATGCTTTTATAAGGGTTTCCCATATTTAAATCAATTTCACTGGAGTGTTCCTCTAATGCATTGTTCCTCCGGGTAAGACTCGAAGACTTTTCGGGCCGGAGCATTCATTCGCTCTATATGTCCTAGCCATATTAAACGACTGATGTGCATTTCGTTGCCCCCTTACAGCTCGTTGGTTCGTCGTCAATTTTTTTGCCTTCGAAGTCCGGCTTTAAGGAAAGTCCAAGCTTCAGCTCTATGAAGCAGGACTTACATATAGCATGGGACTATCGCTATCACTTTCTCAACAGCGAATAATGTATGAGCCGGTTGTTATGTTCATATAATGGAAATTAGGCCTTACTAATAAACATTTTAAGTTTCGAATGTAAATTTCAGTAGTTCACAGTGGCTTAATTTTCCACACAATTTTTGAAATTGTGAGTTTCCGCATATTTAAAGTCGAGACTGAAATTTGTTATTAGTACTGCGCATCAGGTATGAGTCAGCAACTAGTCTTTTAAGTGTCAATGGTTGTACATTTGATGTTTGTGTGGGATCTTCTATTCAGTAAGATTACTGATGCTGTGGGAACACACTTTTCGATGTAGGACTTCTGAGTCTGGTCCTAAGAAAAGACTGATTGCCTCAATTTATTTATTATTTATTAGGCAAAATGAATAAAAGGCTTTTTTTTTTAATATTTCTTCTCACTATTTTAGCTGTTCTCTAAGGCTTCTTTAAACGCCTTACTGAACAAGTTCTCTTTAATCTAGCACCACCAGATAATGTAGATTTATTTAACTGATATGTATAAGTTATATTTGCCACGACAAGTGATTCGATTTTGGCTCATAAGTATTCCTCGCAGCATCTGAGCAGCTACGAAGAGACCCACTCAAAAGATGTTTTTCCTATGCTTTTAACAACAAAAAGTTACTGTCGAAAATAGTATAAACACTGTCGCATGTTTCACTAAGGAATCTTCTTTCTAATTAGTCAAATTTTCAGTTTAGCATATTTTACGGGTGAACAGTTTCGAATACCTATCGACGAGCATACCTTAACTTATCCGGTAATAATTTATTACCTTACGTTAATGAACAAGTCGACTCTACATAAATTTTCAATTCAAATTCAATGGCGTGGCTCAACGTCCACTGTAAATTATTTTCAAACTGGAATTCAAGAACAGAAAAAAAAACACATCAAATAGCAAACGACAGGCTCGACAGGCTTTACCCTAGGAGTAAGACGGTAAGACCCAATCTAAAATTACTGTCAACGGTTAGTCTATAGTCCGTTGATTTGGAAGCAATTAATTAAAAGCGGCAACTGTTACAAATGTTGTCTTGTAATTGAAGGCGGATGCACACACAAATGAAATGAAAGAAGAACTTCCACGCAGCGCTGTGCCTTTAGTTGGTTAACTTTTTGAGAAATTGAAGTAATTATCCATATCCGGCGGATATACGAGTACGAACGCAATTCAAATGAAAGTTATATTTATGTGCGCTATAATGTAATTCACGCTTACAGGGAATTTCAGTTTGTGTTCGTGCTGCTAGTGTTATATACATTTCTCAAAGCAAATCGATATATATTCGGTAAATGAATTTAAATTTGGCCCTCGAAGGCGTAGTCAAATGGAAATGAAAAGGATCTGTGAACGAATTTATAGACACGAATTCATGGGTTTCACTACGCGAACAACTAATGTAAATTTATGTGTTGTTGCTGAAATAGGTATTTGACAAGCATTATTTTCGCTAATTAAATGGGGCAGTTAGATGCGCCTATTTTGCAGACAATCGCTCGAGATTTTGAGGAATGGCAATTTGCAAACGGAAAAGTTCAGCACTGTCTTGTGCTTATTTCGAAATTGTTTTCTTAATGCATGTAAACGATATTGAGTGTAGACGCGTATCGTATCCTCGCATGCAAATTTTGAAAGAGGTTTTTCATTAAACGAAAAGGAAAGTCGAAAAGAAAATCTACCTGCCAGCCAAGTGAGGGATGCGACACTCGACACTCTACACTCCCTGTTGGCAGTTTTCATCGTCGCGTCACCGTTGTTTTTGCCACTTAAGACAGTTGCTGCTATTGTCAACATCAAGGGTACCGAATTAAAAAAAAGGAAGAAGGAAAACGACAAACGACATACGACACGACGGAAGACGCTCTAAAAAGTCATTTTTATCCTCTTTGCTGTGAAGAATAATTTGGTAGACATTTCACTTTTATGCGACATTTGTGAATTGTTGTAATATTATGTGTTCTGTTTTGTTGTGTTATCCTCTGCTCCCAAGAGGAAGTTGTTGATGCTGCTCATTTCAAATTCAATAGCATTCTGATGAATTCTGTCCGGAATATGATATAACGTGTAGTGTTGTTCTTGTACATACTCGAGTATGTAACAAAGCGTGTCGCAACTTAAAAGAGACAAGGTCATAAAAGCACATCGCGACCTGACAACCAACACAGTTGGTTTTATACAAATTGCATAGTGTTTTTTAAAACAAAAATCCTGGCAATATTTTTACACAATATATCTAGTTATAAAACTTTAAATTACGGCAAACGACCTCTGGCCTTCAGCGAGCTTAGGGAATATTTGTTCGTATCAAGGCTTTGAATTTTTACAATTTTAAGTTTTTGATATTTCTTCAAAATAATGTCTTGTATTGAAATGTCATTGGGATGGTTTTTCCATCGGAAATGTATTTATTTTTTTCCTTTTTTCTAACAGTGTATTGTTTAACCTTGTATAATTTATTCGCAATGTTTTTTTTATTAAGGAAAATATTTCTATGTAGCTGTCACTTGATAAAGCGACGTATTAAGCTTGCGCTTTTCAAAGAGAAGGCTTAGTAAACGTTATTGTTTTTCACGAAACTTATACAGGTAATTCTATTAAATGTTATAAATAACTTAAATACATTTTAGTACCAAGTGCTTGACACTCAGCCAAAGAATTCCCATAAGAAACAATTAAATATCACTTGCCTCGTCTACAGGAAAAATTGGAAAATATCACTGAAAGAATTAAAAACCGATCTAACCACCACAACTGCTGAAGAAGAACTCTCATAGTTCGTGTACGATCTGAGAGAACAGTGTGGCACGGCTTGACATCAAATATTTTAATTAAAAATTAACCGCTTTTCTCTAATAGCGAAAGTCAAAAGTGCCTTATAGTCGAAAGTACCCCACCCTACCCTATACTCAGAACGGTATTGGAAAGATGCCCTAAATTCGCGAACGGTTGTTCCGAGAGTATATGCGATTTGTGAGAAATAATTTCTTCCGTTGCCACCGAAACTCTCACGGAAAAGTACATTTTCCACGACGTATACGAACACTGGTTTTCGTATTGAACGCTCTTCACTAAACGTATGAGCAATTACCCCTTATTTCCAACGAAAACTATGGTCTAAGCAGGCGAATTGAAAATCACATTGTAAGGACCCATTCTCACATGTCAAAGACACACTATTTATTACGAATATATTTACATGTACAGAAACAATACAAATAATTAATTTGTAATAACCAAAGGATTAACGATGCATTGTCCGCAGTGCAGATACCCAAAAGTGTCGTTGGAGGTGCTGTGGAAGGGAACAAGTGATTCGGGTCAACAAACAATTGACCGAAGTGTCCATGTCCATATTATCCTCTTCCCATATTCCACTTACACCATATGTACACCTCACGTGTCTCTTTGCCACCCAACACAAAACAATCAAAATGTAAACGCTATCTGCACTTGACATTGATTTATGTAGCTTCGATTATGGGAATGCTTTTAGCCGTTTGGAAAATCAGTCTCGATGTCCTGATTTTGAAGCAACAAACAGCTTAAGAAGAAGATTTATATTCATGACCAGTTGGGTAGTTCGAAGAGAGTTGTTTTAATGGTGTTACAGATGATTGATATGGAGGAACATGAAGAATGGGTGGTTTTACTGTTTTTTGTTTGTGGGTTTAAAATGTTGACAGCGGACTTAGTATATAGAGTACTTCGTAAGGGGGTTGTGTGTATATATAATTAGTGGCATTCGCTTCAAGGGTTTTCTGAAAAAAATGTGTTTGTTAAATGAAAACGAAAATGAGCGGGTAAGTAGGAAATTATTGGTTTTGTCCACTAGACAAGGAAATCATTTTTTATATGGTCAACCTCACCAAATTATATGTTTTTGAAGTTAAGCCTATAATTCAGGATTTTGAATCTAACATTAAAAACTTAGTCCATATACATTCGTCTCAAAAGCGAAAAGCTTTCCGGAGTTCCATATGGGTCTCTTGCTCCTGGAAGGAAAGCATAAAATGACATAATCTAGGTTTTTATGTGTCATTTCGAATAAGCTGTTGCCCGTAAAATGGTATATTGTAACTTAAAGTTAGAGGAAGTAAGTAGACTTTTAGGAAGAAAATTACATTAAAATGAAACGTTTTAATTAATAAAATCCAACGAAGAAGAATCACTATATTTAAAAATAAGTTTCAGTATAGTAACTTTATTTAATAAATACGTCGCTTTAACTATATGGATTTGGCTGCAGCGTTCTGCTTAAACTGACAAAAATGTATGTTACACTTTCCTTAAGACAAAGGGTTGTCTGTGAAAATATTGTTTCTGTTTTTGGCAATGTACATTTAAGTATGGTGGCCGTTCTTCTGAGACGTCACAGCCCCACTCAACCTAACTCAAAATTGAAGTATTTTGACAAGGAGCGGCTACATTTTAAATGGATTTCTTTATTTTTAAACAGGGCTACGAAATTTATTCGTCTCCGACAATTGTAGGTAGAAACGTTATAAAATGTGACTTCACATATTAACAGTTCGGCGAGTTTTCTTTATGCACCTCTTGTTCTTGCGTAAAACGTATTAGCATTTAGTGCGAAAGATTTCAAGTTTGTTTTTCGACTTGGCAGCACTTTTTCAGCGTTCTAAAAATTTGACACCCAACAGCGGATTCGTGCTTACTTTAGTTTGTCATTTAACCACGAACATAAAAGACAACGGCTCTAGGTGGTGAGAAAAAACAAATCGCAAGTAAGACTTCCACGTTGGGCTTTATTTTAAACTATGTGCACAAAATCTTAAATCTTAAAGGCGTAAAATAATCTTCCATATACTGTGATTTATTTTATTTTAACGTCTGCAGCTCCAAAAAAACACTATAATTTCATAATACTAATTTTAAAGTCTTCTCAATTATTAAAGTCCCGTAAAACCGGTTTAAATACTGACTTCTACTAAACTTTCTCGACAACTACAAGTTCCACTGCTACATATGAATTGGAAACAATCCCTTCACTATTGTTGGTTTTAAATTGTTGAGAAAGTAGCAGGAGGTGAGCCCTACTTAGATTAGGTGAGACTCCCGATAATTGGAAAAGAGTAAGGTTCTCTTGCTGTCCAGAATGACAGAATAGCAGAACCCGTTTTTGAAAACAATATCTTGGACTTAATAAAAAAGTTACAAGCTGTCTATCCAGGGCTCATCAGATTTGCATGTAATTTTTACTTATATTTCTTCCGGTTCGTTTTTCCCTAAACTATAGCTGAGTACCAGTCACAGTAATAGCATTTTATTTTGCGACGCAAGCATTCGAAATATTCCCATTAAGATTAATATCGCTGTCACGAAAGAAAATGATAAATCTTGAGGAATTCACCTCAAGTCCTCAATGTCATGTCTGAAAAATGTGTGTATTTTTTTTTAATCGTACTTTCGCAGACACTACAGTAAACATAATATTTTTGTTTGTGTTCTTTTTAACTCGCTTCGCAGTTATTGTCTGTGGAATTGCACGTGGGTTGGCATGTAGAATGTAGGTTACAGGTTACAGTAAAAAGGTACCTACAAGGAAAAATCCAGGTTTTTTTGTTTTCTCACATAAAAGCCGCTCATTGAAAACATAGGGGAAATAAATACACATAGCGAAAAGTTGTTTGGACTCTCCTGTGTTTACCTTTGTGTGGCGCAGTGCGACAATTCAAACTGTAAAACCTACCAAAATGATGTTTTTTTTTTTATTCGGCAATGAAGGCATTACAAGCATAAAAGTAAACTCATTTTTGTATATTTATTTGTCCATTTCGTATTCTGAAGGCGATGGTGTTTTTTGCAAATATAATTTCACAGTTTCACACAATTAAATTAATATTCTTGTAAACCAAATTAAAGTACGGGTAATTTGTCTGCGATGGCTTATCTGCGGACAGTTTGGGGTTGAAAACGTGTTTTATTTACCTCTCATCGTAAAGCAAAAATTACTAATTATCTTGGGAAACACCGGCAGAAACTAGACCCAACTTATTTGTACTGGATCGACAGGTGGAAATTGGAATTTGCAGTTCTCAGCAAAGTTTCACCAAGAACTACCTACCCCCAAATGCATTCCACAGATGTCAATGGAGGTTAATTGCGAGGAAAGGAAACTTTTATTTTGAGAGTAATTATTGGAGCAGGGTTTTGCTCATTCCTGATGTGCTATCGGAAAATTTAAATTAAATTAAATTGAATTTGGATATACATTTGGATATGTGCCTATGTATGTCGTGCCAAGTTTAATGTGAATAAACGGATTCCAAGTTTTAATTAATAAAGTTTGTATAGAGTGTATTTGTCTTCGAGTTTTAATAGATCGATATGAGTAAAGCCATTAGTCAGCCAACAATGGTAAAACTTAATTGGTTTTCGTATTTACGGGAATCAAGTTCAGTTATTTTCCACCTTGTCCATGAACTCTTGAAGCGACGTCGAATATGAAACTACTAATTAATTTGCTGCTGTAGTTGTGAGACTAATGTACGCATTTTCTCATGAAGCCGCAGTGTCATCCAAACTTAAACAGACAGAATTTCTTTGCAATATTCAAAGACCTTCATAAGAGCTGACAGAATACACATGCATCAGTTTTTCGTCTATCGAGCAATCCAATTATGCACGAGTGTATATGATTCCTTTATAACACAAAGATGTCATTCAAGTAAAGTTAGCTCGATTATGAAATTGCAGATGAATTTAATTGAAAATGCAGGGCTGTAATTAATATTTGTATTGGAATTCTCTATCTCCATACTAAATGCAAAATGAATTTTTCATTCTGCTTTCAATTTTATTGCCAAGTCTATTCATGCGAGAACATAATTGATTTGACCGACAGTTAAACTACAAGAGAGACTGTGTCAAAGACAACATCAATTAATAACCGAACCCAAAGCAGCCGCACAAGGCATATCAAAAATATATGTACTCGTAGTACTATAGGATAAAAATATTTTCAAGTCACAAATAAAATCAAAACAATTACTATGGATAAATATGTGATGATTTGTCGAGGCGAATCAGCGTCCAAAATGGGCATTGCTTTGGTTATGCTATCCGTACATACACATTTCTGTGGGATTTTTTTTTTCAAAAATGTAATATCAAATTTTAGAGAGGAATTGAAAGCGCAACGCATCAGAAGGATATCGATATACAAAAGCAAGTAGAAATAAAAAACACGGCTCAACATTTTCCAAGTTTGATGCTTTATTGGAAAAATCCTGCGAATAGCTACGGTTTTTAATTTCATTTAAATGTTGAAAAGGACCTATTACATAAGAATAATTTTGTTTAAAACTCAATTTTAAGCTCTGTTACAAACAAAGAAAATCTTTTTTTTACAAAAACTTAACAGTGGATTTATATTCTACCATTAAAAGGGACATACTGACAAAAATGTATTGGTTAAATAATTATTAACGAAAAATAATTTATACTGAGTGGTGCATGTTTTTTACGTTCCTAAGTCAGTAATATAATTTTTCCACAATTCTTCACAGGAATTGGGATCAACAACCGGCTCAATCTTCCTTTTATTTACTTCCTGAGGTATTTGTTGTTTCAACTGATGTTTAGACCTCTAAAAATTCTTCTCTCCTCGTGCTAAAGGGTACCGGGATTTTTTTTTTCAAAATATGATGCAGTAGTGTTGATTCAATATAAAAGAACGGTCTGATATCTTAAAGAAATGTTGTGCAATAGCTTTCTTGCTTCATCTAAAGCTTCACTGATCCGACATACTCTGGTGGTCTGCGTGTATATTTTCGTGGCAATTTCCAATAAAAGTCCGTATATTCGGTGCAGGGAAATAAGTCCCCGGGAACTAAGTCCACTGAGGGACTTAGTTCCCACCTAGTGGGAAATAAAATCACTTTCGTAAAGTGGACTTAGTTCCCATGTAAGATGGGAAATAAATTCCGAAAACTCAGAGTGGTTTTATTTCCCTTTTAATGTGAAGTAAATTCTCACTGTCGACTAAGAACAAAGTAAAATTAAAGAGTCAAGTAGGAACTTTGCAATTTTTATAAACAAAAATTAAATTATCTGCTTACTAAGTCAGAGTAATACATACCAAACTGAGTTAACAAAATTTTCAAAATTTCGATTTAAAGATATATAGGGTGATTTTTTAGCTGGTTTGGTTTTGGCAACACTGGTTTTGACAGCTGACGTGTGTTTAGTACCTTGTGTCACTGTCAAACAGCTTCAGTTTGGTTTGCAATTTAACCATGGATCGTCTTACAAATGAACAACGCTTGCAAATTATTGAATTTTACTATCGAAATTCGTGCTCGGTTCGAAATGTTCATCGCGCGCTGCTTCCATTTTATGATCGGCATTCTCGACCTTCTGAGCAGTCTATTCGGAAGAATATTCGGGCCGGTCAATTGGCCGCCTAGATCGTGCGATTTGACACCATTAGATTATTTTTTGTGGGGGTATGCCAAGGCTAATGTGTATAGGGACAAGCCCGCTTCGATTGACGCACTGGAAGCCAACATCCATGCATTCATTCGTGAGATACCGGCCGATATGTGTGAAAGAGTATGCCAAAATTGGACTCAGCGGATGGGCTACCTAAGACGCAGCCGCGGTCAACATTTGCATGAAATTATCTTTAAACATTAAATTGCAAGGTTCAAACTATCGATTCAAATAAATATTTCATTCATTTTTTCGAATTTTTTGTGTTTTTTTTTTTAAAAAAGTTCTAAGCCTCTTAAAAAATCACCCTTTATAACTAAATAAATACATATATAACATTAATGTAATGCAACCAATAAGAAGCGGAAAAGAAAAATCAATAACTTAAAAAATTGTCAGAGTCTTGCAAACTGAATTTCGAAGGGAGTATTTTGCCAAACAGAACAAAAATTAAAAAATGCAGTTCAGTTTGCAAGACTCTAAAAATAAAGTTCACTTCAAACTGTTTTTACTGATAATGAATCGTATTGACTGCACTTATCCGAGATAAGCTTAAGATTTTGTTAGAAGAATGTGATAACTAACTGCACTTTAGAGTTTGTTGTCCAATCCTAAATGTTGGAAGTTAGTTCCCCCTTCTTATTTTTGAATGTGTACTAAGTTCCCATAAGAAAGTGGACTCAGTTCCCATCTTGCATGGGAACTAAGTCCACTTCACGAAAGTGATTTTATTTCCCACTAGGTGGGAACTAAGTCCCTCAGTGGACTTAGTTCCCGGGGACTTATTTCCCTACACCCGTATATTCAATAAACTCGAAATGCGCCACCTTACCTTAACAAAAGTGCGGCATTGTAGCTTACCCAAACAGTTAAAAATAATATAAAAGCATAACAAATCAAGTGAAACACTTCCAAAAGGCCTACTTAATCACATAAAATACACACTGAGGCCTAAAAGAATCAGTCTGTCAAAATAACATGCAGACTAAATACAAAGCAACCAAAATTATAGCGATTCCCTTAACGATATGTTGATCAATTACCCTTCAACTAATTTAATTAAATTTGATTGCCAACAAAATTGCCACAAGTAGTAAATGGCGAAAAAAAACTTAATTTATGAATTCCTGGTGGGACGAAAGAGCCCAGATGCACCATCACTGTGAGGCAAAGGTATGTTCCTACCGCTGGTATCAATTTAAAATCTATCCCCTATTTCATTCCCTTTGCTCTTCTAGCGCATTTTATTTCGTTTTTTTCCGTATCGTTTTTTGTACGACAAATATAATGAGGAAGGTTGTACTGGAGGATTGCAACTGCAGCATCAATTACTGAGAATTTTTGCTTCCAACAATGTCTATACATCAGCTTATTTGCAGTCACTGCAAGTAAGAGCAAAGCTTAGCGGGGAGGTGAAAGACGAATGATAAAATTGATGGCGAACAACCCTCAAGGCTATTAACATCATTATTGACAATATCCTTGTACGGTCTACGGACAGGGCATGCAATGGACAACAACACCTAATTGGGTAGGACTGCCCTAAGGGGTGCACACACATATACATAGACTGAAGGCAAGATGTGTGTGCGGGTGACTTAAGTTGACCACCTTTGTAGTCGAAGGTGCTTCGAGTAAGAGCACGAGTCAACTGCAGCAGCAGCAGCGAAGCATGAAGGTGATGACGTTTGCACTTGATGTCGAGAAATGGGTAATTGGCCAAAGGATTTTGTGTAAGGTTATTGTTGGGGGGTGGTGGTTTGGAACGAGCAGGGACACCAGTATGCATTGTCAAGGAATTAGGATTTTCCTTCCACAACATTAAAAGTCTCTTTGAACCCCAGTTGGATTGGATTTTAAAAGAAATGGCAAAGGTTTCAGTAAAAAGTGTTCGGGGAAATATGCCCTGCAGGTGTTGAAGAGTTTACAATTGAAGTAATCCTCAACAAAATTTGCTTGTCTAAGGAATTATGAGAGGTATCCACAAATCAGACGAATTTGGGGCGCCCTGATTATGTATAAATCCTTTTCTTACAAAGGAATAAAAAAATAAATGTGTGTTCGGAAAGCGATGATTAAGTTAGAGCCCAGACAAGATTACATAATGCTGAGCTTTGTAAACATGCAATTAAAGTAAAGGTGTTACCAAGAATTTTGAATGCCATTTTGTTTACTTTGACGATACCATCATGTATTGATTCGCAAAATCAGTTAAAAAGCTTAAGTGATAGATTGTACAAATTTTGAGTATTTAGAGATATGGTAGGTAGATCTTATTTATTTACTAGCTAAGTAAAGCTAGTTATATCATCTTACATTTTTGAAGTAGGTGCAATTAAAATTTATAATTCAGTTTCAATAAAGTTAAAAAAAATATATAAAACCGGTTAATACGGAGCAAATTGTGTAGCAAATTTAATAGCTCCTTTTTTAAAACAATAAATGTTTGGCATATTTTCAGCATTATCAATCATTTTATTAAATAATTTAAATCCTTTAAAAATAAGGTTGTTTTGAGTGTCATTAAGCCTTAAGTAAGATCGTCTAAAATTATTTAAATTTCTAAGATAATATGAGACATATCTCTTGCACTTTAAAATACAAAATCGGCGAGCAATATTCACAGTGAGGTTAAACTATTGTTGCACTTAGAAGTAGATATTTCATTCCTTATTCTTTTTTTGCAAATGTAATCTATATGGTTGGAAAAATGAAGCTTAAAATTTTTTACTATTTAATCTCCACAGTTTGGTCAATGATATTACCATCAATTGATATAATTAAATTATAGTCTTGTCAATTTGTTTATTTTTAAAGATGTTGAGCTTCAATCTGTTTTGTTTGAGCTTTAATCTGTTTTATTTAAAAAAAAAATAAATAGTTGGCGCTACAGGTCGGTAGAGACCCTGGGCCTAGCTTCTTGCAACCATTCGTTTTGTGTGAGTTTTTCATTTTTGGGACGAATGGAAGGGATCTACAGTTTTATGCCGAGTCCAAACGGCTAATTGAGAAGCTTCTTCATGACATTTATACTCTTGGATGTTTGTCAGACGTTCGCGAGAGGTGGCGCAGTGGAAAAAAACCTTGAGTTGAAATCCCGAGAAAACCTAAATTTCAACTCAAGGTTTTTTTCCACTGCGCCACCTCTCGCGAACGTTTATTTGATATAAATATTTATATCCATGTCTTCATGAAGTAATCTATGTTTTTTCGGTCACTATCACTACATCGGCTAAAAGAGCTAGCTTCGAGTTTTGTTAGACCATTTCCATATGAAGTATGAATAGTAGAGTACCTAACAGAGTTTCTTGCGGTACACCTAGGTTCACTGCAATGGAGTCCGATGCGATTTCATTTATTTTAACTATTTCGAACTAATTAATATATATGAAGAAAAACACTTAAACTCATTATTTTGATTGGCATATCGGTTGAGTTTCTCTAATTCCATCGTTCCAAATTCTCTCTTAAAGTCCAAAGGAATACAGTTTCGATATTTCTTTCTATCGTTTATTTGAAACTTTTTTTAATTCCAAAAACGCACAATTCACTATATTTTTTTCCGATATCTCTTCCTGCCAACTGATGACCACTAAATTGATTGCACTCTCGCACAATTGATCTTTTCTAAATCCTGATTGAGTATTGGTTATTATATTATCTTCTTCGAAGTAGGTATTTAGTTGTTTAAATATCATTTTTTCCAGGAGTGGCTTCTAAATTCTTCGCACAAACAAGCGTTATCTACTTTTTCAATTGGCCGGGACTTTCCCGGATTCGATTGGTTGATTATTCTTTGAACGATGGCCCAATAATCTGAAGGCTGTCAAGATATCTACGAGTGCACATGAAGTAAATGTCTTTTTAGTATTCATCTCTATAAGAGTTAGTGTTTAGTCTGATACCCGCAACCGCACATGTTAAATATCATCATTGATTTCGATGACCGTTTTTTTTTTCAAATAATTATTAAAGTTGTGTTTGTTGAATTGAATATCGCCTTCATCCATTCTTTTTTGATTTTTTAATACTTTTTTTTAAAGATTTTTCAACTTAAAATTTTGATTTGTAGAATTTTCGATTTACTTTTTTTTTAATCGCACTTCAATTTATTGAGCTCTGGATTAATATTTATTTCTTGCCTGCCTGAAGCTGTCCAAACTTCGCCCGTGTTTGTAACCGTAGCCCTACCGTATTTTAGGATTTTATCTCTTCTAGTTGACATGTATATGAATGCTTTCGAACCTCTCATTATTAATATCAGTGTGGTACTATTTTCTCAAAAACATCGACACTGTTTCTTTTATCCCTGCATAAAAAAGGTCCCCCATATCATTAACGTTGACCTTATCGTTATCCCTTAAGTAAAATTTGGGTATTGTTTGCATAGACGTTGTCTTCAGTAAAGCTCCACAAAATAATCTAAAATTAGCTACTTTATAAACTGCATACCGTGACTCTACTGCAGCGTTATCAAAGTAAAATATTCGCGATACCAATAGAACGCGCTAAATAGGTCAATAAGCCGCTGGTTTAAAAACTACAAAATTTAAATAATAATATTGCTACCGGAAGGACTGTACTGAATCTCTATACTCGTAGATGGCCACAGGGAATTCCAATTTGAGGTCACCTTAGTAAAAATGCCATACGCACAATTTAAGAAATGGAAAAATTAACAGCCTTCATTGTAGTAATTGGGTTCATTAGTAGAACCCATATCTGATCAAACACACACAGTTTGCTCAATTGCCACGTAAGTTTCACACGCTGTGAATCGCAACCGTTTTTGCATATACACCAAAGCTTCCTGCTGTTTTCTTTTAATTGATATTGTCACCCCCGCTAAAGTAGCTAACACCTGGAATAAGACTATTAAAAAGCATAAATGAAAACATAATACGAGTATATAGATATAGATGCGTATGATATCGATTAGTGGAAAGGGACCTTTTTCATTTGCAGCGTACACGTGCTGCCTATAAGCCATAAACACAACCAAGTACTTAATTTCGATTTAGAGTATAAATTTACTCGTTTGAGTGGAAAATTCCTATTCTCTTCTTGTCATAAACATACGTAGGAATTATTTTGACGACTTGTTTGCTTTACACCGAAAATACGCGTTTCGTTAGGTGGGGTTCGTTTATCTGGGTGAAAAAAGGGGAAACCACTTATACGTGAGGACTGCCATAGAAGAAAATATGAAAATAATTGGGTCGTGAGAGCAGATACTTGACAACGGATGCGATAGGGATTCCTTTCTGTTTCTTTTTTCCTTTTGCCATAAAGTACCATATTATTAAGTCCTTAAAAGCATTGGATTGAAAACAGAACGAAAACATGAGAATGTCAAAAATGTTTGTTTATGACAGAGCTACGTTGAAGTTCGATACGATATTGTAAGAGTTCAAATTGATAAAATGTACTTGAGATTGGCCTGTGTGTGGGTTTACCTACTAGTAACTAGGGTACATTCAATTTGCAGCGAAACAGTCAAATTCACTTTGCTTTCGGACTTGAAACTGAGGATAAGACCGCATTCAGAGACGCAACGAAATACCCACATGTCGCACTCGTGTATGTGGATAAACTGACTTAGAGGGAGGGTGTACCCTCCAAGCTCCTATCAAGATTCAAGACTCCCATCTGACAAATTTAGTAAAATTTTAGTGCTGGCAAAGGAGGACCCTTCAGCGAAAATATTTTATCACATTCTCTTCCACATGAATGCTTGTATGCTTTAAGATTCTTTGCGGTATTATGCTTATGACATTGAATATCCCCTTTTGTGTGTCCCTTACAGAAGGCCCCATTCTCCGAAATTGGTACATAAAACCCAACATCTTTATAGTGGAATCTTTACATCTGAAGAACTAACTTACAAGGAGCGAAGCTAGATAGTTGTCCTCTTTTTGCCGCCACCAACTATACTCGACAACTACGGTGGTGGTCTCGTTCAAATGCAGTAAAATTTATGTGACAAACATAGATTTTATCCAACTCATGCCCCCGAAAGGAATGCATTACTGTTGCGCTTCCTCCACGTCGATAGACCACCGAGCTCCTTGAAGTCGTTTTCTATTGCGGTTGAAGGGAAATTTCAATTGAAAAATCAATAGAGCGAGGAGATGTTCTCGATGGATATGTGCATGCACTATGCGGTAAGAATCTATCGATGTACCCATCCTGTAAGTGTATAAGGCCTTTGTCTTCATGTCATTGGTGCGAAGCGACATTTCTATTGTTGAACCGTCGATTACATTGTGGGAGTGCGATGCTCAACGCGTTAGTCTCCTTACGATATGGCAATAATATTGTGGTCCTTTCGATGGCATGACAATAGTTCTTCGGTTTCTGCATGTAAGTTTGTGGGGGGCGGACATTAAAAACTTTGTATGAATAACGACCAAGGCCCCCAATAATGAATGGGGGACCGTAAAATTGAAATTGAGGGTAAAATTTAGTGGTAAATTTTACGGAACCGAACAAAACCACACACATACACTCACACACAGTCACTCATTCAGCGTAACCGAACTCCCTGTTAATTTTGCGCGTGTGATTTTATTACAGTAATTAGTGATAGCATTTTGAGTATGGATACCGTTGTTTGTGGACCAATTTAGAGTTGGGCGAAATTTATAATCTTCTGGTGTAGGGTGGGAGGGCGCGTTCCTGAAGAAGACTTGACATATAATGGTTGGTCGGGCAAAATAATTGCTATAGACTCTAAGAGCATGGGTTGATGTACATTATAATCCGCTTTATAATAATAATATAACCTTCTTCCTACATCAAAAACAAATAGCACGAGGGCGGTTCATTGTAATATTTGGAAAACGAAATCGGAGTTGGTACAGCCTCGTGTTTATCGTTCCCATTATTGAGTAGGGTCAATGTGAATGTTTTTGTTTGTCGTCATGGTCATTATTGATATTATGTATAGATAGGCTTTATGTCATGGCAAACATTTTTTAGGAGTTGATGTCGTGCGTATCTTTGAAGATTACGGATCAATGTCTGCTGTCAGGAAACAGTTTTCATTAACATTTCCCTTGTATCAAACCATAATTCCAATAAATGCAAAAGGGCCGTTATCACAACGTAAATATCAACATCACTTACTTTCTTTAAAGATAAAGTTCAGCAGTGAGGCGACAAGGAGTTGGCAACAATTACCATTGATACTGGCAATAGCTTTGTAGAAGCTTTCAGTTTTTTCTCAAACCATACAAATTCACAGGAATCAACACGTTGCGATGGCAACGTTTCAGTAACAACCTTTGAACGGATACAGCAGGAAAGCAACAATACTTTAATTTAAACACAATTTATAAGAACCGAATATAATTTGCTTACCGGACTTTAAGGAGCTTTTTCAGGGCTATTTATCTCTGTGAAATAGAAAAAAAACTCCCAAAGCGAAGAAAAGATAGGAATACAATGAGAAACTTCAATGCGGACCGAACGCATCAGTTGTTACCATATCCTTGTGTGAAATTATGCCAGAAATTTTTAAAACAGTTTTTGGGTTATTTGGGTATTTCATGAATGTTTGCACTAGCAGAATTGCAGACTCTTAGTGAAAATGGTGTGATTTTCTGCCCTAAATCCATTCACGTTTCACAAGAGGAAAACTAAAGTCTTTCATGGTTGAGATGTTCATCAGACGGTCGTGAAACCATAGCTAAAAAAGAATTAGCAACATAAAATCACCGTTAGAATCCTTTGAATAGTTGTTAGAATATGTAAGTTGTGGCAGTCAATTTTGAGTTTCACATTTCTGAATTTCCCTCGCCTGGAAGTGACCTTAAATTAAAAGAAGAGTATTTTGTTAAATAATGCTCCTGTAGATATTAGAATCGAGTACTTAATATTAACTCACCCAGTCAGCTTGTTAATTCATGTTTAGCAGTGTGTAATTTGTAGATCAAGGATATGTATGAATTTAGAAATAACAACAAAAGGCCAAGTATCTCCTGCCATGATTTCAGCAGCCATACCAGCTGTATGTGTAAACTCACGAATAAGTACTAAAATCAATTTGAGGGAACAGCTGCGGACATAAATAAAGTTTATGGGATTTTGTTATACACAACAAGTGATAATAATGGTGCCGCGACTCTTACTACGTGGGACACATTTCGTAGGAGTATGAACCATTTAGCGGCTTTGTGCCGCTTCCAACTCGATCCAGCATGAGTACCAGGAATACAAATTCCGTAATAAATAGGAATGAGGTTAGATTTATTGAAGGTCTAATAAAGGAAATAAATGTGGTTACAAATTTTCTAAACCCCAGGCGTTATTCTTCCAGCAGAAGCTGTAAACAAATTTGTTGTGAGTTGCAAAAGACATCACAGCGCAGCGAATATTCCAAATCCAATTTGAAGGCAATGATGTGCCATTATGCTAATGGTACAGCACACCACCCATCATTCAATCGTAAATCCGAAAAATATGCCCTTCACTATGTGCAAAACTAACTCAATTATTTTTAATAATAAAGAGAGCGAAATGACACCTCTGTTGGCGAGAAAACTGTCTTTATTAGATTCCTTCGACAGTCCTGCATACGAAAAATGTCATCAATTGCCGAAGAAGCTGTTTCGCTTCAAGGACACGGATGCCATTCGAGAACGGGAAGAAGAAGTAGCCTTTCCTTCTTCGGAATGAAACCTTTTCCATAAAATGAAATCAAAATATCACGAATGATTTCCATCCCTCCCCCTGACTTAGGCACTGATGTAGCAGTTACAGTAGAGCAGAAAGGACATCGTATTATTATCATAAATATTCAATAAGTATAAAAATGGATTATACCATTGCTACTACTGTATAGAAGGTACTCGTAGTCGTACTCGTATATTCAACTCTCTGCTCTCCCCCCTATTAACCGAGGGTTGTCTTGTCTGAGCGTATTTCGGGTAGTAGCAGCAACCGTTAATAATAACCAAATGGAGAAGTTTATGTCACAGCATAACAGAATCGAAGGATCTGCAAGGATTATGAGGAAACTTCGCATTCTTCCGAAATACTATGAGAGGATAAAGGCACACTCAAAGTTGTTGTTCCTTTATTTGCATCAAGTTTGCAGGTAATACGACCATTTGTATGTTACTAAAGTTTCTAAATGGAGTTAATATTTTAATTCGGAATAAGCCGTATGGCAGAAAACTTTTTTTCCCTTTCTAGCTCCGGATGGAATGATCATAAATGTAGATGACAGAGTTTGGGGATACTTTTAATAGGCCACAATAATCGTAGCAGGGATGATTTGAATTTCAAGCAGCACCCGAAAAGTTTTGAAGGGCGTCTACATAAAAAAGGGCAAATGCCACATTCAGATAGAGTTGTCTATAAATGGACCCACTTTCAGTCTATATACGTATTGGGATTGGGAAAGTTGTAATGATTTTGGAGTTCTTAAAACAATAGAGTTTGGTTCATGTTTCTTGCAAATTTATCGCCTGGTATTAAATAATGTCCGCTTCCGGTGGCTACTTTAACAGTTGACTAATGAAGTCTTATGTTTGGATGTTTTGAAGGCTTTTCCCCCCAGAAAGCTTGAACACTATGTGAGTGAGTGAGTGAGTACCTACTTATATAAAATCAAGTGTTTCTTGGGGTAAAAGTTGCAGTTGGTTGAATCCGCAAAAATTGTTGCTGCATTCATGATTCACATGAGAACGACTCAAAACTTTTATGAAAGAAGGTGCTTTCAATGTGCACTCAGAGAATTTCGTCGTAGCTCAACTCTTGCAAGTCGCAGAAAACTGTTTTTATCTTCAATTCATATTTAAGGAAGTATTCCTGTTTTTTTTTGCCAATCAGAATTATTTTATGAGTGACAAGTTAGAGGCAGCAAATTCCCTTAAAAAAGCTCCCAAGAACATCATCAAAAGCCCTTGAAATGCCGAAGGTGGCAAAATGTTCGGGGATGAAAAGACGGTTCCATTTACCTATCGCCACCAATTTATTTCACGAACAATTGGAAGCACAGCAGAAACGAATACAAATACGATAGGACCTTCAAACCGTTCGCACACCAGAGGAATGTGGTCTATACTTGTGCCTTTATTGAGATTTTGTCTGCATAGTGTTATCGTTTGCTTTTGGGATTTCTTACTTACAGATTTACGGCAGTGCTTGATCAATATAGCGCCATCTTTTGTGCATCAGGATCTAGATGCATTTTGAGATTTACGATTCACAGAGATGAACAAATATTGAAATAAAATGGAGAATGTCCCTTTCGACATTTAAAATACATCCATATTTTTAATCTTAAATCTGAATCAACATAACAATGGAACTGGCGCTCTGCATTGGAACTAAAGGTAAAACCATAAACATTCCGATATCACGTCCACATACTTGGAAAAAAAAGTATTATATATAACACTCAAATCCCTACCGTATAGCGAGGAGGAGTTCCAATTATCCGTAGATTACATGTTCCTCCAAATCACCATCATTCGATATACGACGAGTAGCAGCCCTACCGGCATTTCGCCTGATCCAAGATAATATTTCCAATTGTTAATCAGCGTTTTTCAACAAAGAGGAATAACCGTGATTCGAGTACTGCTACTGTGTTGGAGAAAATGATTTTCTCTCTTCCATTTCAAAGATTCAAAACGTAGGTATGTAGGATAACAAAAAATAAGTGAACCTTCGTCGGACGAACCACAATTTGTGTTTATTGTGTAGAAGGCATTTGTCGTAGCTCGAAAAAAAATCTCGAGTATTAATGTTAATACATTTTTTCGTATTCATTCTTCTCGGTCGTATGGTCCAAGGCAAGCTAGAAGCTACATACTCATCCGTTGGGTCACTCAGGAGGACAGCATCCAGGAGCGGACATAAGTAACGGACAATAATCTGAATAAGACTCTTCTTTGAATAGCATACACATGATTACTTTTCCCATTGTCGTTTGTAATATTTTTTATTTTCAAAGGAATTAGTTTTGACGAGGTTATTCAATCGGATGTAGTACACATGTTACATTCTCAAGTGAAACTCATGCATGTAGTGGATGTGGACCATACCTTGCTAACATACTCGTACAATGCTACGAAATCACTTTTCTTGTAGGAATTTGTAGGTACCCTTACACAACATATTTGTTTTTAATACTCTTTTGACCCGTATACGACAAGAAAATTAAAAGGTTTGTTATTAAAGAGACCGAGAACAAGCTCTGATGATAAAATAACACCGGAGCGACACAGGAGACACTTAAGGATTTTGTCATTTCTGTCCTATGGGTATATGAGTGTGGTATAGAATGAACTCGGACTTTTTAGGTTGCCGGTTGCTAGTATTTGTGTTTGTACACTAATTTGCCGGTCTGTTACTGTTTTTACTGTTGAAGGAGTGATTCGCAGGAATCTTGAGAAGCATTGTCTTTTATTTGAGCTTGAAAATTGCTGCTTGTTAGCTTTAAGTATTCGGGTACATAATTGTAACGTTTACATATTTAAAAAAAAAAAAAATTCATATTTTCTTGCTCTAAGTATATTTCGATCCTCTTAGTGGTGAGTGTGTTGCACTACTAAGCGAGGGGTCCCAGGTTCGAATCCCGAGAAATGCCAAATTCCAACTTAAGTTTTTTTTTTTCACTGCGCCACCTCTCGCGAACTTCTGACAAACTTCCGAAAGTATTATTGTCATGAAAAAGCTTCTCAATTGGCCGTTTGGACTCGGCATAAAATTGTAGATCCCTTCTTTTCGTCCCAAAAATGAAAAACTTACACAACACGAATGGTTCTGAGAAGCTAGGCCCAGGGTTCCTACGGACCTGTTGTGCCAACTATTTATTTATTTTTTTATTAAGTATATTTAGATAATCATAAGCAAAGTATAGTGTCAGCTTGTAGCGAAACCTAGGCGACACAGTAAATTTAGCGAGTTCATCTGGGAAACCGAGGCGATAAATAATACATGGGATGGGACGGAAGAATCGCCGGCGATTTCCCAAAGCCATTGCCAGTCGGCCAAAAAATTCCCTCCCAAGATAAATCCGAAAACTTATTTTATATTTCACTTAAAAGTGGTTCTTCTATCAAAACTACTACAATAAGTTATATCCTAATGAAACTGGAATTACCTTCTTTTGAAATCACAGATTTCCCACAAAAAACTTCTTCCCCTTAATATGAAGGGGGCAGGGCTGGGGTGGAAGACGGCAGCCCTGCCATGGGTAATTCTGGTGGTAAAGACGAATGTGCAAAATGTGAAAGAGCTTTACATTTTTCTTTAGAGTTTTAATTATTGTGTAACGGACACGTCGCGTCGTATTTGCAAAATTACTTCCCGAACACTTTTCGTCGTTCTAAGTGTTGCATTCATTTTCAAAACTTAAAGAAGTATCAAAGAGCGTCGGCCTCAATTTTTACGGGACCAATTTTACAAAACTGGTCTTATTCACTCGATTGCTGTTTCTCGCACCTATTTTTTTAGTTTTTCTTTTAATTTCTTTGCTTAAGAAATAACCTATCAATATATGTAATTTAAAAGTACTACCAGTAGGGACATTCGATTTTAAATGTCCCCCTTTGGTGAATAAATTGCAAATCGATGCTTATTTGTAAGGCGTGTATGTGTATATCAATTTCGCAGATCTTTTCAAAAATGTGTGCGCCACCTGTCATCAGTAAAACGCTAGCAAACTTGACCTAATAAATAAAACAGTTAAGTGCTCAATATAGGAAACTAGGCGCACCTCCTCACAACCGCTCCCTCTGCCGTAAAACATCGTCCACCCTTTATGTCAGAATTAAATTCAACAAGTACCTACCTCAAAAATATATATAACAAATTCTTCCAACACTTTATATAAACGTCAAGTACTAAGTATATGCGGCTAAGGCGCCCTGCATTTTAACACAATTGTGTGCCAATCAAAATTCCTTAAGTACACACCACAGGACAACACACACTGTTAGTACAAAATACAACAGAGTTACTACGGTTATTGGCAGTTGAGGCTTTCCCTTCGAATAAACATTTTCACCTTTGGAAGAATTACAACTTCAATTGAATTTGCTCGTTAACATGTCATTCTCATGCTTTCAAAGCCCATCCGCACACACACTCGTTTGCCCTTCAATTCGAAAACTTTCGCATACAAAATATACACCATCCCTTAGAAGTTTTGTGAAAATTCAAGATGGAAACAGTTACCATTGTTGTCCATCCACCGCACGGTTTGTGAATTTCACGAAAACTTTTTCGTTGCAAATCTCTTCGGGATCCATTGCACGAAGAAGCAAACTTGTGTACGTCTGCTTTTGCTGTATGTATGTTCAAGTACAACTATGCTCACTAAAGAATACAACAGGCAACCAAAAAAAAACTAGCTTTTCTTGTATAATTTCGATACAGATTGAACGCATAGCAGCAGTTGGACTGACTGTCAATGTGCTACAAAAAAAAAAACCATCAGCAAGAGCAGTCCGAAGGAATCTTTTCAAAAACGAGACCAAGTGCACGGGAAAGTTGCACTCTGTGCTCCAAATCCTCCGAGTATTATTCAACATCCCGGTGGAGTACATTTCATATAAGAAAGAAAATCAGTAAAATGTCGTATTATTTTAGATCCGATGCAATGGCAGTTGCATAAGGCAAAGAAAAAGCGGAATACTTTTGCGAATTGAAAACGAGGGTTTACTCGTATAATTCAGAGGACGTGATAACTTCAGTTCCATAGAGAACGCTACGAATCTATTAAAATGGATGTTTTTTCTTGTTGTTGTTTGTTCTTCTTTTTGTTTACTTTGCTGTTTTCTTGTTTTTAAAAGTGTTTCTTTATTTTTTATGTTGCTCAGTGTTTAAATGATAAAATTGCACAGCGGGACGGGTTATTAGACGGGATTGAGGGTGTCCTCTGCGGGAAAGTTTCGTCAAACTTTCGAGGTCTAATTTTCTCTGTTTGTAGGCAAAGATGGACTTTTCTGGAAAGTGTTTCTTTTTGCACGAATTTGGGAATGTAATAATTTAAAAATGCATTTATTCAGTTGAAAATCGTGCGAGTACTTGGAAAAGGTGGAGGCAGTATTACATCAACCGTCTGTGATTGGCAAAAAAATCATCAGCTTCCTCCAACCCCTACCCAGTGGCGTTGTTCGTTTTATTATGTTGCTATTATCCAATGGATTTTATAGCAGAAAAATATAACTCAATTCAATTTTTGTAATAGACAAAATGGCCTTGAGATTGTATCTCTGTAGTGGCTTCAAAATGTTCAAGATGCATACAATATGGGCTCAATTGCAGTGATGGGACTTGAGGAAAGCGAAACGGTGGTATATAGCTTTAAAAAAAGGTGGTAGAAAAGTGGTAGAAAATAAAATTGTCCACTTGCACTAAAATAATGCAAGCACTGGAGAAAGCACAATAACTTGTTGTAGGGACCAAGAATTTAGTTTTAAAAAATTAAAAGTTTTTGAGGTAAACGCATCAATATAAAAAGGAACTACAGAAAAAAACGCCATAGATTCAACTCATTTTTTAACCACAAAATGTCAAAACATAGCAAAACACCCTCTCACAAATACAGTGAAATAATGAAATTTTTGCGCAGTAAATGGTGTACTGGACGGTAAATTTTGGCTGATGCAATTCTCAGAAAAAAATGCTGATAGCTGAGTGTGTATGGGTGAAACTAATGTGGTTTTCCATTGGGCAAATAAAATCAATCTTTTTTTTCGATTCGGATCACTTTTTGAAGATCTCGATAATTTTTCAGATTTACACAAATACCCACAGCTGTTTTACGTCATTTTAAGAAGCTTTCTTTCAAAACAAATGCGCAAAGTTTTGTGAAAACCAAAATAAAGAAATACATAAATAGCAATGGATATAACCTTGGAGGAATTATTATCTTCATTGTCTTCCTCATCATCTGGAAACTACGAATCACCGAAAATACTTCATTTGTACCCACAACAGGGGAAACATTTTTCAAGTCGATGTCCATAGCTGATTTTTCCAAAAGCGAATGCATTTCAAACAACTGATATTGCTGTCAAATAACGCACTAATCCATTTAAAAAAGCAGATCAATTTCGTTGCATGTTCAATGAGCCGCGTTAAATCTGAGATTTTTAAAAAAGATTTTTGGTGGTCCCATTGGAAAACGACATAAGGCGAGTAGGTATAGGAACAATTTGCAATTTAATGCAATGATGGAAAATAAATATTATTAGCGAGTAGCGATGAGTAAAAGGTGGTAGATTTTGAGTTCAGGTTGGTAGAATTTCCGAAAATGCAAAAATTGGTAGAAATACCATTTAAGTGGTAGAAGTCCCATCACTGCTCAATTGTGGTTTCAAAGCACCTTGTTATTTATTTATAAAACTGGCAGTATTCTGCTCCCTTTTATCAATTTGTCATCGTTCGAAAAAAATACTCCCAATTCCAAATGTTGGACAGTGTTGCAAGCTTTTCTAAGACGTATGGGGCCAATTTTAAAATTCTGCGAGCGAAAAATAGCCAACAAAAGTATTATCTCGTCTTTTTAATACTCCTAATAATAAATTTAAATATTAATCAATAACCACAAAATAAAAAATGTTTCCTCATTCCAAATATTTACAAACCTGTAGTTTTCATTTTTCAATTTCCACATTCTTGAACAAAAAGTTAGTTTACGTATTGATGCATTTTTTGTGAGATGTTTTTTGTAAGTATGTCTGGTTAGAAACAATATGGGAATTAGGGTTGCCTGATTCACAATGAACAATTTGAAAATATGGGTAAGTTCGGAAGTAGGTATATTTGGAGGTTAGTGTGCATTTTTTTTATAAATTTATAAGGCACCAAAAAATCGTCAATTTTTTAAGAAAATATCATAAATTAATATAAATCACAATTCTGGAGCCATAGTGAAAAGTTCGAGTAACCAAATCGGCGATAAATAGCCAGTGCTGGCAATGCTGAGGTTGGATACAGACTGGGTCACTCTCTAAATCTACTCCAAGCTCCAACTAATAAAAGCGAAAATGTAAGCAACAGGCCAACAGGTGTCACGATTTCCTATTTTCAGCGATCAAACTGCTAGCTGAGATGTCCCATTTGAGGTGCGAAAATGAGACAGGGACAAAGTCGAAGATATGCATTTATGCAATCACTTTCTGTATGACTTCTTTTCGAGAGATATTCAATTCAGAACACCATTGTCGTTTCTCTTTAATGGATATGTCATGCTGTTTGCTTTTTGCTTGAGAATTCATGTGTGGGTTCTGGGTGTAATACAGTTTGTTCCAATCGAATATTTATGTTCTTTTAACATGCAATGGAAAAAGTCTATGGCAAATGACAATCGCTTCCTTCTGTCATACGCAATACGCATACCTGTAAAGAATGCTCTCCTTCTGTGATTGCAGAAGCTCAGTCGAAGTTGTGCTGCTGCCAACGAATTACAAACATCGCTTGAAATACTTTCCTTTGTAAATCGCGCACCGCTTAACGTCTCCCAAATTTAGATCATTTGAAAGGGAAAGCAACTTTTAACTTATACCTATCCCAACATAACTATGCAGTCATACTTAAAAAAAAATCTAAAACCAACCCCTCTTATGTGCAAAACGTGCAAAAGAATATTTTTTGCGATTTCACTTCTTAAATTACCTGAATTTTCACAATGAAAACTTTTGACAAATTATCAAAACCCACGCAATCAACTTTTTAATATAATCACATTACCAACACCGTTGTTGGCAATTAATTCCCAAAAATTGTCGCAGCACTTTTCCCCATTCAAGCGGCAATAATTATTACTTACCACCATCATCATTACTACAGAGTAATTAATGAGTGCGAATTTATCTTATCAACAAAACAAAAAAAATTCCTTTCTGTTTTTGTTTTTTAGACATCGCTACGTTCGGCTAATAATAACAGCAGGAATATAATTCGTTTGAAGCACAGTCAAAGGTTCCATTCGGTTGGCAAACCCCATCCAAAATGCCGCATGCAATTTGTTACAGAACTCTTTGATTAAACTAATCTGGTGAGATTGACGTCAAAGTTACTACCTGCATTAAAATTAATCGACCACCATGGTAGATTATAGTTTCGTTTTCGAAGCGCGATAGTGTCGTGGTTGCTCATGATTTGGGGACACCCTCAGGACGTAATTATTTTAGTTTCCATTAGATTAAATATTTTGAATAATATTTAAAGCAATTGTGACTACAATTTAATGAGCTATGAAGGTGAGTAAAAAGAGCCGGCAAAGCGGAAGCATGACATTTTAAAATGAAATTGCTAATGGCATTTAAAGTGTATTATGGGCGTTGCATATTATACATGGCTTGGTATCCTTGTCAAATCAAATGGATGCCAAACGTGGGAAATTGGTTATTTAAGTCATAAAGCGGTTCGCCATTGAGCGATATATTTTAAAAATTTTCTTCTATTTTTCTTTTGGACTTTGGCCAACCCCAACCTTTTTAATACGCAAACCAAAATAGATAATTTTGAGAAAAAAAAACGAAAAAGTTTCATGCGACCCAGTTTATCATTAGTTTATTTTATTTTATTTGAGGTATTTTATGTAAGTCAAAGTTTAAGAGGGAACAAACTATGTTGCTTAGAAAAACCTGTGCCGTCCTCTTGTAGTGTCCAGCTGTCCACTGCCTCTACGGCTCTTATGTTATGTATACAAAAATTTGCAAAATTTCTGTCAATTTTCCAGCAAAAAATATCCACTTGAAATAACTTTCTAAGCGATGCCAACAATTTACAGTTTTCACTGATTTTTGCGAGTAACAGTCTCATCAACCATGACAGCGATTTAGTCAGTTATATTTTCCAGCATCACTCGACTTGCAAACTGTGCTGCATTTTCGTTTGGCCCAATTAGATTTATTTCAGGTAAATTCTTAAATTCTCAAACAGATTCAGTATCTCTGTCGCAATTAAATGGATGGCCCCGACAAGATTCACCTGAAACTAGGACTCGCTCCAATAGACGTTTTCGAAAATGCACTTGCTTTTGCTTTGCTGCGTTTTCCTTGCTCAAACACTCGCGTACAAATCTTAACTGGGATGCACAGCCCAACGATGCAAAAGTCATTCTTGTTCCACCACTACCAGAGCTTGTCTCTGTGTTTTTCGGTTTTGCAAAAAAAGGATTTCCTTTCCGAATGCAGAATGGCGGGCACTTACATACCTACGTTCTTTCTCCACTTTTGTCATGTTGAAGTAAATCCTTTTTGTCGTGGAGGATATATTTTTGCATCCACGCATTACGTTTCCTCTGTACCATTGAATTTGAATTTTACGCGACAACGACAATAAAACGACGTTGCGTCTACCTTCTAGGATCCCTATGCACCAAAGCACTGGGAGTTGGATGCTCGGGCTTTCTGCTCCAAGAATGCAGAGCGCATACAAAAAACATACATTATTCCGCACTATGTGAACAAGGCTCTTGACTTTGTTGCTCTGAAATAAAAACAAGAAATTACAGCGGGAACAGCTGAAAGTGAGATGATTTTATTATTTTTTCACCTGAAATCGTACCTACAACACCTCTTTGTTTTCGTGTAGGTAAGAGACGTGCTTGAAATTTTACCCCACATACCCATTATATGATTCCTGATTTTAAAAAGGAAAACATGCAACGCATTCAACAGCGCAAGTATCTACAAGTATTTTTTTTTTCAAGGAAATATCTTCTGTTGATGCTCATCGTTTGCAGCTTAAAATTAAAAAAAATCTCATCCTTCCTTCTACTGGCGAAGTTTTGTATTCTCATTATAAATCCCATAAATCACTCAATTCAGGCGGGAGGTACGTACGTACATGGAGCAGTCGAGATCCATCGGAAGGGAGAATGCAACAAATTTGTAATTTTACTTGTAATTACTCAACTACATCTCTGGTAAATGGATGAAATGTTTGAAAGTGATAAATTTATGTGTCCTACGGATAATCAGACCGAACAGCAAAATGTGCCTTATCGTTTATGTTAACGTTGTTTTCCGCAGAAGTAAACAGTAAAATGTGAGCGCTGCAGAAATGAGGCAGAGCACTATTTGTTACAAGCAGCAGCTTAGGAGTTGTATTTTGTACTTAGAGAGGGGGTAGAATTATTTGGGCTATTTCTGGTTTGTAGTACCTACCACAAATGAAAACATTGCTTTAATTTATGAATCTCTTTTGTCTGGGGCATTAACTACCAGATGATCGGCAGATGAAACTTGTTGCAAAACAAAGAATGAGCTCAAGAGAAATATGCTCTCCGCCTTTGAAGAAATGTTCTCGATCTAGTAGATAGTAGATAACTACCACATTCCACATTATTATAATATTTTTCATTACACAGAGGATATAGGCAAAAGCAAAGTGGTTAGTGTTCTGAACTGTTGCGCGAAAGGTCGGACAAATTATTTCATCGTCAGTTTTTTTCCATTGCTGCATTCCACTCGAGCGTCTGGCAAACATCCGAGAGTATAACTGTCTGCTGTTACTCTAATCAATTGAAAAATTCTAAAGACTAAAAGGTGCACCTATTTTTTAATAATTAAAAAACTTTAAGGCCCCTCGCAGACCTAAGCATGTCCGCTACAAAGTCTCACAGATTAAACAAAAAAATCCACCTTTTTAACACTAAAACGATTTTTTCCCCCTTTTTCAATAAAAATCCCTTTTTTTAAGATTATGATCATTGAATGAGTTTTAAAAATAGTGCAGTATTTTGAAGACTTTATTTAAATAAAGTTTTAAGTGTTTTTTTTATCCCATTTTCCCTTTTTCCCCCTTTTGTTAAAAAAAAAATCGACAAAATTGCCGACTTTTCACCCAATCTGCGATCACTGTTCGCAACCTGTCTACTTCATTATTATTGCAAACATCAATTGAAGAATTGATCACCAACGTTTCATATCAGCGTAAAGGTTAGTTGCTGCACATGGCACATATCGTGGCACACATTTGTTACATTGGTGATGATAAAAAAGTGTACCCTTCAGCGAAAATGTCGTTGACATGTGTCATTCGTGTTGCATGGTGTGCAGAAGGGCGCAGGGTCATAAGTCCACATACCAAAAGTCCACAATAGACTTTTGACCCACCTAGGTGGTTCTTGTGGACTTTTGACTCACTGACTGTGGTCTTATGTGGTCTTATGGCTCACTATGGTGGGTCATAAGTCCACAATTCTCATTATTTAAAATAAAAAAAAAACAATTTGCCTACAAAAACGACATAAAATCTCATTTCTATTCCGTTTCGATTGCTCCACTACTTTTTTGAAACACTCTTCGCAAATCTTAAAATGATTGCAAGGCTAGAGAAGTGTGTCTCGTGGGTTTTAAAGGCAAACACCAAAAATTAGGTCATTACTAGAATTTGGAGCTTCGCTTTCAAGCTCGTTGTCTTCTTCTTCATCTTCTTCATCCGTTAAATGGTCGTCTTCTTCAATAATTGTTTGCCTCTTGCTATAAATCGTTGCCAATTGATTAATCATTTCGGTAAGGGTAATTTTGTCATTTTTCAATTTAAAATAACTTTGTAAATTAAAAGAAAAATCTAAATTAAAGTTGCAATTATAGTATTTTATTTAAACTTTATTCAAAATTTTATTCAAAAAAGCTTAGTAAATTGTTCCAAAAATTTATAAATTTATTTTGAAAAATTCGCGATATATATAATTACATAAGAATTATTCCACTTCGCTTAAAAAGGTAAATCCATTTTGTCAATTATATATCATGTTTTTATATTAAACATAGGAACACCATTAATTTATAAAACATTCCCATACTTTTTGAGTTGTTTTAATTTATTTTTTAGTCATATGGATAATTGTGGACTTATGGCCTACTTCCATTTTAAAATTGTGAACCTATGGCCGAAATTATTGTGAACATATTGATTTGATAATTTACGAGGAAAAATTTAAATTATTTAGTTTATGGTTTGTAATTTGTTTTTGAATTGCTCCCGATCACCTTTTAAGAGGGCTTTAGGACAAATGCACGGCAAGAAGCATTTCCTTCTATGTCAAAAGGCTTCACCTGATCGCTTGAAGGTGCAGGCGGCAACAAGAAATAAGCCATTATACTCGTACCTATACAACAATTATATATAATGTTTCTTAAGGACACCCCCCAACTTCTTAGACAATCCCAGCGATTTTGCTCATTTTCTCTTATTCTTTTTCACCGTATACGAGTAGCATGATATAGGGCAGCCAGGTAACTGCTTTGACTTTGGTTTCGTCCGCTTGGTTCAGGGAGATAATTTCCGATTGAAGGAGAAGTTGAAAAAAAAGAACACTATTCTCCTGCAATAGTAGTTCAATTGCAACTGCAATTAAATTTTCAGATCAAGCGAATTCTTAAATTCACTTCAACGGATGCAATTACTGTTGAAGAGATTTCCGATTCTTCATCATTATGTGTTTCCGACTTAATTGCGGAGATAGCAATTTCACATCAGAAAACGAATGTTCGAAGTACGAGTAACTATCGGATTCGATTTTCACGCTTCGTCATTTCTACAAAACACACACTGCAAGAATGGCGACGTGAACAACATTGATTTAAGATCATATCAAACCGAAAAAAAAACATCTTACAGTATTTCCGGTTGAAAGGAGCACATCCCTTTCGCAGACGGAGACACGCAGAATTATGTTTTTTTTCGGGTGAGGGTACATTTATTGTGCATTATTTTCGCGGCGCGAAAGGACCTTAATTACTTTGTTAACCGAATTATGTAGTAACCTTTTTTTTTCTCCTAAGTTTGTTTTTCTGTTTGATTTTGGAGTTTGTTTTATATAAAGCCCAGAAAAGGGCAAAGGCAAAGCGGAAAATTTTCTTCCGGAATACTAATTAAGGCGGAATTTTCTTTTTTCTTCGCCAAGGGAAGGTGGAATGAGACGAGAATGTAATGTAAATGAGGATTTGGAAAAGCCATAACACGTTTTTCTCCTTTCAATTTAATTAAGACGTAAGCAAAATGGGTTTAAGTATGCGCACACTTTTGGAAAGAATAGAAAATTAAATTCCTTGGTGTATGCTACATGCATATACCTACATACAGCTTCAATGGGGGAAATTGTGTAAACAAAAAGTTGCGAGCTCATAACCAAGAGTGGAGAGGAAGTTTAAGAATTTTGACCCGATTCTGGAGCTCAGAAAATCATTTTCATTAAACTCATGGTTAATATTGTTAACCCTTTTGAAAAATATTGCAATCACCCGGCGTGCTTTCGATATTAGACGATGATTAGGCAAGGTAAGGGTTGACTTTTAATGTTGTTATAATGAAGCGGAGGCGGATTAATAGCTTGCTTCTTTAGAAAGGTTGCGTCAGTGGGTTAGCTTGGATTTGTTATGGGCAAGTGATTCTTTCGAAGGAGATTTAAATGCGGAAAATTTCACAGTAAATATATATTTTTTTAAGAAGCCTCTGAACTTTCAAACATTAACTTCCCCAACATACATAACGCAATAATGTCAAGATTCGTTATTAATAGAAACTCAATGCCAAGTGCCCTACTCCGATTCCCTGAACTTTCACATCTCAATTTTATATGTATCTACAGAAGCATATTACTCAAGTTCATGTGCAGTTGTTAACGCCTGTCTTACTGCGTGTGGTCGCGAAAACCCCAAGCAAATATCCACATTCACCAATACTGGATTGATACATGATAGGCACGAACATTGATGGTACTTACATTGTCATCATAACTCAGATCCTTTATTTATGGCTCTTAAAAACAATTGATAGTCATAATTCATTCCCCGGTGTCATATGCAGTGATTCATGATTATGTTTTGATTTGATTTAGTGGCCAAAGCACATGCGACCAGTGGCTTGCCAAATAAAAAATGAAACTCGCTCCAAAAAAAAAATGCGAATTAGATTCCCTGTAAATCATTTCAGATCGATTCACACCCAATATCTTCCGAAGAATTTAGCGCGTTTTATGGGCGAAGACATTGTAGAATGTTGAGCTAAAAATATTGGCCACGTTTTGTGTAGCCCATGCATTGTGGTTTTCGGCTATAAGGCGCTTAAAGTAATCAGTACTTGATATTAAACTTGCTTATGTACCACTTGAATCCTATTTGGTTTTCGAAAGTGATTTTAATACCTCCACACATTTGGAAAACTGCAGTCTCTTTTTGTCAAAATACTGCAGAGCTTCATTTAATTTTTTGAGCTGACGTTTGCCACAATTTTATGGTGAACTCTTCTTTATATCTTTTTGTATAAATTCTTAACGGATGTCCAAATAGTGGTCGAACTTCGCTGTAAGTGCCTGCCCGGCTGTTACCTAATGAAGTGAACTGTACGTCACTTCTGCTTTAAGGCCGCACCCATTTCATTTAAGGCGCACTTAGCTCCATAATTTAAACTAGATGCAACTCCACCAATGTCATGCAGTTCACTGCAGAAAACAATTTCGGTCTTCAACAGTTGTCACACAGCAGAATTGTATCATATGCACTACAAATGTTGCGGACAACTATAGAGTCAACTTTATTAATAAAGTATAAATTTATTTGCAAACCAAGTCCTTCTACTGAAATATGACCATTTAAAGCATACCTCTACCAGCACGATTCAAACCATTCATTTTAAATCTGAAAAACAAAGACCGTGTAGGAAATTCAAAAACAAACATTCTAAAATATTTATCGCTGTTTTCCCAACTTCCGGAAAATTTCCGCATTGTCCCTCGTTCTAATCAAATTGACAAAAATTTGTTGGCTAGATAAAACTAGGTACCGCACACAATGGCAATATAGATTGGCCAACCGATTCAGGAAGCTTTTCAGCTTCACATATCCCGAGTGGATATTGTGCGGGTGCGGCCAATTTTATTATAACACCATGGAGCTTGCTGTTTAGGAATATTTTTTTTTTGTTTTTCTCTCACACAGATGATGGTGTGGCATTGTGTTGATTGAATAGCATAAAGCAGATTTTATGCAAAATCAAATTTACTGAATTCATGATGGAAAATTCAATCACGTAATTGTTTTATGTCATATTTTATTTATTTAAAAGAAGCTGTTTCTCCATTTTGCTGAAGGAACCTTATGGATTTTACGTTTCAATTGTATTGACGAACGCACAAGGATGGGAGTGAGTGTTTGTGTCATATTTTTTTTGATGCTACGAGTATGTTATGTTGGTATACGGTGCACCTGCCTGTGACACATATTCGAATTATGCTGTAAAACAGCCGCGTGCAGCAAAATGAGGACGTCGAACAAATACGATTGACCCAGAAATACTTTGCGGGTTACGCAGAGTCGCAGTTTATGGTAAAAAATAAAGCGTATTGACGTCATCATATGAATGCGAATGCCATAATCAAAACATTTTATTCGTTCCGGATTTCTCTCTAGAAGAATAGAAAAAATAGGTACTAGGGACAACTGATATAGGAAAAGGTGAAAGAGGTAGGTGCACTCAATTGTCCGACGCGCTAGCCACTAAGCCACTGCACATATACCAAATCGATGCAGAAAGTTATTCAGTTTTTTTTTTTAAATTCAGAAGGTTGCGTGTTCAAATCAAAATTTGAATCTCAAGAGCGGAAATAAAAGGCGGCCGTTCTTCTTTTAACACTTCTTTAAATTTAATTCTCTTATCAACAATATTGCGGCGAATGTTGTCCTCCAAAGTCTAAACTAGCGACTTCACATATCCCTACAGAAAATAGTCAAGCGGCGTTAAATCGCACGATCTTGGAGGCCATTTCACGGGTCCGCAACGTGAAACTATGCGGTTACCAAACGCTTCAATAAATCAATTGTGGCACGAGCTGTGTGACATATTGCGCCGTCTTGTTGAATTCACAGCTCCTGCACATTATCGTTGTTCAATTAATGAACGGAAAAGTCAGTAATCATGGCGGTTACCATTGACAGTAAAGTTCTGGCCAGCATCGTTTTTAAAGAAGTACGGACCAATTATTCCACCAACCCATAAAGCACACCAAACAGTCAGTTTTTGTGGATGTAACGGTGTCTCAACATTGTGACGGGCTCGCACCAGCGACCACCTAACTAATTGTTTAAAGATACTATTTCGTTTCTTGAACTTGGCGCATGCCATAAATCATTAACCATCATATATATTTGTACACATACCTACTGCACCTGAATAACATGTGCAAAGCAGACGACGTGAAAAACGCTCATATTACCGAGCGCAGGCAACGACAACGATGAAAGTCGTTTGCCTGTCACAACATTGTGCCGATTAGGCATAACATTTCATGTAGGTATAACCTCGGTCGTCATAAAATTATGCATAATATGCAATAAATATGGTTAATGGTTTAAGGGTTCAAGAATCGAAATAGGTATAGATTTTAAGAATTGAAAACTGTATATAAACCCGGAAATTTTAATAATAAACGGATTTTTCAAACGAGAGTCACACTGAATGGTGTTTTACTGGCTATACATTATACAACCCAAATCCCTTTCAGACTACCCGCTCTACTGCATACGTGCTAAGAGTTCGAACCAGGGCGCAATGGCCGGGTGAGGGTACATTGACTATTCCACTCGACTATTCCACAGGACAAGGCGTGTGGACATTACAACATACACTTGTGGATTATCATCACCCCAAATACGGCAGTTTTGTTTATTGACGTATCCTTTGAACCAAAAGTGAGCTTCTACGCTAAACAAAATCCGCGCGATACTTATTTCGAACAGAACCATGATTTTCAAAATAAATTTGCACAATTTGGATGCGTTCAGGCGTCAGTCTATTCATGTTGAAATGCCAAACCAAACTTAAAATAAATCACTTGACAGCTGACAAAATGGCCACCCGTTAAAATAGCGTTGCCAACTTAAAGTTCTATACCTCAAAAAAAAGCACCCTTTATATGCGCCCGCATTAATATACATATTTAGGAGTACCTTGGTAAAATGAGTTCCTTTTTGAGTGAAAACCCGTCAGGCAAGCTCAATCGCAATCAAACCATAAAGATGTACATTGTACAGACTACAGTATTGAAAAGTAACGTAGAGTCAATAGTCAAATAAAAGTCCTACAATAAAGATTGAACCATAGTCGGGTTTTTATATGTTTTCCCGACCCTAAACAAATGCAGTGTAGTGTTTCATTTTCCGATTATACAATGGTCATTGTTATCGAAATCATTAGTGCCTATACGTAAGGTATGTAGGTTCTTTATGCAATAATCAAATACTGAGTAACAACAAGTAAGAGCTCCGACCAGAATACTGTACTCCGTGTAACAGATGTAATTAATGTCTTATTTTCTCAGCAACATTTGCACGCAAGGACATTTTCAATCATTTCAGTATCTATTTACAATCCGAAGATAACAAAATCAATGTAAATGTTCCCTAAACACAATTTCGCTTGGCTTATGAGTTACTCGTACGAATTAGTTTATTACCCTGCGACATATCCCAATCTACCTAAATTCTATATTCATAAATCATTATATTGATTCGGGACGCCAATTTATGAATTATGTAACACAAAACCCCTGCTCATACACTACCCACACCCGCATGGACACTAAATATCAATTAAAGGATTTGATGTCAAGTGCAAGGGTGTTCAAAACACACTACGGACGATGGATATACAGATACACAGCAGCAGCAACACCATCACCACCAGTCGACAAGCAACCAGGATCTTCTAGGATAATAAATCATGTCAGCCCATGAATCTTAAATGAGAATAAAAAGAAGCTCCTGCTGGTGTAAGCAATAATATGTCGGACGTTAGTTAATTGCTGATATATGTTTATTCCGTTTTCAATTAAACCATAAATAACGTAATATTAATATTCGACGTCTGGATATAGTGGATTGCGGAAATGTGATTTGACTCACGAGAATAGTCCTGCCCGAGGAGAATATAGAATCGTGTTGCTACGCAACGCAACCTGTAGCACAATAGTCGACCAAGTTTCTGATGCAAAGCTTATCTTCGCTGTCGGATTTCGCTGTTGTCACAAGTGCTATGGAAAGTGAATTAAAATCTCCCGCAAAAGTTACGAAAATCGGTTCTGCAAATAAAGTTTTAAATCTTGGCGCAGAAACTACACAAACACAGTCGGCAGGCAGGCAGCCAAACTTTTAACAACTCATTAAAGTATTATATTTTCGCACTTTGTGCAAATAAATATTTGCTATATCACGTTATACAGATTAAGTGCATATTCTGACATACCACCCCCGGCTGTGAGTGGATGGTGGATGCCCAATTTTAAGGAGTCTAATACTTTGAGCAAATTGCTTGATTAATTTTCACTTGGTACATACTTTTAAACTCCAATTCATTTTTATTGTACCCACTTGGCCTTAATGGGCTGCGGGCATTATGGTGTCTCAGGGAGTAATCTGGATTTTCATCTCTTTTTCTCCGAACTTAGCTGCTGTTAATATTTCGCCGTCCCGCATTGTTATGCCTTGTGGTCACATCAATTATTCAAGGAATTGAATTATTGTACGTATTTGAGAGAGCTCATGAGCACAACACTGACGGCAATGGCCAAGGCAAAGGACTAAGTAGGGGCATGCCCGGAAATCGATACGTCCTTGGGCTTAATTAGTTCCTACCATTGTTGGGACTAACAGACGATTGTGGGTGTATACTTTTAATTGGCTCTCTACTGCGAGCAATAATTACCAATGGCTTTGGCACTCATTGACTTCATCCCAGTGTCCGGCAGATATTTGTTTCAATTTTCCATTTCCGCCGCATCAGTGTGGGCTTTATTTGCGTAAACGTTTTCGGTGATTTAACTTGGCAAAATCTGTATTCGGATAAATGTTGGCATACTCGTACATTGTGCGTGTAAGAGAGTGGAAAAGCTTAAGTGGAATTAGGATCAGAAACCATTCAAATGGTGGAAACACCCAATAAAATGACAATCACAATTAAGCGGTGCCTAATGATCTTTGTAGTCGTTCGATGACTTGGCTTGAGGGTCTTGCGCGGAGCCGGGTCAAGAATTAAATACTATCTTTGAAGGCGACACTAACTGGGATGTTGCCGTTAATTGGATGACGGGAATTAACCAAGGCCAATGGTTATATTATACGGTCTCCAATTGGGATCGAATGTATTACGTAGCGCACACGGAAATTACACACCCCGACGGGAGGTAAAATGTCAGCCCGTCTAAGACAACAGTGCGCTGCTGATTGTCAGTGAAATTTGCATATGCACTCGCTGCTATCGACTGAAGTGGCTTCAAATATCTAAATACGTTGACAGTGCCCCTGCACATATCAAATATGCCTGAGTATGGTTCATTTGAAACCGATAACACGAACTTAACTATGTTTCAAATGAATCGCGTCGGCAAAGGAGCGACTTTCGATGCCAAAACAAAAACTCGGTCTCGATGATTCAACCTATTTCTACATCAACCAATCGATACGAAATATATAGTGCAATCATTTGCCGGGCAAAGATCTGAAGAATTTATTTAATTATCCACCATCCGACATAATTATCTCTTATCTCAATCAAATCTCTGCAACTGTCTGCATTTTTGAGTGACATAACAAGCACGGCACACAACTTAATTCCATTGTTCCATAGTTGAGTGCAATTCCCGATTTCCCAATCAATATTCTAGTCAAGTTTTCCATCTCGTCAGATTCAATGGACCGCTTAAAAGCTCGATTGGAAAAACGGAAGAAAGCCCCTCAATAGACGAATCCTTGTTCAATCAAAGTATGGCATGACCAAATGCAAATTAAAACAAGATGGGAAAGCCACAGAAGGTTGTCAAGGACCCAAATGTAAATTGGATTCAATTATTAATATTTGTACACGTACTCAATGTTTTGTGGGTGTAAAAACTCACAGAAAGGAAGCAACATCAGAATAACATCCGTGAAATGTTATACACATTGGGGTGTATAGCTATTTATTTCTTAAGGGAACCGCACTGTGGAGTGGATGTCCTTCTGCACCTAGGGGAAGGAAAAATGAATTTAATTAACAATGGGGTAGCATGAGAATGAAAATGAAAATGCAATTGACATGGATTGAGGACTGAACTGTTGTTTGGACGCGCGACATTGACGCTATTAATTGTTTTTGAAATTGATTTTTATTTTTGTTTTTGTTGAACATAATTGTGTGGGAAAGGTCGAGTTTTGCACGGATAATATATTGCAAAGTTTTACCCGCGAATACATTATTAAATGCAATTCAAGCTCTCTAATGAGTTCGTGTTGCCACATTGATGGCTTAGCAAACGATTAACGTATACCAACAAATTAAAAATAAATTCTATGTCATAGTTAAGTGGTTTGGAAATTTAGAATTAAATTTTTTTTGCTAAATATAATCTGCCCACAAATGACCTAAAAAAAAATAAGTGTGAGTAATTTTCAGGTTGTACGGTTATGTTAATATAGTTTTCTCTCTTGACTTTGCTAGGAAATGAACTGCATTTATCTTTTGATGCGAATATTATGTTTCCGGCTTCGGAAACTGGTTTGTTTATTGATGTATATATTTAAATCACAGCAAGCGCTGGGCATTTCATAAATAACAAATGTATGGCATTGGGTCTAACATGTAATCATTGCTAAACCTAGTTTAAAAACTTTCAGTTTCAGGGTCAAAATTGATAACTTTTTGAAGAAAATCTAAATCTGAAACCAAAAAACCGAAGGGACAGACCTTCTGGGAGCCAGCTAAAATCGGATCTTTATTGTGCGCAAATGAATTCTGAAATACGAAAACGTATTGTGTATATTTTTTTATGTTGTTTTGAAAATGTGGTAAAACATTCGCAACCTAAAATTTGTGAGAACTTGCCAAAAACATGGAAAGGTTGTGTTTTTATTAATTTATTTAGTTAGGTTAGGTTAGGTTAGATTTGGTTGGGAGGGCAGTTTTGCATCAGATGCAAATTTTCACCCGAAACCGGTGCAGGCCCATTGTGAGTGCCCTGTTTATACATGTAAGGACATGTGGCTAACACCACTTCGATCTGTTAAGGAATAGTTTATTGTCTGATAGAGTCATCCAAACTTTCGAAGAACCTTGCTCCCATACGGGATGAGCGGCGTTCTTGTAAAGCTGGGCAGTGGCATAGAAGATGTTCCACGGACTCTATTTCCTCTTGTTCTCTGCAGCTTCTGCAGAAGTCATTTGCAAAAATGACCTAGCCATGTTTCCTATGGTGCAGTGTCCGGTTTGAACCCCGACGAGCATCCGGATTTGACTTCTGGTAAAAGAGACCAGGAGCTTTGATCTTTTGGTATCAACCACAGGCCACAGACTACGGGTTATGACGCAACCGATGGTGTTGCTCCATTGTTCCTTAGCCAGTTGTGTGGTGACGCTGTCAATAAAAGTCTTAGCAGTGTTGAAAGGCGGTAGGTGCTACCGTCGCCGTCCGCAAGTTGAGGGTTCATATCAGAGCCGTATCTGGCCAATTCATCCGCTTTTTCGTTCCCTTCCACCCCAACATGTCCAGGAACCAGCAGAGTAGAACTGAGTGATGACGTATAGCCCTAAGTGCCAAGAGGCAATCTGTAACACACTTCGCCTTAACAAGGTTGGAGCCGATTGCTTTGAGTGCTGCTTGACTGTCCACACAGATGGTTATTTCCATTGCTGGTAGTCCCATCGATAAGATAGTCTGTTACTTACTATAACGTTGCGCTACAGTCCAGGGTGGACCAGGGCCTTAACCAATACGCCTCTCCAGTTAGCGTGATCTTTGGCTAACTGCCCCAAGCCGCGCACTCCAAGTTAGTTGAAGTCACCTTCCACTTGCGCGCACCTCCCAAGGTATGGAATAGAAGGCTCTTCAGGCCGGAGAGTTGGTGTCCAATTGATTTACATGTCGCAGTCATCTTAGACGCCTGATGCGTACTTTTCTGACCAGGTCTATATCGCTGTACAGCTCTTAGATACCCCATAGCACCCAAAGAGGACCGAAAATTACCCGGAGAATTTTGCGTTCGAAACAACCAAAGAGATCATTATCCGCCTTTGAAAACGTCCAAGCTTCTGCATCATAAAGCAGGACTGGGATAACTAGGGTCTTAGAGTCTCCTTAGTGTTTCTCGACAAGGCCTTACTTAACAATTGCCTTCTTAGGCCAATGTAACAGCGGTTGACAAGTGTGTGAGTCTTTGCCTGATTTCTGAGGTGATGTCATAGCGAAACCGAGGTAGACAAAGTCCCGAACTACCTCAAAGTTAAAGCTCTCTATCGTGACGTTCTGTCCGATCCGTCGATATTGTGTGTCCCCTCTTGTTGATATATATACATCTTTTCTTAGATTTTTCTAAAATGTCACGCGCGGAATGTGTATAAAGAAAGATTGCTGGCAAACGTTTTGATGTCAAGAGGTATCCATTAACAGACTGTATTTACGCAGCTCATTTTGCTGAGGATGAGCTTGATAAGGTTCTTTTGGTTTTTCTAATATTATTATTATTTTTATTTATTTATTTTTATTATTTTTATTTTATTTTGGATATTCTAGTTGTTGATTTGAATGACCCGACGGATCCCATCAATAACTACATACAAACATGAGTTTTCGATTAAAGAACCATAGACATAGATAACTCGGAGAGGTTTATTTGCTGGATAAATTTAAATTTTTGGGTCCTTATTGTTTTAAGAGTCACATTAAAAATACACTCCTGCTGTAGATAATTCTTTTCTAATTTATTTTTTATCTTGTTGGAAACATCCCAACAGTTAGGGGAGATGTCAAAACCATGTGTGAATTGTCGGTTCGCAATCGTTCATGTGACATCACGTGCTAAATGACAGTAACCCAAATGACGCTCTATTGCTAAAGAAATTTCAAAGCCTGCAGCTAACAATACGTTGGTTGGGTAGTACCTACATAAACATTTTGTCTACTTTTAATATATTTTCCAAACAGATAATGTCCTACTGATTAATTATACTGCATAGTTTATCCAATAATCCAGATATCGAAACTCTCAAACCATTATTAGTTACAGCTTATGCTTCACATAATTATAAAATAATAATTAATAATGAAATTCGAAAAAAGCCAAATACTGAACACTCGTAAATAAATACGCCACAGTAAGCGTAAAGTAAATTAAATTTCAGTTAAAAACTAATTTTCTGTGCTCAACCACATTGGGTCAACTGATATGTAAACTTTTTTTGGTTTGGGGCTATGCAGTCATCGAATTTCACAGCAATACCGATGAATTCGGCTAATTGCAAAATAATTGTCACACTCTGGGCGTGTTTGTGTGTACAAAAATGTGTGTGGTCATTCAGCAAATATTTGCAAACAGAACCCTTCGCAAGCTTACACAATTTTTAATTTAGCTTCATATAAAATGTTTTTTTTTTGTTTCGATATCTGTAAGTCCTGTACATACAGAATTAATTTAAGCAGGCATTTGAATAGAACCAAATGCTTTTTCTAAAATTCATAGAAGGGCAACCAGTTGCAATCTGAGGCTGCGAATACCTAGATATAAAATGTCATTCAATATCACAGACAAGGGATAAATCTTGAACTGCTTTCTCACTCACTCACTTCGTAGAAATGTAGCCAAACACGAATAAGTTTTCATCATCTTCTTAATATATTTTGAAGTTGTTCAAATTTCTCGTCAAATTGTCTTACATAAAAACAACTGATATAAGAAATTAAGTTTTTAATATAAAAATAATGGATCCATATAAGAAAAATAAAAAATTGCACGATGGATGTAAAAACTTTCATATAAGAAACGTCTGCATGAACGGTGAATGGAGGAGGAGATACAACGACGAGCTGTAGGGGCTGTTCAGCGACATCGACCTAGTCAAAAGAGTTAAGATCCAACGACTGAGGTAGCTGCGTCATGTAGAACGAATGAACACTTATACTCCGGCCCGAAAAATCTTCGAATCCACACCCGAGAACGGCGCAGTAAAGGAAGGCGGAAGACCCGACGAGGTGGCGCATGCAAATTGAAGGAGGCCTTAACCAACTTTGCGTACGAAACTGGAGACAGATGGCTAAAGATCGTGCAGGCTGGAGACGCCTGTTGGTTAAGGCCTAGGTCGACCCCGGACGGCAGCGCCACCTTAAGTAAGTAAGTACAAGAACAAATCGCTCAAAACAAAAAGGAATGTGGAAATACCGCGTCACTTTGTTTCTTATATTTGCTTATTTGTTTATTTATTTAAGTCTATGTATACGTGTTCGCCCATAAGAACAAACTCGGATATAGAAACCATATCTTTTGGATTTCATTGGTTTCTTAAATCCCTCGTGGACTGTACTTCTACAGAAATTTACCCTAAGTTTGAAAATACGCTTTGAATATTTCAAAACGCTGTTCAGACATAATGTGGGACTAGGACTATGTGTCTGCAATTTATTTTAAAGAAGAAATAGCTGTAAATATAATATATAGGCACTTTTAAAGGAATCAATATATATGTAATCAAAAAAACAGGCCGTTCGAGTCAAGAGGTTAAAAGGTCTATAGCAGTTTTAAAAATAACACGAATATTTATTTATCAGCCCTTTCAGAAATAATTAAAGCTGCACGGTTACACATCCTTCCAGCATATTCTAGTGAAATCATTCACTGAAAATGGCATTGATTGTAATTAAAATTTTTTTTCCGCTTTGCGAAACTCAAAGAACACAATTGGAAATAAGCGTCAATTACCTGTCATTTTCATATTTTCAGTATTTAAAACTGCGCGCATATTGTTTTTGAACAATATTCCATCGATAAACGTTACATCAGACCGTGTGAGTGTTTTCCTTTCATCATCTGCTTCATTCTTCATGGCATGGCCCACCTATATCCGCAACAATTGTCCATTTCCTTTGTATTTTCAATTCTTGAAATCGTATAAAATGAAAACCAACATGCGGACGTACAATTGGATTGCGAGAGATAGTATAATAATAATGATTATCGAGCTAACGACTATAAAAGAGTTGGAAAAAATATATTCATGCGACATGCATGCATTTAAAGACTCAATACAATCAATCGTACACCGCTGGCTCATTGAATTGTGATTGCAGTTAATTAAATAAAAACACACCCCTATAATGATTTCCCGCCGCAATATCAAAGCGAAGGAAAGGTTTTCGAACATCGAAGCTGAATTCGCCTGCAAAAAGGAAGATAGTATAGAAGAGTGGAGCACGCTATGATAATACACTTATTTAAATGGTGCACATAGTTCCTTTTACATTCTATAACGGGTTATTGTGAATCATATGGAACGCCAATGCGAGAAAAGGTTTCATTATGGCTTAGGTCACGCGAGGAGCTTTGGAAAAGCATTCAATCAGTTACATTGAACAATTAATACGCATTTATTGCCTCTATTACAAGGTTTTGTAGAAGTTATTGTAATAAAAAGCTCTCTGAAGGACAAGAGGTTATTTTTATTGTCAGGCGGACACGAGTCTATGAGGGCTCTTTTGGTTTTTTACAATCTCAGTCAAATGTGTTTAATTAGGTAGCATAGAAACGTCTTTTGACAATCGACGGACTATTGACAGCAAATCTGTCGATTTGCCACTTTCCTTGGGACCTATTACTTAGGCAATTTTAGCGGCTAATCTCAGGATCGCTTTCCGAAAAAAAAAATTCCATCTTAAAGTTTTTTTCCCCCTGCGCCACGTCTCGCGAACGTCTGACAAACATCCGAGATTATTACTGTCGTGAAATTAATTACCCCTTACCCATTTGGACTCGGCATACAATTGTAAATGCTTTCCACCCGTTCCAAAAATCAGGTTGTGAGAAGCTAGGGCTAGGGTCCGTACGGACCTGTTGCACCAACTATTTCTTTCTTTCTTTTTAATTTCGATTCGCTCCACTGATAGAACTCACACATTAAGGTGGTTGCGAGAAGCTAAGCGGAGGTACCTTTTTTGTCGCCCTTAGATTAATAAGCTTATGCACTAGGTCAGGGATGGCGAACCTTTTTGCACTTTAAAAAAATAAATAATTTGAAGTGCCTTTGGCGTGCCATCATACAGTCTTGATCTTGTTTTCTAGTGACTACTTGCGAACAGAAATAAATAATATTATACTGCGCAGCATTTTATTTGTAAACAATAAACATTTAAATTAATTTTTGAAATTAACAGTTTTTAATTTATTTTAAATAAAAGAAACTAATTTAAGGTTAACAATAAACAAAGAAGCAATCGGATTTCTCAATTAGTGACGTGGCATTAAAAATATTTTTCGTCGCGTGCCATGGGTTCGCCATCGCTGCACTAGTTAGTTGGCTTTCAAACCTCAGATAGCAAAACAAAAATTGTATGACTGATTTTAAATCTGATACTAATTCTTACGCTGTGTTTATAAATATGCGAAAATGTAGTAAATGCACTTATTTCACTTCACATTTTGTTAAAGTTGTCACTTACACTTCCTTGATCCTTCGAGATAATTGACTCGATACTGACACAAAACATCCGACTACACGGTATTGTCCGTGCCTGACAAACTTTATTTAGATCTTGTACGGAATACTTCTTCGGCCAAAGGCACCCTGGCCTAACTTTAATAAGTCATTATGCGTAACAGATCTTGTAAATAACTTTTAAACAACGGAAACTAAACAAACGGCACGAGGCTGCCAATGTCGAGCTGTTCCAACAAACAACTTTTATTTCACTGGGTACACTGATTTATTAAAATTATTCTTGTTTTCCCGGCCACACAAAAAACAGCAATATACGAGTATAATAGATGTTTATCAAATCTCATCCATCTCTGTAGTGTTTCGGTTTTTTTTTTCTGTCTTCTTGTCGCTTTCCAATTACCATAATTTTGTACGTAAAATTTTGCCCTGAATTATTTGGCAAATTGTCGACCCCCAAATGTGAATCTGATTTATTTTGCTCGAAGCGATGTTGGACCTCAAGATAAGAAGTTCGCATTTGTTTTCGTAATTAAAATTGGTAGTTTTGGCAGCGTATGCATTGTGCGCCCTAAGTGGGGAAAAGTTCTAGAAACAGAAATAAAGTGTGCGATTGGGTTGTGTTTTTTGTGAGAATTGGAAACTCTTTAAGCAGGTGAGCACGTCACTAGTAAAAAAAATAAACTCACAACTTATTTGTATAAGGCGCCGAGAAAAAATATGAGTGGTGCTGCAAAGCGGGTATGATCAAAGTTGCACAACTTCTTAAAACGACAGTAGGTCGCTAAAGTTTTGATAGATTAAAAATTTATGAAAGACCAAACTGTTCAATGTACTTCAAAAATATTGTGAAAATTCAATATGTTGCAAATCAAACCTGCATATTGCTGCTTTTGTGGTGTTGAAAGCAGTTACAGAAGTTTCATATTGACTGATACGGTATTGGGTTTGCAACAATGTTTTTTTTTTAAATAAAACAATACTGCAGCTTAAGGGGGCTTATTTCAATTGAATCACAAACGGCTACTTGTGAGCCGCTATGAGTGGTAACCACCTTCACTCTTCAAAATGTCATAAATGCCGATTTACCATGCAACCATGATTTTCTGAGTTTTTCTGTTTCTGAGTTTTTCTGTTCACCTGTGATTTTTTTCAATTTTGATGTGCCCTAAATAAAGCCTCTTAACTCCAAGTTGCAACATCAGTAGCACGAAAACAAAAGCGTAAACTCAATCAACAGTACCAATGGGGCTATAATAATACTTTGGTGTCAACTCATCACTCCAAGTGCAGGTACTTCGGTTATACGAATTCAGGTCACGGTGGCAAGTGAAGTTGACGTAGTAATGGAGTAGTGAGAGTAGTTCATGGGGTAAACTATAGGGTCTTTCGTTAAGGACTTGACAACTTCGTTTATAAAATGCAAACTACATGTTATCTGAAAAAAAAAAAAATGTATGGGCTTGAATTGCTATCAAAACATTTATGGATGGAATTCGACTTCGTTCATATGCGCTTCATCGCAGAAGATGATTTCGCGATGAAATTCTTTATTCAAGTTGCGACCACCGACTCGGAATTTCGGTGGCAAATTTTAATTATTTATGTAAACATTATTCCTATGTGTGCTTTACCTTGATGAAAATGTTGATTTAACTGAATATTTTGACATTGACAGTTCGGTTTAAGGGTGCGTTCACACTGAAAGTTTAAAGTTATCAAGTCGCTTATGAAAACCACTTTACGAAGCTAAAGGAGTTAAAATTAGAGTTCAAAGTGTGAGTATACTATCATTCGGATAGCAGCAAATAGCATATTTAGAAGTAAATAGAGTTTTTTAGGTAGGTACACAATGTTGGGATCTACAGGTGCAAGTGCTTACCTGCTCGTTGATAGATGTATGGCCGATAGTATATTTCGCAGCTAAATGTTTGGCTTCTATGCTAGAAGCAGATCAGGAAAATTTTCCCGGAAGTCTGTAGCAAGACAGCAACATTCTTAACTCAATGGCCTTTAACTGCTTTCGCTTTCAATATTTCTATAAACTCTCTTAGTGTAATGGATATAAAAGCAAATCAATGGAAGTAATGGAGAAGTCTATGACGGAGTCTTTTCCAGAAATACATTAAAAAAAAACTATCTATTCACAGACAGAGAGACACAATGGCCTAATATTGATTTTTAAGGAAGGTACCAGAACTACTTGGCCGACATAGCCGATTTTCAATACAAACCTGACGACTATAAAAAGAAGTCCTTTCACCAAATATCATTAGCCTATGTCAATTTCTTTGGGCGCTATCGTGCTTTCAACAGACAGATAGACGGAGAGACAGACAGACGGACATGGGTAAATCGATTCAGAATGTGATCTTGATTCAGAATGTATATACTTTCTGAGGTCTCCGGTGACTCCTTCAACCTTCCTGTGGAGGGTATAAAAAGTTTAAAATAAAACAGAATAATGTAATCCCAGTGATTGGGAGTTTTGGGTATTCATGCACCTCGCAAAAGCGATCCAAGACCTACCTCCATTTTTTTTTTGTTCAATTGCTATTGACTCTCTATTCCATTGAATGCAACCCACTACTATCTAAGCTATAACCTAATAACTTAAACAACCTAACTCCGATTGACGTAGCTTTTACGCTAACTTTTGCGCTAATAATTTGTAGGAGGGTTCAACTTCGCTATGGTCCTTTTCGGAAATTGAGTTACAAGTTTTAAACTAAACATTGGCATTTAAATATCAGAGCAAGCGAGCACTTTCCGCTGTTCTTTTAACATAATAGCCTCAGACGAGTTACAGCTCACTACGTGAATTCGTACACATTTTTGTGTGTTGGCGTCTAATTGGAGCCCAAGCCCTGAGTGAACACCGCTGGCTGAGGAAGTTTACTGTTTCATGCTCGTGGGCAGCAAACAGGAAACAAAGTTTCGAGTGGAAATTTCTAAATTTAAGTTCTAGTGGAGCCCCACCACTGGCTGTGTATGATGATCTACCAGATGCAATAAAAATCACAGTAAAAGTTTTGTGACGTTTGAAAATGTGTTTTCACACAGCCATTGGAGACCTTTGTGAGTGTGACTGCTTCGGTCATATAAGTCTTTGAGAATCGCCTCTTCATTTCCTTACCTTCCTTGCCGTTGACACATCAGTTGATTAATTCAATTCACTAATTCCAGTAAGTGAGTGAACGGCAGTCGTCTGAGTGCACAATTCAAACTCAATAATCCGCACGATGACAAAAATTGAAAACGCCATTCATATTGAACGTGACTGCTGTGCTGTTGCTGACAAACTACACTTCACTACACAAGATCTGAAATTTGAAAATGGGGACGGGAGCAAGTTTACAAGTCCCTAAGTTGCTGTAACTCCTATTTCTATACCCTCACCCTCACAGAACAGTTTTTCAAGTGGAGTTCGGGCTTGGAGTTATTATCAGGAATCCTTTGCACGCAAATGGAATAAATGTTTTTGTGAGTTCACAAAAGGATATGAGTTTTCATGGGAAATTTGTATCTGATAGCGGGCGACCTATCGCACAGGAAGGATGGGATCCAATATACCGTTTGGTGTTTGTACGAGTATATGTGTGCCATTCATTTCTGTGGTGGAATCTTGTTTTTATGTGTATACTGTATAGTTATGATTTTGTTGTATGACTATGGATCTATAAATGCGGACCCACATTGGGTGGAGTCCTTATGGCCCAATAAAATGATAATACCACAAGTTATATCTAAGGCTACATTTCGCATGCAAAGGGCTGTGGGATGGTGCAGAGACCGTTCTCATATTGGATTGTTTTTTTATTTGTTTTTTTTTTGCTATTGTTGTCGTCTCTTTTGCGTTTTGATGGCGTCAACGAAATTCTTTGCATACTAGGCATGAAAGAGAAGTCCAGAAGCGAGTGATATTTTAAATGGCACCACTTACTGATGGGACAAAAGAAAAAAGAACTGCTCTGTGCGAAACTTATCTACAGGGAGTATACATGGTGAGGAAGGAGGTAATGTGATTTGACATCTATTTTATTTAAATAAAACTTGATGGAATTTTGTCAGAACTGAAACAAGGCTAAGGTAGGAATGTTAGTATGTACTATATATCTATCATGAGCTTCCTTTAAGCCGATTTCTAATTGAATCGCTTGACAGATTGGTATCAATTCGTCAGAGTATTGAAAATGTAGACAAAAAAAGCAAAAGTAAAAAAATATACTTACCTATTCAGGAGTCAGCAGAATTTGCCAGGATACAAAAAAAAAACGCGAGCTGTACGTTTGATATTAGACATGTTTTTTAGCTTCGATCTCAGCAAAGCAAAGTAAAGTAGGATCTTTAGCACTCAATAACACCGACAACGCCTTACTTGACACTTCGAGGACTCACAGTAGTTGTAGTCTAGTAACAAGAAAATCCTACTTTACTTTGCTTTGCTGAGATCGAAGCTAAAAAACACGTCTATTGATGATTGGCAAAGTTTTGCAAGAAGCCAAATTATATCTGTATTTCAAGAGACCTGATTTAGTTACTGCGTATATTGCGATCCGCAGTTATGATTTTAGGTGTGGTAGATATCAATAAACAAATCATTAAAAAAGACATAAATATTGACTTTTCATTTCATTTATTGACTTTTCACTCTTTTTAAATTCCTCTTATAAATATTTAGCTATGCAATAAACAAAAGTTTTCTTCTTATACATTTATGTTGAAAGTCCTGTGAATATATACAAACTATTTTTTATAATATGTTTTAAGAATACTATTTACACTTTATTTATTAAAAAATTGGGTAGATATCAGCTACCGGTATATCGATATATTGATGAATAAACAGAAACTGATTTTTATCAATTTCACTTAGTGCATTTAACTATGTGTTTGTTGTGTATGTTTTTTTTTATTTCCAATAAATCATGATAGGTTAGTATCTGAAATAATTTTGTTTACACCTATTTTTCATTTTACATTGCGCTATAAAAAATAAAAATAATTTGCCAAAATTAATACTATTTAACAATTAAATTTTTTTTTGTTTTTATTATTTTTTTCTTACATATATACTTTTCTTAAATATATTTATTTAAAAAAATATTTTCCTCCTCAAACAATTTCTTAGACAAGTCTTGTAGCAATAAAAATGCTTTATTAAATCGTGTAATCAAATATAAGTTATTAGCAAAGCAAAAAATAGTGTGATAGTCCATTACATTTTAGGTAGGTACCTATGTTGCCTTTAAAAGAATAATATATATATGTATTAATATGGTTAAATCAATTGTGTTTAACAATTTTCCTTCAGTCTATAGGTATGTACAAGGATCTGGTTTAAGATACGCACTTGATAAAAAACGATGTTGAAAAAATAAAAATAAATGCAAGCGAGGGATCCCTGGTGCGAATACCGAAAAAAAAACTAATTTCAGCTTAAGGTTTTTTCACTGCGCCACCACTCGCGAACGTCTGACAAACAAAAATAATTGTCATGAAGGAGCTTCTCTTGGCCGTTTGGACTCGGCATAAAATGTTAGTCCCTCCCATTCGTCCCAAAAATAAAAAAAACCTCCCAAGACGAATGGTTGTGGCTAGGCTTCTACGGACCTGTTGCGCCAACTTTTTATTTTTTTTCTCTGGATTCTTGGTTCTCATCGAGAGCCTCTACGCTAATTTAAAGTCTTTATTAAATTTTCTCATTTTCTTTATAAGTTGGCAGTCTTCTCCTGCACAGGGTACTTAATCTGGCGAGCTATTATTCCACTAGGTAGGAACTCAAAAGTCTGAAAAAGTTATCTCTTATCTCTTGCATGACTATCGTAATCAAATAGGATTTAAAATGCAGGACTGCATCGCAGGAATTTTTAGTTTATACGAAATCAATGCATCGGTCGAAATCGTTGGTCGGTCCTACACTGTATACTGCAAACGTCAATACAAAGGAAGTAATAAACAAACGGAAACAACGCACGATACCCACATACGCACATAATTTCCAAAAAGGGGCGATTTATACAAATGATACAAAACCCCGGTGGTGCAGGTGTCAAGATGATTGGGGTATTTGTTGATAAATTTATAACATAGTTGATGTACTCGTCGCATACGTTTACTCGACAATTTTAACTGAAAGATGGATAGAAAACACGCCAGATTTTTATTACGGGAGCAACGAGAGGTTTTTATTTAGGTTTATATTCAGCATTTTTGTTCGTTGAGCTCGTTGATAGTTTTTAAAAATCAAGACAAAGCAGGATCAGGGAAAACATGAAAACGACAGTTCAGTCAGAAAACATTTCGTCCCTGGAATTTTTGCAAAATGCAAAATTATTCCGTGTATATGGAGACGATGAAAAACGTTTTTGATGTCGCAACTGATGCGACGGATGTGATGGAAAGTATACGAGTAAACGATACCTTTACTTTTGGTGATGACACAATTATTTCAAAAATCGAACATTTCAAAATGTTAATTACGAATCATCAAAGCAGTGATGCGTTTCTGAGTCCAACCTTTGCTTAAGTACCCTCGATTACATGTTTTAAGCTGCAGTCATCTAACAAAATTTCAATCGATACGACAGTCATCGTCAGGGTGAAATTGAACGATTTTGTTCGATTTGTTTCATAAAAAAGGAACAATTTCAATTGGCAGATAATGTGAGTTGAACCATTTTTTGAATTGGATTGAGTTTGTTTGGTAATGCAAACACAAATATTTAAAACACGAAATTGATTTTCATTTTGAAGGTTTATTTTGTTTAAAAAGTTTTTTTTTTGAAAATACTGTTTGAACACTTAATGATAAATTTAATAACTTGGTTGACAATAATTTATACAATAAAGATGAACTGCATTCTGTCCCTTGTCTTAGAAATAATCTTATAACAACTAGTCGTTTAAAAAATCACATTTTTTTTTATTTCTGCTCTCGAATAAAATATATTTACATTATGTTAAACACAGAAATTTAATTCCTGCAAAAAAAAACAAAAAGAAACCGAAAATAAAATACACTTTAAATATTAATCACCTAAAGGACCACCAGGATCCCGTCAGCGAATGAAATGTTGTTATCCAACTCAGACAATTATTCACTAGAAACAGTTGCAGCATTGTTAAAATCCTGTGATGGACAAACGAGGAGGTGAAAGTCGCCGTCACTTTTCGATAGCTATGCAAGGATGATGCAAAACTGTTGGTATTGGAACTGTTACCATGCTGCATTGCGGCAGGATGCTCACCGTTTATGACGTGCACCACAACGCTGGCAGAATCTGCAAACGTAGAAAGAAATGGAATATACTTTAATTTTAAAAAAAAACAATCCTCTCACATAAGGTTTGTGAATTATTTTTACTTGTGTAAAACTGAACCACTTAATTTTTATGTTCAAAGAGTTATCTCATTCATTGCATCATATAGACGAGCATTGGCGAAAGAGGAAAATGTTCAAAAAAGAAGAACCAACTTCCACACATGTGAAGGATATTTTATTCATTGCATTGCGCTGCAAGCAGTGTTACTGTACCTAGCTTACCTTATTCCCATAATCCAACGAGAAAAACAGAAAAGAATTAAAAGAAAAGCTCCATTTCAGGACGAACGTGATGTTCTGCACAAAAATTCTTTATGAATAAGAATATGTACTTTTGTTAGTTGTAGGTATGTTACAGATGACGATGGTTGTTGCTTTTTACACCAATTCATTGCAAAGTTTCAGTACGGCGTTGCACACGAGTATTGAAGGTGAGCGAAGAGGTAACATTTGAATGGCGGCAATGCCACTGGTTTTCCATGTTGGCTAAATTCGAATGGGTGCCGGGGGTTGCTCTTCCGACAAGGTCGAAAGAATTAATTAAATCCAAAGTTCAAAGCGAATGCTTAATAAGATGGATGCCAGTATTTCAGTGACACATCGTATATCTCCTATTATGCATTCAAATATTAGATGCTTGCAATTCTGTGGTCTGATTGCAATTGGCGCAATGAATTCGAAGCGAACGGTCATTCTGGAGAATCCGCTTCTCTGCAGGATACATTTTTTTTTTAAATATTCCGCTCCCGGAAACAGATTATTCGAGATTTTTTTATGCAATTCAGATTACAATGATGAGTACTATAGTTTGTGTTTCATTGCTTGGAGTGTATTCGGAAATTCAGAACGAAATGTGGGATGTATTACAATTAAAATCTAAAGATCTTGATGTAAATGGTGCCCCATAATCCACGCAAAGTGTAATTTTTATAAGAATACAGATTTTGAATTACAAAAGTTAAAGTTTTGTATTGATTTGTAGAGTATACAGATTGGGGTTGTATATGGAATAGCCTATCGGACAAATGGCCGCCGCGGCTTTGCTGGCAAGTATGTACTCTTCTTTTGAAATTTGGTATGCCCGTTTCGCATTAATGCGGCTGAATTTCAATAATACACCTCCCAGTTTCCTCTTTCAAGGCGTTGGTAGTCGTAGGCTTGTTTACACAGACCTTGGACTTCAAAAACCCCAAAGTAAAAAGTCCAATAACGTAAGTCGCAAGATCTGGATGGCTAATTCTGATCGAAAAAACGGCTGATTACTAGATTAGGATATGACTCATGCAGTAATTAAATTCTTTCTCTGGCTGTATGACATGTGACACCGTCTTGTTAAAACCACATATTGGTCACATCCATATCTTGTAATTTAGGCACTAAAAATGGGTTGTCATGTCAAGATAACGAACACCATTAATTGTTACTGCCTGAACAGCCGCATTTTTGAAGAAGAATTGTCCGATGATGCATCCAGCCCAAAATCCGCACAAAACAATCACGCGTTGTGGATGCATTTGTTTCTCAACAATTACTCATAGGTTTTCTGAACCCCAAACACGACAATTTTGACGATTAACGAAGGCATCAAGATGAAAATGAGCTTCATCACTGAAGATAATTTTGTTCGAAAATTGCGTACTGCAGCTGACAAACTCTTAAAATATTGCTCAACAATGAAAATGCGTTGTTCTTTCGTATAGCGCTCCATTTTTACTAACCCCGAACTGTCAGCTGTCACATTGTAATCTTTTTGTCAATATTTTCGTGAATGCAAACAGAAACACACTACTAAGCGGTTTGTAAACTTGCCACAGTACTTGGGTAGGTTCTGATTTTTGAATCACAGTAAATCCGTCTTGTTGTGTAAAAGTTTTGTTACGAAGAGCCCTTGAAGTTGGAATCACTTTTAAGGAATAGTGCTCTTAGTAACAAAGTATTACATGACCAAATTTAGTTTGGTGTCGTATTGAAAATCTTCTTCATTCCGTGGACATGTCATTCGTTTATGAAAGAACCGAATCGAAAGATTGTGTAAGTACAAAGAAAGATACTTCTAGGGATTATTTTGACACAAAAAAATTATTGTGAAGACCTTACTGTGACTTACTCTAAATCGTCTTTGCCCTTTATTTTACGAAAGCATAACTATCATTTTTTTGTCATTCAAATGAAATCGAAATGTTGTCTGAATCCTTAGATATCCAATTAAAAAAAAAATTTACCCGCCCATGAAGTTCGCACCTTTTACTTTCGTGATGTGGCCTTCTATACTGAAAATAAAAAATATGCAGTCACAACAAATTTAAGCACGACAAGTCAATAAGTTGGTTACGAGGTTGAATGCCCTTAGAAGCATATAAGGAAGCAATCCACCAGTTGTTACGACTGGCTTCATATTGAGGGAGTTATAAGCCAAATACCATGTCAGGTAAACGATGTACCATGTCCCTACTGTCGAAGAGGTTGGGTTTATAATAAAAATAAGGCCACTAGCTCTGATTGTTTGTTTGCCCTTTAACTACGAAGTTGATTTTTTAGTAGAACAGATGCACCACATCAGCAGCCCAGTTTAGCTGAAAAACGGACCTTGTCTCTTCCAACAGCTACCGTTTGGCATGCTATTCTAATGTTCTATTCAACGCACTTTGTGAACGTTGCAAAATGGTCTGCTGCACGCACTTTTTATAGCATGTACTAGTGTGACTTGTGACCACCTCAATTTTCCCACTGATGCAAGTTTAGCTGAAAAACGGACCTTGTCTCTTCCAACAGCTACCGTTTGGCATGCTATTCTAATGTTCTATTCAACGCTCTTTGTGAATGCTGCAAAATGGTCTGCTGCACGCACTTTTTATAGCATGTACTAGTGTGACTTGCGACCACCTCAATTTTCCCACTGATGCAAGTGAAAAACAAAAACTAATTTCAAGTCGACACTCACAACAATAACTTCGTCTTCAAAGTTTCCTATGTTAGCGGGGGTTCTAAACTTGATAAAGGTGAAAATCGTCTGGGCAATGACAAGGCATAATAAATATAAAGCGATTGATTTTTCATGCCAAAATGACGACATTCCCAAAATAATGCCGTAGATAACTTTCGGAGTTTGCACAGTGCCGCCCAATTTATACACCAAAGGTAATCCATAAAAGTTTGTTGACAAAATAACAATTATTTCCAGGAAGGGGAAGGTCAAGCTATTCTGCAATGATTAGTGATATTCAAATACCTGGATATAGCCTCATTCTACGAAGAAAAGTCATTTAAGTAGGTACCTATATAGCTTACCATAACCAGGTAAGTAGTTCTAGGAAAAATAAAACACGCGATTCCGAGCTTTTTATGCCGTCAACAAGGGCAGCCCTATTGTTGGCCACTATTGTGTATACGGAACACCGGTCCAAACTGTACCAGTGTAAAACAGAAGTAGCAAAACAGGACCAAATAGCAAACGGCTACGGCTACCCGTACACTCATTTGAATGTTAGAGAATTGTTTCGTTCGTGACGTCGCGGTCGTCGTTTTATACAAACACACATACACCACAGCTGTGTGGTCTACATTTGGCTTTACGTTACTGACCTAGTTATACCAGGTGATTTATTGTTTCACACAATGAGCTCCACCACCAAGGCAAAAAGTTTAAATATCTCAGAGAGGTGGTGGTGGCAAATAAATAGCACATCCCGTTAATATTGTAACTGCGAGACTGCGGATGCCGCATTGTATTCACGGGCTTTGATTGTGAGGTTGCCGTTTTAAGTAATACTACTTTTTTTCCAAACAAAAAGCTCTAAATGTACCCATACCCACATATACAGATAAAAGCGAATTATAGTTGCTCAAAATTCTAAGGTCGAAAAAACTACCCATGGATATGCTTCAATATACAAAGTTTCAATGTCTAAATAAGGGACAACAACGTTGAAATAAAAATAAAAATAAATGAACATAAACATGAACACTTTCCATAAAACCTCACGCCATTACCGGTACTCGACTCGTAGAGGCACACTCTTGCTAGCGGTAATTTTAATGTATGTTTATTTTGACACTTACCTGAACTACTCGGCGAGCAAGTATAGTTTCCAGAATCAGCCGGTGTCGCTTTTGCTATCAATAATTTACTCGTCCTGGTCTGTCGTTCTGTTATAACGTTGATGCCACCTCGTAGCGAATAATTCATGACACGTTTTCCTTTGTACCAATAAATAAACGACGGCGGTATTGGTGATTGCATCGCCAGGCATGTCAGATTTATATCACTGCCACTTTTTATGAAGAGCTCCGAGTTGCCAAGGATTTTCGCACGTGATACTATCAATTCATGGCGCGAGAAAGAGAAAGAGAAAGAGAAAGAGAATACAAAATTGTATATTTTTATTAAATAATGATGGAAGTGCAAGCATATTTATGGTTTCCCATCATGTATAGGTAGACATATTTTATATCTTTATCTAGATACAGAGTGCAGAAAAAAAAATACATAAAATAGCTGGAAGGACACGTGCATGAGGTATTCGCCATTCCTGATGTCTGTGTAATTATATTTATAAGAGAATTTATGTTTGCAAGGTACGAGGCATGTAGTTTGCAAGTAGGTGTTCGGCAGAAAGGAGATGTACATACGAGCAAAAATAGTTTCGAGTAGGCATACCTAACTTATGTAGCTTTCTGACGAGCCCATAATTGAAGTTGTGGGTGCAGCTGAAATGTGTGTAGGAAGGTGAGAAAGACAAGAAAAAAACATGGCGTACGTGTTGCAAAGTATGAACGTTTTCGGTTGAAACTTAAGCCTTAACTCTGTATTTTGGGGATCAATTTCAACAGATTTCCTTTAACGTTTTCAAATTTGCTACAAATTTCAATCGATGAAAGTATGGAATAATTTTTTTTTTACTTATTTCCGACTTCATTTTGAGCATAACCATATCTAAACCGTATTAAAATGGGTGCACATTTGTCTTCGAATAACCAGTGTGCCCCGATTGGTACGAGTATAAACGGGATTAGTTTTCAAGTTCCAGATTATTCTTTTCAAAGATGGTATAACCCATGATAATAAATCCGTGCTAACCACTAAGTGTTTGTTGAGAGTTTTTTTCACTTTGTGCACCACACCATAGCTTTGCGACAAAGCGTTAAATTTTTCCAGTTTTTCTGTAAAATCAATTTTCAAAACTATTCACCTTTTCTTTTTTAACTTCAATAGAATTGATATTAATATTTTGTGGAACAAACACATTCAATGGTAACCAGCTGGAATAACCGATGATTAAAGATAACCAAGATTGAAAAAATTGGGCACAAATGTGGATCTTGAATGTTTTAGAAAATACACTTAATACAATTTTTTGACAACGCATAACTTCTCTACAAAGTTTTCTACGTCGTAAAGGTGAGTGCTGCAAAATAAAATAGTTGATTTCTAAGCCTTCAAATATAAGTGAAAAGCAGCTAGTTCCCCGGCTTAGGGATCTCGTAATTTTTTTGATTTATTTTTTTGCGACACCTTTTGAAGTCGGATCTAAAATAAGGCTAATCAGTGTTTCAGGCTAACGTACATCGATGAAGTATGTCCGCTTATTTCCCTTTCTTATGAAAATCATATAAAATAAATATTTATATACCTAGTTGAAGCGAAATTCTGTGCACAAAAGACACCGCCCTCTTCGAAACTTTTGGCTCCGAATAGAAAAAAAAAACTTTTATGAAAGGCAGCGAAACGAAAATAGCCAAATAAGTAATGAGTTACATGTTCAAATGACGTCCGTCTCAACTAGCCAAAATGTACACGTCTTTCGACTTTCGAAAAATCCTCTCCTTTAAACCCATGTCCTCTAATAATCGACATGCACACGCTCAGTACCAACATATGGCATTGGCATTTCAATTGAATCAGAGTGCCTACCCCTTTGGTAAACACAAGCGTATACCTACTTAGTTTCCAAAGCCTTTAAAAATCCAATTTGAAGGAAAAACGGTTTAACTTACCCACAACATGCAGCCGAAACCCTTGGCTAATTTTTGGTTCTGTCGAAACTTGGCACTCATACGTTCCCGAATCCCTTGGCTGTGGCGATGATATCCTCAGTGTCCACTCATCCGATCCTTCTGTGTGTAATGACTGAAATCGCTGGTCATTTGTGTATGTGAGTATACCAACTGTTAGTATGTGAAGGTCCCTCTTCCGTATCCAAGAAACCTGTGAAATGGAAAAATAAAATTCCAACTAATTAAACATACATGACTGGAGTGCAGATAGAAAGACTTTCAAACACTCAAGGATAGATAGAACTACATTCCCGCACAACCGCCAGTAATGCAGAAGGAGCCAACTACATAATATGTAAGTCCTGCTTAAATTTGAATCCCTAGAGATATTCTCTCCGGGTGTAGGTAGTTGAATCCCTCAGAAACCATCGTACATAAATCCCATCCACTGTGGCAATATTTCAATTTCATGCAGTAGAACAAAGCAGTTCGGCCATGAAATGGCGTAGAAACAGATTTGAGTAATGCCGGGAATGAGTGCGATTCTGGGTGTAGTTGGATCAGGAAGAACGAGTTAAAGGGGAATTATTGATTTTCATAAGAAAATTCTGGTTTCTTCGGTTACACAAAAGTCAACTCTCCGTCTGTACAACCTTCCGAAAGACTTTTGTGGGCCGGATTAGATCGGCAATAAACCAATGCGAGCATTCAGCAAATTAATTTTTGGTTATCACAAACATTCACTCATGTATGAACTTTGAAGTCCAAAACACTCAATATTGGACAAGGTTTAATGTCCTGTTTGCTGCACATACTGTATTTCTGGAACATGTGTAGCCATATAATGCCCTAGGAAAGGATCAAATAAGCCAAAGTTTCACTACCCCGGAAGCAAAGACCAAATACGTGGGTCTGGGCGACAGTATATCATGTGTTACTTGTCTGTGCGCTCCGAATGACATGTTCCAGTTAAAGGTAGGTAAATACAAGGTTATACTTTCTACCCCACCATTCACCACCCTAATCCAATAGATATCACACATATGGTGCCGATGTCTGTATACATTGGGCAAATGTCTTTTCTCGACTACAAAAGGGATGGTATCGTTTATTGTGCCGGGACATGCAATTTTGTCAATTTGTCAAAATTGTCCGGACGGAGAAAGGCATTTGATGTGACTTCTACATGCCAGTCTAATATAGAGTGTCTTGGGTTTGTCCTTTAATATAGCTTTTTTTAAAATTGTATGCAGCCATGGCTTTTAAAACTATTTCTATGGCGAGGAAATTTCCTTTTTAAATTTAAATCACTGAGGAAAAAACCAGGAAATTCTTTCATGTCAGTGGTTGAAATTGAAAAATGCTTGAACACAACTCTTTCCGTTCGCTTGATATCATTTATTTGAAGGGGCGGTGGTCAAGGGAACGTGTTTTATAAATTGAGTGGTTTTGTGTCAAATAGTGAAGCAAACAGCTCTGGTTTCACATGGCTGAGCAATCAATTGTGCAATAGTCCGACACCAACAATACCGTGAAGTAATCCTAGCTACCAGCATATGGTGTCCTATGAACAGAACAGCTCACACGGAGAGCTGGATGTGGTGGCTAATGGAAACCGTTGGCAGTTTGATTGTGGAAGGTATTATCAATTGAAATTTATTGGATGCAATTTACCAGTGTTGGCATTTTCTTATGGGTGATTTCGGTTCTTTTTCATTTGTCAACTGTTAAGCCAGAAATGCTCTTTTAGTCAATGTCAATATGTTTAACGACGAGCAATTAGGCCCGGCATGTAGCAATGAAGGAAACGTGTTTTTTGACACTGAGTTTGTAGGATAGGGTAAGTATTTGAGTTATTTTAATCGAATAATAAATTAAATTAGGGAATGTCCTTGCGATGCTACTCTGCTGCTTTTCTAAACTCGAGATTATTGAATATTATGAACTCACCGCTCTGTCGCCCAGATTTCGTACCCGGCAGTGGAGCAGAGCCGCCTGCCCCACCGTTGCCGTCACTTCGCGTCTTGTTGAATTGTCAAAATATGGCTGCGAATATGGAGTTTCCCAATAGTGAGGCGGAGCATCGCCACTTATTGTTTTGGTTTCTGAAATAAAAAGAAAACGAATTTGCTAAATGCTAACAGCCTTTGAATTTTAAATCTCATGAAATGGCATTGAAAAGTGCTCGCTGTAAATTATTTGGATTTAATTTTATGTATAGTTTTCTATAAAAAAAATATATATTTTAATTTTTTTCTGATTCCGAACTGATGAAATTATTTAATGATGATGAGATGACGTAGGTAATTTCTATCATTTTTAGTTGTTCAGTTTGATTGAACAGTTCTTCTACATAAACTGTAACTTAGTATGAAATTATTGAATTTGTACCTAAATTCGAAAACGGTGCTGCAATCTTCTATGCACATTCCACTTACTAATTTTCACTGAGGAGTTTTGATTGCGTTCGTTATGCTGTTGACTCACTTGGTCTTCACCGGAGGGACAAGGTATTTTTTTAAGGATGTCATACATTCAAGCCCACTCCCATTGTTTGAGCTCTCTGTCACGCTTTTTGTCTAGTCTTAAAATTAAATTAAATTACATTAACAAAGATTACAAACATCAAGACAAGGAATTGTCTCTCCCAGAAAAGGTATATTGTAGAGGACAGCAGACATTGTTTGCTATTCCCCAGGAGTTCCTGCGTATAACAGGGTAGCAGTACTCTCACCTTGTTTGTATCTGGTAAAACAATTACTCTTGATCAACTTTGTTTTCAATTAAGGACTTTCTCGTTTTTTTTTTTTGTTCTTATTTCGTTGAATTGCAAATTTCCCTAATACCCCAATGTCACACTTCTACTTTGACAATCAGTAACACTTAGTCGGGGAATGAAAATATATTCGAAAAAAAAATCGTTTCTTAATTTAGGTGTTAAGTGGCTTTTTGGGAAGAGCGTTGCAAATCTCATTAGGGGCATTGATTAATCGGCTTTTGACTTGACCTATAATCTGTGTACGTTTTCACTAGAGCAGAGCGCACAAAAGTATTGCTTGAATATGCAAATAATCGCTGCGAAGGTTAGCATAAACATCCCTTATTTGCATTAATGACATTTTCTGTTTTCGGCTGACTCTTATGGTCGTTTTATGCTAAGGATTATCTCTTTTTATTGGGTAAGGGCCAAGTGAAACCATCTTAAGGATAAAGAAACTTGGCAAAGCTTCAAGATAAAAATATATATCCCTTTGAGGGGGCACATAATGCATGCAGCGCACAGGCAATCAGGTAGAACATTCTCTGAGGGCAAAATATGTGGAAAAATAAAATAGGTCACAATAAAATGATATCCGGCAGATAAATGCAGGCGAATTTTGGTCTCAGGTTTTTTTCCCTTTCTTTCTATCCAGACTGACAAGTAATACGTGCGACGAGTTTAATTAGCCGCGAAATATTTGACAAAAGTTAGCTGTAGTGGGAAATGTTGGCGATTAAAGGAGAGCCGGAAGTGAAAATTGTATGACCACTTTCCTGAGGCAAAACTTTAACAAACTTGCATTACTCTGTTAGCGATACCCACCCGCATTTTATTTTAGATCCGGAATCCAGATTTTCAAACAATTAGCGACGATTTTTCAAGTCACAATAATTTACTATGGAGGAACTAGGGCGCAGTTATAAGAGTTGTTTAAAAGAGCTATAGAACTTTTTTCCTACAACTACCGAAGTGAAGTTTGACTCATAAATCGTTATTCAGGGCAGTATATTGAAAAGATAAGGGTGGCACACACACCATACCAATACCACGCTTTTAAGATGCCAATTGCTCTTGGACAGATGTTACTTTGAGTTCTGTGGATATCATGTAAAGCCATATGTAAAGCTTTATAATACGTGTAATAAGCAGCAGCAGTCTGAGGATAATTCCGGAAGAATAAAAAAATAGGCGCGTATTTTTCAGAGGACAACTTATACTGTTCCTTAAGTTCCGAGTTTACATCGATGGCTTCTTCCTCGTTTGCCATTTTCCGAATAAATTGTGACACTGCAAACGTCTATGCAATAGCATTTAAGCATTCTGTTGTAAGGCAGAGAATGAAGCCTTATAGGAAATGACATCTCCGAAGGACATACTGCAACGAGGTCCAAATGAAATGGTATTGTAGGGGTTTCAATTGCTGATTGAGATTTATACAGGAAGTCCGATCTACCTAGTTCTTTAAGATGCTTGTAAGTCAACGGATTTTTTTTTCACAAGCCAAAAGATATTGTACACAATCAATGCTTTCTGTGACACAATCATCTTCAACTCATATGAAGAAACAGATAATTATGCGGTGCATTTCCTCTTTAAATATAGTGTCTGTAGTAAATGCTAAACATCTAAGACTAACAGCTAGGTTCCACATTTCACTTTCACTCGAAAAAAAGTCGAAATCGATCTAAAAGTGAAGTCTGGTGTTCTACATTTCACTTTTATCGATTACGATTTCAAATTTTTCGAAATTCAAACAAAGTGAAATTGAGAGGTTCCACAATTCGATTCTATCGAATTAAAAGTGATTTCAAATCGATCGTATCCATCAGTGTGAAAAAGTGAAAAGCAGACATTATTGGAAATGTATAATAATAATTACATTAGATTAGCATAAGTATACTGCACTTTTGTAACCTTTTTAAATAAAGCCATTCAAATATGGTTTGCAACTTCTTTTGTAAATTCGTCGGCTTCTTCAATTTCACTTGCGTAGTTCCCCACCTTAGAACTTTCTTCTTCTTCATCTTGTAGCTAGTGCCTACAAATGTTGTACAACGCGCAACAAACATTAATTTTTTGTACCACCTTTTTTAGCTGATATTTAAGAGAACATGCCAAGCACCTGAAACGGTTTTTTAAAAGCCCAATTGTCCTCTCACAGCTAGGTTCCACATTTCACTTTCACTCGAAACAAAGTCGAAATCGATCTAAAAGTAAAATTTGGTGTTCTACATTTCACTTTTATCGATATCAATTTCAAATTTTTCGAAATTCAAACAGAGTTCCACAATTCGATTTTATCGATTTAAAAGTGATTTCAAATCGATCATATCCATCAGTGTGAAATAGTAAAAAGCAGACGACAGGTGCATTGAAAATGTATAATAATAACTATTACATTAGAGTTTCTTTCCATAAATTTATTAAAATATATAATTTAACGGACAAGCATAAGAATACTGCACTTTTGTAACCTTTTCAAATAAAGGGTTTTATTGAGATTTGCAACTTCTCTGTAAATTCGCCGTCTTCTTCAATTTCACTTGCGTCTTTCCGCACCACAAAACTTTCTTCATTTCGTAGCTTAAATTGCCTACCAATGTTGTCCAACGCGCAACAAACATTAATTATTTGTACCACCTTTTTTGGCTGTTATTTAAGAGAACGCGCCAAGCGCCTAAAACGGTTTTTTAAAACCCCAATTGTATTCTTAATTACATTCCGAAAGTTTTCCTTGGCAAGAAAACGAAGAGCTGCAGCTAACTGCAACGTACAAGGAATCGAAGATTGTTAGGCACCATTAAGAAAGAACATTTATTTAGTCGGTAGTATGATAAAAATCTATATGGAATAAGAAATAGGTAAAAAATTTTAACTTTTGCATCTGCATTTTTCAATGGATTTGAATGGTCTCTCAGCATACGCCTTTCAATTTTTTCTTCATTATTAAATAAATCGCGAAAACGAGTCGAAATTTAAAACAAGCATACCATTTCTATCAAAATTATATTTTTGTTACGTTTCAAATGACAGATATCAGCCGTTTTTAATTTCACAGAAAGTGATTTCGAAAAATGTTTGATATTAGTAAATCGGTGGAAATGTGGAACACTAAAATCGAACTCACTCGATTTGAAATTTCGATTTCGATTTCATTTCGCTCGGATTCTGGAACCTAGCTGTAAGACCTTCTTGGATTGTTTAAAAATAAGGAAAACCTGTCTTTAGGGATTCAAATTGCAGACTGCTATTCCTGATTTTATAAATAAAATTAATATTAGCTTCCGTAGCAAACAGAACATTATTTGTTATATTTATAACAATACTCCTTCTACACGCAACCATGCAATGGGTGTAGGCTATATGTTATACCCTTATCCCTTATACCCTTTATCACCTCGAAAAATCCAACGGAAATAATTGTTTCCCATCACCGACCGTTAATACATTTAATAAAACAAATGTTCTCCCTCGTTTTTATATTGATATTCCTGATATTCTAAGCCAAAACAAGAACTTCGTTTAGCAATTCCCCTTTTTAAACGACATCACTCGATTTAAGAGGTAAGCCAAAACCCGAGCTTCTATTTTTAGGCACATCCTCATGCAACCGCATATACCAAGAGCATTCGTTTTACCCCTCATGCTGGCATGAAAGTGTCCAATGTTTTCTTTTTCATAGGAAAAATATTCTAAAGATGTGTGTTTACTTAAGCGTGCCACCCCGCATACGGCACACGGGCATACCCCTAAGCTGCGCTCCCAAACAACCACTTTATGAGCTGACATAAATACGTGTATATTTGTCAGAATGTTTACGATTCCTTATCTTCTTCATAAATATTAAAATAACACTTTTCGCGCGAATGGATTTCTGATTGGATCATAAAATTTCACGTTAGTTAAAAAATTGAAAGCAAGCTACATGGAGGAAAAAAAACCACCAAACTTAATTTTCTCTAAGTACTCAAGTGTCGAAGTAAACTGCTGAACTCAAGCACATCCTTCAAATTTCCACTTTGCCAATCAAGTGCGTACGACCAGAAGTTATATTTTTTATATGTTTCTTGTTCGCCCTCTCTGTCTATTGGGGAAAATGCAAATGAAGGATGTTGCTGTATCTCCTGTTTACTGTAACAACGTTTCTTCATTATCCTTGAGAAAAATATTTCGAAGGTTTGCAGAAGTAGCAAGGGCGCCATTAGCTTACTGGTAACATTGGCTCTTCAACAAAAGTCTCTTGTGTCCTTTTGCGAAATGTATAGGGTAGATTCAAAGGGCATGTTAAGAGCATTTAATGAAAAATGTGACTTGAATAGTAGGCATTTAAGCGCTGACAAAAGGGTCGTTGTCTAGTGGAAGGAGGAGGCTTTTGAAAAATGGATATCTAATGGCAGAATAAAGAAAAAAAAATAAACAAAAAATTGTTAGCAAAGTAAACGCAGGTGCTTTATGAACTCACCAACAGCCACCACCGACTGTCGCTACTTTGCGCCCGTTTCCCTGACTTAATAATCCCATTCAAGAGGGATAGAAGAGCTCATAGCTTGAGATGTTTTTTTTTTGTATCCTCTGTAAGAGAGACTGTCTATTATATCCTTGCAAATTTGAAAATTGCTCGTTTTCTTCAAGCGCAAACAAGAGACTACGTGACCGACAACGTGGGTTGAGTTGTATTCTAGGTTTTATGAGGGGGTCACTCACACAGCATATTTTTGTTCTCTACAAAGTAAGGTGCCATTACGAGAGATTCCTATCGGACAGTTGTCACGCAGCGTTTCCCCTTGAGACCGAAATGGAAATAATTCTTAGAGGGTGTTAGGTCTTGAGATGTTTTTTCACGGACAGGAAGGTTGAATAATTAGCTGGGACAGCATGTCCGGAGCAATAATAACATTGCTTCTGTTTCTATTCAGCACGTGACAGGTGGTGTGATGCCTTCATAAGAGCTTTGGCGTTTGTTTGAATTTAATTTAACAAGTAAGTGTCATCAATGAATTCCCAGCTGTTGGCTGTACCAAGAAAAATATATTGAAGTGCAGATCCATTAAAAGCGAAACTAAGTAGAGTTGAAAAGCTCATCAAACAAATTATCATTTACCTAGGGAAAAATATGTCCCACACATATTCAGGTACAAGTTCGTGGATCCAAAGAATTTTTCGCGTCCAAGAATACTTTTTTAGAAAATATTTAAATTGGTTCGACTACTTCTGATGTTCCCTGCGGAAAAATGAATTTCTGTTTTCGATCGCACATTATTTATGATTTCTCATTGACAGTCACTTTTTGACAGGAAAATCAAATCGACAACCATCGAGCAAACAGTGATGTGTTGTCTACTGAAGAGCTCACCCAATGTGTATTGGAACGAAAACCATTTGTGGATGTAACTGCCACTTAAGCTTTCATTCATTTCTACTATCCGTTCATAGCTATATCAGTTGTAAGCAGTTCGGTGCCAACCTCACACAGTGCCCTTTAGTTAAATCCTTCAATTCAATTGAAAAGCCGCAGATAGAATCGGAATCGGAAATATTCACTTTGAATTGGTGGAAATAGAACAAGTTGGATGTGCCGATGTTTGAGATTAATAAAAAATAGCCACCATGAGTGGAATGATATTCTTTTTTTGTTTCAATAAATAAAATGCCAATTAGGTTGAAGAAAATATAAAAAATACTATAATAATATTCGATTTCGACCCACAAGGAACGAATACACCATTCTCTGTCCTCTTTGAATATTTTTCAACAACCTTTAAGGTCTTTCCCTGGCATACTCTGTTTTAAAGCACTTAACCCCTCGGTGCAATGCATAAAATATCACTTTACTTTTTCACTTCTTCCCCTCAGAGCGGAACAACAAGCAGTATCCCTAAAAAAAATTCTTCTTATAGACTCAATCGCAGAGTTAGTGTGAATAACTTGCATTCGAACTCATAGCTCGGTATCATTCATATGATCCATTAAAAACGGTTGGTTCTTCTATTAAAAGCAAAACCTCATCTCTCTTTTTACGATCTGAATAATGTATTATGCTTTTAGCAAAACCCAGTTCACCATAACCAAAGCAGGTAATAGTCGCTTAATTTAAAAATTACTTTCAGCAAAATATATATGTATGTATTTGCTCAGCCTTTGGTGCTTACATTAAACATGACCAGAAGATCCTTCTAACCTACTTGATGCGAAATTCTTTTACAGATTCGCTTTCGAAAAATCTCTGCAAAAACCATGGCATGAAGACATTTTAAGACAACACCGCCAGAAGGCATACGACCAAGACATTTCTACTCCACAAAAAACTCACCTCTTCCGTTTTGTAAATCAAATATTTATGAAAGCCTTTTGGACTTTCCTTTACTAATTAGACATTTTGCAAAAAGACCAGAAATATTTAAAACAAACTTTGCGAATGCTGAAAACTTAATGAACTTCTTGAAAGAAATTAATTCCTGTATATAGCTGCTGCTCGAGTATAAAAAGAGTTCGTTCCTGTAGACGGTTACTGAAAACATTTCGTCAAGATTACTTCGCATTCAAAATAAACATGGCTTCTTTGTGGAAGTCATGACAAGTGAGAGTGGATTCGACATCATACAAGATACAAGTAGTATGTATATTCCCTCAGTTCTGATGACGATGTACAAAACTTGATACAGCGTAAGGTAGGTATGTCAAAGAGCTAAAAAATTAATCTACAATCTGAGCTGAATCATCGAAGTGCTTTCTTTTATGACAACATGCTCGGAGTTCGTTTAATGCAGACGGAACAGGTAATTCTACGCAGAACACGGTTGGAATAGGGTGATGTGAATTGAAGACGATAAACTTATTGTGTTCCTTTGGTTTCAATTATACCCAAGGTAATCATTAGGAAAGTAGCGACGTTCATCCTGAAAGGGGTGTGATTTATAAATGCTCCAGGAACAGGGGAGTTGTTCCGTAAATTGGTTTAAACAACTTTGGGGTAATAGTGATAATGCATCAAACCATTTAGGGGGCAAAAAGAGTGTAGTCTGAAAGAGGGAACACTTAAACAGGAATTCTATAGCCGGGGTTGAACGGATAACAAAAAAATTAAATAGCTGGGGCTGGCTCTCCTTTAGATGCACATTACGTAGTGCAAGAGGATCTTTTTGCAACAAAAAGAGACAAGCGCAGTGGTTGCTCACATGAGGGGTCTGTTTGTTTACAATGTCTCCCGAAACCCATTTAAAAATATTTAATATTTTACACGCCCCCTAATAATCGGTTAAGTAGCTTTTCCGATTGGATAAGCCGAAAGCCGCGCCACTTTAGTTATGAAACCGAGAAGTCAAGCGATTAAAAAGAAAGATTGCAACAGATATCTGCGGATTTAAGCCAACATTTCAACTTCTTAAACTAGATCAGTTAAATGGAAAAAAACCTTCGATATATTTCTTATTTTCCTTTGCTCTATTTAGGGTCAGAATAAATTATATCGGTTGAATGTACAGAGTATAGCTACTTTGTTCACCCTTTTGATGTGAAAATATTCCTCTCCAGTTACATTTTGCATTAACGCTGTGTATATCCCTTTTGAAGTGCCAACCCAGAAATTATCATACTTCCACCAGGCGGCGGCGGCGGCGAGAGTTCCAACAAGATATCCATTATTACCACCATTACTCGGAAACCCAATAAAATCGCACCCCCAACTCAACACCGTGCCCATTTCCATTGATGCCGCGTGTTATATAAATTATATTGAACTCGGTAAATTTAGATTATATTGAATAAATTGCCCAACACTCAATAATGCGTATATATTTTCTTTACCCGAATACAAAGTACTGTCTTGTTTGCCAAGTAATTTTAGACAATGTCCCTAAACTTGAAATGGGTGGTCCTGCCTATCGGCCAAGTTCGCCTATTTCGCCTTTAGGTGTGTAGGCTTTTTTTTTCTGTTCGGTTATTCATTAGGACTAATGCCAGGGTACTGCCTTAATTGCGATCGTTTGTTGGATATTTTATAGAGACCGTATCGAGTGGAACACAGATACAGTATGTAAAAGGGGAGGGGAAAAGGATTTCTGCAGTTGTAATAAATTGATTACACTAGAACACATTTTGGGTTCTTGGAATTTATTGCCTCCACCCTATGCTGATGCGGTCCACATATACGAGAAGAAGGTAGAACTGCCCTATGATGGATACTCATTGTATATTCTGTGACACGTTTCTGTTTATTTTTATGAGCCAACAATTCTGTGTGTAGAGTAGTTGCGCATTTGCGGGTTATTTCTTTTTAATGAGGTTAGGTTGACTCCAACTCGTACAGTGCTCAAACCCTATTCGAAGACCATTTGAATGGGTCAATCCCTTGTCAGTTGACAAGCATGTGCTCATGCTTATATGTTTGGATTTGTTTGAATTCGATTCGAATAAGGATGGATAGTACCTTGTTGTATTGCCGATACACAACCATAATGTTGCCTTTATAGGTTAGTACTTATACGAGCAGTGTTTGCGGTGCCCACAGTATTGATTTCGAAGGCGTCAGCAAACACGGTAGGTTGGAAGCTGCAAGAAAATTTTGTTGCATCAAATAGTGGTAGTGGTCAAAAATGCAATAAACATTTGCCACAAGTATGTCATTTCCAGACATGCACGTACTTTCGATTAGATGCAAAAAAATCTTTAAATTGATTCTGCACCCAAGGTAATGTGAACGAAAGGCAATATACAAAATACACTTGAGTTCGTATGACATTTTTCTCTCGTATTTTTGACCATTTTTATCACATTAAGGGCCGTTTGCTGATACGACTCATAGCGAATTAAGTTCCACATAAACTCTTATGTGACAGTTTATGACCTGAAAAAAGTAGCCGATAAGTATTTAAGTAGAACTTAAATCGTTTAGAGTCGTATGAGCAAACGGCCCTAAATCATGTTGAAAAGTCGGCTTCGTAAAAAAGAGACTAAAAGTATATTACGAAAGGAGTCGTGCTTGTTTTCAAAGCAACCACAAATTTTTTAACGAATTTATTTTCAAATAATCTTGAAATGTAAAAAAAACTGACAGCAGCTAAAAAATTTAATTTGAATACATTTTTTAAACGCACTCACTCCCATCGGGAATATTTATACTGCTCTAGTTTCATTTTAAAATGAATAAAAAAATGTACAGAAGATCGATAAGGAAAATATTTGTATCCTCAATGCGGACAATAGCTTTTTTCTATGAATAAAATCCTTTGATGTATGACGCATGACAAAGTTCCTGCAAGTCAAACAAAATATTATGTCTATTGAGGAAAACTTTTCTTCTTTTTCCGGGTTTTAATGGTAGTTTCTTGTTTGCAAAGACACAAACATATAGGTAATTTAATTGTTTTTAAATATTTTCAAAGTAGTTATTTGCACTTTGGCTTATTGAGATGTTTGTCTTTCTATGGGAAATAGTTTAAGAAATACAATCCTTAGATATGAATCCTTAGAGTCGACACTGTATAAGCTTCCATTTCCTACATAGGTTTCATAAATATTGAATGGATGTTTCGTAATGATTTATTTATAAGTCCATTCGCGTTCATTGGTTCTCTAAATTGTTACAAAAGGTGTTTGTATACCCACTCAACTGACTGCAACAAAAATCGTCTCTTTTATATGACTTTCAAATATGCGCCATATACAGGGTGGCGCAAAATTAATCATCCAATTTCAATAAATTTGAGTGATAGACGTCTTTATTTGGACCTTTACCATTGGAAAAGATGATAACCGTCAAGTGGCTGCCGCCAGTATTGATACACACTCGTGTATGTCGAATATTCTCCTTAATGCCTGCGATTGTCTAAGGCTTGTTGGCGTAAGCCCGCGACTTCAAGTAGCCTTAAAGAAAGAAGTCTGGGATGGTTAAATCTGGCGATCTTGTTGGGCGTACCAAATCGCCCAAACGGAGATAAAGCGACCAGGCAACGCTTTCATCACAATATATCAATATATATATAAATTATTCTACGGTCTTCCAAAGTATAGCGCTCTATTGCTTGTCTGTTTTATATTGCAGCTATCTAGTTCACAAATGTCAAATATGATTGGCGTACAACGCCATTTGAAAAAATTAAAACATCAATTTTGCACCACCTTGTATTAATTTTTTAAAATGCATACCATTAAAAAAGTATGCATGGTGCGTACTATCTATCATTGAGATATCTAAAAAGCATTGGCCAGCGCAAGACCCGTGGCCCCCTTTTTTCATGTTAAAAATGTTTAAGTAAGACTTAAAGATTTTATTCTTTATTGAACGAGAAAGAATGCAAAAATAAAAAGAAATGTGCTTCGTAATGATTTTTTTTCTTATTTATATTTGTATTTTATGTGGAAAGCCCTTTTTAGTCGGCCCCTTTCTGATTTCCTTTTGTGGCAACGCTGGCACTGGCCCGCAGTGAAATGTATTGTTGCGAATGCGATATTTCCAATAAAAAAATTCAATTTTCCAAAAGGAAATACATAGTACCAATTGGTTTATAATCGAAACAGACAAAGAGATACTCACAAATTGTTTTTTTGACTTGACACATATCTCATATTTTTTAGTGATGCCCATTCCCTAATTAACCTATGTATATGATAGACCTGAATGCGTTTCAAAATTAGAGAGCTAGTAAAGATTGTTAACAAAGAAAATTGTTTGGATGGTACAGACTCTATACAACTTCTTACTCGACAATTCAGGGTGAAGCTGTCCCTTGTCTCTGTCAACTCTTCGACTGACTGATTTATTTAAAAAAAACTCATCCTCATTCTTCTTGCAAACGTAGTCCGCCCATTGGCAGTGTGCGATTTAAAAAAAAATAAAAACATGTACACATCACGTTCACAAACTTGGGCAAAATTCGCTCATTTGAAAATTGATTTAAAATGAAAATACTCGCACTCGTTTATCCGTCTTTGGTTCAAAACCTAATTCAACACATTTATGAACCAAAATGAAAGCAAAACAAAATCTGTCCATAATCTCATCAGATTCCAGTCAACAGCAGCATTTTCTTTAATTCATCGAAATGACCTTAGCCCCGTATAATATTGATTGCAAAAAAAAGAAAACTGCTGTGATATCCAGCGGCATCTGTTGACGACAACCTATCTTTATAGAAAGATAGACAATCTGCGCTTGTATCTCACAGAAATGCTTTAATATTGGAGTAATGAAAAATAAAGCATAATATAAAAAGTATGGGAAATTGCTATCAATAGAACATAAAGCAACGCCTGCCGCCTGTGCCCCCTCTGACTAGCACTGTAACAGCGTGCTCTTCTAAAAAACTAGGAGACCTATTGAACTGGAATAATTTGTAATAATTTATCGATTCTATTTTATTTCACAATTTTTCCTCAGTGTGAAGCCACTTGGAATTTACCGCAAATATATAGGACTCTTGGTGTTATTATTATTTTCGGTTTTCTTTTTTTTGTAAAATTCTCCGCAGACGAGGTCATACAATCAGCCACACCAGGGCACTCGTTTGAGTGGCTTGGGTGAAAGGCAAGTTTAGTTTGCTGTGATATGAAAGTTATTTGAGATAAGTGGACCGTTCCACTTGAGCTGCTTGTGCTAGTGAATGGGCCTTGTGATATGAGGCAGATGTGTGTTCTACTCGAAATGTCATTGAGGTTGAGCAGACGAATAAATTTCCAGTTAATGTAACAATTGCTTTGTATTAAGGTAGTGCATTTTGGTGCACGAGCTTGCCTTATTTTGTCTTTGGCTACAACATCCAACAACATTTTCCAACATTCATGCCAGGAATTGCGGCGGTTGGTGGTAGGTCCTCGCATTCCTGACGAGCATTCTCTTTGAGTCTGTGTTTTGATGACATACCGCGGATCTTATAACCTTTTTAGGTGTCCACGCAAAATTCTTCTAACTCAAAATGGGCAAATTTTCAATACAAAATTGAATATTGTGTCCTTCAAAATATTTGGTGTGATGGTTAAAAATGATTCTAAGTAAGGCCCATAGACTCGTGGCCTTAAAAACACGTCATAAAAAAAGACTAAACAGTTAGATAGACCTCGTGATTTTCGATGAAAAGCTGTCTACCTCGAAATCGATATTCAGAATGTCTTGAGTGTAGGTTACACGTCAGCAGCTAACAGCTGATGCACTGTGTGCTTAAATTTGTCATTGGCACGTCGTCAGGTGGATACCCCGTGTAATCTGAGACATCTTCCGCCCCAGCTGCGATATTCTTAGCAGAACGTCTGCCAGACCTGCCAACATCTCGTGTTGCCTCATACCTACTCTTCTAGCTAAACGTCGTACAGTGTGTGCCCAATTGGTGTTGGACGAGCGGGAAATATTCAATGTTCAATGCAAAAGTATTCAATGTTCAATGCAATTCAAATTGTATTTCATTGGATATTTATGCAACCGTCAGTATTCTCCACATGTAAGCACGCGACGAAAGAACCGTCTCCATGGATTTTTAGATACTCACACTTTAGATAAAATGTCAGAGTACCCCCTCTCATTCCTGTTATTGATGAGCTCTTCCACAGCTCGCTGGAAACCGTGATAATACTTTCAACTAGTGCAGTCGCATTTTTTCACCAACTGCTCGAACAAAATATTTCATTTTTCTTTACGTGTTCTCCGCCCCGACACGACATGATTGTAAGCGGAGTGCTCTGTTGTTCTCCTAAAACCGATCCCAATGCATTGGGGATTGCAGCACTGAAACAGGTATGCTGGGCTGGGTATGTGCCTGTTCCACAGCATAAAACAGGAATTTTCAAAAGAATCACAATGTCGTCCAATAAACACCGGTCCAATGTTTTGTTAGGTAATACTCACCAACCCTTTAGTCCGCAATCGGGTTGAAACGCTTCTATTTGTACTGTGGAATTGCATGCTGAAGACATCGGCTTATGGCGAAATTCCTTTCATGCAAGCAACAAGGAGAACAAGAAGAAAATAGAAAAAAAGGCAAATACGTGAACGCGTCTTGATTGCATTCTGCACTTGTTAGGAGCGTCGTCGTTCAAATGGCTTGAGCTCCCTGCTCGGGTTGTGTTTTCCCTGCGCTTGGTTGAAATAACTTCAATAGAACACGTAATGCTGTCAAAAATGTGGTAAATGTGCAAAACGCCATAAAGAGCAGAAACAAAATGTTTGAAACTGTAAAATTGAGCGGTGCAGTTCTCCCAACTAATATCACCCTTAACCCAGTGCCAGTGTTACAGTGTATGCCAACGGTTTACTCGCAACCCAGCAGCGAATCTCTGCATTGTTCCGAGGGTTCAGGGTTAGAGCTGAGAATGGGCTCAGTTTAATAGGGGGTGGGATGTGGGACGACGAGCTTTACACAGCAATGAATGGTAAAGCGGCTACTTGTGCTTTTTCCTTGTTCGAACATGCACCATTATTGCGGTTAGGTCGTTTTCAGTACTACTGTGGGTATTCCTAGTTGCAATTGACATTTATAGTCGTTTAAGGAGAAACTTTCCAGTGGGGCATTATTTCCAGTCCATAAAGTAATAACGTATGTTGTTTTATAGCCCTGTGCGGGCATACATGACCCACGGTGCTAAATGTCATGTGTGACATCGACATATATGAATGGACTATCGGCGAAATTTGACATTCAAGTCGTGAGGATATCCACTGAGAAACTGACACGATACCTGCTTTTATTTGAAGGCGAATAAAGTTTTCAATTGCAACTGTCCTCATTAAGTTGGAACTTGTGTAGCTAAAAAAGATGAAGTCTTATAAATGAAATGTTTAAATAACTTTTCGTAAACGGCGCCCCATTTGGACTGAATGAAATTGGCTAAGCACAGTGAAATTATAAAGTTATTGTTGGTTTTAAACAGAGGGTGGGCCGTTTTTTTTTTCTAAACTGGTATGCAAAAAATCTTCTAAAATATTTATAGTTGCTTGCTTAAACTGAAGAGAGTGGGTTTTGCATTTATTTATCTATTATCTATTACAAAGTATAAATATTATGTGTATGTGCAATCTAAATAATAGCCAATGCATTAACGAGTATTTTGAGAAATCACTCATCTTCTTGCTTGGTTTAAAGGCTGAACTAAAAAAAAAACAAAAAAAAAAACCAGACCTTATTTCATCTCTGTTTAAATATTGAATGTAATTCGATGATTTTCAGAGTCGTCATCAGAGCAGCCGAAAGTACTAAAATAGGAGTTTTGTACTCCTTTCTGACCTCCGTACATCCGTACTAGGTTACTTTCGGATTTAACTATTTTCACTTGTCTTTAATTTTCCCTATAGGTAGTAAACTTTAAAACAAATTTTACATTCTTTATTTTTTATTAAGGCTTCTCAAGGATGGATGGTGCCACGGATCCGGTTGGTGTCATATTAGGCTGATTTTTTACCGAATCGCCTTTTTCGAATTTGGCCATCAAACGTTTGACTGTCAACTTTGAAGAGCCACCACGTCTACGATAAAATGGATGCAACGCGCGCAAGGTTTGTTTGTTTTTGATAATAACATTTTTTCATTTGGACCTTCTGCTCAATTCTCTAACTAGCCATGGCGATTGGGCATTAGCGACAGAATAATAAACACCAGATTAGACGGATGCCACCAAAACAACAGGCTACCAACATCAACACTTCCAATTGAAAAACCTACTTTATTATACCCTCCACAGTAAGGTATATTCACTTTGGCAATACATTTGTAACGCCAAGAAGGAGTCACCGGAGACCTCATAAAGTATATATATTCTAAATCAGGATCACATTCTGAATCGATTTAGCCATGTCCGTCTGTCCGTCTGTCTGTCTGTCTGTCTGTTGAAAGCACGATTGCGCCCAAAGGAACTGACATAGGCGAATGAAATTTGGTGAAAGGACTTCTTTTTATCGTCGTCATTTTGGTATTAAAAATGGGCTATGTCGGTCAAGTAGTTCTGGTACCTCCCTCATAAAACCAATTTTGCATGACTTGTATGCAGTGGAGGGTATCAAAGCATCCAGGCCAGGCCGATGATAACACTTTTACTTGTTTTCTCTCTGTACTCCCCAAAAAAGCTTCTTATTTATACCCACTCATCAACGAAATCATGAAACGGCAGCCCTGGTCATCACGCATTATGATATCAAATTCAATGCTATATTTACAAGAACCTCAAATATTATTTGAAACCTTACCACTTGTTAACTGTCAAAACTTATCCTCCATGGCGTTCATTAAATATTTACAATTTACAGAAAAGAAAGAAAAATAATGCGAATAGGAATTCCGGTGAAAGAAAGCAAAACCAACACGAATAGGAAATAATAAATTAAAAAAGAAATGTTTAATTTAAAATCCTCATAAATTGTATTCTATATTCAACGATGTATTCATCGACCCTAGGCATCACATTCGTATATAGATTATAGATGTATGCAGAACGGCTTCTGTGGCCCTTAAATACGCAAATCCATTAATTTTTTATATGCAACCAAGTGGTAAAAAACAAACACAAATAAATCGTATCCGCAATGGAATACAAAAACGAAAACGAGTTCGAGTATATGCCGGAAATCATGACTGAATTACTCATTTAATAAATATCACTTTTAAAATATCGGTTTTGCGTTCATTTGAAATTATATTTCGGGATTTTTCGGGATACATTTTTCATTCAATGCTGTTTCCATTCGATTTATTTGTTTTTTTTTTTCCTCTGTTTCTGCTTCCCAAAATTGCTCTGCATATTAATGGGTAAGGTAAATAACGATTCTCTAATGAATTCCGGAAAAGGAAAATGAAACTAAACGCAAAAGTAGAACGACATGCAATGCAACCGAGAAACTAAAAATTGTATGGAAAACGAATTCCAAATTTGTTCTTTAATTATTCAGAGTTGAATTGATGGCCGATTTACTGTAATTGCATCACGTTTGGCCGTAGTAACAATCAATTGAAAACTCTTTAGCGAGTGTTAATTGCGCAATGTTGATTATGAAAAATGAATAACCAACTTTCTCCTTTAGGGCAAAGCCATGAAAATATTCAAACCTCGTTAAAGTGAGATTAAAAAAAAAAATTGAGATTGAAATATGGTTTCGGCTGAAGATTCTCACCGCTGGCGAATTTAAGTCGCAATTTTTTACGTGGCTAGTGATTTTTTTTGTTCTGAAATGGTCGTAATAACTTTCATCGAATCAACATTAAGGTTAGAATAAGAACATTGCATGCGGTGGTTTCAAATACTCCATTTTTTTGTTTGTAGCGTTGGCTAATAGTTTCAAAGAAATTCACCCCATAACTAAATGAGTTTAGCCTGAAAACCATTGATAAATGGGGACAATGAACGTTGCTTTTAATACCTCAAGTTTTTTTATTGTGTCATATTTCCCAAAAGTGTCAATGACCTTCTGTATATTTAATCCAACACTTGTTTGCCACTATTAATAATGCTAGCGGTGAAATGAATAAAAATCTTTAAAATTTAAAAATCTTTTAAAATGAAACATACTTTTGTCTAGAACGCCAACCGGATAGTCAATAACCAAAAATACTAGTGGGAATGATATAAATTCTCATTTTGTATTGTAAAATTCAGCTTTTGATGACAATCCGAAAAAGATTTAAGGCTACTTCAGCATCAGTTCCAGTACCACCGCCAATGCATTTTAGGAGCATTTTGGTAGTTTATTTGAATTTTGAAACATCTCCCGATTACTTGGTAGTAGAATCGATCTTAAAGAAAAGAAGAAACCCTACCATAAAATGTTCCGTCCTTTGCCTTGTTGGTATCCCTAAAGTTAAATATTTAAGTAATCGATGCCGAACGAACAAGTGCAGCGTACGTCCCCTTGTCGCAAGGGAAGTTAAAGTTGCAAACTATCTCGCCCTTTGAGGAGGGTTTATTAAATTCCTCGAAATTTTATGTATTCCGGGGAGCAAATATAGCTGGTCCTTTGCGTCCGTATATTAAAACGCAAAGCAAATATTTCCAGCTTAACCCAAAATAAAAGTGGGAAGATCAGATATTGTCTGTAAATTGAATATAGGATGGTGGAGCTATAAATAGCTGAAATACAGATCAGAAATGCAAAGAGTTCACACCCACACAAACAAAGCAAGAAGAAATAATTATTTTATTCCGATTTGTGTTACTTTTGACACCTTAAATGTGTATGGTTGCCTTAGAACCTGAAAATTTTGGAAACATGACATTCTGACAAAAATCCTTTTTCCTCAAAAGCTTTCCCCTGAGATTCTGTACATACATTCTGACAGTGGTCAGTGTTTTTGTATCCACGACAAAATCAGTTTGTCTCGTTCCCCAGTTACCCTTGTGCATCAATATATTCCATCAGTTTCTGATGGCAACCGGATCTGGGTTGAAACTGCGGAATCATTCTTCCGATCTAGTAGAGTCGTCTGTACAAAAAATAACCAGAAGAGGGCTGTCGACGTTTTCATTTAATTCTGTCACTTGTCACTTTGTCAGTGCGTGAAACATTTTCTTTCTGGCTTTAAGCGTTTTTGACATTATCTGCGATGCGTAATTGAAGAACTTCATAGCGAATTCTCATCGAAAATCAATTTCAATGAGAATTTGCTATGAATTTCGTGTAACTCAATCATCTTACGCAATGTGGGTGGCAGTTTCTATTTTTAGTAGCCGCCTAATGAGTTTTTAATAAACTCCAAAATAAATCTCCATATACGGTTTCATTTAGACGTCATCTTATTGTGTTTCCTACGCTAAGTTCAACAAACGTCAAGTGGATTTATACGGAATTACTTTGACATGTTCGAATATGATTACGGCTTTCAGGGGGTAACCACTTTGCTATATGATTTGATAGACGTTTCTTGTTTATATTTAGATGCACGTGGTATTTATGTTTCCACCGTTTTCCGCTTCTCCCACTGAATTCGCTTTACTAAGTGCTTTCAACCAGCAAAGTACTGATTCTCATTAATTTTGTATTCTATTAAAGTAATCGGTGGTTTCGAGTTATTGCTAAATCAATTTATGCAGAGTTTGGTTAGTGGAAGTGTTGTTTCACCATGACCCCTCAAACTGATAACCAGAATAGTCTAATGCAATTGCGGTCCTTGGGACAAGTGTAGGGATATTGGAAACGATAAAGGGACGCATTTAACAAAACTTGTGTCTGCCCGAATCGAAACAGTCGTCAATTTACATCAGATCAGAATCAGTTACTCATAGGAGTTTTTTGCGTCCCTCCTTCCTTGCATAAGAAGATCTATCGGGTAGGGGCTGTGACTGCAGATTATTTTTCCATAGTTGCAAGAGGACAAGTTAAACGAACATGAGTGGTATCGGGCTTCGTAACTTAACCCAAGGAAAAATTATAGATTCATGCCCAACGCAAGCAAAGAAACCTGATCGTATGAACTACAGTGAATGGTTTATTAAAGCTCCAAAATTCAGTAAACGAGTTCATCATACTTAAATGTATGTGCTAAAAAGGAAAGGGCAGCATAGCTCCTTCAAATGGAAAAAAAGTATAAGCGTTGAAATTGAAATGTAAAACGCATGTTTTATGTTTTGTTACTTAAAAGCATCCCTTGGGGTCGAGGTGCTTTGCCTACTTCTCTTCTTAAGTCTGCTTTCCGTTAAAGGGTGTAGCACATATTCAGCTTTGTGTGCTGAGTTGCGGAGGAGAAAAATGTTTTTTGTTCCTGTAAATATTTTGAATCAAGCAAAAAATGCCTTCACGGAAAATGGAAAATTGGAAACAGTATTTTCTTTCGGGATGGGAAATAAGCAGCTTCTAGAAAATGTCTACAAGGCAGTTGTATTGTTGTTCAGAGTTGGAAATATTTTAGCCCATGATTTTGAAAACAAAAACCAGAATTAAGAACAGAAGGTGCAAATCTATATAATCCTTACACTTGACATGGAGTTCAAAAGCAAGGACGAAATCACCTCACAGACTTCTGAATAAGACAATACATGGATTTCACGTACAAATGATTTATCAGTGATTTCCTATCAAGGTCCTGCTTACCATAATATGGCTTCTAATAAATATGTAATCACAAGTGTAAGTCACGTTAAATTAACATAACGAAATACCTACCACCTGTGTTATTGTGCGTGCACTTATTTTCAGATGGTTAATATTTAAAGTTATCAGCGACGGTGGGTGTGCCGGTCTTAGTTATACCCATATTATTAGTGTAGCTTCTTATCGTAGAAGAATGAATATTCAAACATATTTACATAACGAAGAATGTGGTGGCATGTAGGTGCTTTCAATAATCTTCATCAATGCAATCAGATGAAGGAATTGTAGATAATTGGATAACGATGTACTTGAACATGGAACTAGGCATTCCTTCATTGAGGGCATTCACTTATTTAAAGGCAATTCAATTTAATTAATGACTCGAGGAATAAAGTTGTTCTACTTTTTCGGTTGTTCAGTAAAAGCTTTTTTGTTTTGGTACGCTTAAAGGGCCAGTCTTGCTAAGCTGATAGTAGATTCAAAATCGAACTGTCGAACAAATATTATCAGCATAACCGGCAAGGTAGGTATTTCTCGCTTTGGTTGGCTGTTTTAATGAACAGAATGAGTCTACCTTAAATAACTTATATCAGGGTGGGCCAAATACAAGTTTCTTTCTAAAAATGCAATAAAATTCACAACATTAATTTTTTTATATAAATTATGGCTTTGTTAGTAAAAGCAAACATTCCCATTACAAGTCATTCAAGCAGTAGCGCATTCTGTCACTTCAATTTTCCAAGACCTTGTTGATGGTTTCGGAGTGTAGCTCACGGATTGCTTTGATGATACTGGCCTTTCAGTGCTTGAATCGTTTCCGGATTGTTGACAAAACATTGATCCTGTACGGTTCCCCACAAAAAAGTCCAAAGGGGTAAAATCGCAGCTCCGAGGCGGCCAATTAACATCGCCAAGACGGCTGATAACATGAGCTTAAAACATGACGGGCCATCCTGCATGAACCAGAGGTCGTCCAAATCTATGTCTTCAATTTCAGTAAAAAAAGTAAAGCCCAGTCTCATTTTTGAAGAAAAATGGTCCAGTGGTGCCACCACTCCACAATCCGTATCACATTCTCGTCTGTGCGCACCGTGCGACGACGGGGACCAAGAGTGTTGTCCAATAGCATATAGGTCTCACGAACTTTTTGCACAAACTTGTGTACAGCAGGCGCGGTGGATGCTTCATTTAAGCCAAAACTTTCTTTCCAAAAAAGCGCTGTTTGGGCTACACAGCACTCACTTTGCAAATAATTGACTTTCAGTCAAGATTGCGAGCAATCAGTGTCAAAATAACGTATGATTTAAAAAGAAATCGCTAGATGGCCCACTCTTTATAAACCAGAAATGAAAGGGCAAATTTGGGGAAAAGTAACGTGTTTAAAAAATCAGTCCCTTTCGATATTCTGTTGTGTGTTGATTTCATGTTCTTCGAATCATTTTTGTCAAGCAAAAATCTCACAAATCGCTGTTGCAACTCAGCATCTAGCTTTTCACCACAGTTTCGGGAGCTTTCCCCAACTGACTTAACCCTCTTATTTGAGACACCCTGCACGTAAAACTGTTTGAATCGCCTGCGTAATAAGTGTGCCTTAGAATAAAAAAATAGTGAGTCTAAAAGCTAAGTTTTTGTTTACCTTAAAGCAGAGTTTTAGTTGCCGGGCAGTTTTTTTGAAGGTGTCCCTGATTTTGTTGCGGGTTCTTACGAAGACTGCAATGTTGAAAATTTTCTAGGATTCAAGCCTTCTTGGAAATCTCTCATATCAGCTACCCGCAAAGAAAAAAACCAATATTTATATCTCTAGCCACGTTTTATTTATGTTGGGCTCACGTCATGTTGGCATCATGATATTAAAATCGCTGGACAAACTTCTATCTGTAGGAACAGAGTCCAGTTGAAATGTCCAAAGTCAAATTGATATTCAATACACACTGTTTGAGAAAAATTCACACAGGCACCAGATGGAATCAATGAGGCCATAATATTCTCCCACTCAATACGCTTCCAGTGTATCAAAAACACTCCTCGATTCGTATTAAAAGCCATACAACTAAACAAACCAATTCACTTGCCCAACTCCAATTCAGCGATTATTCTGCAGAATCAAAATTAATAAACATTTTATGTAGGTCCTTTCATTGGAATGGAATTTTAGAAATTATCGGCACAAATGCGCTTAATGGTCTCACTAGAAACACTAAATATATGCACAAGACCGCACACAGCTGCAGAAGTAGTATTAAAGACCCAACTTAAGAAATGATAATACCAATTACCTAAACAAGAAGAGTCAACAAATTTCGTTTGCTTCACCCACAGCTCTTTACTGAAAGATATCAGTAATTATCTCCGAGTCAAAAGCGATATAAAAGAACATCCTGTCTAAGACAAAATTTTATATCCTTCGTCTTGGCGCTCCCAGCAAGGAACGAAAAAGTGATAAACTTTTGGGTTCATTAAAAATATCGCCATATAAAAAAGTACTTATTGATTAGAATTGTTACGTACAAGCAGTCCTGCTCAAACGTTACAAGTTACTGGTATAGGTACTCACCCAGTAGCATTAGCAACAGCAGGTGGGTGGCGAGCAGTAATTCAAAGCGACGCAGGTACTCCATCCGCATTTTTATAATTATTTTCAATTTTCGTTTGTTTAGCGTAAATTTTTTATTATTATTATATTATTTTATATCCGTTGCTATAGCGATGACAATTTTATGACAGATTGTGTAAAATTCGCACTTTTTCTTATTTTTATTTTCCATTAATACTTTTGCTTTATTACATTCACTTTGGGTTTTATTTAAAACAAGACAAGGAAACAACAACACGAACCATCTGATTCATAAAACTTTGCAGGAGGATTTAATTTCATTGGAAGGCAGAGAACACGTTTTTCATGGATCGTTAAAACTTTCCAGAAATATCATGAGTTCAGCAGCGGTGGACATAATGATGGCACAATTTCATTTCCTTCCTCTTTTTGGTTTGGAAATATTGATATTTGCTAAAGATATACCCTTAAATTTGCCACCCGGCAAGCACTTAACAAACAAAAAACTTACAGGAGCACTAAAACCGAACGAGGTTGGTGTTGGTTGGAATCCGAATCTGTTCCTCGCGTTAGCATGATCGATCGGTAGAATTTTTATATCCACGCAAAATCAATAGATCTATTTATTAGTTACTGGGAAAATCTTCGGCATATGGTTAGCATTTTCGTACTTTTATTATGTTTTCGTGAATGGCGGCTACCGTGGCGTATACGTAACCTTTTTTGTTTCGTAGTTGATTAGCCGACACGATGCAAAAATCCACTCAGGGGCTCAAGCTTTGTGAGATCACAATAAATTCCAGGAAAAAAAACAACGATTTCACATTGTAAACATTCCACCCTGCCACAAGTGAAACCTTATCCTTTCCCAAGGATGTAAAAATCACTCACGCAATTCCTTAAAACATGTAACACGACACTTCTCGCGAATGAGAAATTTCTCCTTTAGCAAAAGTTTCTTTTACTTGTCGGCATCTCTGCTTCATATTTTTCTTTTCTTTCGAATAATGCGCAACATGGAAACTAAAAAGAGCTCCGAGGATAACAACAGCGAGCACAAACCACTTGAAATTTGTAACACGATTTACGCACGCAACCGAGCTTCTGAAGCGAGGAAAGTGTTTAGGTGTACTAGAATAGGGTACGAGCACCCTTGCAGTAGGATTTTCCAAGTAACACTGTTTTGACGAAAGAGAAAATTGTGTGAACATTTTAGTTTTCCATGGCGATATTCCCGTGGAATTTATGAGGAACGGAAAATGGTCTATAGGTACGTGGTTCGCATGCGGAAAGCTTTCACGTCAGGACCCATTGTGTGCACTCTCTTTATGCTGCCCGGCAGCAGGTACACTTTCTCTTCGATGCGATGGTGTACTTTTGATTACAACTAGGTCAAAAAAATTTGTGTTAGGAGGGCTGTGTGTAGATTGCCGCTGGAAAACGTGATTATGGCCGGGAAGAATATTTTTCGTGTTCTTCTCTTCGCAGTGCAAATATTCACTGCTAAGTTCGAATTGCCGAATTTTATGCTTCAATATTTAACGCATTGAAGACGCAACCTCTTGACATTAAGCCAATCAAAAGATGCAGGTATTTGAAGCTAAAGATGCGTATTTTGTGTGCTGAGCAATTTTGGTATTCAAAATTTCCAGCAAGTTCGGCATGTTTGGTAGGAAAAGCTAAAAGTAACACGTGTAGACCTTCGAGGAGCTGAACTTTTCACCCCTTTTCCTCACAAGTGTACTCGTACTTGTTATTCTAAAAACACAATCACATGTGTAGTTCCCAATTTGTGCTGATAGCTGTTGCGGTTCAATAGTTGCGAAGCCACACAGCATCGTTGGCCTCTGCGAAGCTTTTGAGCAAATGCGTTTTGTGAGTCTAACATACAACTATCTAGCTATACATATCTCTGACAGACATTATACGTTTGGGTGATGCGTATTGATGTGGGAAAACGAAATTATGCTCTGCCTGCAACTTTGTTATTTTTGACTAGCAAAGGAAATCAATGCGCATTGAAGTCGGTCGTGTACGGTACGTGTATGAATATACGTTCTAATTTATCAGACCAAGGCACAGAGTTGATTTCATTCATATTTAAATGACGGATATTCTGAAGTAGATATTCCATTGATAGTTAAATGCTTTTTCAATGCTGTGTGTTCAAGGCTTTTTGTGGTGTGGCTATAAAGTTGTATACCACCTTCGATTAGGAGTTCATCTCATGTATCAATAGAGGCAAGCGTTTTATTTTTTTTAGTTCCGAAAACGATCACATGGCTTTGCTTTCGTTTCGAATGATGCAGATTATTTTTGGGCGATGAATACTGCATTTGTGGCTGCGGATGTGTTTGCTATGGTAAATGTCATTACGATTCCCATCATTTTAACAGCTTAAAAAATAAGTATAAATGACTAGAGAGTACATTCATGTTTTAGATACTCTGAAGATAAGTTTTTGAAATCTATGGCTTTATTAAAAGCTTTATGAAGCAGCCTTTCAGGGGCAACAAATCAACATTTCGGGGGAACTTGGGTGACATTTTTTTATGGTTTTTACTGTCCTTATAGGGTCGTCTATTTGACCTGCTGATAAAAGGATTTTCAGGAAATCAGTGCCCACGTTCTGTAATTATCACATCGATATATTTTTAACGGTATGAGCTGAATTGAAACCAAATGTTCCTAGGAAAACTTGGATCAAACTAAGGGTCTGTGGATTTTATAAAATTCTAGATTAGATATCCCATTTTTAGATAAAGGTGCAGTATAAAAAAGGTGATCCGTTTAGAGATGCCATCATGCGTTGAGCATTCAGCTTGAACTGTCGTCAATCATAGAAGAGCGATCTACTTTTGAATATTTGTAAGGCAGCGTAAGGCGCGTAGAGATATCTGATGACGGACAACCTTCGAAGTTGATCAGGTGGCACTCATCCCAGCTAAACATTCCACCACAGAAGAGTTTTTAGAAGAGACTTGCGGTATTTTCTATAGAAATGTTCAATCTGGTCAATAAAGGGTTGACAAAGTCTCCACAAGTCGGTTGTTACTGGTCAGCACATTGCTGGGAAAACAAAGATCAAGATAGCTATTATTTGAAGGATTCATTATCCAAAAGAGATATGTGTAAATATATACATTCTAGCTGCCATTGTGTTTATTGGAAATCCACAAGGAATATATAGCGAAGGAAGATATAAATTTTAATGAATAATACCAGTTGGGAAATATTTGTCCAAATGCTGTTCTAAACAGAAGAAAACCTCACAAACAATGCAAGTTTTTTTTATATATACTCTTGTAATACGAGTTTAAATTTGTTTGAAATGTCTTCACACCTGTAATTATAATTATGATGTCGTCCTCAAATAAACAGTCATTTCTGATACTCAGGTAAATGTGCGCTCCCTAAAAGTTATATTTCAAATGTGTTCACTAGACTGGACAACAAAAGGTATACCCATCTTTACCACACCACAATACTAATTACACTCCATTAGACAGTTCATGCAGAACATTACCCAAGCAACGAGCGGACAATGAAGTTGAATGTATTTTCATGGATTAAGATAAGCGAATGTGCTAACTTTGTCCCTGTATGTATGGTGTATCCCCACGGCAGAGACAGCGAAGAGGGGATGTTTTCTACGGCACTATACTGTGGCGTATACCTTATACCTAGCTTTCCGCTCTACTGTATCTAAATGTAAAATTACTGTCACACCCTACATCAGGGAGGGAAGAACACAGCTCCACAAAGGTTTCAGTTACATACTACAATTCATACATTTCTATGGCAACTGGTTGAGCACATACAAGAGTTACGTGTATGTTAGTGACAGTGTAGGTGCGAGACTAAGTGCAAAGAGTTATGCAGTCGCGCTAATTAACACCGTATAATGTTGATATTCTTTGGGAATCCATTAACATTGTTAAAAGAAACTATTGAAGGGGTGACATTTGTTTCAGCAAAGAGTATTGCTCCAATGTTAAGACAACGAAATCAAATAATGACAAAACCACCCAGCCGGTGAAGAGTGGGTTAATAAATACAACGCGTGTACAGCTCATAGAGTTTGGGAACTCAAGCATCGACAATTACAATTTTGCGGGATTGACAGAATTGATTCATATCCGAAATAATGAAATATGCATTAAACTACAAACCACTGCAAAGGATAGGGAAATTGGGAACAGAAACCTTGCAAATATCTCTTTTTCAAAAACTTAGAAATTGCATGTGGGAATTTGGTGACCTTCAAAAATAAATAAATAGTTGGCGCAACATCTGAGATCCCTACGGACCCTAAGCCTAGCTTCTCCCAACCATTCGTTTTTGTGTTTAATTTCCATACTGATTTGTATTCAAGGTGTAGAAATAAAGATGTTGCGTATTCAAAGCCGAAGCAGTATCAGAAAATGATTTGCAGGAATAAGACAAATAAAAGTGTAGCTGCAGCATAGGCGGAAGTGACGTCGGTAAGGTGAGAAAAAAACTATGTAAGAGATAGCTGAAAATCAATAACAGTTCTTCCTGTTTATTGCTGAGAAAAAAATATCAACAATGCGCAAACTCCTACACCTTTTATTCGCAACCACAGCAACTGCAATAGTGGCGAGCGAGGCTTAGTTAAGCACAATCAACAAATAAATATAAAATACAGCTGTGCTGGGGCTCCATTAACGGTAGTCTTATGCAAAAATGTGTAAACAGTTTAAAATATCTTATGTCTGAACATATTTCTTATCGAGGATACTTGTAGAATCTTTGAAATTGAGAATGAAAATGTCGATTCAAACTATCCAATTTATTTTCGATTTTATTTTAAACTAGCTGACCGGGCGAACTTCGTACCGCCTAAAATTGATTAAATTTATAACATCCCCTTTGAGAGTTGAACCTCTCTATTGAGCGATTGGAACTTCCTTGGAATTAAATTAAGTTCAAAGCATAGAAACGACTTCATAGATTTCCAGATGTCAGCTTCTGGAACATCTGTTTCCGCGATAACGATTGAATCGAGTTGGTCCGGTCAGATTTTCTCAATCAACCAAAGCAGAATGTGGGCAATCGGCAATCCTCGCTTCTGCCATTCGACAGAGTCCATGATCGTTTAGGGGTTTTGTTTAAAAACTAGGTTTTTAGTTTTATATGGACAAAATCAGATGTTGACATAACTCACCAACGTGTTGACCAATTTCGTTAGATAAACCAACTACATGACCATGCAAACAAACCCTAAAAAATTGATCGAATTTGGTTTGACCGTTCGTGAGTTATAAAGTCACAACGCTTTTGCAACTCTCTTTTATATAAATACGGTGACTCGTTGACGGGCCAGTCTTTGTGTCCATGCATTAGCTCGAAGGCGTTCATTGCGGTGCTCTTTTCGAAATAAAATAAACCACTATTGCGTAAATTAAAATTTACTTTTGTTTGAACGATTGAGAACGAATTTGTGAGATGTCAAAAAATAAAAGCAAACAAATAAGCTCGATGACCAAAAAAAATTTATTCAGTGACATACACACGTACAGTAGAATTATATACATTAAGAAGATTTGTATGGGAGGTACCACTCGTCTTTATCAAATCCCGCCTATATTTGCAGCAGAACTTAAAATATGTTCACTCAACCGAAATACCAACCGTTAGCAGGAGCAGAAATACTGGATTCTTAATTTTTTTTTTATGCGAGGTACCACGCCCCTTTGTACAATCCCGCCCATATTTGCAGCAGCACTTAAAAAATGCACACCAAACCGACGTACTAAATTTTGTGCAAATACCGTTATCAGGAGCAGAAATAATAGATTTTTAATTTGTGGTTTGTATGGGAGGTACCACACCCCATTGTCCAATTGGACCGAATTGTAAATCTAAACCACCCGGGGCGCAACCCAAACGCATACAAAAAAATTTATGCAAATCGGTCCAGCCGTTTAGGAGGAGTTCAGTCACAACACACGTACAGTAGAATTATATATATAGAAGATAAAATGTGACAAATTTTTTTAGTCAAAATGACATTTCGACTATTCCACCTCTATGCCGGCTCTAAGCAACGTCCAAGCACGTTTAGCTTATACAAGCTCTATACAACATTGGAAACATTTTATAAATACGTTTTATGCGTTCAGAGGCATTTTAGAGAGTGCATAACTTTATACACTCTTTATAATACGTTTATAAATAAGGCTGACTGTATTTAAAATTAAAATAACTATAGTCGTGATAGTACCATATTAAAAACTACAACAAAATTTGCTCTTGGAAGCATATGTTTAGCGCTGAAATATCACCAGTTAATAGCTCTTAATTGTTCAAAAATTTCGTCATGGTGGCTGAAACAAATTGTCGTGAAACATTCTAAAAAACAGACAGAGCCAAATGTGTTTCCATTTTTCCACACCATGAATTTATATCGATTTTACACTGGTTTGTTACTTGCTCTAATTTCAACAATAAAAATAAGACAAACTGAAACGAAATGTGGATTGTCAGCTTTGCTATTTCTTCGAAACATTTATTTATGTTAAAAAAAGAACAGAAATCTATGCAAAAGGGCAATACGAATAGCAAAATGCACTACAAAACCGAAGTGAGCAGAACGGCAGTATAAAGCTCTCGAAAAAGGAACAATTTCGAGAGCAACTTCAATTAATCACAAAATTCTATTCACTGACCAATAGTTTGGTTAGCCCTGATAAAGTGAATCAACTAAATGCTTGAAATAGCAATTACATTATCAAGTGTAAACAAAAATGCCAAATGTACTCTGCTCCTCAGGTTCGTCCTAATAATAGCACCAGTAATTATTACTCGTCCGAGCAAAATGCCATCTCCAAACCAATTCCAGGAGATGAGGATTACGGATGAAAATGCAATTGATTCTCTGCAGCTTCTTATTTTTTATCTTCGTACCTACCTACCTAAGTCATTGTCACTGATTTTAAATTTCCAGCTCAGATCGTATTCCTTAATCATACTTGACCTAGATTCCATTCCCTATATTGATGTACACTTTGAGCTGAAAATGAATTCCAAGTAATTGACTCCATAAGAAGTACCCATGGGGATGCAATTTTCTACTAGATGTCACAAGAGTAGGAAAAAAAATCAATCACCAACATTGAACGAAATTAATACAGACACGTTTCAAATGCATTCAATTAGTGTGCTGCAAAATACAGCTAGGTGGACGATTATTGAGGTGTGGAAACGTTGTTGCAACAAGCAGTCGTTTATATGGAACTAGGCAAATGGGGCGTTGGTGTTGACTCTCAATCAGCTAACAGAATTTCCTTGAATGGCATTTCATTTTTATTTGCCAACCATTACTATCCGACGATAAAAGCACGTTCTAAATGCAAAACTGGAGCAATTTGCGTGCCGAGATTTTTCAACATTTTGAGTGTTAAATTGGTCTTATTATTATGAGTAGAGTTCGTTCAGCTTATGCACATAATTATAGCTCTGGTTCGAAATCATTTTGCACACTTTGATTCATCTGACATCCTCACGATGGTTGATCATTGCTGAAAGCAGTTTTTCATATTTAAGCTGGTAGTGTATTGTATTATAGTACCTACCAATAGCCGGCCACTACATTCAGCACTTGGAGCTGTACTTGCTTTAAAGAACGTTAGCAGTATAAAGAAGCAAGCAATGTGCGACCCAGTCATGCACATTTAAGTTTATTGGCATTGTTGTTACATTACAAAAGGTTTATTCTCCAATATGTTAAACACACTCAAGAATGAGACCGGGGCGATGGGACTATTTTGTTATGATCGTGTCGAACTTTAGCCTTATTTAGACGATCATTTTAATTTCAGTTGAGCTTTCAGTTGAACTGATGTCTAAATGAAAAAATTGAAGCGTTTAACTGAAACTTAAACTGATGGAATTCCCATAAGTTGTCAGTTCAGTCATCAGTTAAACTGATGTGTATATACGTTTCAGTTCAGTTGGCATTTCAATTGCAGTTGGCAGTGATACTCTGAACATAACTGATCGTCTAAACGGGAAGTAAGACATCACTTTAACTGGAAGCTTCACTGAAAGCTCAACTGAAAGCTCAACTGAAACTGAACTTATTGTCTAAATGGGGCTTTAAATTCAAAAATGTGGCTAAAGTTGACTCCGCTACAGCTGACGGCGTTAAGTTGTTTCCTGCAAAAATCGCTTTGCCTTCCATTTTTTAATTTTCGGTTGTTCTTCTGTTATGAGACCAAGTAAATTTGTTAACAAAATTGAAAGGTGCACACCCATATACATATGATAATGGGACCAGGGCCAACGAAACCTATTGCAGAGTGCCCATCACCATGATGGTGCTAGAAACCCGATTGTATACAAGTATAAGTTTTAACACTTTAGCGAAATGAAATTGTGTCGCTTCTCTGGCGGGGTTCCTGGAAAATAGCCAGGGGTGATGCTGGTCCTTAGGCCATGAACAAAAACTTTCTGAAGAGCAAACGGCGGAACCTAAATAATACTCAGATGGAATCGCTTTTGCCTGTCAAAGAGAAAAAACAATGGCCCAAGGACAGGTTTTCAAGAAAGCCTACTGTTTTATCTTTTTCTTAACAGCACTTGTCGCTTCTCTGTTCAAGACAATATACCACAATCATTGCGCCAAATAGGCAGCATTTTTTTTTCTTCTTTTTTTTTTGTTATTATTTTCTGTGCAAATGAACACAACAATTGTCAAAGCCAAAGATAAAGGGTAGATAAGAGAAATGAAACTGTTTCTAACCCGTCGCCAAATGGTGTTTTTTTTTTCTTCGTATTCTCATTCACACTGAACTAAGCCGTAAGAGGGAAAAGGAGTGTATAGCTACATAAAATTAAGACTGCAATACTCATCGTGCTCGCGAAGAAAAACTTTCCATTAATGACATGCAAAAGCTCCATTATGTAGGACATTAAGATTCTTTCTCGCAGCTATTATCCTACGTCTTTTATTGCCAACTTGTGGTTGTGTCATCTCATTTGTTGTCCTTCTTCCTTAACTCGTTACGCTTTCAAGCAGGAAACAGATGCTGCTTCGAGCGGCTGGCGCTGCACGAAAGAAGTTCTTGAAACGGCGAAATCCGATTAGCAAAATGAGAGCAAAGGAAGATTTGCAAAAATTAGAAATGTTTGTCTTGAGAGCGGACAGAGCAAGCGAAACCAAACTGAGACACGGTGTAATCCATTAGAGCGGTGGCAGTTTTAGATACTTAAACCTGAGTTTAGATTTGGAATTCCACTTGCAATTTCACTAAGACTTTAACCTCCATAATCTGCTCAACCATCAATCAAAGAGGTATCACCATCTGGCGCATAGAAGATACAGGGATATTTTCGTCTGTGACTGGTAAATTTATAATGAGGTTCGGTACGTCGCGGTGAGGATAATCCCTATGTGCCAAGTTATAAAAACCATATATACCTATATAAATTACATGTCTGCTGCGGTCGTAGCAGTTGGGCTTCGCGTTCGTGTCGGTCGGCTGTCGGGCATGGATGTGAAGAGTTTAGTCTCCTTGAACTGGATAATCATTAGGAGGCACGAAATGTGCTCTCCTGAATTTATATAAACAAACGCATGTATGCGAAGACACAAGTTGAAGTGTTCACCTTAGAAAGTCGGAATTTGTCAATGATGTGGAAAATTGGATTTTAAAAACTTTTTTTTTCACCAATTTTGTGTGGGAAAATTTTACTATTTTTGGCAAATTGATGGCTCGATTTTGACTGAGTGTAGGCATTTGCGCTGGAGCCTGGAAGTTGAGAACAAGTTGTAAAAATGATTAATATTTTCAACAGCTTATTTCCTTTTCATTGCTGCCTTATGTCTGTGGATAGTGCCCGTTGAAATTGTTATGGTTGCAAATATGGACACGAACCTTTTTTAGATTATTATTTGGCTCATGTTTAATCAGATTGGATGGAAATTTGACGACAGAGCTGTAGCATTCATAAAGTTGGACAGCTAAAAGAGTGAAAGGCAAATAACAAATAAGAGCCGGGCAAATATCTCAAGATTTTGTTAGCAATGCCTCTATTTTTTGGCGAAATTGTAACCAGTGAAAAAAGATTAAGGCTCTTGGTTACCACTGCGCTTATTTTATTTCGTATTGCTTTAGTTAATGCTGGCACTGGTATGAGTAGTTAAGAGTTCATTGTTTACTGATAACTATCCTTGAGAATTAAAATGATTTTTTTCGAATTTGTGCAACGGACCCTTCCTAAGTAACAATTTGACTTCGGTAAGATTCCATAGTATTTGTTAACCGAAGTTGATCCATTTCGAGTTGATTGTTTCGATAATAACTTCAGTAAGACCTGTACAAAGCATATACACAGGTTTTATAGAGGAATATGAAATAAAGTTTCGGCAAGATCTCAATTAGACTTCTGAAAATGTGTCAGGAGATGTGTGGAAAGTGAATTACTTCCATAAAGCTTAGCGCTTTCCAGATGCTTCTTTAAAACTTCTGATCGAAGGCATTATAGAAGCAAAGAACTGTCATGCAGTATTGCAGTCAACCGCTTGCGATTTGAAGCTGTATAGAAGCACTTACTCGTACTTCCTCCTAACATACTTATGGAGGCTTTATAGAGGTAAAAATTAATGTGATATGAAATGAATCACAGCTGTCTAAAGAAACCATAATTTATTGAATAGGGGAAAAAAGACAAAAAATAAAACACTTTTAGCACAGTGAAAAATATGTCACTAATATGATTTTAAATAAACATTCCTCGCTCATAAATAAATTACGTAACACAAAATGTCTTGCTGACAAATTCGATTGAGTAAGATGCACTCGCCAGACAAGGCACTACTATGCCGATTCTACCGGAAAAGGAGAATCTCTATATGCCTGTTGCTACATGCAAGCTACTAATTAAACAAAACGCGTTAAGCGCTACTAATCGCAGGTGGTCTAATTGCACAACGTGCCACACCTCGAAACAGATCTGGCCTCAGCTGGATCTTAATCGCTCTAAAAATCTTACTACACTGAAAAGACCCATGGTAAGCATTTTAGTAGGTGTCATCACGGGACACTGCCTCATAGGGAGACATGCTCTCAGGTTGGGCCTTCCTTCGAACAATTTCTGCAGAAGCTGTATGGACGAGGAGGAGGAGGAGACTATTCTATTCTGCACGTGCCCAGCACTGTCATTCCGCAGAAAACTATACCTCGGAGAATACTTCTTCGACAATCTCAGCGAACTCACAAACGTAGGAATTAACAGCCTCCAACGCTTCATTCTTAGCTCTGGCTGGTTCAACGGGTAGTTCATGAGAACACTGATCCTGTGGTATCACAATGGGCCTACTTTGGCCTAAGTGTGGCTGCACTTGAGGCGGCCTGCCACTCTAACCTAACCTAACCTAAGATGCAAGTTTATTGCAAGTCTTAGCGTAACTCTAAAATGTATCAAGTAGTTCAGATTTACCACTCCCACGGCATTATGACGAGTTAGCCTAGGGGTAGTGTACTCGACTACTACGCAAGTGGACCCATGTTCGATTCCCAGTGCGACGCATGCGTGTAAGTAAAATGTAATTTATAACGAGTAACGTAAACATAAACTGCATGAAAATTGCCGAAAGTCTACGAAAAGATTTTAATAAGATAATAAAAAAATAAAAAAATAAGAAAATGGAAAATTGAAAAATATAATGAAAAAAAAACATATTTTTCTTTCTTTTTAATTTTTGAGCTTCTATAAAGTTTGTATAAAGTTTCGGTAAGATCTATCCAAGCTGTTCAGGAAGTCTTAAATAAGTAAATACCTGCATAAAGTGCGCCATATGTGTTTCCATTAGGCTTTATGCAGTTAATATTGCGGGATATGAAATAGCTTCGATAGTTCCTTACCGAAGTCAAATTGTTACTTGGGTTACTTTTCTGCAAATTGCACTTAAGACTTAAGTGCACGACTGGGTCTAACGTAACTTTCTCGTTCATCAAACGAATTGGGAGTTGCCTGATTGTGTAAATTTCAAGTTCTTGAATTTATTTTTAGGGTGCATATTTCATGTGATTAAAAAAGAGTTAGCTAAAAAGAAGTTTTTCGTAGCTGCTATTGTACTTCTTTTGGAAGTGGGCCATTGTAATTATTTCAAAAATATACCGTAGAAATGCGAACACAGATCGAGATTTGGGAACCTAATAATTTTAAAGAAATATCTATAACACGTCACTATTCGAATTTTTTGAGAAAAACTCAGTGCAGGATCTTACTCAGAATACCTACTTGTATTATCTTTAGTATGTATTTTGAACAAAATCGCTTCCAAATTTGAAAAGAACCGTTATTCGATTTTTCAGCAGAAAACTGAGCATGCAGTCAATATCAATTTTGGTTGAAATCGTTAGAGCTGTTTTGGGACATGTTTAACTGATATGGAAATTGTATATGCGGAAGTACCACACTAATATTGAGGTTACCGCGTGCAAAAAAAAACGGTCCCGGACTACAAATCCGAAGTTTGAACGAAATCCAGCCGTTTAGGCTGTAGGCCTAAGGACATACAGACAGACGGACACACGGACAGAATTTCGCGACCCACTGTGTTGAGTTCCTCCATCAATTGGTTCACATTTCGAGTTCGAAATTTTGTACGAATACAATATCTTTCTCTTGCTACGATATCGAGAAAGTTAAAAAATTTTTTTGAAATAAAAATCATCTGCAAACATAATGAAGTGTTTTTTTTTCAAAAATGAAGAAAGACATTTTTTCTTAAATCTGTAATTTGCCAAAAGGGCTTCCTCCAATTGGCCCTGCTCCTAAGTCTGTGGCGCCTATATTATGGTTCGCAACAAAAACAATAGTTTAGCTCACATAAAAAAAAAAACATAAAGCGAATAACCAACACAATTTATTGCAAACACTATAATATCTCCGTTAACCTTACACTGAACACAATTCGGAAAGACGTGAGAACAATAAAACAGACCAGAATGTAATGAAAGGGCAATAAATTTCAGTAGAAAAATGTTACTTCCCGATAGGAATTCTAAGCAAAAGCCATTCTTCACCACGCGATAAAATTAAATAAGCACTCTTGTTTATCCTCATCCACACATATGCAAATCGCTATGATTCCTTGAATTGCATTTTACAGCCAATTACTCGCAACGAGATTCGACTGCTTTGCGAAAACGATACCCCAGGATACATGCATTCGATTGAGCGCAAAACACTGCGTTCGGATCTCTACCCCAACACCAAATGGCGCTTAACAATAATTTACTCTAAGAAAGCGGTTCGCCTTTCATCGTTTCATCACATGCACGTAAGGCAATTAATTAAACCGCAACACGCCGGTACTCCATTGAAATAACATTTGTACAGAGTTCCCCCAATTGAGGATGGCAGACAAGGTGTTTCACAAGTTTCGAATAATTGCGTCGAGTTCGCCTATCAACCCCAAGCGAATCCTGAGGAAGTGACCATTATTTTTCTCTTATCCACACCTAACCGAATGCAAGAGATAGCGTTATCCAATAAGGCGAAAATGATTGTACAACACCACCGATGATAAAAAGAGCACATAAACTGGTCTTAAGTGCTGGAAGAGCCGAAGTAAACTTTTAAGAACATTCCATTAGGATGAGCACAACGAAGGAACAACTAAAATTAAAATCAATTTCAAAAACGAAGAAGACTCGTACATTCTGTGCAAGAAATCGCTTACAGCACACACGCAGTTAGTTAAAAGGGGAACAGCTTGTGAAGGACTTATATCCATCTTCTGTTTCTTCAAAAAAAAAAAAACAAAATGAAAAAGAAAACGGGAACAAAGGAATTAAAAATTCCCTACCATGAAATTGATAGTATGTTTTGCTTCGGAAAAGTTACAGCGTTCGCTGTAATGCGATACATAAATCGCATCGATGTAGTTCCTTCCTTGTGCCCTTTTCCTATGCACTAGGAAACCAAGTATATATGCGAATGGGGGGAAAAAAAGTCGTTTACGTGCGGCAAACACACAAGAAAACAATTACAAATGCAAATTATGGGGTTGGCTTAATGTTAAATAAATCTTTAATTGAATAGGAAGACTGGAATTTTTGTTTAGATTTTTAATAGACTTATGATGGCCGGTTTGTGCAATACGTACAAGGGCTTATAGCTTGAGTTGGATTATTTTATTGGAACTGTGTGCGCGAAGAACGAATGGTGGGGAAGATATAACTCTGTGCAGTCTGTGGGGTGTGCCTTCACAAATTAAAGGCACCTAGAACTTTATACAGAAGGACAGGTGAGACAGATATTATTACTATAAATGTGAGGCACACCAACCTGCAACTAACTTTACACAATCCGTCGTTTTTCAAACCTTTGAATGCATTTCGTTTCATTATTTATAATTACCGTGGAAAACCTATTTCGAATAGAATTTCAATTTCATTCAGAAAATTTTTTAATTGATTCCTTCCAAAACATGTCATCATTATTTCCCTCCATTCATTTGCTGCGCCAAAATGTTCCATTCGCAAATAATGCACTATAAAAATTCCATAACATGGATGAAAGCGAATCCGTTTTTCACCGGCTAAATTCTTGGTCTGAAAAGTAGGGGGACCCCCACATTATAAAAGCATATCAAACGCAAGACACGCCTACGCCCCGAAATGCCTCAATAATTCGAAATAAATTGTATCACTACACTATTTGCTTTCAATAATTTTCAGACACAATTTGACTGTGCGTCATACTACACTCAATGAGGAATGGTTTTTCACGAGGAAACGAAGGGCTCACTAATCGGCATGTCTACCTCATAATGGACTATGAGGAATTGGAAAGGAAAGATAATTGCTCAAAGCAAAATGTTGCCAGGCAAATAAGTTGTACAAATATTTGAAAATTACTCAGTTATTCAATTGGCCGTAGAGATAATGAATATTAAGTCGTTTCGAAATTAGTTCCTGGAGGAGGAAAGTGAGTGAAGTTGGTTGTGAGGAGCTGCTTTTAGGACCTCATACGGACCTGTTGCACCAACTATTTAATTTGCTTTTATACAATGCCAAATATTAAAGGCTCTCCTTATCAAAAGCCTAGAAAAGGATTAAACAGTCCTAATGAATTTGATATTTATGATTCAGTTCTTCACTACTTTGTTGCTGGTACTTTTGATTAACTCGCAATTTTTTTAAAAGGTTCCACATTTTAAAGTAGATTGTAAAATTAAAGAACGAAAATTTATATTTTTTAATACCCTTTTCACATCGCACCGAAAACCGTGTTTTCATTAAAAACTCGCAGATGCATTCACACCGAACACCAACTACTTTCAGTTTGACGTCTTTATCAGCTAGTTCTGAAATTTCTTTGTGAACTATTTTGGTTACGATCGCAATAATTAACAAATGAATTCGGAGCATTTAAAAATATTCTAAAAGCTTATCAACAAGGTCGGGAGCTGTGTGTTATGTCATCTGTTCAGTCAGCTGTTCTGCTGATATTGCTGAATTTTGCAAAAGTTGTGTTTCTCCCAACTGCCCAACGACTGGAAGTCGTTTTCGTGGAAAACAACTTTAAAGGACTCGTTGTGAAAACTGAAATATGTATGGGAAGACTTCTGTCTTCGATAAAGTTTTCGAGTGTTTTGCGAAAACCCGGCTGTGAATAGGGTATAAAACTGGATAGTCGGCGCAGTGGCTTAGTGGTTAGGCTACTAAGCGGGGGGCGAGAGGTGTTGTTTTTTTACTGCGCCACTTCGTGTGCACGTCTGGTAAACATCCGAGAGTATAACTTTCATAAAAGGGCTTCTCAATTAGCCGTTTGAGCTCGACATAAAATAGTTAATCCCTTAAATTTGTTCCAAAAATGAAAAACTGGCACAAAACAAATGGTTGTGAGAAGCTAGGACTAGGGTCCCACGGAACTGCTGCGCCAAATGTTTATTTTATTTTAAGACCAGGGGGTCAATTCTCGTACTGTGAAAGGGTGAATCGAATAAATCGTTTTCACATTCGCTCTCACACATTCCTTTCATTTTTTCGATTCACTCAGTACTAAAGAGCGATTCTCGTTCTATAAGTGAAAATATCGTGGTGAGTTTAGTATCGTATACTGTGTTGTATGATATCAAGTTCTCAATTTTCAAACTCTCACTAAAAACATTCACTTGCAAATGAGAACGTGAAAAAAAATTATTCATATAAAAATTTTTGAAGTTTGGTTTCACATTTTCGTAGAACGAGAATTGAAATTGCTGTGAAAGGGTGAAAACATTTTCGTTTCACTTTTTCACAGAACGAGAATTGAACCCCAGATCCCTTATTAATCATTTCGATGTTGCTAAAAATAACAATTATTTACTTTCACGGCACTCAATCACAATAATTGCCACTGAAACAAAAATCAAGCCAAGCTCACTATGGCAACCATGTGAGAGCTTTAAAATGGAGACAGCTTATAAAAATCCATAATAGTATGGGTGAAAGGCAAAAAGCCTATCTTCCCTGTACTGAAAATATAAATTGAACAGAGTATAGTCATTTGTCTTAAGGTAATAGTATTTATTCTCTTAGTCGGGCATTTTGAAAGTGAAATCTATGAACTCCGTAGATAATTTTGGAAACTTTTTTAAAGTCACAGTTATGGGTCCTACCATGTGCAAAAGGGAAACTCCCATTCAGGCGATTTCAACTCCCCCACACACGTGCTCCTGCATACTTTGTTTGTACAAGGACCCTACTCTCGCACTCATTTACTTGCAACGAACAAACTTAAGTTTCCCAGTATAGACTCCCCATTGAATCGCTCACATTGTGGCGTGGCAGTATCGTGACTCACAACGAGAATAGGTTAAATGCATATTAATTATTAACACATATGTTGCCAGCACGAGTTACTATTACGGCATCAATGTTGTTTCTTTTCTATCATATTATCGCGTTAAAACACACATCACAACCATGAAGTAACCGACGCCCCTCAACCGTCGCCGACCGTTTTGAACGCAATTTGAGGATACGTTCGCCTATCCATTACAGAAAGCTACCCAAGCATAGACTGGTTGCAGTTTTTCCCACCGAACCAAGCTCTGGGGTTGTATATTTCAAAATTAATTATAATGTAATAAACCGACTGCAGGCTTATGTGTGTACTTATATGCCTTTATAGTCTGACAGTGTATATGTTGGAAGGCAGGAGTTGGGACAGATAACGGCAGCTCTATGTTTGCCATGCCCGCAGTGTAAAGTCTGCTTAATACAGCACGGCATTTAAATTGCATTTTAATTATGCCAATTGAAAATAAAGCGCATATAGCCTAGTACTCGTGCGACAGGCAAGCGATTTCCAGCGATCTAATGTTTGCTTTAGTTGGCTTAAAATGTAACGTCGAAGGTAATGAGTAATTGATAAAAAAAACTACGCATAATTGCGTTTGGGTTTTAAAACGCAGCAACGTGCAATATTGGCAATTTTACAGATAGGTGCTGATACACTAATGACTGCTATTTGCATTGGAAAGGAAAAAATTGTAATTCATGTCGGTTTCAGATATTTTACAGTCTAATTAAATTTTCAATTATACAGGTAGTTTAGTAAGATTAAATAGACAGGTTATCACTTGGCAGAGTAACTCTTTTAGTTGGTATGTATGTATGTATAAGGGAGGGACCCATAGGTGAAAAAAGTCGCGGGCTTATGCCAACAATCCTCAGACAAACGCAGCCCTTAAGGAGAATCTTCGATAGGAATGCGAACATTTATCACCGATAAAACAGGCACATAATGTGTTTCAACAGTTGCGCTTGCCACTTGACGGATATTATCTTATTAACTTAGCAGAACAAATTGTTAATGTCCAAATAAAGATTTCCATCACTAAAAATATTTTTTTTATAACCAAGTAAAAAATTAATTTAAAAACACAATTGGGTTTTTAATTTTGCGGCACCCTGTACATACATTATTTTGTTATTGCACTTACACGATTTTAAAGTTATGGTAGCCCAATACCAAGAGCCAGGACTCTTATTCGTGTGTGGAAACTGCTGATTTCGGGGCTCGAATACTCAAATATGAAAAGCTTTTATGTCTTACAATCTTTATTGTACCTACCTTAAAGAGTCTCGCAGCAAAGGCATATAGACTCCCACGAACAAAATTTAAGTTCACTTACGGGGTCGTAAACAGTTTTGGGGTACGTTACCCATAAACAGCCTGAGGATGGCGATGGTCCCGTCTTGGTGCCTGGTCTTTTATGACGATCTCACAACCCCACTTAACCTAACCTAACCTTCCCATAATCAAAGCTATTAGAGCCTTGTTCTTAAATTTGTTATCCCACATGTCAAACCCAATTGAACCAACGAATTATTGCTAACAACATCAGCGTCCAGAATTCGGATTTAATTCGCAAATCCAGGACACTAACAGAGAAGTTTCTCCGGTGTGCCACCAAGACAAACCCCTTAAGGTCGGCTCTCATGTTTCTAGACTTACAGTCAATACAGGCAGACGCGACACTGTTTCAGGTTCTAAAAAAATTACTTCAAGCCATTCAAGCACTTCAGAGACGAGGTCTTTCCTATTCTGTATCCCCATTGTGAGTTGAAACCTAGACAAGACTAAGTCCACGCCTTGTCTTCCAACAGAACTTGGAGAATTTTTGTGCAATGTTTAAGAAGTGGCTCGGTTATCGACAAGTCCTTAAGTTCACCCTTGTTATTGCTACTGATACAGAGACTTCAGCTGCTTTCCTATTACTCCCGGCAAATAGCACTATAAGATCTAACAACAAATAAAGGGGCAGGGTTTTACACCTACACGGAAGCATTTGGGCGCATTGCAGTTGTGTGGGTTGGCCTTTTCCGAGAGAAAAAAAAAATATTTGTAACATTAAACGCATACTGACCAACAACTCAACCAACCCTTACTGCTTCTTCTGTTTTTCAAGCAACACGTGACTTTTATTCTCAGGCAAGGTTTCTGTGACAGACGACAAAAAATTAAAAAAAAAGTGACAATTCACACTCCAGTCACTTGGAAAGTCCTGTATATTTTGTGACAAAAACACAGTCCCTTTTCAATTCCTCAGATGCTGCGATACCACAGTTTCTAGTCAACCATCCAATACTTTAAACTTTTCTCCTGCACTGCATTAACAGATTATAAAATACTATAGACATTTTCTAAAAATGTCCCTTGTGCCCTAAAACAAAATTTAAAAGTACAAAAGCCTTTTAGCTTCCATGCAAATTGTCCTTATCTAAGTAGTTTTCAACTTTCCGTTGTCTCGAATGTTAATACATTGTATCTTGTGCTATAACTTTCACCACAGCAAGCTTAGAGAAATAGGAAGAGTAAAAACGGAAACCTCTGAAAATGTACTAGAAAACTCGTATACGTAATCCCCTTGTCCACCCGTGCAGGAACATCTACTTAGCGGACGTTCCATACCTCTAATGAGAGTTCTCCTTGGTGCACTCCACTGACTGTGACAGCAGTTGGCAGAGGAGCTTTCCGTTGACTTAAGTTAACCAACTTTTATTTCTCGTGTTGTTTAGACAGCGCGGTATAAATATGTGGACACATTTGCCCCAGCCATCCTTGCGCAAGCAGTGCATGACCACCCATACGAACAAGAAGAACAAAATCGAACGAAAACATCCTTGTAATGTAAGTTTTCTTATTTGACTCTGCAAGCGAACAGGGAGAACATCTGTTCACTTTGTTTTTTCAAGCAATTCCTTCACTACTACGGCGTTTACGTTCCTTAAGCTATTTAAAGGGAGCAATCTTAGCACGTGTCACTTTGATGGATGTGGATTTTCTAGGCGATCCTTTGACCAAACGAAAGAGAAGTATACATAAAAAGAAAAAGAAATTTCTGTTTATGCGAACTATTCCGTTTAAGCTGTTGATGCCGAAGACTCTAAAATGGAAAATACAACAATGGCCTTGCCTTTGTTAACAGATAGCACTGTACAGATAATGCAAAGGATAAATCGCACAAATCCAAGATAGATGTGAAGGCGACCTCCAGTTCCGCTTGTCTGCTAATTTGCCCCATATTTCTGCTGCTTGGCCTTTCTCCTGCACTGACAGGCACATTGTTTCTTGTGCCTTTCATTGTTCTCGCACGCTTCAGCTGCTTCGTTAAAGAAAACTGAGAATGGAGTTGAACTTATCCAACAGCTTAACATCCTGCTATTGTGCTCGCTGAGTGTAATGGATATCTGACATATTAGCCAGAGAATTGAGAGAGTTGGATTGTTTCCATTTAATGTAAATTGGGTTGAACATCTGGGAATGAACAACAGATTGTCATTGAAGTGCATTTGGGTAGCGATACCATTATGCTTTTATTATTCCTTGCTCTTTGTATTTCCCGTATGTGTAGTAGATAGCTATACATGCGAGTACGAGTGTAGATCCCTGAGTGGAGCAATACGTTCCAATTGCGAATTACTGCAAGGGCTTTCATTTGTTTATCTGTTTCTGTTCTCTGGGGTGTTTTTTTTTTTCATCCACATTGAGTGTCAACGCATTCAAGTTGAATTTTTGTCAAAGGATAACATTTAAAGTCCGTATAAAGCAGCGACAGCATTTTCTCGAAATGATTCTATTTCACTTTAAGGAGTGATTTTGAAATAAAATATTAGCTTATGCATCCTTCGGTCGAAACCCTAAAGTAATGGTGCCGGTTGGTGTATGCTGCACTTGTTCCCTTCGACGGCAACTTGTGCCAAATTTGTATCATTTTTCATTTCCATTGCGGTGCATAGATGTCGCACCAATATTGTGCGCATCTATTTTGCAAGTCAAACCAGATGACGGATACACAATATCCCATCAAATTCCATTTATGAGCACAGTGACTGATTTTGCTTGTGGAGCATTCTTAATCGATATTGGAGTATCCCTTAGATGCGGAACAACATGTTACAGCATCTGCATATCCCTGAACTCTGCTCACTGATGTGCACACACTCATCTTTGTTTGGAAAAACACATCGCTGCTATTGTTTCAGCTGCAGGTCCTTTACCAAGACCTGATTCGACCTTCATTTTTTATCACAGGGATCTTACAGCCACAATGCATTTACCACATTTCCAAAAGCATTGTAAGCCACTTCTGATTCTAAAAAGTGTTAAGCAAAAAGCACCCTTAGGTGTGAAAATTCAACCGACTATCAGGACTCCACCATCTTGTGAGCATTTTCTGTTTCCTGTTTCTTTTCGTGGAAATCCCTAAAAATGTTCATCCTCAGAACTCTCCTTTATCTCGCTTAAGCTGTTTGTATCCCTCTTGTGTATTTTACTGAAGCTTTTCACATAATCCGCACAGAAAGAATTGTATATGCATTTTGGCTTTACTGTTGTTCTTTCAGGTTTCGCTAAGAAATTTGTTCCTCAAGGTCGCTCTTGTGCCTCGGTGCAAAATCGTTGACAAAATTTCGAGGTGTTTCGGCCAGTTAATCATAAACCATAAACATAACAAAATGTAAGTTGATATTTTAGAGTGTGTATTTCTCCATTTACCTTTAACCGGGTCCATCAAATTGTACATCCTCAACTGGGAAACCATGTAAATTTATAATACCCCATTACTGTGGTATATATTTCCCAGTTGTCAGACTATTAAGCCGAGGAACAATGGCCATTGCTTGTGTTTGGAACTCATAAATTTTAATTGTTAAACCCTTTTAATTCAGACTCGGCTCATAACATTACATAAAGGTGCGTACACTGCGCGAAAAAGTTTTAATTTTCAGCGAGAAGTCATTGGGAATCATTTTAAGCCTCGTATCTTTGTCATAGATCGTCCAAGCTATTGAAGATGTTTCACAGTCTCGATATCGTCTTTGTCACTGTACAAGTCATACCTTATTGAACCGAGCACTTAAGCTCTTTCCAGTGATAAGGTATCCGTTTAATGACTGACTTTGATACGGATTTTGTTGTCACTGAAATGTCAAGATAAATATCAAAAGCGAGTCATAAGCTTCCGTCTGCTTTCTCATCGAAATTTGCTTTAATACGATTAATGAAGCTCTTTTCGCTGAGTTTATAGCTGCTACTTCTCGTTTCGTAAAATTTTTGAATTCAGAGCCGCGCCTCAACTCACGTCAGCATGGAACCAGGAACCCAAAAAAGTGGTTCCAAAAAGCAAGGACTTGTGCCCAAAGATTGAAAAATACTAAGTGCAGACTTTAAATCTGCTCCATTTTCGAGACATTTATTGCCAGTACACTGATGAGTATTTGTTCGGGGTTTGCTCTCTAACTCTAGCAGCACCTTTCCACGTTCGACATCGATATGTTGAACGTTCAGTAGTATTGACAAGCATGACTGTTGTTGCAATTTTAGTGAATGCTTATAGCAGGACTACATTTTCTCTGTACCTTTGTTAAGATTCCTAAATCAGGATAATTAACAGCCACCCACTACTGAACCATAGCTGATTATGTGGCATAATAGCTGTCCAAGACCAAGATTTCGTTGAAATCAATCCTTCTCTTCACTATTCTTTTAAAATCTACCAGCTTCGGTGAATATGACAGGATGTAGCCACGACCCTAAAATATAAAAAACGAATCTATATTTGCATTGCAAGAATTTCACAACCCTTGCAATTTTTGTTTTTGTTTCTGCTGCGCTTTTATTTCAGTGTAGACACAGAGGATAATTTATATAGTACCGAAAAATCCATAAATAGCCATTGGACGCAGCTGGAAAGACTGCAGAAAGTATCCTAATACAGCAACGATGTTTATGGGGAATGAAATTTTCATTTGGGGTCAACTTTCGCACTGAACTAATTGTCTGGCTTTTGACCTTGAGCGGCGAGTAATTTATAGGCAATATCACTAATTTACAGACCCCGCATACATGCAAATGGAATAGCTTCGAGTGCACGTAGTCTGACTGGATTACATCAATTTTAAGTATTCAAACCATTTGTACAATTTTTCAAATGCTTGCGTAGTTTTACCACCGATATAGGTTTTTGTGTGCAACATTTTAATTTGAACCCTTTTTTTCTGTTGACGCATTACATCTCTTCTGTATGCATAAGGAGAACAAAAATTACCCATACGTAGGCGTCGTAAAACTGGGTATAACATTGTTCGTTTAATCTTAAAAGTTCCCAGCCGGTCCTTGGAGAATGCAAGGACGCTTTGGAGAATTAATTTGCATTGTTATTGCTTTTAATCTTGTGAGCATATGAAATGGCGTTTATGTGTTGCAGAATATGATACGATCCTCTGTTGTCTTTATTTGCCAGAATTGTGTGTTCACATTTCTTATGGGTAGAGAATTGAAATGTGGCAAACGAATTCATGGGATGTGTATTTCGTAGATTAGAAAGCTTCTATGGGGAAAGAATATTGCCAAACGTGATGGGAAATCTTCAGTATCTTTGCATATGCATACTCGTGTTAAAGATTGGTTATGGGAATAAGTTCATGTGGCGGCTTCTGGGTACAAAACGATTGGAGAAACTCTTACGATTTGAAAGACTACACGTGTCTTTGCCTTTTTGACATGCTCATGGAATGGGTTTGCCCGGCAATGACCACAGACCAACAGCTGAAAGGCCTACCTAGACTACTTCCACAATGATCTTAATGATCTTGGCAGCATCAACATCAGCACTCTATCGATAGCATCCACTTTGTTGTTGTTATTCGGAATGGACTAATCGCTGACTACGTGATTGCCCATTGAGAGACACGCAAATGACGCTTACGTTACTGGGAAATATTTAAGTTATCGAATACATCCTGGCTTTTTCCCAACAACACATTGCTTAAGTCCGACATTTAATTCAAGCTAGAAATCAAGCACTTGCGAACCACATTTCCCCATGCCAGTGGGTGACTTGTGTTCCTGTAACTAAAATGTTAATTAAAGTTGGCAAAATTGACAACAATAGGTTCAAATGCCTGACTGAGCAGAAAAGTAATTCTCGAAAGTTCACTCCTTGGAACCAATCGAATTCTTTAATAAAGCGAAGAAGCCATTGCGAATTTTTTTTTAGCGCGAAATAAGAAAAACGTGTTGGGTCCTGCCTGCCATTGACTAGTTCTCAGATAACGGGTTTCAAGTTTACTGAAAAAAAAAGCACGCAGCCATTAAAGGAATATTTGCCTCAACTCTTTTTACAAGGACTTTTCCACGGAGCCGTCAAAAAGACATCGCTGTTGGTTCATTGTGAGAATTATTTTAAATTCGGCCGTGCGTATGAAATTCAATAGTGTATTGTTATCGCACATCGACAGACGACTAAAATATGTATTCAACACCAGGGAATTTTTTTTCTATTAGGGAAATTATATCGAGCTGGTCTCATATAAAGTTGGGAACAGTATGGGCGGGGTTGATGTTTTTTTTAAGTTACACTAAATGTTGTTAGACGGCAGCAAACGAGGTTAAAACTCCAAAAACAATGCCCCTTTTAAAATACACAACTTTGGAAGAATTCAATGATTTTTCTTGATTTTCTTTTTGCCTTGTCTTTTGATCTTAGTAGGTTGTTGCAGTAGGTTAAGCTATTTGCTTAAAGCAAGTTATATTTAGTAATTCCACTATTGGTAGCAATTTGCAAGTCAGCTGAAGGAAAAGGTTGACATAAGTCGTGCCTTCTCCAAGTTCAATGGACTTGGGGGTAATACTCGCATTGCAGTCCCGTTCAATAATTTCCACCTAGCTAGACACAAAATATATAATTCCCTCATATGTGTATGAGAATAAAACTCACATGGGCTGCAAAAAGAACATCAAACCATATAAGCCGTTGATTGCATTACGTACCAGATTCCAAAGCTTTGATCTAAACGAGTTTATGGTTTTCTCCTAGGGCACAAATCCAATTCGTTCTGTATAACAAATCAAGCGAGCATATTTCTACCGTCCAAGAAACAGCGCAATGTAATATTTAAATCTTATTAGTACCCGAAGAGAAGGAGTGCGTCTGTACAGATAACCAAAAGTCGCTTAACAGTGATTCCTGCTTCTGCACCACGCAAACAGGGGTCCATAAACTTGCTGCCTAAATAACACACTCTCGTTGAGGGATTCCAAAAACAGAAGAATCTCCAAGTTCAAGATGAACCATCAAACAAATGACCAAAAGTCTATCATATCCTTTGTGAATTGTGAATTGTGATACCTTCCTATAGAGTGATGGAAACCTGCTACCGAATTCTACTCTTAGCCACGCTCTTCCTGGAAAACCAAAGAGCACACAAAAACTGAAAGCTCATACAAGACAAACAAGCTTTTTAAGCTTGCGATGGTGGAAATTGTAACATTCCTTAGCTTAGATGTGAGTTTTTATTCAAAAGTCCTTGCGGTAGGACATTTAGTATACCAGCTTCTGTTCGTGCGTGCGTTGCGTTCCTAAAACTTGGCTCTTTAAATATTAAAATTTGTCCCCTTTCACTGCAACACAAAAAATTAAATTAAATCGTTCAACGGTCTTAATGAAATCAGGTGCGAGCGCTTGAGACCCCATTTATTTAATCACACGAGTCGGAAGGTAGCAACAACAACATCGTAAATAAAAAAAAATGTGAATAATACGAAAACCACCTTTCAATCGGACACGTCAAGGAATACGAAATTAATTCAACTTACATAAACTTCAGCTTGGTTATATTGCGGCATAAAAAACCTCATCAGGTTGTCAATCTATTTTTAATTTGTGCGCCCGAATACGGATAATGGAATGTACACGCGTGTGCATGTGTACAAGTTCTTGTGATTAAACAAAATTCAAATTGATGAAATTTTATTACGTAAAAAATAATTAAAATTAAAAGTATATTAAATGTTATTGAAAAGTAACATAACTGTGAAAATCTTTAACACATTCAATTCACCTTCTTATGGATTACGTTTTGGATTAATATACATTACACATCTTTTATTGCTGATGCTCTTAGGTATGTTATTGCATATTGTTAAACTAAATTCAAAACAACAATGAAGTGCGAAAGTTCGCGTACACACACAATCTGTTTCATTGTAATTGAAATGGATTTTTATTTTTCATTTGTTTTTATTGCTTCATTTATATTTTCCCCAAGGATAACCATATTTCTAGTCGAAGGCGTATTGGGTTTACTCGTTTTATTTATGTGCTGTTTTGAAGGGAATGCCGTATAAGTTTATGATTTAGGTATTTTTGCTTCGACTGAGTTTATTGGATATTTTTTATTTGGCGAATAAAAGGGAATGTAAAATCGCGGCATTACAGGATTGATGTTTTTGTTCATGATCCGACATTATTTCAAAAGTTTGTACGTAGAATTGCAAATGACTCTTAGCGGGTCCAATCAATTTTAGTGATAAATTCTGGATGTGTCCTCAAAAGAAGATGTTCTGAGACAGTAATCAAGTGCCGTCTTTGGTGTATTATTCAAAATTAAGACTTTTTAAGAATCTGCTATTCATTTCCTATTTGTCACAGTTGTTAAATATTTTTGAATGGAATATATTTGTTGCACAGATGAAATATAGGTTTTACTTACTGTTACCTACTGTTCGACTTGTTATGAAAAAAAGGAACAAAAAGTAATGCGACGAGTGGTTTATAATGAAATTTGATGAGAGGTATCATTTAAAAAGTACCAGCTTCAGTTTTTTACTTTAAAAAGAAAATTGTTGGGGAAAGAATTATACTACTTAAGCATAATGTTTTAACAACTCAACAATTGCTGTTTATGTCTATAAAGGTTTTTTTAAACTTCAAGAAGGCAATTGAAACCATACACCTTTAAAATTGCTAGGTTATTGTGCAAAGAAAACACACGAATGACTTTTGTGTTCAGAACGTTACGACTTCGTGTGCTCTAAACAAAATATAAAACGCGAGAACGGTTGAACGGAGTTTAGTGATTCATTCGTCATAGTGTAGGTGGTAGTGGTAGGCAGAGAAGAGTTTTAATGCAAACGGGTTTCTTTTGTTGTCCCAGGGCTAGGTATAAAGGAGAAGCTGGGGTAGTCTAATGGCTTCGAGCAGTAAGACGCAAGATCCTAGGTATATGGAAAATATGTCCGTGGAGGGTTGTTACTGTCTACAAATTTTGGGATAGAACTACGGATCGATGAATTTTAAAATCTTTAACAATTCCGTATTTATAATCTGAAAATGTTGCCATGAGCTAAAAATGCTGCTGCTTATTTTATAGGTTGAGCAGTTAATATGCTGATCGAGGAAGCAAAGAAAACGCAGATCCAAAAAAAAAACTTTTAATGGAAAATAAGTTTTTTTAAGCTTCAAATGATTTTACGCATTTTTCAAATCAGCAGTTTGCTTATCATTTTTGCAAATATGAATTTATGGGACACGAAGAAAAGTGTCTTCTTCTGCTTGCCATTATAGAAATTATTTGAGCTACTGCAGCAGAAAAGTGTCTTCTTCTGCTTGCCATTACAGAAATTATTTGAGCTGCTGCAGCAATGATTATAAATCTTTTTAAATTTTTCTTTTTGAAACGATTCAAATACTGCGATATCTTTGAAGTTTAAAATTCGAAAATTGTAAAAATACGCTTAGGTACTGATTACTGTCATGAACAAATGGTTTTTGTCCCATCTAGGTATATGGTGTTTAATAATAATTTAGCGAGCAGAGACAAGTGGAGACTACGGACCCTAAAATTTTGCACGGGCAGAGTACTAGGCGTAAAAGTAGAAAATTGACAAATAAATGGCCTTCAAGTTTTCGCAAACAAATTCACCAGATACTTTTGCGAAGGCATTTGAGTAAACAAACTAATACACACGAAGACAGTATCTTGTGCTCTCATCATTGTTTTTGATAGGTAGTTATCTTTCTATTATGAAAGAGAGATGTTTACCTACCTACCTAAACGCGGGAAACTTAATACGGTATATCCACAAACATTATCACGTCATATTTTTGAGTGTATGTATGTATAATGGAAATAACTGTGTCACTACTTAAGACATTTATTTGTCTTTCCTAGACGGGAAACTGTAGACAAATATTTGAAAAATGTAATATTTCTGAGTAAAGATAAATAAATACCAAAGCTGGCCTTAAAATGTAATAATTAATATCTCGTTCCTTTCGCATCTGGCATACGAGCTTTGTCTTCATATTGTTTGTTTTTATATGTTACCAGAACTATTGTCGCAATTAATACAATTTACCTGTAAAAAAAAAATAATCATTTTCAATTTGACACCTTAATCAAGCATGAAATATTATTTTTGGCATTATTATCATTACCTATAGCTGGCATGAATCTCATTCGGAAATTTCCGCATACAAAATTTAAGATCTCAAACATTTTGACAGCTGTCCACATTTGACTTTGATCGCAAAACCACTTGGGAGGCGATACGGAATTGATATTCGCAAAGTGCTACGAATTGGGAAAACAACTTTGCTGCGAATTAAAAAAATTGTTGGTTTTCCTTGAAAAAGACGACCCTATAGGGTTCCAGCAGCACCACGAGATGCTTGCAGTTAGACAAATAGAAGTTATGTTGTTAAATTATTGTATGTTGGTTGTTTTTCAAATGGTTACAGAAAGTGAGTTCCAGAGAGATCTTTTCCTTTAAAAAAACCTGGTTTTTGAAAGAGATGCCTTGACAAGGCTTATTATTACATCGATTGGACAAGTCATATAATTGTAGATACTTATACTTCTGCTAAGGTCGCACCTATCAACCCCGTTTCGTGTCTTGTTTTGAATGTATTGAAATCCTTGAATATCTTATCCCCATTGTAAATCGACCATAAACAACTCCCAAGAGGCACTCAAAATTTAAATTTATAGTTGTCCTTTTGTAATATAATACCGACTTCAACACACACTCTACTCATGTGTTAACTATCATTCGTCTTTATTTTCTTCTATACCCATCAATTATGTGCAAAACTTAGTCGAAATCAGTGTGCGGTTAAAGTGTACTGCTGTTTATAGTCCTACGGTCTCGGTATATGGCCATTTTCTGTTCAATAAATAACAATGGAATGGATAATAGTCCTATAAATTGTTATTAGGAAGCCATTATTCTGTGTGACATGTTTATTTATTGGTTTAGGTACTCCTCCAATATGTATACATAATATACGCTGTGTTGAGGAACATGTGCAGATTTATAACCAATTAGATATAGGTACCTTTTCGGACTTTTCTTGTGGTTATATGTTCAGAATGCTGGCAGCCACGTCTGGTTGGATAAAGGATTGCTTGTAGTGTAACCCTTGGACCGCATTGTGCTCTTTAATTAAAACGTTGTCTCAGTTAATTTATTTTATTTCATTTAATTCACTGCTGTAAGATTAAATATTAAGCGGTGAAATTTAAATGAGGTGAAGTAGGGGTTGAATTTGCATGAGAGAGCACACTCGCACCGGTCTCGACTACTCACCATATTGACATAAATTGTTAAGCGCCATGAAATCATAACGTATGTGCGGCGGAGAAAGTGTCACGTAATTGCTATAAGCGCACGTATTTTCAATAACTATTGTTAAACTGCAAACGCATGTAAGTCGGGAAACAATAATCTAGAGCAGTAAAAAAATAAATTATCAATAGCTCAGATATACATACCTACATAAAAAAGAACAATTTATTTATTTACATTAGCTAGGCTTACAAATATTGTGGATATTGTGCAGTGATGCCAACCCGGGTCGAAGTTTTTATACCCAAAACCGAAAAATTGTACCTTTACAATGGCAGTACAACGAACCTACACTGTGATTTAAATTTGTTAACAAAATGTAGGTCGATCGACAGATAATTAAACTTCGTTTGCTTTCTCTGTAGTCCAAGGCTTCGGTTTGTGCATGACGCTCAGTTGTAAATGTAAATTAGTGATGCAACTTTCATCAAATTATGTAACACATTTACCGATCTATACGCTACATTAAGTATAAAATTACAAGTATGTCAAAATAGCTGTTTGTTTAAATATTAAACAGCGGCAAAAACATCTAAATTTCAGTCGAAATCGAAAGACTTTGTTTCTCATTCGTTACGTTCCACAATGCTAATGATAATTTTTAGGATCCAGGCTAAATTTTTCGAAATTTTCCATTCAAAATCGTGATTTACAAAAAATTTTGCCATTTTGAGTTCGAAAAATTTAAATTTCAAAATCAATTATAGCTGGCCACCCTAGGTTATGTAGATCAAGTAGAACTAGCTTTTGCTTATTTTCCGATATTCCTTTTATGAACATTGAAAAGTATACTGCAAAAAGGCTCTCAGTGAAAAAATGAGAGGTAGGTGCTCTAGTATTATAATTTACCTAATTTTCTAAAGCCCGAGTAGTAAAATAATCAAACTGCAAGCTCACAACCAATCAGTGTTTAAATCATTTCCTACCTAGCGGCATCTACAACTGGACACTTACCTTCTCACTACTCACCCTTATCGTTCGAATTGTAGTCTCTATAGTCTATAGCATTTAATGTGGGAAATAAGTTCCACCATCTTACAAGACAATTTGTATTTGAAGGGCGGTGGCTTGTTTTTGAAAACCATTTTGCTAAATGGAGTAGGTTCTACACACTTATGAAAACGTACAGACGTACACTCATGGATGGATGAACACTTTTGCGAATTGTTTTCTTTTATTTTTTCAAATTCTCACAGTTAAACCAATCAGTTCTTTGAGAAACAAAATTATCTGTATTAATAACAAATTTTAGTGTCGGCTTTAAATTTACCGAAGCTCACAATTGCAGAATTTTTATGGAAAATATAGCCTCTGTGGACTCCTAAAACTTACAGTCGAAACTATAACTTTTTTTTTTGTTATAAGGCCCATTGATTTTTAGCTCTAGAGAATTTGAGAAAATAAAAGTAAAAACTTGGAACGAGATTTTGTTTTAGCTTGAGATTTAAATTAATTAAATATTAAAAACCTTAACATTTTTAAAAACCATACAGGTACAACAAACGTAAACCCTTATATCTTCTATATAGCACTACATACATTTGGTACAGCTACCTCCTTTTCCCATTTATCATTCCAAATTTCACAAAGGTATCTGTTTAGAAAAACTTTAACCTAACATTATACTCGAATATTGGTTGTCAGTTGCGAAGTTGATATGGGTGGCGTTAAGGAGTCCAGTTGACTTGGGGGATGAGTTGTACCCAACAAGAAAATGAGATTTTTTAACACACTACTGGGTTTTTAATCATTAGCATTAGCATTAGCATTGAATATGGACAAGTATGGATCTCGGCGTAAGAATGAGATCACAAATCAGACACCTGTCATGTCAGTGTCATGTATGTCCATTATAGTTATAGGTATACGTAAAACGGAAATAAACACAAGCACACAACCAACCCAACATTTCTGCAATCACTTGAAAATATTTCTATTTCTGATTTAAAAAACGTGAAATGGGAGTCGTATTTAGTGTCAGTAAATTAAACCAACAATTCACCAATCGTTGTATGAAATAAAGAAATAAATATCCGTTCATCACTTCCGGAGGCCATTTCGTTTTATAAAAAAACAAAATTCCGTAAGACATTGCCATAAAAATATAAACATGCTGAACTTTCCCATAATTCCTACCACGTACACACTAGATGGCGGACCAAAATACGTGTCACGTATTTCTGCGTGTTAGTTGGACATCCCTTTAATCCTCGCCGTGTTAGAAATGTGTGATGCTGTAAATGCAACATAAGGTAACACGCCATACACAGCATGATTGGAAAAATTTAATGCGAGAGGGTATTTTCCGAAAAAAATCGCTTTGAATATACCCGCCTGTAGCCAATGCCATCCCATGCGAATTAACCTCATTATGCGAAATACTCTGTACCAACGTATTATTCAATATTGTAAACTTGTTTATCCTCTATTGGCAGGGGTAGGCATGCAAACGACAACAGAAACATATAATGTCGGCACTCCTTGTTACTGGCCAGAATAATGTCAGGCTGTGTTTTTGTATTCCCTGTTTCGGGAGAAATATCTTCATACATACCAGGAACGTATAATGAAAATATTTGGAACCTACTTCCACATATACGCACAATGTTCCACCGATAACAATGAAACACAAAAGCCCAGCAGCTACATTCCGCACTCATTTACATTTAGCCTAATACAGCAAGAACTTAACATACCAATTGAATAATATCCAGTTCCAGTCCTTATTGATTTTTGTTGCGGCCTTTCCTATTGCATCATTTAAATTCCCTATCCAGCATAATGTTTCGTTCCTTGCATCAAATGAATTAAGTTATTGTTAAATGTCCCCGTGGCTGTAATAAGTTCAACATTTTCTTCTCAGAAATTTGCATTCCACTTCATTTGCAGAATGTCTGGCGATGAACAAAAAATCCGCCAACTTCCTCCTACACAGGGATGTACTCGTACTTCGTACATAGTTAAGTTTTAGCGAGGAATAATTTGTATACGATATAGATTGGATGTTGAACCTAGGCCCTTGAACAAATATTTCGGAGCAGGATATAATCGAAAATCAATTTCTTCCTTTTAGATTTTGCCTTTTTCTTTATAACTCGACTGAAAAAAAAAAAGAAATAGAAAAAATTGTTGCTGTGCAAGTGTGAATATCCACCCATTGTGGCGTATTCAAGAGCACAAGCGCCATAGGAATACGATAAGAAATTGAGTAGAAAATCGTTTGCGTTTACGTTTTCGCATTCGATTTTGCAAAGGCTTTATATTTTGATGCTACACTTACTTTCATCTCACAAAGCGATGTATCTGATGATGGGCAAATGTCTGAGAATTGCCATTCAATCGGGAAAAGTGGGCCAGCAGCTTTCGCCATTTATGCTTGTCAAACTTTTGTGACAGAGATATTTTTCCTATTTTTCAGGGGATTATATATATATATTCAAGTTGTGTTGCCAATAAATAGGATCTGAGTCTCAAAATCATATTTATAGAAAGTATATGGTATATGAAGTTGTTTTTAAATGATGTCAGTAAATCTTTCGGGGAATTCACTGCTGATCCGAATGTTTTCTTCGAAATTTTCAGTTAGAATGTCACTTCAACTTCACCTGCTATTGCACACAAATCACAACGAATCGCTGAGCTGGTAAATCCGCCTGAAAAAAAATATCATACGCTTGAGGACTTTTATCTATCAGGAGTTTATACTCGTGCTGTACTAGGAAAAATTCTGTCAGCTTGTGCTTGGCTATTCCATTGTTGCAAGCCCCATTGCTGGAGTGGGCTTTTATTGATTTTGCTCGAACAACAAATTCGGAGTTCTCATGTTTTGCTTACACTTGGCAACCGTGGGTACAATGAAGATAGGGAATGCACACTGGTTCGAATGGCTCGACGTTGAAGTGCTGTGTATGAACGTTCTTGAAAATGACATTTTTAATGCATTTCAATTAGGTTGTTCGATTTTGACGAAGAAGAAAATTAGAGAAAACAATTGTTTACCAGCAGGACATCCATCAACTGTTGTTGGCTGGGCTTATGAAGTCCACGGTGGATACATGAGATTTCTGAAATGCAAACATTTTGCTTCATATATCCGAGGTGTTCACATATACAAGAAAGAAAGTCTACGGTGTTTCAAAATGCGTTTCTTATAAGCGATGTGTGCTTATATGAGTAGTTCTCATATCCGTCGTGGACTGTATTAATAGGGCTACTGATTGGCATTTTCAAAATAAGTAAATTGCAGTAGTGTAAGGACAATTAGGAGCCTGCTTTGCAATTTTGGGAAAAAAAGTCAGATGCGTTGTTCAAAAGAACAGCATCTTTTTAGCAGATACTTCTATTTTTTGAAACATACAAGTTCAAGTTGATGTTTTTAGTACGTAGTACTTGACCCGGCGAAATTCGTTCGCCAATATAATTTCTAAAATTTTAAATAATTTTTGTATGTATTGGAAGTGACACTACCCGTTTTTCTACCCAGTCTATTTTTTTTGTTCAAAGTTTGGTTCCCCATACAAACTTTTATTTCCTATTCCATCCCCTTAAAGTTATGTCCTTGTAGTTGCCCATGTCCTTCCTTGGACCAATATGAATCGATCAAGCTCAAGAACGAGCTATCTTATTGGCAGATAGAAGAACCGATGCCATTGGCTGGATATTGAGTTGTCAAATACATCTGTCAGTCGTCCCATCTACTAGAATACTTAACCACTATTTACATTGGCCCAATAAAGTGTTAACATCAACAACGTTACTAACTTTGCTAGTTTTGAAACAGGTAATATATGTATATTATTGACCCCTGTCAGAAAATAAAGCCGCCTTGCCGCCAATTGAGCAATGAACTAATGAACACCTAACCAACAGAATTATTGAATACCACAGAGAGGATGACCGCCGTATGTAAAGCATTTTGACGTTGCAGTGTTCTTTACTCCTGCTGCGAGACTGTTCTCGGTGGTTATTTGATTACCTGGCATCCAATATTCTTACCAGTGTACAGCACCTTTGCAGCTCACCGAACCCGCTACTAAGTCTCCTTTTTCAAAGACCGTTAAGGCATACGAATAAGGGCATCGTGATCTGTGTTTTCTAACGTTCATGCTTTGAGATAATTAGGGTCTTTTGTCTATGAAGTCTCTTGGCAAAACATACTATTACTCAATTGCATTCTCAGGCCACAGGAAGAGCGATTGGCATGTGCAACATTTCACCTGATGTGATGTGTATCGTTAATTTATGATTTAAGCGGAGCTTAGGTATCGAAGACTTTCTCTTATGACGTTGACGTAGTATCCAATTCGTCGATGCCGTGCGCCACTTCTTTGCTGACAGTAAAAACTTGGTTTTAACTCATTTATACTTAAGCCGGTTTTTTGACAGCTGAGTTCCATTCATTTGCCGATTCAGTCATTTGCACAGACTCTTGAAGACTTGTACCCCTTTTGAGCTTTGCACAACTTTTCACCGTATGATGTGAAAGAAGTTACTTGACAGCCGACCATCTTCAACGATTTTTAAAGACCAATACTCTCCAACCAACAATGATTCCATCTTCATTCGAAACAAGTTACGTAAGGATCTCTAAAATCTCTCAAAGTGTAATTTTTGTATGATTCTAACGACAATTAATCAAACCCTGTCCGAGTTGTGCCGAAACGATTTTTTATCTCGTAATCTCTTTTATTGCAGTTTCAGAAGAACAATAACTTAATCGCCTTAGCCCATTTAATCTTCTCGACAATGACAGATTTAGATTTGCCGAATATTAACCTACTGGTGTTTTGAAAAACGTTGACCGAATCAGCAAAGTTTCTGTCGCGATAAGTAACCGCTCTATAACTTTTTAAATTACTTACATCTAAAATTAGCTCATCAAACAACCTACAAAAGTACTACAGATCCACCCATATATATAGGCGCACATCAATCAGTAATAATTGCTAGTCTACTGAAGGAAATTGCGAGTGGGTATGCATAACTTATGTCAGTAGCTCTATGAAAATGTTATCCTGTAAACAGCCCACTTAAATTAACCTTACCAACAATGGATTCCAATTATATGTGTTCATGAAATGCTCCACCCTTGCATCAAATATTAAAATGGATACCCAAAAGCGAAACGGTTATATTTCATACATGCTTGGTTGCGCACGTAAATCAATAGAAGCCCACAAGCAGGATGTCTCTCAGACAGAAGTTACAAGGGAGCTCGCCCACTTTATATGGGATGGGAATTGGCAGTTATTTTACACGTTAGTGAACGCAGAAATATGGTCCAGTAATTTCGTATTAATGCATTAAAAAGCCAAAATTCGTGCCGCACCGTTGCGGTCGCCAGCGAAGCGGTGGAACAAGATTAATGAAAAAAGCACCAGCAACCTAATACCTCCCCCATCTGCTTTTTTTTTTATGTATACATTTTAGTCAATTTCTTTCATCTGCGGCTTTGTGGACAGAGTCGAAAGTGACAGTACACCCCCGGTTGTGGGGGTGTTACTGCCGGGAAGTTGCCTGCAACCCTTTATAGTTCGAATTGATATTGGGATACTAAGTCGTGTATACCCGAATGTGGCGTAACCCTTTTTGAGCAACACATGGGTTTTATTTGGGTCCACACATTTCTGACACTCGCTGCTCTAACTTCTCGATTTATGCTAAGATCATAAGCAATTATTGGACTTGTTTGCATGCTAACTCAATCTAAATTCGGGTGGGTTTTTGTTGAGAGAAACAAAATGCAAAACTTCATATAATCAGCAGCCGTATCTCTACCCAATCAATCTGATGATTCTTGGTAGGTTCAAGTTTATTTCTCGTCATTGCCAAAGTTTCCATTTTTCCCTTCACCGATTTGCAGAGGACAGTTGAAGGACTCTCTCTCCCCGATTTCTATGCCAGTCATTTACTTCCAGTCTCATTTCATACTTGTTCAAATTTAAAATTGTTTTTGTCCGCTGTTCTCGTTCTCGTCACCGTACTGCTTTGAAACTCTTATTCTCTACCGCCTCACTTTTGTATAATGTCAAGACAAAAAAACAAAAAAATAAAATGAAAAATCATGAAAAATTCAGATTCGCTGAAGTACCTACTGGGCAACCTTGACCTAAGTTTTAGTGCCGACGATAGAGGGTGTGTGCACGTAGCGTGTGTTTAATGTAGGTGTAACTGAAACGGAATTGTAAGGTCAAATTTTGTGGTGAAAAAGTCTCCCTCTGCGAAGGGTTCAAGATTTAAAGATTCACTGTTTGTTTTGAAGCATTATGAGTGTTTATATACACAATATGATTGAGTTCTTTTCAAAGTGTTATGCATGTTTCAGCTGATTTTGCTATTACTTACAGTGCAAGCATATTTGTGTACACATACCTGGGCTCTCTGGAGACAATTACGTATTCTATTCTAGGAAACTACTTTATTTAATATTCTGCCACAACAAAGGAAACAATGGTCCCATGTGTACTCTCTGTTTTGCGTTGAACGTGGACGCTTTTGAATTATAAATCGGAATAGTTTTCCGAGGGGGTTTTTGAGTGACTTTGAAAGAAGACACATTTTCAAGTTTGCGTCGTCATTAAAGTTTTATAGCGTGATTATTTCACTACATGAAAACTTGTATTTGTTATTTTCAGAACCAAAACTAATTAGAAGCGATGTACCTCCACATTATTGGGATGCACCATATGCGCTACCATTTTTCGACAACTCCTCGAATCGAGAGGTGACAACAACAGTTGGCAAATCCGCCTATCTTCATTGCCGTGTTAAGAACCTTGGAGACAGAGCGGTAAGTACACTTCAAAAATAAAATATATTGACAAATTTTGTTTGGTTAGACAAAGGCTTTTACAACAAAAAAATCTTTGTGTAGTATGTATGCCTATATTTTCCCACAGGTGGCGTGGTTAAGGAAGCAAAGCTCTGATTTATAATTATTACAAAAATTCCCAATTCTCAAAAGGATTTCAGACAGTTGTTAATGGGAATTGTTTCATGGTACCACACATACCATATCCATAACCACTATAAAAGCCTGCCACTATCCTGACTTTTGACAGGTGTCGTGTAGTGTACCAATATTTTGCCAAGCAAGAAATTTTCTCTGGTACAATGTGATTGGACTTAGGCCCGATTTGTTCAATCTTCGTTATATTTAACCATTGATTATTACTGCTGGTAACCATCGAATTTGATTGTTCAGCAAAATGTTACCCAGAGAATCAGTGGTTTGGTTAGTTAACCCGACAAATCGATAACTAGCCGATTTTAGGGACTATGTACGTATAAATTTTGACGTACCTATCTACTATACATAACAACTTTTTGACTGTGGGTAAAAAAATACAAATATGTAATACAATAAAGGTATATATACCGCAAGGTGGAGTGAACTGAAGAAATAAAATCTTTCCCGTCGCTTTCGTAGATGTTTTTAACTGTCAGACGTAAAAAATACGGTACACGCCAGTCTTTTAAAGGTGAGAGCAACGGCCCCCAACAAAATAATGGTTGTAAAAGATGAAGTACGATTATTTTCGTAATTTTTGGCCGATGACATCTCTCATAAATTGAGAAAAAGCGCACTCATTGGAGCAAGTATTGGGAGAATGAGAAAATTGCGACGATCCTTGCATATATTGAGATGTGGTCCATTTGCAAAGAATTTTAGTGGTTGGCTTTAATTCGGTTTTGTTCTCAAAAAAATGGTTTATTTAAAAAAAAAACGCCAGTGTGGCCGTTGCAGAGTTCTGAAAAGTAGCAAGAAAAAGGGCCACTGGGAAAAAAGTGTCTTTTCTGTAGCAGAATAGCTTATTTAGAATTTTTTAACAATATTTAACAAGCATTGGCTCGATAAACATTGAAATAGTGTTGTGATAGGCAACTGCGTTACACTTAAAAGCTTTTAATTTCAAATAACAATTTTAAAGCGATTACTCCAACTAAAAAATTGCAAAATAGCAAAAATTGTAGGAGGCTCTAGAAGAAAATGCCAAATTGCAACTTTAGTCACACAACGGTCACGCTGCGATTCTAGTGCGTAAATTACTGAAAACAAATACAGAATAAAATACCTTAACAAATTACTCATCACGTGGACATGGAAAAAAAAAATTTAACATTAGATTCGGTTCAACAAACACTCATCGGTTATCACAGTTTCAAAATCATAAACCGGCTGTTAACAGACCGGCAACCGCTCAAAAAAAATTTCAGAAAGATTTGAATATGCACGCTTCTCCCATAGTGAAACCTTTATTGGCCCACCCTTTATATATACACAAAACAAAGTATACACCTTATGATTTTTTTCCATCACATGCGAAAGTCTAACAAACAACCCACAGTATTAAAAACATTGCGAATGCTTACGCGCGGTACGCGTTTCTACCTTCATACGTAGGTACTTAATAAATTTAATAAATTGAAAGAAAAATCGATATATCCCCTCCTTTCACTTTTTTACAAAATTTTCTTTACGCAGTAGACCGATTTAGAAATGAGTTTTTGGCATGCTATATTTTGTAGGGCTTATTAGGGCTTAACATTTTGTTTGCAACATTAAGAATTTTCTTTCGCATACGTAGTGCAAATATATTTTGAATCTGCATGTATTTTTATATTTATTTGTGTTCGAGTGTACGCCAGGTGCTTGCAAATTGTTGGGTAGCTTCAAAGCCAGGGAGTTATTTTTTGACATTTAAGGTGTAGGTATTCTGTTTGGAAGTGCAGCCCAAATTTCTGCAAATATTTGTTGTTTTATCTAATAGCTGCATTAAAAGCGACTTCGAATCAATTAAAAAATAATAAAAGAAATTTCAGATGGATTGTGGGGTTTTTGTCTGTTTTTCTCTCAAATACACGATACGTATTTTTTTTTATGTGAGATATTATATAGCTGCCAGAGGTCCTGAGTGCGTGTATTGACACTTTTCTTATGAAGGCATTTGCTATTCGCCCTTCATATTGCCTGAAGTTGGGGTTCGCTTCCTCCACGAAAAACCTTTAAACTCCAGTAGCTAATTTTCGCACATCATCTATCGCAACTTGTTTCTTAAACGACTGATTTTTAATGGAAAAAAGGTTTCGTTGCGAAGATTAGGTTGCCATGTCTCGGGCGTCAGTCAAACTTCAATCAGCCCATCGACAACGGACAAATAAGAATAATCACTTCGTTTTTTTTCACTTTGTTGATTCCTCTCTCCAGTTTTCTAATTTTTCGTAGGTACCTTCTATACCCAAAGTACGCGAGAGACGTTATTTTCTTAGATTTATTCGAAATCACAATTTTTGACAAGTTTATTTTTGATGTAAAAATTTAATTGGCAGAATACATTTTTTTCTAATTAATTAAACAAAAATGTTAAATGCACGCAGTCATAGAAAAAAATTCAGAATAACGAAATAGCAATTTTAACTCTCTAAAGCCTTTCATGGTTCAACGTAATCACACTCTACCCAACTTTGTCCCATATTATACATAAAATATAACTATAAATATATAACCACCACACTGTCAAGCGCTTAAGCCAAATTGTTTTTTTTTTCATCCTAAATAATAATTGTAATCAGTGACAAAATTGCGAGTCAATGCAAGCAAACAAAAAATATTATTGAACTCGAAAAGGGGGTGGCATAAATCGATTAAAGCCGAGCAAAACAAAATTCACCATGACAGACACGCAACAATAAACCATTATACTGTCAACTAGGCTTTATATTAATAATTTTTTAATTGAAAGGCATTTTTAACACTCAACAACAATTTCACAAAAGAATCCTCAACAATTCGACAATATAACAGGACCCGAAAACCAAAAACGAATCAGACACAACAAAAGAACCGATTTAATAGAAAAAAAGAGACTTTCTTCATGACCCAATAAATTCGTATTGACATTGTTCAATGGAGCCGAAATTAAAAATAAAATAAAAATAAAAAAAAACTGCAATACAGAGATTGGTTGTATATTTCGCATATCGTTCGTATACATACACAAATTTTTCTTAGCTTCTGCTATATATACGTACAGCTCCGTGAAATAAATAGATAGCCATCTGGAGTAGGTACATTCTTCTGCAGTCGGAAATTTATTTTGTCCCCTGTCCCTCGTTCTTTTGTGCACGGTTGAAAGAACAATGGCTTTTTAGTTTTTTCTGCTTAAATTTGCATTGAGTTTCCTCTTTTGCCTTGGTAATGCTTAAGTGTATTGATTTGGTTGTTAGATTTTACAAAAGGCACCAAGGAACACGTACACAAATAGAGGACAGTGTTCGAACTTTGAAAAATGTTAAATCTTTGGCCAACTTTTCTGCGACGGCTGTTTCGCAAATCTGTACTATAAAAAATAAACATGTTTGTTTGTCGATGTTCGAGGCTTACAATAATATTTAACTGAGCGTTCGACAGATATGATTGGGCGTATTGAAAAAAAGAAGGCCTTTCTGTAACCTTCAAAGATCTGTAAATATTGTCAAAGATGTTAAGTCGAATAGTTTGGTTAAGAATGTTTGCATCGCGGCATGGTAAAATGAACTTATTGGTACCGGCACATTTTTCAGTTTGGAAACAAATGGTACAAATGTTAACTAGATATCGACTAGATAGATGCAAACTGGAGTTATTAGCAACTGGGGTACGGTTTCAGGTTGTTTAATATCAGCGGGAAGTACAACAAATGTTTATTTAGTTATTTAGAAAACGTTGTTTCTACTCAAGCCAATCTTTGCACGTAAAAACATGTTTCGTTGTGGATGTCAGATAAATCTTTCTGACATTTTATAAGTATTAAAAGAAATGAGTAAAGTAGGTACTGTCAAATTATTTTCAAACCCTAAACAAGACCTAATTGCAGCGTTACATTCGGAACGCTTTAGAGGCATTTTAAATAGTTTTGAACGCCTGGACTCCGGACTCGTCTTTTTGAAAATCAGTGCATTCGGACTTTTTTTTTAAAATGTAGAACATTTTATTGTTTAGCTTATTTAGTAGAATCCGAAAGAATTTTTTTACCTGGGGGCAGTTCCGGTCGTCTAAACGATATCGTTTTTCCAACTTTGATCACCAAGATAAGCCATATTTTGGTCGATTTTTATTTGAAAAACGTCAGCTCTCATTCTATTTGTGGAAAATAAACTGGATTAAGCTCTCAAACTTGTAATTTTAGCACTAAGTTTTGGAGGTCTATCGTTTCGACGAGGTGACACTGCCAAATAGTCGAATTTGTTGCCATAAGCGATTTTTGACGGCCATGGCAAGTCTTCTCATGAAATGCAAACATTTAAATTAAGTAGAACTTCGTTAAAAGCTCTAAACTCGATTGTTCCTTCTCAGTGGAAATATAATTTTCTGAACAAATGCAATCATTATTCGTTGGACTTGAAAATAAATCACATTCCACCGGACCGTAGCAAATATGGACTGTTGGCAATGGTTGACATTCATGACTCGACCGTCTGGGGTGTATTGTTAACCATTCTTTATAAATACAATATTAACATCTCCCGGAGTGAAAAGAATCCCTTTTCATGTCTTAAGCACTTTTCGTTTGACCCACATCAGATGAGTCTCTCTTGCCAAATCTAAAATTACATAGATACCACACCAGACTACTATACTAGCTGCAACTACACAACTTTAATCTTTTTTTCAGGTTTCTTGGATTCGAAAGAGGGATCTGCACATCCTAACAGTCGGCATAATCACATACACAAATGATCAACGATTTCAATCCTTACACACCGAGGGTTCCGATGAGTGGACATTACGGGTGTCTTCACCACAGCCGAGAGATTCTGGCACGTACGAGTGTCAAGTGTCAACGGAGCCGAAAATAAGCCAAGGCTTTCGGCTAAATGTTGTTGGTGAGTCCGACAACAAAACTAACCAACCGAACTCATTTAAAGTGCTATTTTTCTTTCCCCCTCTCTCTCTCTCTCTTCTAACAGTGTCGAGGGCGAAAATTCTTGGAAACTCTGAACTATTCATCAAGAGCGGCAGTGATTTAAATTTAACCTGCCTAGCATTGCAATCGCCAACACCCCCGTCATTCATATATTGGTACAAGGACAAGCGAGTCATGAACTACACCAAACACGGTGGCATCAACGTAATAACAGAGCGAAAGACTAGAACGAGTATGCTGCTGATAGCAAGAGCAACACCTGCTGATTCTGGAAACTACACTTGTTTGCCAAGTAGTTCATGTAAGTTCAGTTTGTTGAATTTCAAAAATCCCAGTTGAAATAAGTCGAGGAAAAATAAAACCATTCCCCATCGAATGGCAAATGGGATTTGATTTGATACGATGCGCACAGAGCCAACGAAGAATAACTTTCAATCGATATTGACAATAGAAATGGATACAGATTGCTCGATATCCAATTGCTTTCGATTTGATACGTTTTAAAATAAAACCAGACCGAAACGGCATCCATTAAATTCCACAGCACGTTTAGAGAAAAGAGCTTTTCGAAATTCGAACGAAATATGCGTCAAAGTCAAGCCACTTCACAAAGTGGGTATATCGGTCGGCACTTGGAAACTCAATTGGGAATTGAGTCGGAACTCCGCAGCCCACACATAAACGGTATTTACACACCGCACCATGACCATTCATCAAATATCTCGGAATAAAAAGGGGAACTACCTATCCTTGTCAAACTTATAAACTTCAATTGCCAGATTAATTTATTTTTTACTCGAAATTTTTCACTCATCCAAGTAATATCCTTTTTTCATGTGAGTTAACTGATCAATTTGGCCCGCAATCAATCAACGTCAAAAATACGTTGCCTCGAGTGGCAAACTTTTCTCGCTCAATATCCATTATTGGAAAACACGCTTAAACTAAAAATCTCCTTATGCTAAGCAAATGTAAAAATGTGAACTTTTCTCTTATTTTCAGTTTCCGCCAGCGTAGTAGTACACGTAATAAACGGCGAACACCCAGCCGCTATGCAACACGGCAACAGTAGTGCCAATAGTTTCTCAACATCTCTGCATTCCTATCGGACAAATAAATTGAATCTGAACTTTGCTCCAGAGAGAAAAAAATTGTTTTCCCGTTTGGCAGTTCTCTGGCATTATGTGCAATTTAAGACTTTCTTGGTGTTAACTGGACTTTTGTCAGTTTTGTCGACAAGGCATTACAGAAGTCACCTGTCGATCAGATGACTGTAATTCCATGGAATTTTGTATTACTGTGTTGTGTATTATTGAAAATAAATTGTATTGAATTAAATTCTATAATAGGAGTATATATATGGAGTTATGACCTAGAATATAATTCTATTTGAATATTTATTTTGTTATTGTTTGTCCTTTCCTTTTTCTTTTTGTATATATATATATTGATTGTATAAAGAGAAAATATTTCAGAAAATCCATGTAAAAACAAAAAAATGAGAAATGAAATTTAAATTGTGTGTACATTGTATATTTACGTGAATTTACAATAACAAAAATGAGGGTTTATTTAAAAATTATGATGCGATTACAACAAGACGATTATTAATAAACTATTTAAGAAATAAATTAAATTAAAATATTTGTTTTACTATTTTTGCAACTAAAACTCACTGCGAAGCTTTAAATGTTGGGAAATTTACAGGAAATATTTCAACTACATATAATAATTCCGATAGGCAGCTTCATCCAGGTGCAGTTTGTTATGCAGGACCAAATAGAAAGACTCAACCTCACGACACGGCACCAATGGGTCGTCTCGGAAGACGTGTGAATATACATTCGAATTGTAGACTGCCCGTAGCTTGGCTGCATTCAACGCATCAAGTATTCTGGGGTGGAACTCTGTAAGGTAAATAGATGATAGTGATGATCACAATCACATTTTTTGCTCTTCGCAAGCTCTTTTTTTTTCGATCGCTTTTTTGCGACACCTGGGGGCAGATTCCGTATAACAATAATCGTCGGGACGATATCGTTTTTGAAACTTTGATGACCATAAGAAATTATATTCTGCCCGAATTTGTTTTGCTATCGTCAGTTTTCATTACATTTGTGGAAAATGAACTGGATTAAGGTCTCAAACTCGTAATTTTGGCACTTAGTTGCTACTTTTGGAGGTCTATTGTTTCGACGATAATCGTCTGAAAAATGACGGAATGAGTGGCCTGTTTAGGTTTAATCTTTATATAAATTTAATTATTATTCGGTGTTGTAGTTTTTTTTGTCAAATGAACAAAATCAATACAATTGAGCTCACAAATGCAATGTAAGTGTATATTTTTATTATGGCGTCCATTAATACTTTTTTTGAAAATCTGACTTTATCAAGAGACGCATTTGTAAACAGCTTAACGTTGATTGATTTGTCGGTAAATATATGAGTAGAGATCTACGCATATCCATATTTATTTAACAGGATGAAACCTTTTCGGAGGTTTGGACCATTTGGCGCTGATTGTGACGTATGAATGGGTTGGCGTACTGTATAGCCTAAATTGCTGCCGAGTAATAGTCAAAACTTGCATCCCCTTCACATTTCGTTTTCGCGACAAATGCCTTCTCAGAGGTCCCATCCTTCAATGTATACGAAAACTCCTAAAAATTGTTTTAGCTGTCGTAAAAAAATAACAATCACGGTTTTTTTCGCACTTATAATATTAGCTACGATTATGGGATGATATGAAGGCCTTGAATTTACTGCGCAAATGACAACTGACAACAAAACTATGTTTTGAAACAACAAAGTGAAGCCAAATTTGTATATATCTTTTGCGATCACCTTACGTAGAACGAGAATGATTTGATTATTGCATTTGACTATCACAAAAGTGACTATCTCATATCACCTTACGGAATTCCACTCCTGGTAGCCCTCCCAGTCTGCCTCTCACTTAATTTGCTAATGAAGCTACAGACGAATTCCTATAAGTCCTATTTTTCTTAAGCGAATTTATTTAAAGTAGGTACATTTTGAAGAAAATTAGTTATTTTTATTATTAGTTATATTTATTTTTGATTGGGATGTAAAAGTAGCAGTGTTCACTCATTTAATAAATGATTCTATTTTAAAAAGGCAAAATTCGACTTAGAGGAATATTGTAATAGGTCAAGAATCAACAGAATATGTTCGAGTTAGAGGGATTTGACTCAGAGAGATTTCGACTTAAAGGATGACTTTTCTAAGCAAAACTGAAGGGAATGCAAAAATTGAATCGAAAAATTCGAGTTAGAGGGAAATTCGAGTTAAAGGAGATTCGACTTAGAATGGATTCGACTGTATTTGTATTCGCAAATTATTGATTTTGGTCAGTGCACATGTCATTGTAAAGAGTTGGGGCATACGCGGAACTAAATGCCGAAATAGACCTCAGCCTAAACAATTCTGTAAGAAAACTCTGTACTTTTTCCTGTCCCTCCCGATTGTAAATAAGAAAGAGAAACTGCACGCCATCTGTTTTAAAAAGACTCCACTACTCAATTTTGACGGCGCCCATTTGGCCGATATCATCTTCTCGACTTGACCAATAAAATTCTAAAGGTTCAAATAAACATAATCAAAAAACAGAATCGACATTTTTATTTAAAAAAAAATGAGAGCCAGACAACATCGGATGACTTCTTTTGGTCCACCTTGTATACGCAGAGGTTGATGGTTGTCATACACCATTCTCAATTTCAGAATTGCCCACAAGGGGCAAGTGCAAAAGACTGAGTGTGACGTTAATGTGTGCAAGGCGGAAGGTTCCTGTTTCAAAGAATATAAGTCGCAAACATGTGGTGACCAATGAAGGAGTACACTCTTTTCGCTCACATTAGCGAGCCAATGCTTGTTTAATATCGTTTAAAAATTCTGCTTCGCAAGTGATAGGTAGGTACTTTTTTTGTCTGGATGCCATTCAACTAGAAAATGTATGGTTAAATCTATATAACCACTGTCCATACTCCAAGGATTTCAATAGGCTTTGTGAGAAAAAAATATCACCCACCGGACCATTTTCCTTAGGTTACAGATCTCTTCTGGTCTTCTGATAGATCACAGACCTGAACAATAACTCCTTGACAAGTAATTTTCCCGCGTACAAAAAGCACAGAGAAACTTATTTAAAAACGAAGTTTTAGCATCCCTTTACCATGACACAGCCGTAGAAATATTTGACTTAGAGTCCTCTTTAGAAAATGACTCTGTAAAGTGCGAAGCAGTTATGCAAAGTCAATAACCAAAGTATGTATAACCAAAGCGAATGCCTTAGATTTCAGAAACTTTTTCCAGAAGCGACACAAGCAACCTCTTTTGGAAGGTTTTGTCATTTAACAAAAGGGAAGTAAGGGCCAACGAGTAACTTGAATACTGCTACGTTAAAAGATGCACGTGTGTCTTACACCTATTTTGTATAAATAACATTCCACTGTTAAAATACACTACAATTCTGCTGTAGGTAAATTAAAATCTGCAATGTTCACTTCTTGGGCAAATAGCAGGTACCGACTAAAAATACTCGTATTTCCATCGTTAAGTACACGCACCTGACCGCTAACAACCAACAGATAATAAACAACATTTCAATCATCCAAATCCCATGGTTTAACCCAAGTCGTTGAGGTTGAATAAAATTGACAGAGAAATGAAAAAAAAAAAATTAAATCCTCACATTTGCATTCACTGTCGTTTCTCCATTAATCTCTCGTTTTATTCGTATATATCACTCTTACATCCCCGGATGTTTGCATCCTAATACTTAGCTCCTGGCTATTTGCGAAATACCAAACAAACATGGATGTACCTATACACGGAGTGTACGTAGAGGGAAAAGCTTTCAGAAGTGAAATTGCACAGAGGAACATTTGAAATGAAAATAAACGCCTGTCGGCTTTGTCAAGTTGTGCTCAGATTTGATGCTATCATGATTACTAGGAGTTTCTTCGTGCACAAACCCCCATTCGTGCATAAGCAAACATATGACCATAATGGGAAAGAAAATAAAGAATGAAATGACCCCCTCGAGGTTTTATGATTAGCTTCAGTTTGACGTATAAATGTAAATGGCTTGCTTCGAAGGAGGTGGAATAGTCCTCATTTAATTTAAGTGGCCACTGACCTCGCAGGGCAGCATTAGCATACATTTTACTGCTTGCTGGGTTTATTTGAATAGAAAACTGCCCGCGCAACACCTTTTCATTGACGCAGACAAAGCTTGGTCGATTAAGGCCTTATGGTCGGAGTTCGGAGAGTTTGGAAAAATGCTATAAAGATAAGTTTCGCCTCCTGATAACATGATGACCTCAAATGGCGTGTACGAGTATTTGTGCGTCAGAATGTGGAGCACACTAATAGACATGTTACATAAATTGTTATGGTTGAGTATGAAATTTAGGCAGCGATGTACTAACATAGGTTCTCGCCCGATCGTATAATGGACCTGCAATCACATACCATCACATAATATATACCACTGTCATAGTTTGCCATTAAATAAACCCATCGCAAATGCAGGCATAGGATAGTTCAAGCCTGATGGATTAAAACAATATCTTCACTGTGATGGGCATCGGAATTACATTTACTTCCATGTACTAGGAGGTATCTAATTATTATTAATTAATGCGAAAGCACCTAATCACAAATATTTTGGCATAGGTATGTACTTAGACTTACGTTTACTAAACTGAAGCACAACAAAAGTTAATTTGTGGAATTCGAAATCAGCATTTCATGCTAAAAGCCTACCAGTGTTTGGGTTAATTAAGCTGATGGGTTCAGCTAACCCCTCAAGGATGGGAATTTATCTACGTTAGGCTAAATTGAAATCACTAGACTGTGTGCGTGGTTTGGCAGCGAGCATACCATTGTTTCATCGCATACATGCGTATCGGATGTGCAATATTTATTTATTGCTAAAGAGTTTCTGAAGTAACCTGTGGAATCGTAGAGTACATATTTTGTGTGTACATTTACTCAATCGTTGCGCACTTTTAATTTTTGGTTTGAGCTACCAATGCCAATGGAATGGAGATGGTAAGAAATAAGATGGAGCTATGTGAGGGTCAGGCATCTACATTAGCTTATACATATACAACAGTTAAAACATATTTCAAATGCCTAAAAAATAAAGATGGTTGCTTAGGTGTTGGTCAATTTTGATCAACAGGAACTTATTGCCCCTTAAGTGAATCAGATGGCAGAATGCAGTCCAATTTACTCTTGGCTAATATTTATTTTGTGATATATTTGTTTTTTTGTTTCTTTGATGGAAGTAGAACAACTTGCCTTGTATCTATAATCAACCACACAAACCACTCAGCTGCATACTGCTAACATAGTGAAAAGTTTCCCAAAAACCTGCATTCGCACGTAGATTGGATATAATATTCATTCATGCACAGCATAGCCCAGTCAGATACTATGCTATATCGTATATACCTTCATAAATCGCATGCAGTAATAAATACTGAATTTCCATCCCTAGAAACAGTATGACCAAATTTGAATTGCAAATTACTTTCGCAGATAAAAGTTTGTATTAATTTGTTTTTGCTTTTGTTAGCGGGAAACGAACCTCAAAGGGCATTTTTATTATACCCACAAACAGTCGGTTACTTTTATTTCCTGTATAAAATGTGAGGTAAGAAGTAAGAACAAAATGACCATCCTTCTGGAGTTGAGATAATTCTTCGCCTGCCTCATCAGTATAGGCGTTCAAAAAATCAGGTCGGAGACTTAAAAATGCAACCAGTTTCATATACAGCCCTGGGTATGTTGCAAAGCACTATCACTTACCATTTGCAAATTTTGATAGAACACGACGGTGGTAAAACCGCCCGTTCTGACTATTATATAAATGCACCTGTCGAAAATTGAGTACACAGACATGTATCGAATAAGCACTTGATGTAAATTTATATTTTTCAACATCTTTTGATGAAAATATTTTTAGTTTGCCTCTTTTTGTGCTAATAGTGCATTCAGCATATGCATCATTCCAGAAAGCATTTTACGTACATATCAATTGCCATTGCAACAGTGAACTAGCAAGATATTGTTGTTAATATTGTCGGCGATTAAAGTCTAAAAAATAAATAAATAAATATGTAGTTTGTGCAACAGGTTCATAAGGACCAGCTTTGTGTGAGTTTTTCAAATTTGGGACGAAGGGATCTTCAATTCTATACCGAGTTACTCTCGGATGTTTGTCAGACCTTCGCGAGAGGTGGCGCAGTGTGGAAAAAAAAGTAATCCAAAACACTAACCACTGCACCTACAGACGACTAAAGCCTAATAAAGGGTCTTTCTTTAATGACTTGACAACTTCATTTTTTAAAATAAAATGCGAACTACTTGAGATATCTAAAAAAAAATTATTGGCTTGAATTACTATCAAAACATTTATGAATGGAACTCGACTTCGTTCATATGTCCACCACGGGAACGTATGCAGCGGTCGATATGTTGAACCCAATTTTAACTTGACGAAAAAAACGACCCAATTTTTTTTTTTTTTTTTTTTTTTTTTCCCGAGGGTAGGTGAAAATCTTCCAAAGACACTATGAGAATAGCAAGCGCGTGCTCATAGTAGTGTCAGATTTCTACTGACTAAAAACACCACCCTTCGATAAATTGTTAGATACTGCAACTAAGATAAAACTTATCAAGCAATTTTTCTATAACGAAATAAAAACACTTTTGACAGGTTACTTTCCACTGAAAGATCCTGCATGTTCCGCAATTAAGACGCGGTTAATCCTTATCTTGCCAAGTCGAAAGGTTTCGTTCTTTGTAGTCGGCGCAATAAATTACTCTCATCCAAAATTTGTCGGACTGTATTGTTGATATGCCCGATTAGTCGGTTTCTATGCTTTCGCGCGAAGCTTCTAGTTTCAGTTTCGATTGTAGGAATTCCGAGATCCCTGTGGATATCGTCGTTTCTAGTATACCACGGTGCTTGGACAATTTCTCTTAGTACTTTATTTTGAAAAGTTTGTAAAATATTGGCATTTGTTTTCTTGGTACAACCCCAAAGTTGTATACCGTAGGTCCACACCGGCTTTAGCACTTGCTTGTATAAAAGCAGTTTGTTCTCGGTACTGAGCTGGGAATGTTTTCCGAGTAACCAGTACATTTCTCTATATTTGATATCGAGTTCTTTACGTTTCATTTTCACGTGCGAATTCCATTTCAGCTTTGCGTCGAGTGTCATTCCCAGGTATTTGGCCTCGTTAGCAAAGGGTATTCGAGTCAAGTTTAGGAAAATTGGCAAGTCATTAGTTTTCCTATATGTGAAATTTACGTGAACAGATTTAGTTTCGTTGAGGGCGATCCGCCAGTCCCTCGTCCATTCATTTACTTTATTCAGTGTGGTTTGCAGCTTTGCAGTCGTTTCTTCGATCGTATTACCTACTGCAAGGATAGCGGTGTCGTCGGCGAAGGTAGCAAGGATAGTGCCATCTTCTCTTGGTATATCGCGAGTATATAACAGATACAGAAGCGGCCCAAGGACGCTTCCTTGCGGTACGCCGGCCGAAATTTCTTTAAGCTCCGAGTATTCTACACCATGTCTAACACGGAAGAGTCTGTTCCCGAGATATGATTCTAGGATATCATATAGGTTTACGGGGAGAATTTGTCGTAATTTAAATTTTAAGCCGTCGTGCCACACCTTATCAAAGGCTTGTGAGACGTCGAGGAATACGCCTGAGCATATCTTTTTTTCTTCAAATGCTTTCTCTATTACGTCAGTAATTCTATGCACTTTCGAAAGTATACCACTGGATCTTCTCGGTATTTAGCTTTTGGGATACTGCCCGGTAATCATCGTGGTTATCGAAGTTAATTTTCCACGCATTATTCCTTAAAGAAGTAACCTTAAATTTCGATGTTATCGTTCCTTTAAGGAGGCTATGCAACTTATTATATTCCGTCACCCCAACGACGTTTATGGGAGGCGGTGCCCGAATTTGTGATCGAAGTTGTTTTTCTTGCGGTTCTTTACGCTTTTGTTCTTTTAGGGGCTCGACCTCGGGGGAAGAACCGGCTCTCCTTTTCTTACTAGGTCTTTTCTTAGCGACCTGATCCGTTTCGCGTGCTAGTTCTTCTTCGTCGGTGTGGTATTCCTGACTAGCTAAGCGTGGTGGAGTACATTCGCGTTCTTTCAGCAAACGATTGCTCCTTAGAACCTTATTTTCTTCTTTTAGCAGATCTATCTCTTTCTTAAGATCTTGATAGAGTAGGTCCATTTCCTTAAGCTTGATTCGGAGTGCTTTATTTTCTTCCTCAAAACTTTTATTTTTCACTGAGTCCTGTTTTTCACGCGCTGGCGCTCCCGGCGGACTTCTTTTCCCGGGATTATTCGATCTTGATGGAGGAGATCGAGATACCCTTGAACATTTTATAAAAGGCTCAATGGATTGCAATAAGCGGCTCTCCCCAGAATCCGTAGAGCCGACCTCCGAAGAGGGTGGATTTTCCAGTAAAGCTGGACTGCCACCTGGGGTAATTAATCTTTTTGTTTTGTTCATTGCATTTTTGTATACACCATAAGCTCGGTATACGGAGGTTGGATTTTAGTCGCCTCTTACGACAGGCATGCCTACCTCGGGTATATTCTTTCCCCTACCCGAAGGGTAGCACCAAACACTGACTTTTTTCAGGATGAAGTGCTGTTTTATGAAGCACATGAGGGTGCAGTAACGTATATTTTGCATATTGATGAAGCCGTTTAACCAAAAACGCGCTTCATCGCTGGAGATGATTTTACGATAAAAATTGGCGTTAACGCTCTTAAAGTTGCGACCACCGACTCGAAATTTCGGTAGTAAATTTTAATTATTTGTAAACCTTGCCCATTCGTGTACTTCGCCACGATGAAAATGTTGATTTTTCTGAATATTTTGACATTGACAGTTCGGTAATCAGCTGAAGGGTGCGCTCACACTAAAAGTCTAAAGTTGTCAAGTCACTAATGAAAGACCCTTTACTTACAACTTGAAACCTTTGATTCATTTAAACTTATATGCACCTGCACGAAGCTCGATTGAGTATGAGGTATGAGAAAGAAAATACCATTCCAAGCACTATTTTATAGTTCGACAATGTGGCTTAAAAGCGCTTTTCCATAACGTTGTTAGTGAGATATTTTCTTAGAAATTTTTTTACTGCATATGTTTATCTGACATTATGCGATATCCCCCCAAAGGCATTATGTATCATTAAATAAACGGCCTACTGTTGGGCTTTCTGACAAAATTACACAAAATATGTACTCTTATTGCTTTGACTTACTTTTTTTTTAGTATTTCCTAAGTTATCTTCGGTCCTGATTCTAGCCACGCAGACTTAAATCTGTATAATGAAAACGCCCTTATGTCATGCTGTTCACTAATATAGATCTCTCTGTATGGGACCCACAAATATTCACCCTTGAGCTCAGATGTCCGTTAACATAAAAATTAAAAAAAACATATGAATGGAAAACGATTATCGAAAATGCATACCAGCTTATATATTGCAAGCAGCCCTGCTCAATAATATCATGTGTTAATGCCAAAAGAGATCATTCAAACGGGCTTTCATATTTGTATCCGATGAATGAAATCCAACCAAATAAACTCGTTTAAGGAATGTATTCCAATGTAGGTATTCGAAATTAAATCGACAAAATTTCAATACGTTAACACAAAAACTCAGATATCCATTTACTATGAACCTTATTCCATCCGGATCTATAATTAACATGTACAAAGTCATAAAAACCAACATCTCATTATCCTCGCATTCACCAGAGTTGGAATGTTTAAAAATACAAACCGAAAAGCATCCGAAATAAAATATTATACAAGCCACCGAAAAAAAGAACAAATTAAAAAAGCTTCCTGTTCATTAATAGCATAGCACTAATTATGGGCTCGAGGAATACTGACGCACTTTTATATAGATATGTACCTACCCAAGTATTTATTTATATATGTAAGGTATTTGTTTAATACGGTTAAGTTGTTTAATTTTTTTTTTCAACAACCAAACATTTATTGAGGAATCCAGATGATTTCAATTTTGCGGCAGTCCATTATTTTAATTCTACGAAACTACACTGGAGCCGTTAAATTAAAAATAAATCGGTTCAAAGTAGTTCCGACTTACAACTGAACTCGATTCGAAAATTTGAAATTGAAATTAAATTCACTGCCTATCTCCAACCATTGCGCGTCAAACGATTTTGATCTATCCGAAACCAATCGGGCGAATTGCTTTTGTTTCCTTTCGATTACGGCTGTAGTAATGTGTTTCTTTGCTTTTACATATAATTGAACTCCAATTGCAAGCGCTGAGTTCCTTATTTCGATTTTTGATAGGTTTGCCTTTACACAGCTCTTTGAACAATAGATGGAATTGCAGGCGAGTAGGACTGATATTGAAATGATGGTTCAGTTAGAGAATGCTGGGCAGAGTCCTAGTACAAAAATGTGATTATGAAATTTGTTTGGTCCCGAATGATTCTTTCCAAAAGCCCCTATCTCTTGCACATGTATACTAAATATGCTTTTTAGTATTCATTTGGTTTTTCACAAGGAATTTGAATTTTTATATTATTTCTCTGTCGTCTATTTTTTCCATTTAAGCCTGCCATTTAGTTCTTGTTCATTATCATTCGGATTTTTTTTTAACTTAATGCCTGTGGTTAATTAACAAATGGAAGCGTGTGCACATGCATAATGGGAAATACTGGGACAGAAAACAGTGACCATTGTTGTTGTTTTTTTGTCAGCAGGATTCAATGGTGGAATGAGTTTGCATAGATTGTATAGGTATACTTATGAAAAGTTTTACGATCCGATGCATTTTTGTATGAAAAGGAATATTTTCACTATGAAGAATAAGAAAATAATTAGCAAACTACGATATAGGGTACAGGTTATTTTGCTGAAGGACTTGAAGATGTTCCCTAACAAATTGCAGACAGTGCATTTGTTGTTCGCTCTTGACCGCCAAGCATTTGTGTAACCTTAAGCTTAATATCTTGTGTTGGGTATTTTCACTGGCTGGCAATATCACTTGTTTTAACCGTCCCAGACTTCTTTTTGTGGGGTTTTTCAAAGTCACGAGTACCTATAGACTAAATCGATAAAATCGAAAGGTGAGACACGCATTTCTGACCTCTTAATCTTAAGACGTGCTTGCAATGAACGGGGACTTTTGGATTTATCAAGCTGTGTACTTGGTGATTTCGTAAATCTGTTACTGCGACGATCAGTGTGACCAATTTAGCATATTTCCTGCTAAATTTAGCAGAATTTTTTTATGTCGAGTGGGGAATAAGTTCACTTATAGTGAGCAATAACTTCACTTTTTTGTGGGAAATAATTTCCCTTAACACGTGACGACATTTATGTAAGCTCACAATTCATAAACAGTGGAAAATGTATGGGGGACATGCTGCTCCCTGAAACCCCCCTGCTTGGGGTCACTGTTTGGGGGTAGAAGTAGGTGCAAGGGTGGGTGTATGCCAAGATTTTATTCATAATGTCAGTTAAATTATACTAAAATACTTGTAAATAACTCGATTTGGTTTCTGTTTTCCAGTTAGAATCGAAAAATTCTCAAATCGTTGGTGGGAAATAATTTCACAAAATTTGTGGTGAAGTAATTGCCGACTTTTAGTAATTTAATAACTTCACCTTGAGAGGGAAATAATTTCACTTTTTTATGCGAAGTTATTTCCCTCTCAGGTGAAGTTATTTCCCATGTGAAGTTATTGCCCGTGGAGTTATTTCCCTGCACCGTGGTTGACATTAGCAACCCTCAGACTCTCGAAATTCTCAAAGGGAATATCCGTCAGGAATGCAAGGAATTATTGCTGGAATTTTGGGCAAGAGTGATTGAAAATGCCATAAATCGGACCCGAATGTTCGTCAATTCTGTCGGGGTCCACTTAGCATTTTATCGACTTATACAAAAGCAGAACAAAAGTTTCTTATTACAGCCGAAGAACATCGAGTGACAAGTTTTGCGCCACATTGTAGAAGTCCTACACAAGTTGACATGGAAAATCTATGAAAAACCCCATCAGGATCGTAAAATAAGTATTCTAAAGTCTGACGCTCATATGATAAATTCTTACGTTTTTGACATAAGGCCGCAATGATAAATGGATGTATTTATAATTCACTTCTAATTTATCTCAATGTTTAAATCTTGTGCATCTGGATTCTCTACTGAAACGCATATACTAAATGGCGTCCAAATGTAGAAAAGTCACTCGCTAGAACTTACAGAAAATGGCACTTTGGTCTCTTTTTCAACTCAGTCCCAACAACTTATTACATTCAAAATTTAAACTTCCTTTTCCAGATTTCTTATCTAAAATGCAGGGGAAATAAATTTCATTCATAAACATTCATTCTAGCATATGGATGCCATTGCAAGTTACAACCCTAAAAAAAATCAATACAAGTACAATTTTTACAGCCTTATAATAAGGACATGCCACACACTAATCATGAGCCGCGTTCTACTTGAATTGATGTCACGTTGGCGTTACAACAAACAGTGGCATTTTATTTACAACTCTCGTCGTATGACGACTGGACTCGGTTTAAAAATACAAGCATCGAACCTTTCAGGTGGCAGCATTTTATCTTAATATTAAAAAATCGTTTCGGGAAGAAAACAAACCTGAACACAAATTACCGGAAATAAAAAAATGTGCGCTAGGCTATGATTGCAATAAATTCTAAGGTTTCTCCCAAGATATTGGGGAAGGAAGCCCTTGGCAATTATGGTTGCCTCCCCGCTTTTCAGATTAAATTGAATTAATTACCAAAAAATAACCGCCCGCAGAATTTACATTCATTGAAGGGAGAAAAAACCGGATGACAGATATACAAACATAGTCACAAGAGCTCTCTAATTGATCTGCTCAAAATGTTTACAGTTTGTAAAAAGTTTCTGTAAGGACGTCCTTCTTGGCAACTAAATGAAACGTCAATTAAACACTAATATATCAGCAGAAATTGTCGGCGGTATTTTCTTTTCTTAATGTCTACTTATGGAAACTTCTCTGTGGCATTTTACGATGTAGCCAACTTTGCAGTCTTTCTGCTCCTGCTGAGTCGGGTACTGCTACTAAGGAAATCAATTATTATTATGAACCACCACATTTTCCTTGGATAGGTACATGCGGTGTTGTGGTATAATTTGTAATGCATGACATTTCTCTCTTGGAAATAACAAAAACGAAATTCTGTTCTAGTAGGACTTGTCGCATGTAACGTTGATTTATTGACGGCGGCAAGAAAGTAATATATTAAAACAGGAGCTTTACACCTCCTCGTGATGACAGAGTATAATGCGAACCCTCGCCGTTCTCGGCCATCTCATTGATAGTGTCTACACGCCCCAATGTCAATTCAGAAGTCTCCCTATAAGGCGTGAAATTTAAGGGTGCATTCTGAATGAGTGCACAATTAGAGCACAATTATATTGAGTCAAGCCTTATACATACATTTATGTGCTTTTCAAGAGACCGACAGTGTTTGGGAACGGTTCAATGGCTCCGAAAACAATGTAATGAGAGTTGATATCAAAATGCCCCTTCTATTCAATTATCCTCTCAGACTTGGTAAATTAAGATTCCAGCGACGACGAGACAAAGAGCATTATGGCGCATATGCCTGAAGTGGATTTTTTTGTTTATACCCCAAGATAAGCCGCGGTAAATTGCTGGAGAACGTTATACAATAATTGTATTAAATTCGTCCCCCATAAACATATACATATGTACATCGGCGTAATAAAATTCAATTACGTGCCATAAATTCATTGAGTTGTGGTTGTGGCATTCTATGAAGGAGATATACTTCGCCTGAAAAAAAAATTCAAGGAATTTCGGGACGATAGGCTGGGCACTTATTCCGTAATTCTGAGAAGGAAAATCGTGCGAGCGATAGTAGTCGACGATGTCGTCGGATTTCCTTAGCGACTTGACAACTTCAAACTTCCAGTGTGAACGCACCCTTAAACCGATTACCGAACTGTCAATGTTAAAATACTCAGTAAAATAAACATTTTCATCGTACACGAAGGGACAAGGTTTACAAATAATTAAAATTCACTACCACAATTCCAAGTCGGTGGTCGCAACTTTAAGAGCATTAACGCAAATTTTCGGCCGTAATTCTCGTCCCAGTAGACAAGCAATTCATAGTCTGGTGTAAGTCAGATATTCGCGGCTTACTTAAAAGTAAGACTACGTTTTGCCCGAAGTGTGGGGAATATTGCTGCCGTAGAGACGTCCGTCGCAAAACGAGCCAAATCAGTCAATTTCACGGCGTTTTTAAGAATTGGGCCTCTCCCAGGCCATAAAAAAGAACAAGCTGACTCAATAACTTAAGCCACTTGATCATATGAAGCGACGTACGTTCTCGAAATGGGCTCTGGACATGATGGAAGAAAATGAAGAATCTTCCACAATATGCAAAATATTCATTTCTGGACAGGTTAAGTTGGAACCCTCATGAGCTTCATGAAACAGCCCTTTATCCGCAAAAAGTAACTGTTTAGTGTAGTTTTCTTGACGTTGGCGTCCGGCCCAATGGTTTTTTCGTCGATGAGAATGAACGTCAAGTTACGGTAAATGGTATTCGCTACAGGGACATGTTGGAACGTTCTTTCTTTGAGCAATTGCATGAATTGGACATCAGTGATATGTGGTTCCAACAAGACAGTGCCACAAGCCACACAGCGAGTGCTTCAAGTAATTGAAGTCTCAGTTTAGTGAAATTGTTATCTCTCAGTAGCTAATGCTTCCCTAATTTGTTTTCAGTTCTTCTTTTCAAGGCAACAATATACCTACTTAAGATAAATCGCAGTAAGGCAGCAATAGCTTAGTGATGGTGTGCTGGACTGCCACAAGCATTGGAAAAATATTATCTCTACAGTTGTTCTCACATTCGACAGTGTGTCCTCAAAGATAAAATTACTTCTGACCTGTGGATGGTTCTACAAGTTGCTGTGATCTTAAAAGGAATGTAGAGCTAATGACAGACTGATTTGGTTTGTTCTTCGAAATGTGTTGTGGTATGGGCTCCTTTGACGTGATTCTCTTCTCGCATTTTCTTTTTCTCGAGCATATTTTAGTATCCTTGTAGAAATTCGGTTCCGTCTTCGAAAGCTTTCCCTGCCTTTCGGAGTGTCAGCTGTGAAGGCTAGTACGCTGATGTTTCGGAACGAAAATTTCCGGTGGTCTCCAAATGGACAGCGAAACGTCTGCGAAAAGGCAGCGGAAAATATTTTGTGGCGAGCTCCCCTGATACATAAATGCAAGTAAGTGTGCTGACCTCTTTAAGAGGACCTATTTTCACACACAAAAAGTCTCTTCGGTATATTTTCCAAAAAAAAAATGCATTTTGTGGCATTGGAAATTTATTTTGCATTTAAATGCATTTTGTATTATAATTCATGATAAATAGATTGAAAAAAAGTTAAATCAAGAATTTTTTAGCAAACTGTTCATAATTGCTCATTGTGTATCTGCTATTCGTGCCCATATAACGCTAATGTTGAACGCATATTTTTGCTATAGTAAAGAGCCAATGGTCTGAAGAAAGGAATAGACTTAAAGTCGAAAATGTAAAAGGTATCATGTTTTGGAAACATAATTTCCAAATTTATTTTTTGAAACTTTCCTTTTTTCAGCCAGGGAAATCTGTGTCACCCAAAGTACAAGTTACATTTATCAACAGCCAGAAATTGTATTTTGTAATTGAAATTAATATCCCGGACAATAAATGGGTGCGAAAAGAGAGTGGAGAATTGTACCAAGCAATCTGCTTGAATTACCCACTTTTCACGAGCACCATATTTGCAGTCTACGCAAAGGAGAGTGAAACTTTTCGTTCATCGTTTTGTTGTGTCACTTTTGAATGGGATTCTTCGTTCCAAAACAGCTGCGTTCTATGCCTGCAATCGAAAAAAGGCTTCAGAAATCATCGATTAGTTTTAAGATACCAATCAATTTTCAAAAATTAAATTATTCAAAGGTTTTTTTTATTTTTTAATCGCTATTCATGAGTCTCAATTTGTCCATGTGTGTTGCTGATATTTTTTAAAAGAAAAAAACAATTAGCTATCAAATAAAAAGAAATCCTCAACCAAATGCAGTTTCCATATGCATAACTGGGCCTTACAGGTTCACAACTGAAATTCTATTACTGTAACGCGATTAGTTATCGAATTCAGTAACAAGCGTCTTCCTAATTACCCCAATTGCCAACCACATACGAAGGGTGCAAGGTTGCCTTCAAAATTTTGCCAACTTAAATTATCGCCACAACGTAGGTATTACTATTACGTGATAATTGATAGCCAAACAGGACATGTCCCCAAACACAATCAATGCCAATAAGGCAAGCCGCAAATTGGTGCAGGTAAGCGGCTGCTGTCATATTAGAATATGTGTGTTTGTGCGCCTGAGTGTGACTGTGGCAACTATGCGGTCATCGCAGTTACACAGTAATTAAATAATAAATGCTAATTTACATAGACTGACAATGTATGACAAGCTGCCACGGGAATCATTAGGAGTTTCAACTTGGTGTCGATTAATGGGCATGACAGCGAACCGTCCGATGCCAGCAAAGGTGACATTTGACATATTTCGCTTTCTCATTGTTTAGCCACCATCAAAGTTTTGTGCTCAAATTTGCAAGGTATTAGCGTCATGTGCATGTGCATACGGTTCGATGCCACTTTGATATTTTTCGCTTCACCCGTGCCGAGCTGCAGATAACATTCTGTTCGCTGTGACGTCAATTGTTAATAAGCCCATGTACGACGGTGGTACACATACACATTCTCCTCTCTTCCGAATCAGCGCATAAAACCGTTGCGAATAATACACACCTCAGGTACAGATATAAATCCAAAACAGAGCATCACACATATACTCCGCCAACATATCGCGGTATCCAGTTCATTCTTCATGGCAGAAACATTCCAAGGCTCACCACGATGCTGCTGTAAATTGCAGGTAATAAATCTTGGTGAAAGTAATTACTTTCGCTTACAGTAAGAAGATTTTTTTTTGTTGTCGTTGTCGTTTTTTTTTTCCTGCGGCACCCTGACATGCGGTTGGTGTTGTTGTTTAAATATTTATGTACTACGAGTGTCGTTATGAAAATAGAGAATTGTGTCGCTCAACTTAATTAAAAAATTGAAAGGATACGTTTGAGTTCTCTAATTCTGATTGAACACTTAAGACTCCAGCTCATTGAGTGATTTTCATTCTGATTGGTTTTTGTGTGTGTCAATCGAGATAAAAATTTAAATTGGAAAAATCTCAATTCGACCATGGCAGTACTGTCTACTGTTAGCCTTAATTTGAAATGCTTTTCCAGGTAATTTCACTGCTCGTCTGTGTAGCGCGCAGTCGAGGCGCTTAAGTAGAAATCGATTGAAACCATCCTCTACAAACAACGACGAACCGACATGATTGGGATGGTGGAATTATAGGGCATAAAACCATAATCGCCATCATACAACTTTAGATAAATGGAAGGACGATTTGACGGTAATTACGGGCCAAATTGCTGATCAAATATCGCTGTAGTGGATACTTTGACTTTAGTATATGTACGTAAGCGTTTTAAGTTGAACTACCGCCTAACTGCGGCCAATTGAGCAAGTTAATCACAGGCTATTGGTAATGAGAATGCTTTTGGGCTCCTTAATAGACTGTTAAGGGTGATGAAAGTGGGCAATTCAATGTTTAACAGCACGAAACATTCAATTTGGCCAATAGTTGGCAATGTTTTCGTTTAGCCAACCATAATGAAGTGTAGGTGGAAACAATGGAGAGAGCCGCACCGAATTTGGCAGCGGGTGGACTGATCTTTGAGTGGTTCGGTGAAAATGTATATAGGACTTCTTTCCCAGAATCAACTAGTGCTTCAGAAGATGGTAAAACCAGATGTTATGGTGGAGTGTGGATCCGATTGTCAACTACAATTTTTGGCGCCAGTTTGCATATGTCGGCATAAGTAGGATGTCCTTGTAAAAGTAGACAAAGCTTCTGATGAGCACACTTGAAGATTTGTTTCTTAATCTCCGTTTAAAAAAAATGAGTCTTGTATTATGAGCCCATCGTAAATAGTCTTTTTTTAATATTGTCGTGTGCCGAATAGCTCACGGGAACGTATGCAGCGGTCGATACATTGAACCAAATTTTCGATGACTCGGCCTCACATTTCGTTCGATACCGCCGCTATTTCTAGTTCAATATTGGCTCTGAGGTGCTCTAACGTCGCCGGCTTGGTGGCATAGACCATGTAATGTAGCCCCATAAAAATATAGATAAAAATATCGATATGAAGGAGGAAGAAGACCTTAACCAATTTGAAGTTAGCAACTCAAAGCCAGCAAAGAACGCTAACTATATATACCCGCATTGGTTGAAGTATTCGTTGATCAGCGGCCTTTAAACCTCTTTTGGGAGTTTAACATTGGCGTATGAAAGAAAGTAGAAAGAAAGTAGATACCTCAATTTTTTTTTACTATGGACGTCCAAACTTCTCTGCGTTTATATATTTTCCGACGCAAATAAAAATAAGTAAACATTTGGCGCAACAGGACCTTTTATAACCCTATAAAACTAAAAAAACATTCGTTTGAGAAAGATTTGAACGAAAAGCCCACTGGTCTTGAAATAAAAAATTCATAGGAAGATTAGAGGAGAGATATTTACTAAATAATCGACAAGGGTAAGAGACAGCCGCAGCATTTTCCAAATTAATTTTCCTATCCACGTTTACTCGTATTTCATTTTTGCATCGGAATTATTGAAGCTTCACCCATTTTGATATTTACAGCAGTGCTCACGCTCAGCCAGACAGGAATTTAAGTGCGAATTTGTAGAAGAGCTATACCAACGACGTGTCCTGATAAATTTTAATAAAACGTTAGCCTCACACCTCAGCAGTCTGCAATAATATGATGGAAAATATTTGAGGCTCCATAAAAGCGACGTCTTTATTTTGCAACCCTTTTTCTAGATTCGCTCACGATTCCACTAAAAGGAAAAACCGTGGCAATTATCTTCAGCTTCTTTCATTTTGCTGTTTCTTTTAGTATGGTTGAGTAAGTTATGAAGGTGTTTACTTCAACGCCACAGCGCACAGCGGTGTACAGCATTGTTGAGCTTTGTTCTTAAGATAATGAAGAGACCTCAACGCTTCTCTAAAATCCCTTTTGAAAATGACGCCGTGAACACATAAAAAGCAGAAGGGGGAAGGTAACCAAAGGACGTGTATTTATAGTGGGTGGTTCGGTGCGGGCTTGGAGTGTTTGTAAGACAACCAAGGTGATGATTTTAAGTGGAAAACATTCGCGCTCGGAAAAACTTTCACAGATATGGAAAAATGTAGGGGGAACGGTTTTGGTGTATATTTTGCTTGAGTTTGAGGTTTAAGTGAATGGTTTCTAAACTTGATGTACGAGCGGGATATTGCATTTAACCATCTGTTAAGAATTTGTTTGCATCTCCCTTTTTATTTCGGAATAATCTCTTCTTAGTGGTTGGCTGTTACAAAATGTGCATGAGGGGAATATCAGTACCTTTCGAAGTAGGCACCAGTAGCAGCCCTCGGGATTGGGGCTTTAATGAGCAACTTAGCGATGGATTTGTTACGAAACTTTTTTGCATGCATAGGTGGTAGTCTGGTATAAGATGGGCCAACAGTTGGTTTTTGTATGAAGTAAAGTGCAAGTGATTTGGACATAAGAAGAATAGATGAAAACTTTTATCAAACGGAGAGCACAGCGGGTCCATATAGGTTCTCCCAATCATTCGTTTGCTTGCGATTTATTTTCAATATAGACAGTTATGTGATCCTCAGATACTGATACTCTTCCTAAAAAATACTGATAAATAAATTCGGAAGTGAGTGAGCTTTCCCCATAAGCGAACCTCATTCTCATCTCGTGGGCAGGGCCGGACCAACCATATGTGCAAGATGTGCAAATGCACAGGGCGCCAAGTTCTGAGGGCGCATTAATAGGAAAGAGCAAATACAGCCGTTTGCATTTTAAACAAAAAGCTTGTTCAAAGTCCAGAATAACAATCAGTTGCAATGTTGCAAGTTCAAGAAAAATCTAACTCAAAATATCGCAAAATAAAAAATTTCGCTAGACCCATGCAAGTTTACTTCTTACCTACATAATCTCTAAATATTACACCTTGTTCATTTAGGTGTATTTCCCGCACGTCCACTTACATTTTACAAAAAAATCTAGTTCAAAAATCTCAAAACCAAAAATACCTCAATAAAAAAAAACACATTGAAAGTCTGCCTCCTGGGTGATGTGGAAAAGACTTATGCATGTGTAGGTACAAATATGAAAATAGGGCGCTTTCTGAAAATCTTGCACAGGGCGCTAGTTTGGCTTGAGCCGGTACTGCTCGTGGGTATGTGAGAAACACAATTCACTGCAAAAATCACAGGGAAGTATACTAAGCCCAGACTTCAACTGGCTCTTCACAAGTAACAAACTCTGCCCGAAATTTAAGATGTCTCCCACACTTGGGCCAAGTATATAATTCAATTCAAACACATACAGTTCAACTAAGTCCTTTTATGTGTCGCCGAGTAATGCTGCCATCAATTTTTTACATCCACCCAATTAGAGAGGATACGCCCACGTGTGTGTACATTTACGGCCGTGTACGTTTATGCTTTCCGCTTTCTATTAAGATAAATTTTGTCTGGCAACACGAAGCCCATGCCAATTCGAAAATGTACACAACAACAGCAATGTTGACGTGGAACCATCTGATAAAAATATTTTCGTTTCATTTTCATCTTTTAGCCAATATACCTACCATCCAACAATTCATAAACTTTTCCTTTTTTTTTTACTGCAGTTCAAATAATACATTTTATTAAAATTTGTCCATGTAAAGGAATGTCACGTGCCTGAGGGTTGTTGTTATCACAACATAAAATTGTAATGACAATCAATGCGGACTTAATTTGCGAAATATCTCTTTGCAGGGCGATATACCTTTGCCGGCGCGGCGGGCGCACGGAACATAAAATGATGAATGGCCGCAAATTGTATTATTGTGTGCCATACTTCCTTTAAACGTTCACAGGAATTCAAGATCTGGCCATCGTCAATGGAAAATTGAATGACGTATCTGTGCGTGTGTAAGGGCATGTATCCGACAGGGTGAAACGTGAAAGGTGCTCGCTGGTCGTATAACCGTTATCGAGCGATACCGAAAATGTTGGTTCGCTGGAAAATCACTAATGAGGTATGATATCGAAACGCGGAAGGGCGAGAGCAGCATGGTGTGGCAGCGTGATCGAAATACACTGATTTATGACTTTGCCTTGAATTCGTGCATCGTTTTATATTTAAAGGTGGTTGCCGTTGCCCTATTTGCACATAGCTGGAGAAGTGAGAAGAGAATGTGGCGGAAGTGGTGTTCCAACTCGTTAACTACAGAAAGGGCGCAGATGAAAGTGCATGCAGTTTTTGAATCCAGCTTTAGCTATGATTTCAAGTGAACCCGTGTTCGTTTTGGTTTCTAAAATTCTTCGTAATTGTTGTAAGTTAATGCTTCTTTGAAAACTCTCTGCAACCAACTTTGGCAAATGCATTGGGCTATCGGGGATTCCGGGGAATATAAAATTCCTTTCAAACGTTTTCCGTTTCCTGGAAAATATTTTTCGTGCCGTGGATCTTAATCAGAATTTATTTTCCCCGGAATAACATTTTTTTTCGAAATGCATGGACAATTAATGGAATTATTATTGAAGTTCGTATTTGCAGAGATTTTGGTAATATTCCTCTAATTAGAATATTTTGGAGGGGGTCCAGCTAAATTTCGGGTTATCTACGACTACGATACCATTTATTCAGGCGGACACTTTTTCTAATTTTTCAAAATTCATCGGCGACACCAATTTTTAAAAAATGCGGAATATTTCAAGGGGAAATTTTGTTCACGATAGCCCTGAGTGGCAAGCGGCTCTAAGTTCTAGTTAATAAGGGTCTTTTATTAAGGACTTGACAACTTCTTTTTCAATAAAATGCAGACTACTTGAGTTTGAGATATCTCAAAAAAAAATTTATTACCTCCGTCTTGTTGGAACCACATATCACTGATATCCAAAATCAAACGAAGGTTGATTTTACTGCATATTTTGACATTGACAGTTCGGTAATCGGTTTAAGAGTTCGTTCACACTGAAAGTTTGAACTTGTCAAGTCGCTAATGAAAGACCCTCTAAAAACAAGTCACCGATTTTTTGAAATCAATGTAATTCTTCTCTATCGATAGCTGTTCCACCAATCCTTTCAAAAACAAAAACCCCTTGAGGACTAGTGAATTAAGATAACTGACAACCTACTGAATTCAGCTGATGTTGGATACATTTGACATGAGGGATCACAGTTGGATTACCGTCTGGGGGGGACTTGCATTTGAATGAACAGACATAGTCACATAAACAATTCATAATTTGCAATTGGATTATCCTTCCAATCAGCTTCGTGTCAATTATTCATATGAAAACAGAAGACAGTCGTTTGCGAAATAAAATGACCCAACCCCAAAAAATCCATCAAAATCACATCAATCGCAAAAGCATAGAAGCACGACTTCTATAATGTAATTTGTAAAAATATCTTCATACTTTCAAGCCCACTGAACTCTATACGTTAAATTGATGCGAAAACATCAGCACATTGCTTTGACCTGGTTACAATTCGATGCCAAACAAGTTCCATTGAATCCAACGATGGCATATAGCACATGTTCATGTACCTATATAAACCAAACATACTCCACAATCGAATACCCTCAAGTACCACGTGATACGCAGATGTTACTCATACTCATAATCTTATTGCGGTATCTAAGCCTGTCGTTTCCATAAACTTAATCTAACCAGTGCAATGGGGTTACGTATCCTTAGCCACAAAATGATAGTGTATCGAACGGGACTTTTGTACTCATATTATGTCCTCCTGTGGAGTCTGTGAAAGAAAAAAGCTTAACGTCAATGCAAAGTTATAAGTGTCAGAGTATTGAGTGTGGCCACTTGCTGACGCAGATGCTTACCATGCTTAAATCTTCGATGATATCCTTGGTGGTGTGGTGAGGCGGAGCAGCAGCAGCAATATCCCACCAAGAGGGTCAGCTTAATGATGGTTGGCATTTATTAGATAGGGTTAAGGCATATGGCCACCCGGGCAGCATCTGCCAATGGCTTGTGGCAAAGGTGTGTAAAGTTATAAGGGCATCCAGAGTAACATCTCATTGGGGATGGGAATATATATTGATATGAAAATATTTGCAGAAGGATGATTTTTCTGGAATGGATTTGACGTCTGCCAGGCGTCCAGCGGGGTTAATCTGTCTTCTTAATTAAACTCGTATAGCTGTTGGCAAATTAACGTTACCGATAATTTGGATTTTGTTTTTGTATAAGCAGACTTTGTCGTCGGTAGGTACTTGAGTGTAATTGGACTGGGCCCTTAATGCGAACAAAAGACAATAGACGGATTAAGGAGATTACTGTGTGGTAACAGAGAAAGGAGTGACAAAATCATAGGCGGCCCTGAAAGACATGAAAGGAGAAACTGCAAAAGTATAGTGAAAAGAAACTGAACAATAGGCGACTAATTCTATGGCAAATTGGAAAACCTTCAAAGAGACTTTTCAACTTTGAGACTTGTGTATGTAGTGATGTTTTGAAGTTTCACGCAACTGTGAAAAGATAAAACAAAAGATTATAAACCTAAGCCGAGTGATTATAAATTCTATTACAGCAGAACCCAAAAGGGGTGGTTAACGACCATCAAGATTGTTGTCCCCATTTTGTAAAATTTTACAAACGAAGATGTCTGGACATTTACTGCGCAGGTATACGTAAGTTTGTGAATTTCAAAATTGATGGAGATAATATTTTGCGGTAAATGTCTGCAAAACGGTCACCAACTGTTAGATGTTTGATACTAGCTCGGAGTTTTCTATGCGCAGTTTTACTAAATTTGGAGCCAACCATGCTGTCAATGATTGTGACGTTAAGGCTGGTTGCACCGTTGTTTGGTTTTCAAATCAAACTGTAGCGTTGCCGCTGAAAAATAGGTCCGAGCCACAAATTTTTTATCATTTTTGCATTCTATTTCGTTCAATAAAGAACAAAATCTTACTTAAACTGAAAACGTCTCCTTTTCGATCATTTTTAAAAAGTTTGTGCCACGGGGGTTGACCTTGAGGCTGAAAAAGGGAGGTAAATCAACTTCTTAAAGACAATTCTTAATGTAGAGTTTTCACTTGGGCGTACATGCTACTTTCAGGAAAAAAGCCATTCGTTTTGGTTTTGGCAAAATGTTCGGATTTGTCAGCATATTTGTGCAGAATACATATTATTCGAATATTTTTGTGAATAGTGCTGTGCGAAGCTTCGCAAGAATTCAAATTATATATCTAGGTATGAATATTTTTTTTCTACAGCCTATTCATTTGAATGGAATGTATTCGATATAAATGTATCGCAACGCGCAAAGTGCGCACACGTTCGCACACATCAAAAACGTCAGAAGAAGAGAAAAATAAATAACGAGTAACGAGTAACGAGTAGTTTTCCTCTTGGCTGTAAAGAGCTCAGAACGGATTTGCCGATATCAACTAACTAGATTGTCCAATGCAAACAGTTATGAAAAATATGTTTCCAAGACTTTGTTCTGTAAAAATGGATAAAGGACATAAACAGAGTGAACGCACTAAATAATGCACTTAATGGTAAAACAATACAGGCTCTAGATAAAATTTGCAAAATCGGACAAATTTTTAATGATTCCCTAATACCTAGTGATGCTATTATCAGTCCTTTAGATGTTGAGTCGCACAAATCAAAGGAATTCATCAAATCTCGTTGTGTTCAGAGTCGACAAGGTGCGAGCCTGTTTTATGAATGGCATGACGTCCTTAATTGCGACACAGTTTTAAATATTATTTTGTTTCAACAATTCTATCATATTTACTCACGTATCATGGAAACTTTCATCCAATCGCTGTTTAAGCCTGGAAAATCCGATTTATGAATTTATGCATAAAATGCAGATCCCTCACCGAAACAGTTTTACTCTAATCCAACAAGCGATTTAATTGCTCTCAGCAGTGTAATATAAATTACTTTATGCACACCTGCCATGAAGACCCTCTTCCCTAACACGTTTAATGCTAATTATACTTAATTCCCTGGCATTATAAATTGAACTTTTACAAGGGGATGCAAGCGCATTTCCTTAAACACAATCAGCTTAAATAAGCACATCCCCGCTTACACAATGCATAGCATCGTATTCGTACTCGTGTGTGTTGGTTAATGTCCATTGTCCAATGGTAGAAAATTTGTTTTGTGAAATAAAGCGTTAAACTAATTAGAAGTGTAAGTCATCCGCGTGAAAAGATAAACGCATACGAAGACAAGGATGCATGTCGTCTCTTGGGGGGTTTTGCCTTAATTGCTCTCCATAAATAAATGCCGCACTTATGAGTGATGCTTCCTCAAATGCATCACGTAAGTTGCGATTTAATTTATTGATTTACTTATTGCTGTCGTCGTATATATTTCATGTCACTTCATGCACCATTTGTTGCGACATTAATATATTGCATGTCGTGGACACTTGGTCTTTCATAAATAATTAAAGATTTTGGAATAGATGAAACAAAGACTTGGGTCTACAGGAAAAACAAATCTAATATAAAAACGCCAACGTAGGTACCTATGTGAAATTATTTAAGCTGAATGAAATAGCCACTTCCCTCAATTCACGCAAAATGTAATTTTGATAGAAAATACAGATTTTAATTAGAAAGCTTTTTTTTATTGATTCATAGAGTATACAGCTTGGGGTTATGTATGGAATAGCACATCGGCTAAATGGCCGCGATGGATTTTGCTGGCAAGTACATACGTAGGACCTAGTTTATTAAATTTTTCTATGACCGTTTCGCATAAATATGGCTGAATTTCATTTAAATACACCTCCCAATTTCCTCTTTCGAGGCGTTGGTTGTCGTGAGCGTGTTTGCATAGAACTTTGACTTCAAAAAACCACAAAGAAAAAAGTCCAATCAAGATGAAAATGAGCTTCATCACTGAAGACGATTTTGTTCGAAGAATCAGCATCCACTTGTTGTTGTTCCAAAATCCATTCATGGTCTTCATGGTCAGTCTGAGTAGTCTTCAGTTCTTGAGTCAATTGAACTTTGTAAGTATGAAGTTTCTTTCGTGAGAATTCGCTGTAGAGAGTTTCTCGAAATGAGCAATTCTTGACAACGGTGTCGAAGCAATACTCTAACGAACTGCTTCGATGTTTTCTGTTGAACGACTTGTGTCAGGACACTCTGGGTGATCACTTATTGATCCAGTCTCCCTGAATTTTTGAATTATTCTCTTCACAGTTGATGGTTTTAAAACAAAGCTTCATTATTTTTGAAATATTGCTCAACAGCGCTCCATTTTTACTAACCCCGCACTGTCATCTGTCACATATCTATTAAATGGCGCAAAATTCAAATTTTGCGGGAATTATGGGACCCCCTTAACTTTTTAGAATAAAGTTGCAGATGAAAATGATAGCCTTTACCATACCTTTTGTTGTATTTGTGGCACGTACATTTTCGATTTTCAAGATGCCTATCACTGCGGGACTCTTTTGGAATTCATTCTCTAAGTTAGGGCTACGTCGAATTTAAATGACGGTCTTATTTTCACTGTTTAAGGAATGTCTTTCACTTTCCTTAGTTTTGTCGTACATCAAACCGTGCGTTCGTAAGGACTGTCTACAAAACCTACAGACAGTCCATACGATTATTATGACCAACCATAGCCATGTGAAAGCAGTAATTTTGGATAATGGTAAGATAACTCATAAGACTTATTTTACAATTGTGAGGCAACAGTTAAAGAGTGACATACTGTGTGACATGTCCAGCACAACAACAACGGAACACTTTGCAAATGAACTTACAAACAGACGTACTTATGTGGTTCACTGGCCTTCACCGATTGCAGTTATCAAAGGTGAAAGAAATTTTTCCCAAAGACAATCAAAAGCCTGAGATGGTAGGTTCCAGATTGTGTAGGTACCTATAAAACCTTTACCTATATGCTTTTAGAGCCACTTTCAGGCCACGTCAGGCACTCTGTGTAGCTAACAATTTTGAAAATTGACATGCAGTGTACAGGTACACCCACCTGCATCGCACCAAATATTAGATGATAGAAACAGAAAATACTTTCTACATACTTCGAACTTCGGTTATCCGTTAACAGCTTTTTTGTTTGTGGGAGAAAGGAATTTTGTAAGACAGTGAACGCTTTTATCAAATTCGCTTACAATTTGGGGTCGTCTCAGTTACTTTGGTCTGAAGGAAACTGAAATCACCACAGCATGATGCATTTTATACCATTTCAGGGACTCAGACAATACCACTGTTAAGTGTAGATGCCCCTTTCCGTATATTTAATAAAAAGATGTTGGCGGTAAATTGTATTTTCTTGGAATTAGATGACATCCATAGACGGGCATGTGTCATGTGGTTTGTCTGGTTGGTTTAATGGTTGCTTCAAGGGAGAATGGGTATTTAGAAGAGTTTTGTGGTTGCTATATCTGTATATACAACGAAGGTGGGACGTGCACTCTTGTGGTTGTGGAGACCTGTGGTTATGGATCAGATTAAGGTATAATAGGTCCTTGGAGTTTGAGTCGACCACATTGTTTCGTTGCTATGAAACAACGTCAAATTGAAAGAGTTTGAGAAAGGTGAGTTGCTTGCTTATGAAGCCCCTTTTTACAGCGCATCGTTAACTGTTTTTCATTGTTCTCGCATGTGTACGAGTGTGACCTTTGGCTGAAGCGACAAAGTTCTCCCGAAAATGTGGGCGTCGTAGTGGTTTAAAAACTGTGAAGAAAATAATTGAAAAATTCAGGGAGACTGGATCAATTAGTGATTCTAAACACTCTGGGTGTCTTTTTACAATTCGTTCAACAGAAAACATCGAAGCAGTTCGCGAGAGTATAGCCGACAGTCCAGGAACATCAATTTGGCACGGTAGTCCAAAATTGGTCATTTTGAGAAGCTCTCTACAACGATTTACTCACGAAAGACTTGAAACTTCATGCTTACAAAGTTCAATTGACTGAAAGACTGACCTTGCAGCGCGAAGAGAGTTCGTTGAATGGATTTTGGAACAACAATAAGTAGATGCTGAATTTTCATCAGTGATGAAGCTCATTTTCATCTTGACTGGACTTTTTTCTTTGGGGTTTTTTGAAGTCAAGGGTATTTTCAAACAAGCAAACGACCACCAACGCCTTGAAAAACGAAATGGGGGGGGGGGTGTATTAATGAAATTCAGCCAGTATTTTCCATCAAAATTACATTTTGCTTGAATTATGTGACATCCTTTACAATTATATTTCTAATTATATTTCTAAACTTCAGCACGGGTTTGAAAGTAATAGATCGATCTCTACAAACTTGTTTTTTTATTAATTACTTATTACCTACTGTCTTGAAAATATTGAAAAACGTCTTCAAGTAGAGTGCGTGTATGCTGATTTTTCTAAAGCCTTCGATCGTGTGCAACACAACGTCTATTTAAATAAACTTAAGCTTTATGAAGTAAATTGATCGGCAGTCATCTGGCCAATCGCAAACAATTTTTTTAAAATTGGGTCCGCTTTTTCGAATGAAACTTGGAATTTGTCAGCTGTTCCCCAAGGAAGCCATATTGGGCTTCTTCTATTTCTTCTTTTTATCTATGACTTAACCTCTTTCGTATCAAGCTTGAAATGTCTTATATACGAATACGCAGATTATCTTAGCGTTGCAAAATTACTGAAACCGATTAAATGATTGGTGTTTTCGAAATGGAATTTATTTATAAAAAAATATGTACGGTACTCACTTTTAGTATATTTTAGTCACTTTTAGTATATTTTAGTTCGCTATATTTTTTAATTATAAAAAAAAAACGATGACATTAAATAGGGTTTCTAACCAAAAAGACTAAGGAGTCATCTTTTTGGTAGCTCTAATCAAATAGTAGGTTTATTTTTTCGAAATTGTCAAGATTTTAATCATCTACTCGTATACAACTCTATAGAACGTCTTGATTCATTCAAAATTAGAATACTGTTCTATTGCTTGGAATTCTTTTTAATGCAAAGCTGAATCACGCTTAGAGAAATTTAAAAGAAGGTATGCACTATGAAAATTGTACTGGAATAATAATCTTCTTACCTAAAATTTAATAAATTTGAAACCTCTTTTCCAAAAAAAGGATATATTATTCCGTAATGTTTGCAAATGACGGCCATATTCATTGTTTGTTATTACTATCTTCATTTACTGTATATAAATGTTCCTTCTATTGCGAATATTCGTTTCAGTTGTTCAGACTTAGTACTGTACGATCAGCGATCTCTTGGTCTTTTCGGTCTTAATTATCATCCCGAACCCGGGGCGGGTTCACTGGATAATTAGTGCAAACGCTGAAGCTTTCTGAATGACTGCTTATTTTGTTCTGAGTACTCTCGAACCCACTCGTAGTAAATCGCATTTTCAAATCGGCGATTTTACGTTCTTATGACAGCTTTTTTAGGAAAAACTGCGAATGCCATGCTCTTTAAATACTTGTATTACTAATTGAAAAAGAAATAGAAGCACATATAAAAATCCTTTTGGATGATATTAGAATTATTCTGACTTTCATCACTCAAATAGAAATCCTCTGCACATAGCGGTGGTACTTGCATATCCATTTAAGTCGGGAGTAACTTTTCACATTAATGATATTTCATTACCTACACATAGTGCTGAGAACACAACATCATTTCAACTCAATGATCCATTATTAGCCATTTTATGTCAATATTATATCCACCTACAGCTGTGTAGAGTGCTCAGTAATCGCGAGAACACTCACCAGTCGGATTTGCCGACCATGAATAGGTACTTATAAAAAAACACTGATGGTAACATGAATACATTAAAGTAGCATATGATAGCCATGTAGCCGCAGGTCCTTAAGCTCGGTCCGCAACCACATATAGCTGCCACAACCTCTGCAAGTTGAAAACGAAAAATAATAGCAAAGGGAATTATCCTCGAACAATAAATATAATTATTTAATCAAAAGTTATTAATGAATTGAAATTAATTGTGCGGCAATATTAATTCCTGTATGTCTTTTGGGAATTGTATTTCGTTTTCATTAATGTGCCATCACATTATTTATTATTTATGTGCTCGCATGAGCACCTCTTGAAAATCAATACGTTTGTTAAAGCGCTTCTGTCGTATTCCATGAGTAGAGATCTACTCAATGTTAACAATAAAAGCTGAATGAATATGTCAACATTTTTATGCTGTCAGAAATATCAAGTGTCCCGGTGACATATTGCTGTCTATTTACAAGTACCTGCTTATACAAGGGGACATATTAATTTCTAAAGCACATCATACGAGTTTTAAATATGCAATTTTGCAATGTGCCCCACACACTTGTACAGCTGCAGAAAGTCCTGCCAGATATTGACTTCTTAAATTTTCGGGATTCAACATTGCCGCATGGATATAATGACGAACGTACATTGCTTGAAACACCCACATTTATCATAACTTTTTGCCTGGCTATGCACTTGACATGCTCCATTGTTCTGTGCGCCATTTGAAAACTATTATTCTAAAGAACAATGAGCCATTTGTCCTCGCAAAGCTTTGCCATTTATATGGTGCTTAAGCGGAACCTATGACGATGACATTTATTTTTTGGAAATTAGAAATAGAACGATAGAAGAAGAATCGTATGAGCTGGGAACTGCTGCCGTATTATTTTTTTCTCACATCACACGAAGGAGATTTTACATTGAATGTTTTTCGGCGGCATGTTTGCACATCAGTCGTATATTCTTTGTCGCAAAAAGTAGCCAAACGAGAGACTTCAAACAAAAGCACGTAGTTTTATAAAACTTACAAAGGAACTGCGATGGAAAGCATTTGTTTAGGATTGCTAAGGTGATTTGTGAAATAAATAACGATGAAAAAATAAAAGGTCCCAAAATGCCTCATCATATATGTGTTTTCAAAAATCAGATCTTTAAAAACGCTCAAGATATCGAAACCAAAGAAAAGTTTAAGTTTCGCTTAATTCTATTACTTTACACTTATTTATCTTCACAACAGATTTCTATTTCGAACTTTACCAATATTTGTTTAAAAATCAACTGTTTTTCCCTGTTCTCAAATCTGTTTCTAGTTTACTCCGGTCCCGAACAAACTCGCTGGGTCTAGAATTAGCTCACTTAGCTCTCCACTTATTTGACAGATTCGAGTTTCCAATTGGAACTGGAACTTGTTTGGTGACTTATGGTTTGTTCACACTTCACTATTTTAGGTTCCACGATACATTGCACACCACAATATTTAAAAAAAAAAAATAAACGAGTTTTCAAAATTAACAAGAATGTACCATAAAATGACCGCCAAGTATTTTTAATTGCATTTCCACCAATATGAAATTGACTTAAAACCAAAACTAACTCACGAGAAGCCAAAATCCCATAGCAGTGCGTTTCGTAAACTTCCGTTAAACCCCTCTTGAATCGAAATTGAAAAACATTGACAAAAATATTCCCACACAAATAACGGAAACGTCCTTAGAACGAGGAATAAGTTTCTTCCTTCTACCAACTCTTACACCATTAATCCAAAAAGTTTTATCTTTGTTTATTTGTCTACTGTAAATTGGTCTTAATTTTGTTGAAAAAACTTTTATGCTCAAGAGAGGATGCACAGGAAGTTTTCGAATTTCTTCATTTTAACTGCTTCTTTTTTTTTTGTTGTTGGTGTTTTTGAGAGTTAAGTTGCATGCAGTGGAAAATGTTAGTAGATTTTCTTAGGCGTTAATTAGTACACCAATGGAAGATGGACAGTTTTTGCTGAAGGACAACGATTGAAGGAGAAAAATAAAAGTCGGCATGCGCAAGAAGGGAGCACTATGTTTTGGATATATTTGGGGAGAGCCAATTAGGACGGTTTGATGGACGCATTTGCAAGATTATGTTTAAATAAACTGCAGGCTTGCAATTGCATAACTTAATCAATGGCAAAATGATAACCTTGTTCGATTTGATTTTTTAAAAGCTACACAGTAACAATGCCGAAACATTAGCGTTGTAAAAATGAACAACAACTGGTATCGTGGCGGTAAGTGAAGGTGACAAATTGTTTTCGCAGATGTGCGAAATGACAAATTGATTTCGCATGACTGAGCCAAACACAAAGGACTCAAAATCGCACAGTTCAGCACATTTTGCATGGGCATAAACACTATCTACAATTTTTTTTCCGAGCAAACTAATTATATGAAGAGGTCACAAATATCTTTACTACCATTCGTTCGGCTTGGTTTTGAAAATTTGGTTTCAAACATTTTGTCTCTCATTGTAAACTATGACTTTTACATTTGTTTTTGAATCGAAGGCTCTAAATGGTATAGATGTTCTGCTTTCTTGATTTTTCCTACTGCGTCTTTTCCGACTCCAGAATTTGTAAAGTAGGTAAGTCTTATTTTAGCAGCAAAAATTAAATCCTCAAGAACTCGAAAGATGTCAGGAATTCTGTCGAATTATTCCACTAAAGCAGATAATGGTTAAAAAGACTTGAAACGTCATAATTAATAAATCCTTTCAAATTTAATTTTATTAGTATGGAAATGCCTTCAAATTGTCCACCAACATTGATAACTTTTGTTGCCTAATATAAATATTAATTACAATCATTTCTGCAGAGAAGAATCCAAAAACTAACCAAAACTGGCTGCCAAACAATGCCCGAGCTATTCGACAAACCACTTAAATAATAATAGTCGTCACCACAACACAAATACAAGGCTCAACGAAAGGATACATGACAAGCAATAAAGTTCACGCTCTCGCATAGCTCGACCAGCAAAACCGCTTTTACCAGACGATAATGATAAAATATATATTTTGGGAATAAAATGACTCAAACTAAATTTATGATTAGCACCACCGGACCAAATCATGATTAGAGATTTCAATTCTTACTGACACCGCCCTGATTGATTGATTATGAAGCAAGCCAATACCAAGTCATGGCAGCTTTGCCATATCAATTTTCATCTAAACCATATAATAGCAGACCAATTTTTGCAATTATTTCCCCGAAATTGATTAGAATGAATTTCATATTTCCGAAAACTCATCGAGGCTGTACACAGAGTATTAAATGGTGTGGTCTGTGGTTTGTTCTAAAACTCAATAAATTGCCGCAAAAATAAATAGCATTTGTAGCTGTTGTGGCTGTCGCAAAAATAACGATGGTGGTGCTTCCAATATAATATAACAGATCTCAAAACAATATGTATTTTAGTTTTTGACTGTGTAAAGTATTTCTCAGACTGAAATTAAACGCTAATTGATTTAATACGCATAATGTAACACATGCCTTGGGGGAAGTTTGCTTTTAGAACTTAAGACGGCTTTGTGGGTAGATAGTTAGCCCGAAGGGAAAGTACTTGCCACCCATAAGGAAATTTTTACTTTAAACAAGAGTAGAGTGTTATTTTAAATGCTATTATTTTATTAACATTATTTGTTTTATTTAAAATTAACTTTTTCAAGTTAAGGGGCTTAATTTAGAATAAAAATGTCTTTCCAAAACTACAGAAGTTGGCACCCCTATACAGTAGTTGTGACGCTACAGTTGTTGGCACCCAAAACTAGTGATTATATAATAGTTACCGCCTTACTGAAATTTCTTTATTAAACAAAAATGCGACAGTTTGATAAGTTGATATTCAAATAAAAAATAAAAAAACCTGTATAGGGACAAGAAACAAGTTAGTTAAATTTAGGTAATAAATTTAAGGTTTCAACTAAATTTAAAACTTCATGTTAGCCAAAATTAATTTATTGAAATTTTAAAATTATAATTAAACAAAAATCTTACAGGCATTTTCAAAAATCTTTATATACTATAATTGTTGGCACGGTCAACCTTATAGTTATTGGCCGTTTCAACATCTGTGGTCGCATTTAAACAAGCTATGGGCAACCCATGTGAATAATTGTATCTATTGCTCTTCTTTGATCCAGTTATTAGCACCCCAATTTTTGGAGGCAGTTTTAATTTTAAAATTTGAATTAATAATATTTTATAAATTGTCATTTGAAATAGCAAAAGCTTTTTCACTTATTTTGACAAAATTTCAGAAAAAATCTATACTAGGAAGGGAGAAAATTGATATTGAACAGATAGGTGTCAACTACTGTATCTCAAAAAAAAAGGTTTTCAACTACTGTATCAAATAAAATGGTGTCAGCTACTGTATCCGTTACACTACGCTCTTTAGAAATGTCGGTATTCAGCCTTTTTTTTATTACCAGATCATATATTTTTCAACTATTGCGCAGAAGATTTGTTGCGCTGCACTGACTTATCCATATCACAGGCACATAGCACATTTGGATACCTCAAATATTAGAAGAATTGGTTGAATGCATCCCGCTCTTTTGAAATAAAACAAAAGCCTCATCAAATACTGAATACAAAATAGAAATTCAAGTACCTACATAGAACGTTCCCGTTTCGACAGTTAAGAATAATGAAAATCGCTTTTGAATAGAAAGAAAATATGCGCATTCCCAGAATACTTCAACAATTAAGTTGAAACTTACGAGCTGTCTCCCTCTTTGAAGCCTAAAATTGTGAAATTCAAATGTACAACTGGCGATTGACTTTGATTTTGCTTAGAATCGGAGTAGCTAAAAACATGGTCCCTATTGATTTACAGAAAAAAATAATATAATGTCAATGAAATTAATAAAGCACTAGATTCGGTGGCAAAAATACCATAAGCCTCAGGATTACAATATAAATGCCTGTCAGATGCAGATCACCACTTAGCCCGATGTGCATTGATTGCTAAGTGGCCTTTCATAGGATTATGATACTCCTTTCACAGGTGTAAACTAAATTGCTATAGTGCTAATTAAGTCGCAGGCGAATGCTGTCAGAAGGATTAGAGTTTTCCTTGGTGATTTGTGATGATGACGCTTGGCTATACCTATGTGTATGCGGCCCATTGCTGGCGGTTAGTGTCGGTGTATATTTGAACTATCATGAGCTAGAGTGGACCTCGATCTAAAAGACGTTGTGGTATTAAAAATAAGCACTGTAACAAATACAACACTTGCTGTTATTAAAATGTTGGGAGTATTGCCTCATCTGATGTTGCAAGCGAGTACGCAACGTTTCCCAAAGTTTTTCGAAGTAATCCAATATCCAAATCCCGAGCGACTACTTTCTTGCAATATTGAATAAATTGTGGTTACAGTTGCAAAGAATTCCAATTGATGTTTTTAAGTTAATTCCCTTTAATAAAAAAAACCTCCCTAAGACTTTGTTGCAATCAACCCTAAATAGTTTGTGAGCTAAAAGGTTATACAAAATGTATTCCAAGGAAATCACTTCGATTGAACAATAAAACAATAGAACAATAGACCTCAAGTTTGCAAATAGCGTAGCTAAAGTTTGCACTTAACTTATTGTACTACGACGACGTAAGTGAATTAAAAGAAAATAATTAAGACCACCCACCCACCCACGCACCAGCTCAAGGTTTCGAAAGTTTCCACAAGTATTAATATTTTCAAGAAAAATCGAATTCAAATTGCGGTATAGAAGGATATACGATTCCTTCCGCTAGACATCCCAAGTAGCTATAGTGTATAGATAGATCTATACAACAATTTCCTTTCCCACAAACTGTGTATGCGATATGGATACAAATGTAACTTTCTGCACAGTCACTATGAAAAGTATTTTCGGAAGCCCATTCCTAGAAATCAGCATGCAAACCCATAGTGTATCTTAGAAAACCCACAATGGTGGGCATATTTGTCAACATAGATGTGTCTCAATATTTGCCTTTCATTCCTTTTATAGCATTTGCCATGTTGAAGTATCTTATATTGGAATGAGTCCACATATATGTCAGGAGAAGTTATTAATCGAGGTAAGCTAACCGCAAAGGTGGGCATATGTATGACATTGATGAATTAATTATGCATTGAATTACTCGAGAAAGAAAGGGCCATTTGGCTAAACAATGAGTTCGCGTTATTAACAACAAAATTTATCAGGCAATGATGTGAGAGGTCGGCTGATGTTTCGTAACGAATGTTGAGATTAAGAAGAACACAATTTTGGGCGTGAGTAAATGAAAATGAAATCTTATTTAAAAATACATCAAAGACGTTTGCAGTAGTCCGCCACCGTTTCATTTTTAAGTCAGTCTATATAGGCAGTGCTGTGTATGCAGAATTGTTTCAATCAATCAATCAATCGGTTCGTTAGGGCGAATGAAATAAGCATATTCAGTGGGTATTTTTAAATTTTCAGATGAACTCATTAGCTTTTTTAAAAACGTTAAAAATACTTAAATTGCGGAAAATTATATTTGGATTTCTTTTTCAGGGCTATTTCTTGATTTCTCCTTTTAACAACTTGAACCTGAACAAGGTTAATTTTAAAATTTAAATTTACCAAAAGTTAATTTCGGAAATAATTTACATAGTCGACGCAATAATGCCGCTCAAAAGGGCATATAAGGCAAAGTCTGGAATGATCTGGAACCCAAATCAGGGTAACCTTGAACTGGTCAAGCGAGGCCAGCTCCTTGCGACATTCTGATACTAATTTTGAGGTTATGTTGACTGAGGCGATAGCTTTGATGGCAGCTAAACTATCTATGAAAATGCCTATCTTTTGCCTCGCTAAAGAGGCTACGACGGCTCTTATAATGTAGTGTGAAATACACAGGACATATGAGTAGATAAGTTATGAGATAACGATGCATATTGGTTTAAGTGTGTGTAAAAACGTACGTGTTATACAGCTTACGTTGAACAACAAGAAACGAATCTTGTTAAACTGTTAAATTAAAAAATACAAATTGTTGTCGCAGCAGGTCCGTAGCGATCTTAGGCCTAGCTTCTCACAACTATCACACTAGCCACTGCGCAAGTTACTGGTTAAAAAAAAGACACTTAAAAAGGCCGCAATTAATTTAACAACGCTTTCTAACGTTAGAAAACAGTAGTATTTTTATACACATTTTCTTCAATGTTTACAAAAGCTCGTTGACAGGTCTGACATCGTTTAGACTTAATTTCCATGATGTTATCGTCAATAGAGTGAGGGATGAGTTTCCATCTTTTGTATAGTGTAGCGTTTGGATACAGAGATACAGTAGTTGACACCTTTCTGTTCAATACAGTGTAATTATATCTTGAGATTTATCCCTTTTCATAGGAATTTTGATGACCGAAAAGCCTTTCGGGGAATAGAGGAAAAAAGCACCAAAATTCAAACTATAAATTTTTAGTGAAATTTTTTGAAAACACCTATATTTCACCATGATTTTCAACACACTGAATGTCCATAAAAAAATCGCTCATGTTTCATTAAATTTTTCTTGTATCAAAAAATAATCGTAGCCGTGTTACAAACTGTGGTTTTATACCAAAGGTTAATTTAACGTGATTTTATTACCGTGTACCTAATACAAATTTTACTTTTAAAAACTGGATTTTGACGCAAAAAAAACCGTGGCATTTTAAGGGAATTTGAGTACTGTAAAAAGGGAACATTTTGCAGAAAAAAACCTGTTTAATAATTTTAAATGTTCAACCTTAGAAACATTGATTTCAAATCAATATAATTTTCGGCTTTTTAAAAACTATAGAAGAATGCGACAAGGTTAGCGAACTCTTGATCTTATGGGTGATGAAACGCTTTTCGATATTTACTGCATTGTGGATATACATATCGCTATATAAAGGTATTGAGAATCCTTATATCCTCTTGGTATCCATAAAAACGTATGACATATCTTTCTTTGTGATGATTACCGAGTAGGTACAGCAATTTGAAGCATACCAACTTTAATTCAGTATCAAAGTGGGCATCCTACAAGACGAGACATTTATAAAATGTTTTGAAAAAAATACTCACATAGCTATTAACACAATTTAACCAATTTAATACGGATAAACAAAACAACACAAAGACTCAACTCAATCGATATCTACTCGACCGTTTCCATTTGTTCAACAACTTGTCATCGCATTCCAATTCGATGACATTTCGCCGAATTAAGTTTTTAATTAAATCTTCACCTCCGTCTTTTGAAACTAAATAAAACAACTCCTAGATACTTGTGCGCTGAGCAGATAAAGACGCACAAAAACACATTTCGAAGTCGATGATTTGTCTAGCGCCGCATTGTTCCCCCGCGGCACAAACTGCAAATGGAGCACACGCTCGCTTTACCCATTAAAATGCAACATTTATTCGCCAAAATGACAAACTTACTAAGCAAAACTCCCGTCCCAAGAACGAAAATTATATTTGCATAAACTTTAATCACTTGCTCAGAATTCTGTACAACATTGTGCGCATAGGTCTAGAGGTGGCTGTGAAAACCAACTGAATCCGAAGAGTTCTGTGTTCCTCGCAATGTCAAGAAGTTATTTTTCATTTATTTGTCGAAATGAGAAGAGAGCGACGGAGAAGAAAAAAAGTTGAAAAATCCATAAGCACTCATGAAGGAAGAACTTTCCATTTACAGGTTGTGCCTTGTGCCTTGTGTATTTTGATTTTAATGAATTTCAATTTCCGGAATTAATGTACAAATGTCATCGTTATCTCTGTTGTGTCATTTTGTTGCGGATGCTTATAGTTAAGTGTTGTGTTTTTACGACATCAAAGTCTCGGAATGTGGGTGAAGTTGAAAACTTTTCTATAAATATTGCGAGTACACTTTTAATGGAGTTCCTCACGAAGTCGGGTGTGTTTGAGCATGACAAACAACTGTGCGGATATTTGAATTGATTTCGAAACTATTTGAAAAGAAAACAAAGTTCCGTGCACTGACAAAGGACGCATTTGTCATTAGAAGATTAATAAAGTATATATCGTAATTTGTGTGTGCCTGCATCTGTGGAATATGGAATACTTGGTGATTACTTCGCTATGAAACACTCGTTGAGTCACAGATTTTTTTATTTGCTCCGAAACGCTGCGAAATAACTTCTACTACTTTGCAGCAGCTGTTGCACTTTAATGTGTTCAACCATTAAGGAAGTAATTATCTGGCTGGCTTGCATCAACAATCGATTATCTGGGATGCCAGGCCAGATATTTTTCCGAGCATCATTTAATAGTTCTCCACATTGACAAGTGTGTTGATAATTATAAGTCGTTGGTTGGCTGGTTCCTAGGGCTTAAAGTTGATGTGCTTTTGCAAGGGATAGTATAACAAATTTAGGAAAAGAGACAAAGGTTTTCTAAGTCCGATGGAAAATTCAAATCGATGATGTCGCCTTTGCACTTAAAACAACTTTACATATATATTCAGTTTCTCAAATCTCAAGGTAAAACAATTTTAGAATTGTAAAGTTTTAATTTTAATTTGGGCAGACTTGGGCTTCAACCCGACTGGTAGTACGGATTACGAAATGACACGCATAGAATCATAAGGACAAATAAATTGGACATTTAGAAAACAGTTCCTTTCTGCAGATATTGCTCGTCTTAGCCAGTCCTTAAAGAACGGAAGATCCTTCTATTGTAACCTACGCAAAGTAAGCCAAAGTCTCAGTAAAATTCACCGAACCATACATGACCTACTGTGCACAGTTAAAGTGCTTCAATTCACTGTAAAAACATGCCCTACATTAGCTTTGATTATTTACCCAGCAGATGGAAATGAAATCTTTGCTTACCATCGACGGACGTCATGTGCAGTCCATCGACAATACTATCGACTTTATTTCGCACGCGAACTCACCAGGGTATCGTAAATCCGGAAATTGAACACAATCAGACAAAGGATTACTTCCGGCATTTTAAAAGTCAATCAAATGGGGAAAATTGCAATTCTCCCTCCATTGCATGATTGACACCTATAATTAATGTGCCAAGCTTTAAAGTGTGCCAATGGTTTGGAATTGGACAGCACTCCACAAACCCACTGTCGAAATAACTGCATGTCAGTTACCAAATGAATCGGTCTATAGATTAGCACCTACTGGTTTTGTTTTTGACTTTTGATTTTAATTAGAACTGGCATCAGCAAAAAATACAACATTGGGTTCCCTCCTCGGGAAAGACGCATGCAATGCTTTCATAGAAAGGATGAGACGCAATACTGATTTGTTGTTGCGATAGGTCTTAGAATATAAAATTATTGAGGTCAGAGCTACAAGAGAAATGTGTAAATGGATTTATTCGGTTCAAGCATTGAGGCACTTGGCGATGAACCGTTTATTCTATTTAAATTGATACCGATTCTTTTATGATTCTTTAGAACATAAAGTATCATACCTCCGCGGAACGAAATGAGTCGCTTTACTGTTCAAGCAATGTTGGGAAATATTGAAAACTTATTTCCAAAGTCAGTGCAAAGTTAGTGCCATGTAGCCCAACAAATTTGCGTTTTTTGGAGAAAAGTCAAATCACCTTTTCGGACGAGGCACATTTTCATCTCGGCGACTACGTTAACAAACAAAATTGTCGCATCTGGGGCTCGGAAAACCCGCACGTTATTGTCATGCAGTATCGCGCGCCATGCCACACAGCCCATGCCACAATCGATCTTCTGCGTACCATATTCCCAAATCGTGTTATCAGCCGTCTTGGCGAGGTCAATTGGCGATTTAAACCCTTTGACCTTTTTTTTAAGAACCTTAAAGGACCGATGTTATGCCAACAATCCAGAAATGATTCAAGTACATAGGGCCAATATCATCTAAGCAATTCGTGAGTTAGAGCCCGAGACCATCAACAAGTCTTGGGAAATTGGAGTTGTGTTCCATAAACTAATGGGAATATTTTCTCTTACTAATAAGGCCATAATACATGGAAAAAATTAATTTTGTTATTTTTTTTGCATATTTAAAAATATATTATTAGTAGTAAGGATGTGCAACTTTTGTAGCGACAAAGAAAAATATACATACAAAAATCATATCATAAACAAGGGTAATATTAATATTCGTGTGACCATTTACAAGACTTGGTATTTAAATGACAGCCAACTTATGTATAAGTAACTAGCAGTTACCCGCGACTTCGTCCGCGTACCTACATTTTTAAAAAATTGTTACTCTAATAGTGTTTATTTTTAAATTATTTCCTTATAGACAATGTTTCTTGTTTTTTTTATTGGGCGGCAGTAACATTACCAGACTTGAAGGTGAACTTACACGAGAGCAAGCTAAGTAAAACTGACAGTGCGTAAAGCAATCTTCCCTTAAATTGGCTCTGAGACTTATTGATCGTCAGGCACACTTTAAGGGTAAATTGTAATCTCTTAAATTTAAAGTGGAGGTCATTAGGTATCAGAGGAATGCGCGGCACGAATACTTTTTCCCCTTGAGCAAGCCCGGTCAATATAATAGCTTCCATTAAATTTGTATGCAAAGCTTAGAGTTGCAGTCTAGTGCCATTACATAGTTTTGGTGGTTTTAGGTTCCGAAGGAGCATTACGGGTGTGCCCTTCCGAAGAGTTAGCCTATGTCTATGGTATGAAATACCCGATGGTTTCCGGGAATTTAAAAACTCTACCGGATAGTTGTTAACGGCTTTATCAACACATTCTCACTCAGACTTCACCAATACAGCCAACACCAAACGCATAGCTCACAGCAAATAGCCATGTAGGCACGCATAGGTTGCTATGGATATGGACGTAGAGTAGACTGCACTGCGAACTGCGATTATTATTAATTTCAGTCATACTCACTCGCATGCCCGTCGCACAAAACCCAAAGTCAAAAACCGATACGGAATGGAATATGGAACAGCAAGTCGTAACAATATTAAGAACGATTGTAAAGAATAATCGAACGCACTGTGGCTGTGGGTATGTATATGTGTATCCATCTGTTATGCTTTCCATGGGTACAATATACTCAACCCACTCACCCCCAAGCAGAGCTGGCAATCGAGAAATCAATTTAAGTTTCTTGCTGATCAAATAGATCTGTCTTTAATTACTTCTAGCTCTGCCTCTGGAAGGAGCAGAAAGATAAATGATAGCTTAGAATACTCGGGGAAGTATTGACTAAAGAGCATTTTAAGCATTTTTGGATTGGCCAAGCCTTATGAATGTAATAGCAGGTTGAGTGAAGTAAGGTTAAATAAAAAAGTTTGCATCCTCTTTTGCAACCTTTACAACTCGAATTTTGAAAAAAAGGCGGAATAGGTATTCGATGATTTTTTATTTTCTATAAACTTACAAATTTTCAAGTTTATACGATTAACGTATCGTGAGTAACAGTTAAACCTCTCTAAAAATGGCAGGGAGGGTCGTATCGAAAAATCCCTTCTTAGTGAGCGTCTACACAGCTAGTGGAACATATCCTGAAAGTTTCATGAACCTACAATTAGCGGTTTGGCCTGTTCGATGTCTGTCAACTCAATCACCCTACTCTTTTATGTAAATATATAGATTTAACTCGGGACGTCCCATTAAAATCAATTTCAACTGCATATCACCCGATCAACTTAACCATCTCCATGTTCTAAAATGTTGTCAACCAGCATTTGCAAACAAACCTAGGACACATTTGTTGACTGATATGATTAGACAATAGCAATCGATATCCTGGATTATCTGTTATTGGTATGGGCCGTCAAAATATATATCAAGACGGTATAGATACATATGAGTATTACAACCTTGATTGCATTTACGTAGGTATACTTGCCTATTCACAGGGCAGTTACCTTATGCAAGGACACATAATGCGAAATTGCCTTAAGCGGATGTTAAGTGAAGGTCGCTGGCAACAAGAGCCGACTCACTACACTCCAAAAATTAGATGAACCATAGATTTTTAGGTCGGCGCAGTGGCTTAGTGGTTAGTGTGTTGGACTACTAAGCGAGGGGTCCCAGGTTCGAATCCCGAGAAAACCCATGTTTCAACTCAAGGTTTTTTCCACTGCGCCACCTCTCGCGAACGTCTGACAAACATCCGGGAGTATAACTGTCATGAAAAAGCTTCTCAATTAGCCGTTTGGACTCGGCATAAAATTGTAGATCCCTTCCATTCATCCCAAAAATGAAAAACTCACACAAAACGAATGGTTGCGAGAAGCTAGGCCCAGGGTCCCTATCGACCTGTAGCGCCAACTATTTATTTATTTTTTTTATAGATTTTTATAAAGCGCAAGAATCTTCTAACTTCGGTTTTAGGCAAATTGTCAGGATTTTAGAAATCCTGCTGCAGATTTAGTTTTTCTTTTGGCGTATGCTGATGTCAATGTTTCTTGGAAGGAAGTACTCAAAAAAGCAGAGTGACGAATAACCTTACCGCGTAATTGTGAGGTCGCTTAAAGGCGGACATCTGGTTAAACTATGTTGAAGGGTGTCAAATGACATAGAATATCCACTGCTGCGGTGCGTATTTTTGAGGTTATTCCCTTGTACCTGCGCAAGCAAGATGAGGTTTGGACTTTGGATGGTATAACTTGTGTTTTACGCAGTTAAACTGGTCCTCGGCTATTTTCTTTTACCGATTTATATATAAGATTTGCAGCAGGCAATCACAACGCACGCCAGTGAGTCGTACAGAATCGAAGACGCTAGAAAATGTTGCAGAGAAACTGCGGTCTTTTTTCTAAATATTGGTTAGAGAAGGTCTCGAAAGCTTTGAAGATACAGTCGAACTTCGATAACTCGAACCACCACTTGCCACAAAAAAAATTCGAGTTATCAAGACTTCGAGTTATCAAGTAAAATACAAAATTGATAAAAATATGTACATATATGTATTTATTTGCGAATATATAAGACAAAAAAAGTACAGGAAAGGAACATTATGTATTTATTATTTGAAATAGTCTGTTATACATGACTGAAAAGTATTTTTATTTTGGTGTTCAAAAAAATATAGCAACCTGGAAGAAATTTGAAAATGTTTACTCACACATACGAAAATTACGATTTTCTACACGGTATGTATAAGGAACATTCAAACTCAGTGCCCCCGAAAGCGATGCATTATAAAACGAACTTGTTAAAACACGCCGAATTAGGGAATTTGGGATTTCCCCCTTTAGAATTCGACTTATCGAAGGTGGCGCCAAATAATCTCTTCGAGTTATCAAGACATTCGAGTTATAGAAGTTCGAGTTATCAAATACAAATTACATGCAAATTTTAGTGTTGGCGCTATTGCCAACCAATTTTATTCGAGTTATTAAATATTCGAGTTATCGAAGTTCGACTTATTGAAGTTCGACTGTAGTTGAAAGAATTGGCTTTATCCGAAAGTGGGTGGCTAGTATCATTGGTAGAGGGAAGGTCATGTGTCATGAGATCGTACATTTCCTTTAAAGAAGAGGATATAAGTTTATTTGTGTGGAGCTCTAGCTTCTTAAACCTATTAAGGGTGTTCCTCTAGCATATTGAGGTACATTCTGAGTCTAAAATTGTACGAACGATACCCGTAGAGGTTTCTACCTGCAAAAAGTCGCTCTAACATCCCATTAACCATAAAGTTCCGCAGAGGAAGAGGTTACCATTGACCTGTCAGGTTCCTCAACTGGCGGATGACACTAACTTTTAACAATAATGAGTGGTTTCTACCTCTCTCAGTAACCACTCCTTGATTTCACTTTAGGTACCAATCCCAGGAATGTACAGAGCCTTGATTTAGAATATCAGTTCCATACAAGTCTAGGAAAACATTTAAGCGACTGGTCGGTTCATAAAGTAAAAAAAAAGTATTCAATAAATGTCAGGGCGTTTGTAACGAAACGTCATCGTTCGTCACAATTTTCATTCGTCGCATAGAAGTCACACTCTCTTATTGAATGAAAAACCATGAATACCCGAATGAAAGTGTCATTCGGAGAGACTTGTCTACTAGTGATTTGTACCAATCTTGCGTACCAGATAAGGCTCCCGTATAGAAAGTGACTTCGGTCCCTGTTCTAAATTTTTGGTGGCTGAATCCCTTCTGGGAATCGGCCGTAAATAAGCAGCGTCGGCAATCTCCGCTGACATTGCTTCCCCTTTCCCCTTCCTCTGGAACCACGCTGTCGTTGGGCCGTTAAGGAACCACGCCGTCGTTGGGCCACTCCCCCTCCCCCCTGGAACCACGCTGTCGTTGGGCCGTTAAGGAACCACGCCGTCGTTGGGCCACTCCCCCTCCCCCCTGGAACCACGCTGTCGTTGGGCCTCTAAGGAACCACGCCGTCGTCGGGCCACTAGGAACCACGCTGTCGTTGGGCCGTTAAGGAACCACGCCGTCGTTGGGCCACTCCCCCCTCCCCCTGGAACCACGCTGTCGTTGGGCCTCTAAGGAACCACGCCGTCGTCGGGCCACTAGGAACCACGCTGTCGTTGGGCCGTTAAGGAACCACGCCGTCGTTGGGCCACTCCCCCTCCCCCTGGAACCACGCTGTCGTTGGGCCTCTAAGGAACCACGCCGTCGTCGGGCCACTAGGAACCACGCTGTCGTTGGGCCGTTAAGGAACCACGCCGTCGTTGGGCCACTCCCCCTCCCCCTGGAACCACGCTGTCGTTGGGCCTCTAAGGAACCACGCCGTCGTCGGGCCACTAGGAACCACGCTGTCGTTGGGCCGTTAAGGAACCACGCCGTCGTTGGGCCACGTAGTTTAGATATATATATTAGATGTATTGAAACATTGTTACTTTATATAGATTGAGAGTATTGTAAGATAATATTGTAATGAACACATTGTATTAGTAATAAGTGAAGTACTGCCAATAAAGAGTACCTCTTAACCAGAGTTTGGTGTTTCTTTGGTTGAACCTTGGATCCGGCGAGCAAAACCTCGGCCTGAGAAAAAGCACATCACACGTTTTACCCCTTTTTTGGAAGTATAATGCGGACTTGCTAAAGCAGATTCAAGCTTTAGCCTTGAGGTGAGAACACGCCATTTTGTACAGAGGAATTATTCGACTTTTTCTGGTTCTCATTTCAATCCCCAATTCTTCATGATGATGCACCATAACACAAAACACAAGACAGCGAACAAATGTATTCATCAGCTATAGTCACCTAATTATAGTTTCATTAGGGTTGCACCTACCACACTCGCTTGACTTCGGGTCATTTGTTGCGTTGTCCCAACAGACACTGTCCTCACATCGCTCACCCTCACTCCCTGGCAAGGCTAATATATGAATAAAGTAAATGTTTCCGTTATTTTCTTTTTTCGTCCGACACTTTAACGTCATTTATCATTTTCGGGACAGGTCTGAAAATACCCTTAGGGAAAAGACTTTCTGCGATGTTATGGATCAAGAAATTCCAAGACGATTATGGTGTGGATTTTCAATGTCAACACCTTGACCTCTTGCCCTCTGTGGAAGGTAAGACCTAAAACCAATTTGCTGGTGAGTCCCGTACCGTAGCAAAATTGATTTATTTTCTCAGACAGACGACATTTCTTTTTTTAACATCTTATAGAAAGGACCAGCAATACCCAATATAATTGACGCTATCAGTTTAAATGTTATATACATAGGTACAGATCGCTCCATGAGAATCTCGAAACGTAATCTTCATGGGTAAACCCATTAAAAGTGTGAACACAACAAACCCTTTGCTAAAAGGGGTTTGTCCCTTTGCCAAAGGTCCAAAAGGATTTGTCATATCCAGGCAAGCTAAAGCTTTGGATTAACTTGTACGGAAAATAAAAAACAAAACTTAAATCCATTATGTTCGGACAATTGTATGCGATATGCATGTATGTGGGCAACCCCTTTGGAAGGAATTACAAATATAAAATAATAACGGCAATTACCCACCATTCAAGCGAGAAGCATGCTGTAAAAATATACTACAACACTTTGTGGTCATGGACCATGAACACAAAAGTGCCTACTTAAAACGAACCTGTCATTCGCAGGTTTTGACATGTATTGCTACATATCCGGACACCGTACAACAGCGACCCTTTTTCTTTATCCCAATGACCCGCATCTAACATTTGAGAAACTCTCAAAGTTCGGATAAAAATCATGACGTACCTATCCACTGTCCCTAATTAAAATATAGAATCGGTGTAGGGTTTCTAGCATTACCGACTTTTTCGACATCGAACCACCCCACACACTAATTAGGCATTGTGGGTTTGAGTTGATGGAACGTGGCGTGGATGGTATATAAGTACACGTATCGTGCAATCACGTAAATGCAAACGAAAGATGAGGAACCCGGCCAGCGAAAAAATGTTGATTGATGACGGGACCAGTTTTCAACCACGATCCAGAATACAAGGATGTATCCACAATGTATTGAAATAAATACACACAATGGACAAACAAATAGCTTGAAGATTGAAAGGAAAAAATCCAAGGCATCGTTAACCCCACGAATATCAACCGCACTGTACGTAGAGACTGCGGGTGAACTTTCGCTTAAAGTAGGATGATGGTAGGTAGGTTGGTATGGTAATGGTAATTGAAAAAAAAAAATAGATTGCCCTAGCATTAGTCTTTCGTTATACCAACTCTCCTAAACATCTCAAAGCAAACTCAATACAATCGCTTTAAATGCCATAAAGTTGCAAATGAGTTTGGCTTGCAAACGAAACTAAAGGGTGTCCCATAATTTCAATTTTGCACCATACAGTGATGCCAACGCAAAAAAGAGATAACAATGTTACAGCTGACAGTTCGGGGTTAGTAAAAATGAAGCGCTATACGAAAGAACAACGCATTTTCGTTGTTGAGCAATATTTTAAAAATAATGGAGGTTTGTCAGCTACAGTCCGCAGTTTTTGTACAAAATATGGCTGTCATAGTCATTTAAAATCATCAACTGTGAAGATAATAATTAAAAAGTTTAAGAGAACTGGATCAATGAGTGATCTTCAACACTCTGGGTGTCCTGACATAAGTCGTTCAACAGAAAACATTGAAGCAGTTCGCGAGAGTATTGTTGACAGTCCGGGAACATTAATTCGACAACGTAGTCACGAATTGCTCATTTCGAGAAACTCTCTACAGCGAATTCTCACGAAGTACTTGAAACTTCATGCTTACAAAGTTCAATTGTATCAAGAACTGAAGACTACTGAGACTGACCATGCAGCGCAAAGAGAGTTCGTTGGATGGATTTTGGAACAACAACAAGTGGATGCTGATTCTTCGAACAAAATCGTCTTCAGTGATGAAGCTCATTTTCATCTTGATTGGACTTTTTTCTTCTTTGGGTTTTTTGAAGTCAAAGGTCTATGCAAACACGCCCACGACCACCAACGCCTTGAAAGATGAAATTGGGAGGTGTATTAATGAAATTCAGCCACATTTATGCGAAACGGTCACAGAAAATTTCTATAAAAGAGTACGTACTTGCCAGCAAAAGCCGTGGCGACCATTTATCCTATGTACTATTCCATACATAACTCCAGTCTGTATACTTAACTAATCAGTAAAAAATTTAAGCTTCTTATTAAAAATCTGTATTTTCTATAAAAATTACATTTTGCTTGAATTATGGACACCCTTTATAAAGTTCCTCAGCAAATATTGATGGGTGCGCACCTCCACAGGATAAAGGCAGTGATTTTCAATTCGAATGACACAGCCAAAGCGTATGTATAGTGAAAACGCTATCGCCAAAGTCAATTATTTATAGAAATGTGTTAATTGCGTGCCGACATACGAATCGTATAATTAGGGTTTATCAGTGCGAGTACACTCACCTCGGGCACAGAATGGAGCAAAGGTAATACCTCAATATTTCTTCGGGTAATTATGTTGTTAATTCTAGTGAGCATATGATACGCTCTACATGTGTGTATGTTCTAATCCTAGCAGTGAAGTCGAGGCTGGTTGTGCCGCAGGTTTGACTAGGAAAGTCTTCTTAATTGCAATTGTCACGCAATGAGATTGTTTGTTGCGAACTTGTGTGCGAAGACCTCATTTCACACTCACTGAATGGCAATTAGGCTATGAAATGTATACCCTGCTTCGTTCGTATCCCGATAGCTTGTACTCAGTCATATTAGGTAATGAAATATTTTGCTTTATGAGCAGCTTTAAGGAAAACAAAACATTCGACTTGAAATGTTTATGAGGGTAAGACTTTAAACATGTGTGACGACTATCCCAAGGAGAATACAAAAATCATACAGCAGAATTTAGTGGATATAAAAATTTATTAAATTCTTAAAATGTCCACCCACTGTCTCCAAAAACTTCCTGTGTATTAATAGTTCCAATTACTTGCAGAAAACGACAAACGGTGGCCACATGTTAATCATAAAAAAATAAGAGTTCTTTGTTTGAGGACGATGTTCGTTATGAATTATTTTGTAAACAAAAACATATAAATATAAAGATATTGATCATTAATTGTTATGTATTGCATTTAAATTAAACTTTAAGACGTTAAGAAAGCTAAAATTAAATGAACTGAATTCAATGAAAACAAAAATGCTGAGGTGCCCCAACTTGCTGAACCAAACAAGAAATCTAGTATACTCAAAAACGCCTTCTAGTTAATTTTTTATAAAATATGTACAAACTTGAATAATTGAAAAACTAGTTGCTGTTTGGAATTTTAAAACATGGTCACCGTCATACAAGAAAAAAATATTAGGCACATCATTTAAAACAAGACGAAAACCTGTCTAAACCATGTTTGAGTCCTTAAAAAAACAAAACCGGGGAATCGGTTTATGTTTCGGTACTATAACTTTTTCTTCATCATTTTCCATTATTCCTCCGCGATTCCCTCGCCAATTCTAAATCATCGGAAAGAAATTCTATACTCCATAGAGAAAATGAAGTTGTACTTAATGTGGATCAATTTATACAATTTTTTTAGGATCAAAAGATTTATTTCATTTTACTTTCTAAACTCCAGGTAAACAAAGTCGGTGGCAAACCATCAAACTAACTGCACACACTCTCGTCAGAACAATCCCAAGTATATGGGACGAAAACAAACAGCTAATACACTCGACTACACAACGCACTTGAGATTAAATCTTCAAAGGATATTAAAAAGCTAAAATGTTTCGCTCAACAGTTACCAACGTTGGAAAACATTTCGCACAACCAGACACATTTTCCTTAAGGAACGAAGGCATAGCTGCTGAGCTGGTGTTATTTTCGCAGATTATATTAAAATATTGAAGCTTAAGCTGTAGGATAACATGCTTGTTTATTCCAGTAAAATAGGCTCGATCTGCCGTATATGGAAGCAATATGTAGACACGTGCATGAGGAAATAATTTGCAAATACAACAGGATTATGCATAGAAAAACAACAGAAAGGGATTAGGCGCTGCCTAGAATGGCGCGTTATGAAATTTGATATTCATAAAGACGCATCTCCGTGCTCGTCATCAATAATTTAAAGGTTTTTGGAGTTCCGGAAGGATGCATTTTGATTGAGTACAGTTTCGTTGCACTGTTGCTTACCGAATGAAAATATATAAGGAATAGCAGGTACAAAGCTCCCTCATTTCAAGTTAATAAAATGTTGGCGCTGTGGTTAAGTTGTTGCTGTTGTACTTGTGAGACAAGGGTTCCATCCAAAAGAAAATCCCCCGCATATAAGAAACATGTTTTTTTTATGGGCAATAAATTGTGTTTCTTATATGAATCCGTTCTTTTATATTGAAAACTTAGTTTTTTGTGTGAGTTGTTTTTAGAAATGAAAATTTGTTTTTTTATATGCGAGTTCGAATTATATCCGCCAAGAAAGTTGGTTTCTTATATCTGTTTTGTTTTTATATAAAAAGCTTTGTTTCTTATACGCTTATACGATGAAAAATACGCAGTCGTCGTTTTATGCATATTTAATGGGCTTAGATTTGAATACAGGTACAGCCCCGTCGTTAAGACTATTCTCTATCATATCAGTTGTTTGAAGATGACGGAAGAGTTGGCTTGTATCTGAAGGTAAAACCGAACAAATAAAAACACCATTTGTCTTTATATTTTTTCTAAAAACCATAAATTTATCGCACATGTCAACGAATTTTATTTAAAGGTGTATATAAAAACGGCTCATATACGGACCAGACAAATTGTTTTCAACTTAATTTTGCGCGTTTAGCACGAAGCTTAAACAAAATTTCAATCTAATAACGTTTGAGTCGGCGCAGTGGCTTAGTGGTTAGTGTGTTGGACTACTAAGCGAGGGGTCCCAGGTTCGAATCCCGAGAAAAACCCAAATTTCAACTCAAGGTTTTTTTCCACTGCGCCACCTCTCGCGAACGTCTGACAAACATCCGAGAGTATAACTGTCATGAAGAAGCTTCTCAATTAGCCGTTTGGACTCGGCATAAAATTGTAGATCCCTTCCATTCGTCCCAAAAATGAAAAACTCACACAAAACCAATGGTTGCGAGAAGCTAGGCCCAGGGTCCCTACCGACCTGTTGTAGCGCCAACTGATTTGTTTATGAACCTGCAAAGATAAGATAAAGAGACATCCGAAAGTTCATGTGTGTCATGAAAGTAGTATCTACCAAGTGTTTTATTCCTCAAGTGACAAAGACTTGGGCATTGACAGAGGAAGTGAGGTGTATCCTCGTGTACCTCCTCGTCTCCGCAGCCCCTACGTATGTCCTCATTTTCATTATGTGGTTTCTTGGAAAGTTGTGACCCGTTAGGGCCCCTACCAGTTTGTACAACCACGTTCTATCAAACCGCATAAGCTTGCTGGTCCGACTTTGATTGTATTGCGGTTATAACTTCCGTGATATTTCGCGGGTGAGTTTAGCCACTTTTTTTATAAATGCGCATTCTCCTTAATTAACTATTATTTATTGAAGCGGAAATGATTATCCTAATTAAATCACATAAATCATTTTAATTATTGTTCTCGCTAATTTAATATCATTTCAATAAGGAAATAAAAAATGTAACAATTCCTACTAAATGCATATCCAATGTGTACGATTATTAGTCACGGTATTTTTTGCAATTAACATAATCATGTTTTAGCATCCGTGTCCCGTCGATAAGTTCAAATAAATTATCTGAAAATATCGATTACCTTATATATTTCCGTCCGCACAATCCATACAATCTATATATAGCAATAGATTAACCGAGTTTAAATGCACCAATGTGTCATTTACCCAATTAGGTTCATGTGCTAATCGTATATGCATTTTGCCAAACATTGATTTCCAAGACCACTCCTTGGTTTCCCTTTATCAGACAAGGAGCAATTTTCTATTCCAATTCAGCCATGAGCAATCCGTTTATTACTTGTGCGTGCTAAAATAGCGATTTGCGAAGCACTTTGGTTCAAAACTTTGCCGTGAAAAGCGCAGCGCCCCAAAAGCGAACTGCATCAAAAGTTTTTACCAATTTACGTTCGTATATCGTTGCAATAATTTCGCAAATCGCAGCCCCTTTTGCGTGCATCGTCTACAACTCAGTCAAATGACTTCCATTGAATCCTGAATCACACCCAATAGGGTGGGGTCCGGGAACAAAACGATGCACTTTTGGATGGGTCGGCGAAAGACTTGGTTCTGGTAAATTTACCAACTGTGCATGCAACTTTTCGAATACACAAACAGTACTGCATAACACTCGTGTGCGATTCATTTCCGATCTCCCCCAACTCAATGGAACAACTTTGCACATACACTCGGATGGATCCGCTGCTTTTCACGAGAGTGGTTTCAATCTGCGCGGTATGCACCACCATGCAGTACAATCAGGCTCATATAATGTGTTGCAGTTACTTCTGACTCTGGCGCTGACAGTATGTTAAAAAGTTTCACTTTTTGGTTAGTCCTAAAATAAAGTTTATATTTGCGGCGCTATGGTAAGTGCTTTCGCACAACAATTTGTATGTACACTGCCTGTTTTGCAATTCGAGTAATAGTTAACAGAGTGTTTGGATGATTGAAGTTCTGATTGAATAAAGGCGTTTGTTACAAAGTCACGTTTCATATACCTAAACGGTGTGGGTGAGAGTAGTCGCGCAAACATGCATAATGCGCGTTTGTAAATATTTGCGTGCACATTCTGTAAAAAACTCGCCAAGTCTCGATGGAGCTGCTTGTTTATCTCTAAAAAGTAATGAAATCTAGACAAAGTCGTGCCAAGTCTAAGGTTTCTTACTGCGATTTCTTTATTATTATAGTTAATCTTGTGTGACTTGGCCGTCTGGATGACGAAAATTTCTGCGTTCTGGTCTTATCAGAGGTTCTCAAATAGGTGCCTGAAAATGCGGCGAAATAGTTCAAGTAAAGGATGGTACGGCAGTATTTGCTTCGCGCTCGACTTGGCCGTGCCCCCGATATAGACTCGCTAAGTATAGATTCCCAATTATAGTGGCCCAGAGGTTGAACTTCCGAGGGGTAATAGGTTCATCCCCCCAGAAAAACACTTTTTACACCTGAACGGTTTCTTTAATGCGCAAAACTTTCGAGTCAGCCTGACAAATATCCAAGAGTGCATTTCCAGAAAGCTACTTCACTGTGGCGCTCGGATTCGGGCTAAAAAGTGTGGCGTTCTTATCTTAAAAATATAAACTATTATAATATATACTATTTTTATTACAAAGCCTTGTGCGGAAACTCTACCGGCCAAAGGAATGCTTGAAGAAAACTTATATTCTCAAGAAGCAACCAATGAGTCAAATACTGAGGAAAATACTTTTCATTCCCTGAAATTTACAAGCATACAAAACACATCTTCAAATATGACAAAAAGCCTAATGTGCGCTGTAATATTTCGCAGTCGGATGTAAAGCATCTTTGTCCCATTTTTTGTCTGTTTATACATGGATAGTCCCTACAGTTATGGTAGTAAACCCATGATGTAATCGAGCAAATGGTCACACAATCTTTATGAGTGCCAGCTATACGTTTTTCTGAAACCCACTTCGGGCTACTTTCTACTTCGCTGGCGATGTTCTCCAGGGCCTAATAACCTGTTTCCCTTTTTTTTTGGTAGTCATAGTCATATACAGATTGCATGAGTAGTAGCCAACAAGATAAACATCAAATCTGCGCACAATTTGATAAAAAGCCGACAGGAGTTTTATTTCCGTTTCAAATGTTCCCACTCAGTGTACGGGTGTATGCCTACTTTCATGTGTGTAAGAAAAGGATAATAACATAATGTCAGTCCCAAGTAGCATTCGAATACACATTTTAGGCCTGGCGACGTTCTGGTGTCAATTCGTGATCCCATTTAGGAACATATGTTTCAAAACAACGAAGTAACAGTTCCTATTTGGTTTCGGAAGTGGCGCAACACAAAGTAGGAATTGTTTTTGACGCAAATCCTATGTACACACAAATTGGGAAGAATGCCATACCATATAATTTGTGACGCTATAATACGTCATTCATTTTGTGTACCTGTGTTATATACCAATATAATATTCTGACTGCATCAAACATTTCATTATTAAACAGAAAACTGCTACTGAAATTTTATGGGGAACATCATTTTGCCTTGAAATGTTACTAATGTACTTCGAAAAAAAACATGATCCTTACAAAATATGCTGTATTTAATGAAAACTTTCTTTTAAAATTGTTTATGGTATTTTAAATGCTGATAAGGAGCATTATAAAATCAGTATAAAATAAATCTACGATGTGTATATAGACATAATAGTAACATTTTAACCTATTTAATTACACCACATCCACCAAAACAGTAAATTTAAAATTTCTTATGTTCCATATATTTTTTTTTTTCAATGCAAAATGGATACCTAACAAAATATTCCCAATTAGGAATTCGTTCTTATTTGTGTAGCAAATAATCTATTGGGAATTGTGTTTATTCTGTGTGCCACAAACTTCCCAATCGGGAATCGCGTTTAATCTGTGTTGACAGTAAGTTTTTAGGAATTGTGTGTATGAACACGCATCTCCACACATTTAACACGCTGCGAACATAATGTTTCATTGAAGAAACAATTTTGACACAATAAAGAACCTGTGTAGACATAAAATCCCTAGATAGGAATATTCCTAAATGGGAAATGTTACCTAGCATTTGTCGAAAATGTTACTCATTGGGAATATTTTCTGGTAACAAAACCGTCTTAACGACGTCGCTCATGACACATGACACATGAAGTCGCAAAATGCTCCTTGGGGTGTAGGTATCCAAATTGAGTGCCGACAAGAATGTACCCAGGGACTCTAACAGTGGCGATTTATTTATTATGAATATAGTCAATGTACATACATTAAGCAATTACCACAACGACTTCCTCTTGCTTCATTGCTAATGATATTGATATTTGTAATTAGAACGGGCTTCATAAAGGCACCCTTATGAAATTAAGTTTAGCCTTGTCATATGTCATTCCCACTTATTGCAAATGTATGGGGACTAATATCATTTTCAATTAATTTACTTGCTTGAAATATATTTCGGTGCAATGCTTTTGTAGACGAGTAGAGCAAGTCATGTGCAGTCAATGGGAAGAGTGACCCAGTTGGCCAGACATCTTCGAAATCGTCTCACATGCGAAATACACAATTTAAAGTTCAAGAAAGCCAATCGATTTGAGATTTTTTCAAAATAATGTGAAATAAACCTTTGAGACGATTTCTTCTCGGATAAACATCTTCTTCTGACAAGTCAATTATTTTTTGTTTTGGTAGTATACCTCACTTAATGGTTGCTTCAGTAAATTTTAATTGTTGTTATGCAAATTCATTATGGGAAATAATGGCACTAAAACGCGAAGGAAAAATAATTATGTGAAACTGAGCTTGTATGCGACTGGCATAAAGAAGGGATTTTCCTATATGAGCCTATCACATGGGTGGGGTAATTTTTAAAACTGAAAAGCTAAAATTAAATACAATAAATTTGAGATAGTAAATACCCTAAATCATAATATAGTTTTCTAGCGATATCTTTTAACTTTTTATAATGTGAAGCTAAGCAAGTTGTCATCTTTCTCTTTTACTTCCCTTTTAGTAATTCTTACAATCTTTTCTACCCCACTAATAAATGTATTATTCCCTTGTTAACCTTCAACTTAACCTGAACGTGCTTTACTCCATCGCTTAAAATTTTACACATACAATACAACAGTTCAGAAACTTTCAAACGAATTAACAATTAAATTATTTTTTTTATCAAAATGCACAAAAATTAATACTAATTAATTCGAAATGCCAGACAACGCCAGTTGGGCGCCAATTTTTAAAGTAGCTCGTGGTTGGGTTAGTTATTTTAATAATAACCTTTACTTTAGGGCAATAACTATTTAATATGTCATTCATTTCTGCTTCGACAGCACCATGCAATTCCATATGATCATAAAGTTATTTTTCAAGAGATTTTGATTTTTCATAGCAATAGCCCTTTTTGGTGCGTCTTGGTGTTTGCCAGGGTGTTTTTTATTTCTTTGGTTTTATTAAATATTTACTTATGGAGTTTGTATGGTTGGACTTGGTTTTCGAAATGCAATATGCCAATTATTGTAATTTAGAGAAAATGTGCTGCTTACTCTTTCCACACTAGATATCATTTTTGTATGATAAGTCTGTTCAAAACTGAAGCAAACGACGAAAAATATCTATAGGAAGTACATACGTCCAAAATGACATAGGAACTGTTAGCCTTTTGATTCAAAGAATATTATTTCTATGAGATATTGCAATTGTTCTGTTTATTATTTCTTTATAAATTTATGGCGAACATTTCAAAATGCTGTTTTAATTACCTATAAAGAAAAATTAAAACTAAAACTTCCCGTACTTCCCCTATACATTAATCATTTTATATCGTTCCCTTTAATTTTTGTTATAGTTTTGCTTTTATCTCATTTTGAATCGGCAAGGAATACAAAATACAGACACTCAGTCCGGCATCACTTTTGAGAAATAAAGGCCAATGATTTCACCCGCCCTTAAATCACACCAAACAAGGACTTTATATACGAGTAGATCCTTCTAAATTGTATTCGCACTTTGCCTCATTCTACATTCGGATTTTTTTTACTGCAAATCGCAATAGAATTTCCCAATTCTGCACTACTCGTAGTTGAATCTAATTTAAAACTGCCAAACGAATAACGACTCTCTGACTATAGCACTTCACAAAACAAGGACAAACCCACACTTACCCAACCTTCTTTGCTGTAGTATACGTCTTCTGTAGGTTTATTTATTCTTTTTTAAACGCGAATAACATTCACAATTAAATTTAGACTCTTCAAGGGGAAGTTTCAGCTGCAATGAGTGAAGCGATATTCTTTTCCCCCAATACTTCTTGGTGCGCGTTCTTCTGAATCTGGTACAACAACGCACTCCAAAGATCTTGCTTCGTTCCGCTTTTTTTTATTGCACAAGTGTTGCTGCTGCTCCAGTTGCAGGATGGAGCAGTTGTTTTAAGTGTATTCCGATGCAAATGTTAGTTTGTACTTTATGTGCGTAATTGCACTTCATACCTCGCTGTTGAGTAGAGAACACTTATAATGAAAACGAAGTAGAATTGTAAATAGTGAGTGAGGGACATGCGCCGCATTGGAAGTTTCTCTTTAAAATTATTTGCATTTTAAATACATCGATTTAATAGCCACCGTAGATGTTGTTCCTCCAAAATACATATTTTCAATCTTCTGACGCTGAAACACAAATAATTTTGTTTGACAGGTCGGAACAAATTTTTGAATTTTATAAACACCTAGGGTAGGTGCACCAGTACCCGGCCAGTCACTAGTATCCGGCCACTTTGCGTTAAATAGTTAATAATAAGTAAATTAATAGTCATTTTCACGGGCGATAAATTGTGGCTATGATTTTTGACCTATATAACTTGCTGGTAAAATTTGGCAGCTGTGAACATCACTAAACCGCCAAAAAAAAATGAGCAGTCTATGTAGTTCGTCGACGAAGTGAAAAGTGCGTTTTAGAGTTCGAGAAAATTTGTGGAGGTATCAAACGAAAAACGTAAATTTCTGTGTTTTTTTGAATATTAACCAACTCGTTTATAGTTTTTCTGATAGGAAATTTAATTATTAATCATAAAATATTTAAAAACACGAATTTTTTATTTTTATTTAATTATTAGATGGTGGCCGGTTACTAGAACCTAATTTTTTCAAGGTGTTCTAGTGTCCGGTCAAGGTGGCCGGGTATTAGATATTTGGTTAAAATGACATTTTTTGTTTATTTTTGGTTCAAATGAACCCAAATACTTTTCTCTTTCAGTCGATATAAATAATATGTGTTTAATATCAAAGGTTTCAGTATCCGGCCACGAAAAAACACACTGGCCGGCTCCTAATATATCCTGTTTCAGTATGCGGCCATTAGAGATAATTTGGTTTATTTTCCAATTTTCATAGGAAATAAACTAAGAAACTGAAGAATTCGGAAACTGAAGAATTCGGTTCAAAAAGCTTATCGCCAGCTTATAAAATTAAGCTTGCCTTGGAAGATATTCGACAAAACTATTTAAGCTATAGAAAAGCTGCTTCCAAATACAACATCCCAAAGAGTACTTTGCAAGATAGGTTGCATGGGAAAGTAGACGAGGAATGTTTAAAAAGGACCCGAATCTGTTTTGTATCCTGAAGAGGAAAAGCCGATAACTGGCTGGTGCATAGATATGGCCAAATATGGCTTTCCCCTTAAGAAAACAGCTCTTATTGACACTGCTCAATGAATTTTCAAAACCGAAAAGCGTAAGAATATGGTTAAGATCGTTTTTTCAAATAAATCCCTACCTAAGCCTTAGAGAAGCTGAAACAGTTTCAAAATGCATAGCGATTGTTACAGAAAATAGCATTTAGTGAACTATCTGACAACACCTACGTCATCAAAAAGATCGACGCTTGCCCCCATAACTTTGACCGAGCCGAACATTTTTGAAAGTCCAGGTTCCACTTTCAATTTGACCTATTTTAAATCAACTGAAAATCAACCAACTACAATAGTTCCTCTTTATATTAATAACCAGTCAATATCAGAAATATAGGATGGGCAGATTCCGTATATCAACGATCGTCTAAACGATATCGTTTTTGAAACTTTGATCACCAAAATAAGTCATATTCTTTTCGATTTTTTTTTGACAAATGTCAGCTTTCATTACATTTTTAGAAAATTAACTGGATTAAGCTCTCAAACTTGTAATATTAGCACTTAGTTGCTAGTTTTCGAGGTCTATCCTTTCGACGATAATCGTCTGAAAAGTTACGGAATGAGTGCCCAGCCTTGCAGGTCTCCTATAGCGTGATATTTTTCATTTATTTATGTATTATTAAAAATGTATACCTAGGAACCTATTTTTATTATTTTACTTAATATTATTTGAATTGTCTTTGACAAGTCTTTAAAACGATTATTTATTATTTATTTTATAACTTATTTTATACCTACGGATACATACAGTTACTGTGAGGACTTACAAGTCACGGAAGATATCTCCCACCTCTATGCAAGTGTCAAGCAAGGAAGAACCTAGGCAGGTAATTCTTTAACAACTTAGAGGAGGTTGGTTCCTCAAATAACAATTGGGGCAATAATTGAATTCTGTAGGGAAATTGACTGCTTTGGCGATTTGGTTTAGGTTTTTAACCGTATTGGTTCCCTGGGGATGGCGATAGGCCGTCTTGGTGCCCTGTCTTTTGTGACAATCTCACAGCCCTAATCAACCTATACCTACATACGTCCCTTTTTAAAAAAGTGTAACTGAATTCGTATTATTTTGCTACATAATTATCTACCTACCAACATTTTTTTTTTGTCAAGCTTATAAAATCGAATTCACCTGAACTGTATTGTGTACCAATGTATATAATATATATGATACCAAAATAAAAATGTATTTTTATTAAATAATCGATTTAAAACGAGTTTATATGTTTAATTTACTTTGTATTTGAAGTTTTTCAAAAGCAAAAATAACCTGGCCGGATACTGGTGCAAAAGTGGCCGACTACTGAATTTTGCTGGCCGGGTACTGGTGAAATTTCACTTGTTTCAAAAAATTAATTTTAATTTTAGATACAAGAACCCAATTATATTCAACTATTTTTTTTTTAAACAAAAATTGCATTTGAAATACAAAAAAAAAGAAAAAACATGATTAAATGGCCAGGTGAATTATATATCACGGATCAAAGTACGAAAAATAGTTAGGTGGCCGGGTACTGGTACATCTACCCTACTACGTTTTTGTAAGAATAAATGTTTGCAGCAATGAACAGACTTAAATCTTTTGTCATCTATTATCTATTGCTATTTTATTTATTGTGAGTTTATTTGGTAAAAAACGTAATATTAGTGAGGCCCATCATAAAGAGATGGGACTTGTATGAGTTATTCAGTTAAATTTTAAAAAACGTTGTTTTAACCCATTACCACTAGTTGGGGGATTTCAACGATGAAAGCTTTTCTTGTAGTACATCAGAACTGAACTCACATCAATAATTGTTTGCTACTATTTATGGTTGTATTTATGCAGAGTTTAGCAAAACGTTACCATCTTTAAGCGATGCCTCAGATGGAAGCTCCCGCTTTGAAAAGTCATAGATATTTAGCAGTAGTATCTTTACTGTTGCTGATTTAGACTGTACTTCATTTGTGAAGTGCTGAGTCTCTTAACCTGAGTCTTACTTAAGCTTATAGTAAACGCTGCTCGGGCTAAACAAAATTTTAGCTGATCTCCAACTTTTCTCTCCAAACATTAACTAAAATCCCAGCTAAATTTTGACGGACACATGAAGTATATTCCGAAACAAATTTAACTGAGCTAAATTTTGAAAAGAACTCGTAATGGATCTAAAATTTAGCTCGAGCAGCGTACTAAGCTTTAACTATAAGCATACTTATACAAATCTGTTTAACAGAATGATTGTGCTAAGACTTGTATTGCTTTATAACAATTTGGTAAATTGGTTGATTTTCCAAGAAACCCCCACTTCTACCATACTCTCAGTTCAATTTTACGGTTCTTTAATAAATTAAAAAGGATAGCGGCGCGAGCGGAATTATTCTTTACTCATTTGTGTTCAACACTTGAGCACCTAAAAAAATAATAGGTACCTACTTTGGGAAAAGTATGAGGTCCGAAAACACACATCTTCCTTACACAATGTTAATGAGAAAAGTTAACAGAGCGCTGTCATGAAAGTCCTTTCCCAAATTGTGACCGCACTCTCGCCTTTCCGACTGCTAACTAATTTACAACAGCACACTTCCAAGTGATGAAATATGTAGAACTAGGCACGCAAGGCACTTTGCATTTAGAAAATAAAATCGTACCGCCTTTCAATTTAACGAAATTGGTTTCAAGGCCCCAGCTGTCCATTTCTCTTGAATAATTCGTTTTTTTATTCGTTTGTAAATTTAGCCAATTAACGGCATCCTGTAAATCTGCTGGGAAATTACAATGTTCTTACACTTATACACGTAGGTGTAGCCTGTTCAATTACTCGGCACATCCATCAAACGATATTTCCATGTTGACCTCCACCTTCAAACCGTAAAAAGAATCAATCTTGCTATATTTTACCCATTAGCTATTTAGGCCTTCAAAGTGATATTTATCGTGGGTCGAATTAATTAACTCGCCTGTTAAGTGTAATTCAATGTGACACGTTGGCCTAAATTAGGATAGAGTACGAGTATGTTCTATTCAAGCCTCTTTTGCGAAAAACTGCTGTGCTGCCACGTTCAAAGGCGCATTACTGTAAATGTTGGTAGGGGCTTCGGCCAACATGTTCACAGGTTATGTGTAACATTTGAATATTTATTAGGATGCGAAGGGAATTCAAACCGCCTTTGGCCTATTTCTGGATTAGTGTTACTGCTCGGAGTCAGCAGCAGCATTAATTTCGCCTTTTGCTCAAAAGGAAATTAATGCAGGTTGGTATATGGGGTTTAACGGTACCTATGATATATTTGTTCGTGCGCCTACGGCAGGTATTATATCCTCGTGCCAAGTGATTGAGGGTAATAATTATTCAAGCAAGCGTGGATTGAAATTCAAAAGTCAAAAGTGAAGTGTTCAGACAGATTAGTTCCTGTCAGCGGGATTTGTTTTTTTTTTGCGAAGTGAATAAGACAATTTGAATACTATATACCTTTCATATATTCAGCAACCTTTGGTTCGGTACTAGTATTGCCCAATTTTGCTCGTAGCTCGAAGGTACCATTGGCAAAAACAGAAGCCAGGGAATATCCAAATTTTTCACGGGATAAATTATTTTTTTGTTGTTTTTTTTTTTATTTAAATGAGGGAATAGTACGTCTTAGCTTAAATATATTTACTGCATAAACTAGGTACTAGGTATTCTTACCTTTCTCGAATGCGTAGTAAGAGAAAGATATTTTATTCGTACAAGTTTTACAATGATAGAAGAACTTAAAAAAGTGATTTTCGCAATTCTGCCGTCTGTCCGTTTATCCGCACATACCGATTTTGGCCAACATGCAAAACTTGGAGTAAAATTGATATTTGGAAGATTTTTGTTAAATTTATGTCACCGAAAATGGAACTTTTAAAAATTGTTCTTGTCTCGAAAACCCCATTAAGTTCATATTTTGAGGAAACTTTAGAAACCAAGTAATGCTTACATCCTAAACAATGCCTTGTACTCAGTTCTACTACTATTTAACTATTTTTTCAGCATAATTCTACAAAAAAAGGCTCTATCGATTTTGATCGAAATACATATTAGGATAATACAACAATTCTAAATAATATCGAGTTCTTAGTTTTTCTTAAGAAATGCAACAATGCAAATAAAACCGCATTAACCATATTCCTTTAAAGAGACTTCCTACCCAAATCCCGATCTGTGTTCAGATACGGTATATTTTTGATTATTTCAATGCCTCATTTTGAATAAAAATACAATAAAAACTACGGAAAACTCAACACAATTCCACTCCAAAAAAAAAAAATTTGATGGGAATAGTCAGGGTACTATACCTGTTGCGCCGACAATTTATTTATTATTTTTTTAAGCTGACAGTTAAGGCTAACACTTAACACTGGTATACAACAATCTTTAATAAGTTTCGAAAAAGTCTAACTCCAAAGACAAATTTGTCAAAAAACAGAAATCTGACAACCAACGACCACTTCGCACCGAATCTTGTACATAAATAATTTTTTTTTGAAACATGTTTTCCAGGACTTAAGACATGAGACCGTAAAAAGATCCATCCTGCTGTCAAAGTCACCCTATGTCCAGTAATTGGTTGCTTGGGCAGAGAAAGGACTCTAGGCGAGTTTAAAAATTGTAGGGATACTATAATGGGCTACGGTCCCACATCTTTTCTCAGAAATAAAAGCCCCTCATATGAATCAGTGATTTACAGTCCAAACTCATGTTTTCCGTCTCAATCTTGTCATGTAGCTTTCCCCATCCTCAAGCAACACAAACTGCTAATATATGACAAGAGACTGTTGCAGCAACATAAAACTATATACGAAGACAGCCCAAAATCATTTGGACACTTCAACAGTCGAACCAAAGTACCTAATAAACAACCCCATTCGATTCGAGGAGAATTCACATGCTTGTCTCGTCCATTATTCATGGCTAACAAAAACAAAAACAAAGCCTATTGCTTTTGATGCCCTCATAACACAAAAGTCCTTTCAAGCAGCTCGTTCAAGTTATCATTCCGAATGCATCCATGTCATAAAACTCACACCTTTTCTAATACTCAACATTATTCTAATTTATGTAGCAATAAAGCCAGCCTAAATAAAAAAGCCATTACGCCTCCAACAGGAATATTTTGCCTACATAAACTGAAACTGAAATGTCAAAAGCCGAAGGGATATGAAGGCACTTTAGCCTCCGAAACGCAATCAATCTGTATTTTTCTTTAAAAACAAAACACACTTTATTCCACAAAAATCCAGTAGAATTCATAGAAGAGTATATATAGGGAAACCTTTCCTAATGGCCTAGATTCTTTATGGCATACATAGCAGGGCTTAATGCTGGGGCGGTTTGGGGGAGCGGAGCAAATCCAAAACATAGCATGAAATAAAATCCTGTCAATTTTTCGAGCCCAACAATTTATTTAAATTCAATTGCAAATAAGAAAACGACCAGGGATGGGTTAGGGATTCGGAATTTGAAACCTCTTCCTAAAAGGAACACTATACGAACACGACACAAAACATGTACACAGTCGGAAGGCAACACCAGAATCCTGGATCCTGGAATTGACTACGGGATCAAGATGTATAAATGCAAACTGGTAACAGCGTTTGTTGATACTTATGGGAAAATAAGCCGATGGAATACGTTACTTTGTTCTTGGTCATATGGATTTATTCGCATGTATTTGCAATTCGAATCGGGGTAGCCATACTCACTCGAGATAGGTCGAGATTATTACTTTCATTTTTGTGAATTAAATAGAGGGAATAAATTGTTGGCTTATAAAAGTCAAATGGGCCGGCGTGGGTGGAGTACGTATTCCAGGGGTATGACTATGAAAAGTTGGATTTATTAGAAATACCATGTTGTTGCAGGTAGCGGAATTTAATATTATTGGTTATTAAATAGTTTATGGCAAATACTTGTCATTTTTTTAAGGATTAAATCCACAAAGCCTCCGCAGTGGAGGGAACGACGCTTTGTTTTCTATTGGACAACACTGTGTACCAGTGAGTCGCAGAGAAACTTAATATAAAGCGTTTTGAATGGGTTTGCCTTTCCCGAGAGAATGTTCCGTATTTCGAAAAAAATCACGGGACCCAGTATTCGCCTCAGAATGTATTCGTAATTCAAGCAATAGACGAAGAATTCTTTGCCGTCAGCTGATTGGCAGCTATGTTCCCTATCTCCAGCTGCTGCATTTGAAAGATGCCCCTTTATGGATCACCTTTTTTGGCAGAGCTAGCGCAGGCTAACTATATTTCCATCGGTAGTACACAATGTAGACATCCACATCGGTATGACGCAGAGTTTGTTAAATTAAACGCCCACTAAAACAAATATTCCATCCCAAAGCAGGCACCGACTCCGTCTTTGTGCAAAGTGAAAGTAAATGAAAAAATGGTTACGCCTTAAATATACCAACCAAAAATATCCTCCCGCGTCCGTGTGCATCAAGTGGCAATTAATTGCAAACTTTTATCATTCAATGTGCTTATACTGTGCTCACCGTTGGGAATGACGGTTTTGATTCTTTTTTTTTTTTGCCCGCAACAGACATAATTCTACCCCCGATAAGATGACAGCCCCCCGGTGAAAGTAGTGTTTACGCTGCGATTCATTTTCATGTAAACTAATTGCATTACCTGCTATCAACTCCAGTGTGAAAGTGAACAATGAAAATTCATTGTTGGCATGCACGCAGCACAAGTTGGAATCACTTGTGGAAATTTATTTTCCTACAATGGCCATTAAATATTTAATTGGTGAAGTTTTAAGTGAACGATACCCCACCAAGCAGTTTAGTTGCGAAAAGGATATGCTGTCAAGCTGCTGTATGCATGTAGACTTTGGCATTATTTTATTTAAGTGTAAAAGATGATGCTCCCGAGAGTGGCTTAAAACAAATATGTGCCATGCCAACTTTACTCCATATCATTAACTAAAGGTATTCATATCGAGGTAAATTATTTCGTGCAACGCACATGTTGTATGCTTTTGACAGTTTAATTTCGGATAATAACCCTAGGGTGACATTTGTCTGACTTCTTGCGTTTGAACACGAGTAAGTGATGAAATTACAAATTAAAATTTAAATTGGATGGGTTGGTGTGCTTTTGGCTAAAATGGGTTCAGTCAATTGACCTCGTATGAAAATCTCTGCGTAGATGGCAAATTCTTAAATCGAGATCACACTCCTAGGAAGGAGACTTTTGTGTACAAAGTATTAATCTAGTACAGTAACTCCCTCGGACAATTTTTAAACCAATTATGTGCTTACACAAATAAAAAAAGAAGCAGAAAGTAATTTGAGTCCTCCCCCGTCATATACTTTTCAAGGTTTCCATAGGTACTCTCCTTACATACACCTGTGTCTTTAAACGAAATGTTTGCTCTTGACACAATTTCGGGCTAAACGCTCAAAGTAAGTCCACCGCGTCGGAAACGTTGTGGAAATTATCCCACCCCCAATAAAATACTTGTCTTCGTGTAATTTTGTTTTAATATCACATTCCCGCTCTTGTTTTACGTGTACTTACCAAACCACATAGCCTTGTGGCTCCCGCACATTAAAATCAATTAAGCTCTAAAGCATGGGTAGCAGGTTGGCGTTAGAACCTGGAATAAAGAACGCTCCGCTGTACTCTATAATTGACAGTACATACGAGTACACATGCAATAAATTACATTGGCAGTCGTTTCTCGAATGACATCCAGATACACTATAAGCACACTGTGCAGGGCGTCTTCCAAAAATTGAGAACAGACCAGGGGCGAACCCTGCTCGTGTTTTTTGTATTTTTTTTTATCTCCGTTAAACGAAAAAAATATTCTTCGTAGGTACTCGCACAGAAATTCATGCATATGAATAAGTTTCTGTTTATCAGGAACACCATATGGTATACGGTGGATATTAAAAGGATAAAAATATGTCTTCCAGTGTGTGCCTTTTTGGGGGCTTCTTCCTGTAAGCCCTGTCTCTCGAGTCGGTGCTGGTGTCGTACGTATATATACTTCCTCTGCACAATGAGACAAAAAGTTTAATATTTTAGCAAAATGACGTCACATACTCAACCTCGTGTCGTTCAATTTAGCTCACTGGCATGTGTGCAGTGCGCCTCTTTAAAATTAATTCCGAGATCTCGTAGCCGTGCACTACTGTTGTACTCTGTACACGCCCCTCATCGCTGGGGATATTTTTCGTTTGGCTGTGAGAAAAATCACGCTTCCGTTTTCTCGCCTTGCTTTTTTTCCACCCTCCAGACCAGAGATGGCAAATTTTAAAAATTCACTTTCGGGGTACAAATTGTGGCCTCTACGTGATGACATTAACCAACAAATGAAAGGCACAAAAAGCTGCTGATGTATTATATTGCTAAAAAAAATTAATAAAAATCTGATTACGGGGTTTCCGTGGGTAGGTAGAGAGTGCTTAAATAATTGGTGGTTTTAAGTCTGCAGAAGGCGTTTAAGCTCCTTATGGGAAGCGGTTGAAACGGACCTCGATTTGGCGGTATTTTTCTTTCGTTCTACGGGAAATCGAAATGGGTGTATCGTCGACGCTGGGTAGGGTATGCAATGAAAGGATTCTGTATCGTACAAGAGTCCATTCGAGTTTAAAAATCCAATTTGTGTGTGGGTTTGGTTTGGTTAACGTATCACGTAAAATTACTTACCCATTGCGTGTGGATTTTGTAGACTTTAAAAAGACAGAGGGAACACTTTGCAAACATTAGTCCCGTTGTGAAAACGAAGGTTCGTTTTTTAGACGATTTAAGGGCATACCCTGCAGGCCCTACCTCTGGAAATTAACCAAAATGGGCAGGTAAATATTATGCTTTAAAGTACAAACATCAACTCAGACCATAGGTAGCGAAGGTGCGTCTGCAAGTATCCCGAAAAGTGACTTAGGTGACCAGGTTCAAGGGTAGAATACTCCGTCCGGATTTTATTATAGATTTCTTCAGAGAGTATTGATTTGACACGTACAGAAAGAGAAGTGCCAGACATGCGACAGATCGGTCACCCGCTTGTAGCTTCTATTTTGATTCTGAATCAAGGCTAGAAAGAAACTGTTTTAAAAGCAACCAGACGGGTCGGAAAACACTGTCTAGTCTTTCGAAGAGAAACAAAGACTTTTGATCGAGGTAATGCAAAAATTTTACGACACAAAAGGATTTCTACAAAAGTATAATTGCGTCGCTATCGAACAATTCCGAGACAGAGAGCATATAGAATAGATCCGCTCTTTAGGGTCAATAGTTAGTACGATAAACCTTCAAGTGGAATACAAAAAAAGGGATATTTTGAAACGGTTGCTCTCGAAGAAACACCAAACTTTGGGGGATATGGGATATCCCATGTACAGCTTAGATTATTCGGTACACATAGTTTGAGCTTCTTATTTCAAGCAAGGACACGTAACTACCTATTTGAAATGGCTTGAAAGGAAGTCAATCGCTGTCTTGATTTGACGAAATTAATTTGCCGTACTCTCCTCAATTAATTATCTAATAGACTCTCATTTTATCCTGTGACCACCTTCAAAAAATGTCTTCTTAAGTAAAAAAAATGTTTTCTTTAAGTGTAAGCCAAGAGTTCCTGCTTTAACTTTTATTGATATAACAAGAACTCGTTTTTAAGTTCTCAAAAATCAAGTCATACACTCCAAAACAATTTTTTTAAATCACTGCCAACACTTTGAACACTTTGTGTTATCGCCGTCTTATGTTACGACATCTTCCCGGCAGGTGTAAATCAACCATGTTTGTGTCTGCACCCTAAAATATTTCTTAAATAAGCAGATCTACCTCTCAGTCACATTTTTCCACGCTTTTCTGGCATTCTTGTTAAAACGGCAGCCGACCATCAAGAACATTCAACTTCCGAAAGTTAGTTTGTTAATTTTGTTTGTTAAAGTAGGTAATATACATTTGGATGAGCTAATTACGAGAATACCCTAGGTAAGAGGCAAAATGCAATGCATTCCAAGAATTAAAACTATTGTAAGTAGATTTTTTAAGCGGAAAGAATGAAAAACATTATACCGTGCAAAAACTTGGGTTAGATACAACACTTTGTGTTCATTTTAACCAACTAAAATTGTGGCCATTAAAATGTTTCTTTTGTGAGTTTTGGGTTAAACTTATCACAACAAATATCGCTTTTAAATATTTGACCACTGTATTTTGTGATCATTTATCAGGAAGCCCAGCAAAACCAGCCCCCAAATTCAAACATATCTTCTAAATGCTCAAGCAACACATTTTTTTATACCTGACATATCACAAAAGCAAAACTCTGCATTCACTCCCAAGTGCAGATAGCGAACAAAATAATTTTCAGACCTAAACACTAACATCCACTATACACTAGGTATTATTCTAATTCTCAGTAGGACGTAGTTGGGGGGCAAGCTGACAAGATAGGGGTAGATAATATATACCCACCGCATAGCACAATGATAATAATTGGAAAATGTCCAGACTGCTGTTTTGCATTTGAAATTTTATTATGGCCATACGCCAAGTAGACCACACTCGATCAAAGATAATGCCAGACAAAGGACAAAGTGAAAGAGAGAACTATTCGAAATTATTTTCCCCTCTAAATGAAAACAGCTCTTTAACAAAACTAATTGTCCACCGAACACATCATGCTAATGGGATACTAATTTGTGCAACCATTTACAGAATTACCAGCAGATATGTCAGATTGTGAGATAGACCCGCACCGGGCCAGCGGGAGTACATTCCAATGGAAAATTTGACGTTACGACATTAAATTATAATCCATCATCAAACACGGGACTCCGTGTGTTATCCTAATCACACCGTAGATTTGACCGCAACTATTACCAATTTCACAACAACTGCGGTATTGTCAATTCGTTTGCTAATTGAATAATTAATTCTAATATCATGTACACGTCACTTATGACAATAAGCTAAAATGTGAATAGCTTACATTGTTCGCCGGTGTTTTGGTTGTTACACTTGTGCCTTTACCGAATAATTGATAGTCTTTTGATAGCTATTCTAAATTTGATTTAGAGGCCCTTACCGTAGCCAGCGCACATCTCTGGAATACACCCGGGATGTTTTGATGCTGCATTTGCCGGTGGTTTACTACCCATTATGACGATTTAACACTCATTTGCATGCGAAAATAAAAAAAACGAAAAAAATCCCCTCGGATGACAATTTGCAATGAATAATTGTGCTGTAAACATGCGTAGGTACGTGCACCATAAAAGCCATGAACGCGGTCGTGTTTCCGAGATTCTACGTGTGCATGACGACCGGGGAAATGTATTTTACTACCGCGCTTCTATGTGACACAATTATGACGTTTTATGAAATTACATGTACGGTTAGGCATTTGCAGAAGCAAATTGTTTTTATTTGTGGTGTCTTCTGGGCTCGTAAATAAGGTCGCTCCTAGGAATTTATGCGTCAAATTTATGACGAAAGTCCTGTGCACACGTTTTGTGAATACGAATAACTCTTGTAAGTTTATATGGAAGGTATTTAAACAGGGCTGCGTTCTGAAGTCAACATTATACAATCGTGGATGGAAATAGAGTTCCGCATGCAAGTACGATGATCTATTGTCTATACCTGCTGATGTTTTAATTATGGTTTCAAAAGGCTTGAACTTGAACAAAGGCTTACAAAATATACCAAGAAACCAAAAACCAACTTCCACCACTCAGGAAGTACTTAGTTTTTCCTTTTAAATCTGGAAACCCTCACAAAAGATATACTCCCACTGTAGTGACGGATTCTAACCTAACGAATATTGTATACAACAAAAAAGTCTACATCCCGTAATCAACTGAGACAGGTGAAATTTGTTACGCGGTGTGTGTGGATCAAAAATCAAATGAGACAATGCTTCAGGCTTCCCTATACGGTCCGTTTTTGGTGGGCTTCCCTCGTGGTAAATTTGCACACATACAGAACAGGAAACTTGCAGTTTTAAGTTGTTTTTTTGTGAATACTACTGGATCCATTGCGTTAAAATGCCGTCTATGTCTACCTCACAGGCTAAACTTCTGCCTAATTGGACGACAATCTGCTGAGGCGAGGAGGTGTACCAGCAGAAAAACAGAATAATATAGTTCTATGTCCAAAGGGTAGAGGACTCGGTCGAAAACAATAGCGTGACCCCAATATAAGGAAAGCAATAGCAATGGCGAGCCAATTTACTCATCGCCGTAACTCACGAGGATATCGATTCTTTGCAATTAAAAGCTGTAACTCCAGCCCCGAGAAGGGGTACTTAACACAAGGGCAAGCCGCCTTAACTTCATCGGCGATTTGTGGATTGTAAAAGTACACTCAACGAGCGAAACCTATTCTGTGAGGGTGCTAACCTGTATTTCGTGGTCAGTGATGCCAACTAGGGCATAATTATAGCCTCAAGGCATAATTTGAATCTTTTTTACCAAAAAGGAATAAATTGCTTTGAAGAGACATATGCTTTGGGCATAATACTTCGATCTGGATTGGTATCACTGTTCGTGGTTAATTAGCGCAATAAGGTGCCCCTCTGAATAGATTGCACCTGTATAGCAGCGTTGCAAAGCCGCCTCTTACAAAACTTTTGCTCGTGGCTTAGGCTGACTCCATAAAATATCAAATGCCGTCTTCATCAACAGCATATTAATGAAACGTAGTTAAAAAGACTAAAAGGAGGCAGTCCCGAGAGGTGGCCAAAATTTGTGAAGTAATAAAAAAACTTAATTGCTTATGTCAACATCTATTTTCTATTCAACATTTTTTGCTCGCATTGGTAGGCACTTGATAAATTGACGTCAAGGTCCAGGGTTGAAAGGAAAAAACTTTTTTCAACACTTAAGGCTGGTACGCTTTTCGACTGAAGTGAAACTTTCACTCCTCCAAAAAAAGTGCTGTAAAATCGAAAGTGAAATATTTTTTTGGAGATTTTCATGGTAAAATTTATGCAGGGTAATTGATTAGGTTACCTACTTAAAAAATAAAAAAAATCTTCAATGTTCAACATACCCACGCACTCTTATTTTAGAGATCTATTAATTAAATTGTTTGAAGATGAAGTTAAAAAAGTTCTCAACTGCACGTTTTTTCAAAGCTTAGAAATAACCGAACTATTTAATACAGATGATGCAACTAGGAGATTAAAAAATCGAGTCCCATAAAAATTAGCTAAGGCTAAGGAATTAGATAATACTCTGTAAAAGTTTATAAATCCGACAACCGGCAGGTTTTTCTTTTAAGTTTTTCAATTAATTCAAAAATAAATTGCCATTTAGTCGAAAAGGACTACGGTATGACGAAATTCTGTCCCGCGGGAAGTTTTGAAGATAGGTGTACTACATAGCTCTGCAATGCCTTTCGAAGACTTTCCTTTCCAGTGAACCTCCAAACAGGAACAACATGTTTTGTTTTATGTTCATGACAGTCTTAATAATACTCAAAATTTGGCAAATAATGTCTCATTTGTAATAAAATAAGGGCAACTGTATGATTTAAACAATCAACGGTGCATTCAAATAATACTGTAGACGATAACCTATATCAAGAATGCTGAAAGAGGACGGTTTTTTTAATTATTTTGGTGTGGTTCAAAATAACTGTACTATATACTTTGAGTTTGTTGTTGACTTCGAAAATCGAATAGTACGGTATCTACACTCTCAAACCGGCAGCAGATGCTTCCTCCCTGATTGGGAAAGTTATTCAAATCGAATTGAAGCAAGTGCTCGGCCTGTACCCACTTCCACATTCGCTCTCAAATTTATGAACCTTTTCCAATGTGAAGTCTATTTCGTATTAATTACAAACCCACATTCCTGGCTGTAGTCCTATGACACATATAGTGACTATACATAAGCATCAATATGTTCAAGAAGGATTGAGACTTATATACTCCATGTTTGATTTTGCCATCACACAATACCCAGTATATGGATACATTTCTTTTATTTCGTCTTATTTCTGTCCAGAGAGTAAACAAACTCATCCAAAGGATTGTGACCATGGAAACTTTCCGAACCGAGGACGTGCTCACGCATGCAAAGGAAAAGAAAACATTATTAAACTTTCCAAAGTGGATTTGGGTGAAAAGGCATCGTAAAGAGATTGACCGCAATAAATGCTTAACTGTCAACGCAGTCCTGCCTGTTGGAAACTAATAATCACTTTCTAAGCATGGGTCGATGAAGTCTCAAAGCATTGGGGTGAAGGAACGAGTTTGACCTTTTTCTTTTCAATATAAAGCGCAAACGAATAAATAGTATAACAAGTTAGTCATTCACCATCAATAGTGTTGACAGAATGATTTCGTTTAAAGGAACATGCGAATGTGACTGTTGTTTCCTTACGCAGACAGCTTCCCATGTATGGCTATTTAAAAATAATATTATTTAGCTGTAGCCGTGCATTATTTTATTTTAGATTTCAGCCTTTAATTGGCTGGGTAGTTGCCAAATTCGCACAAACTCGGATGCCGGCAATATTATTGTCCAATTTCTGATTAGGCCGACTACAGAAAACAATTACCCGATATTATGTCAAATTAACCCAATAACCATCACAAATATGAGCATTTCACAAAATCGCCGGAATCAATTCCCAGTCGCAGGTTGTCCGTTCTCCCTATATACACACTCGTATCGAGTCAAATGCGCTCAGCCTACCACTACGAATACAGCACACAATATGAACCGCACACAGACGCATTTAAATGCCAAATTAACCTCACTAAATTGGTTATTTCGATTTCGTTTGTGTCCCGTCCCGACTCGATATGGAATTCTATTTGAATATATAAGCACGCATTAGTGTGTCGCATAGAAGTTTGGTTCGAACCATGTCAAGCTATATAATTGGAATCTAGAAAATCTCATTAGGAAAAAAAGGGTTTTAATGAAAATAGATTGGAAACCTAAATGCATTTGATGTCAGTTTTAATTTGAATTCCTAATTAACAGGCGCATTATTATCCGCTATAGCCGAGCGTCATTAGACGGTTTACCGCGACTATTTAAATTCAGCCGGTTGAGTTTTGCGTCAACCACAGCCAATCAGGCACTTCATAAATAATTTAGGGTATTTATCACCATAGTGCAGGTATCGAACCAAAACAATTATTGGGCATGATTCGTGTGTTTAAAGTGAGTTTGCAGTTGTAATTGTAACTGCGTGAGTCTGATGGAAGTTTTTCAAAACTGATTTCTCTTCGTTTCAATGTAAAGGTGAGTTCGAAAAGTTTTGCCTGGACAAAAAAAATAAAAATTATAGTCGCGATTACAGGGTTGCCGTTCTAGCGATTTTTAAGACTCCCTACGATTTTTAATAAAAATAAAATCTACCGAATTCTAGCGATTTTTTACTACCAAACCCTGGTACTACAAACCATGTTCAAAAAAGTGGAAGCTCCGTACCTGCTGCATGGTTGGTTGCACATGCCAGCAACTGATTGTTTAGTAGGCGACTTTCAAAGTTTTTTATAAAAAGTAAGTTTATAGTCAACCTCTTTGTTTTAATTTATTTATTTATTCATTTATTGTGTTTTGTCTACAAATATTCTTATACAGATAGTAAAAATGCAAAATAATAGCAAATTTGTATTCAAAACATGAATATGTAGCATAATTTGTTAAAAAAAAACGAGCTCTTGGTAAAGATAAATCAATGTTGGGGAGAACGCTGTTGAAAGTTAGTACAGCTCTTGCCATGGCCGTCGTTTGTTCTATGATTTTTTTCAAAAAGAAGGATCGCGTGGGTGCATAGATAGATATCATCCAGAGCAAACTCAAATAAATTGCATGAAAACCAAGCAAGTCTCTTGCAATTATTATTATCATTTGACACAGAAAATTACCACTGCATTTTGTAAAAAACTTATTTTATTTTTGTTTAAAAGGCGGTTTTAGAAATTACGTCAAGCAGGAATACAACCTATGCAGTAAACAATGAAAGTAAAGCAAAAGAATCTCTGGTTAACTTTCACATGTTGTCATAAATGTTGTGAGTAGATGAAAAGACTTCAACTTGTCTTAATCCGCTTAATCTTTTAAACACTTCGAAGCTGAAGCCTATTTTGGCTTATTTTATTAAGGGTGCTACTTAAGGTCTAATCTTGAGGTCCTCATAAATAGCAACGTGCACTCAGTTGCCCAAGCAGTATGTCACTTAAGCTCGTATTTTTTATTATCAGTTTTAACCTTCACCTTATAATTTAGTGGGTCACAAAATGCAAATTTGTATGGAAATTTTCGTCATTTTCAGCTCGGAAAATGCAGCCTGGATAATAAAAATGATTATTAGTATCGCGGTTTCTTTTTAGCTGGCGGTTTAGGAGCTGTCAGTTCAGAAACTCCGCATGAAAGTCAGTTAAACACTCGTATTGAACTTAGAAGCAGAGAAAAACTTTAACAAGACAGCAAACCGCCAAACGTGCACAAGCAACCTACTGATAAATTAAGCCAAAATGATCACATTAGTGCAGTAGGATATTCCAACAACATACTCGCATATCTAGCAAATTTTTGTAGGTAGGTCTTCGAAAAAAATCCCCTTACTAAGTTGTATAGGTACGTGCATTAAATTTTGACATCGGTCCCATATCGAAGACAGCCTCTTTTCAAGATGAAACGGTGATTAGTATCGATGCTTCTGCTTTTGAATGGACATCCGCTTTCGTTCATTCAGTAATTTGTAAAGCAGCATCTGATTTGAATCAGTACAATCGGCAGGCAAGCGAATATAATGACTAGTGATCGAAAATGCTGCTGACATTTCAATCAATACACGTATCTAGTACAATTATTCGGCTTTGTGAATTGTGCTGCTGTAAGTGAACAAGGGGAAAGGCGAAAGGGACTCTAATTACAAATTGAAAGCAAGCGCTCCTTCCGTCATTGTCCAACTGAATTTCACAAAATTAGTAGGATTCACATTCTGTGCGTGGGCTCAATGCCAACAAATGCCTGTGCACGAACTTTCCTTCTTTTGTTCTTTTTTTTGTTTGTGATGTCGACAGATGGATATATGATTAGCAATTCAGTTTGGTGTTGTGTTAGAGTTAATGAGGTACATTTAGATAAGAATATAGGACTTGTACTTGGGTAAATTTGTGAGCTTTGCTTGCAAACCTATTATTGCACGCAAGGGGAACTGAATTTGTGTGACTGTAAGGGTATGTCGAATAGGACTGATTTATGTTTGCTCACCCCTTTCATTTAGGGTCAATTTTATTATTGTTGGGAAAGGAGTATTTTCTTTTCAGAAATGTAATTTGATTATACAAACTCGTATGGTAGCGGTCGACCGAGGTGAATTGCTGGATTTTGATGTATTTTGATGGAAAAAAAGAAAAAGAAATTTTATATCGTCTAAAAGTACTTATGATTTGGGTATATGTACTCTATTCTGTAAATCAAATGTCTCTTGATATAGAATATTTGGAAAAGTTAAGAAATATATTTTTGTTTTCATATCGTTGCAGCTTTTTAAGGCCTTTACATTCCGGTGGTTGAGAAGTGACCGCAAATGTGAACGATATTGTCATTTCTATCTATGGAAATGTCTGTTCATTAACTTTTAAATTTTATGAAGTTTTACTAACTCTTATAAGAATTTTTAGGAATTTTACTCGAAAAATACTGAAAATCTTACGAGTTTTTACTCGACAAATTTCTTGGTGTAAAGCCACATTTAGAAGATCACTATAGTTTCAGTATAATTTGAGCTAAAAAAGCTTTAAAGCTTTCAGTTGTCAAATCAGTTAGCAATTATACCCTATTTATACGATAATTTCAGTTTCAGTTTGAGTTAAGCTTTTAGTTAAACTGATGTCTTAAGCCCCATTTAGACGATCAATTATCAGTTCAGTTATCAGATAAATTTCAACAAATTGAACAAATTATCCCTCCGTTTCGACATATTGGAAAATAAAACAGGCACTCGAAGACGTTTATTCACCGCAAAGTGCAATAATTGCAATGACAACTGAACTGAAAAGATTTTACATATTAGTTTAACAGAAAACTGAAGTGACTACTTATGCGAATTCAATCAGTTTTAGTTTCAGGTTCAGTTGCAGTTGCCTTTAGACATTAGTATAACTGAAAGCTTAACTGACAGCTCAACTGAAACTTAAACTGAAATTATCGTCTAGATTTGGCTTCAGAATTGGAAAATCTGAGGATTTGAACTTTGTTGTGCTTTTTGACATACGCGTGTGGAACGAATAAAGTAGGGACAATCTCATCCACTTAATTTTAAATGCAGTGTCGCTTTTTCCTCTGATCGATTGGTTGTAGTTGACATCAGTAAAAACTCGTGAAGTTCTTATGATTCCGAAACACTTTCACCGCTAGATAGATGAATCAATTAGTTTTGTTAGTAATTTCGCAAATTTTTGAGTTTATCAGATATTGGCATTTTTTACAGATTACTACAAAAGCGTTCCCTAACTTTTTCGTAAGTGTTTGTCTCTGAGAAAGAATGTACTCGTATCCCCACCACTGCCATTTTGACAGTCTTTTCCGTTCTTACTACAAAATTAAAGGAACAAACCTGTTATGGGCTGCACAAATGGGTTAAAGCATTAGGAATGGATTCTAATATACAGTGGAAGGACCCAAAATGCTGATAGTATAAATGCAAATATTTATTCCTTGCACTTGCGTAAAATGAATTGGGAGACTTAGATCATAGAATGTTTGAAAAGAACGCCACAATGCATTCACAAATATCTGATCAACCTTTTCCGAATACAAAGCCGTACGAATTTTTTACGTATACCGAACTATTTAAGAAGAAGACCAATTAATCAGTCTCCTCTTCTGACAGATGGTACTGCTTAGAAGTTAATTTGCCCCAAGAGTAATTTCAAGCTGCTCCCGGCAATTAGCTGCAATTTAATAACTCCTTGCAAGACTCGGCGGTCTCGGACCAGCAACCGCGAAACTCCTTAAATTGTCATTTCATTATCCAAGAGTGCTACGAAATTACACGCTTATCTAACTGTGTACATTCCGCATAAAGAACCAATTTAAAATCCTCTTTCTGATTAATTGCATTAGTATTACTTGAATGCCCCACAGGTAACCATTTTATCGTCTCTAGGACGCAATGTTAGAGTACGCTTCGGTTCATGTATAGCTACAAGCAGCAAAAAAACGGAACCTCTGCAATCCGTCGTTTAATCCTTTCAACCATAGACTGATTCCATCAAATAACTTTTCGTCTGTCACTGATAAATCCAATGCAACCAACCCGTCGCCAATGCTATTAAAAGTCTCATCTCACACAAATGGGGGAAAAAAACGGTGCAAAGATGGGTGCAAAAAATGGCACCATTGGATATATCTCCAACTATGACCACACTGCATTTGAAAGCTTTTCGTGTAAATCAGAGATTGCAGCGTGTGATGAGGACGGGGTATATGCTGTGGGTGTCTCTGTGTTTTAAGTTCATTCGGACGTAAGCGGCTTCACGGTTAATAGGAAACCCTAATGTGAAATTTCTCACATGTTGAGCACAGATAACTTATTCAAGTGTGGAAAATGAGAGCAATTGCGGTGCTTGACGATGGCGAAAACTTATTGAAGGTTTTCCATCATGCGGACAGATTGAGAAAAGGAGAACAGCAAGGAGTAGGGGGTATGCCGACAGATGTAAGTGAAATCAGACCTAAACCAAAAAGGACGACGCACACTGTTCTAAGTGCTCATTTATATTTCTCCCTCAATTCGTCATGCGTTTTTGGTTAAGGTTTTCCAACAAAAGTGCCCAAGGTGCTCTCTGTCTGTTTGGTGCGTTGTAAATTTATACGAATGCAATGCTTACAATGTCCTTCCATTCGCCTGCTCAAGTACCGACAAAAGAAAAAATAATAAAATATAAAACTTTCTCAATATTCTGAGAAATTTATTGGTCCGGGAAATTCACTGAAACCCACTAAACACTTATGGACTTCATAAATGGGATAACATTCACGGATACTTGGATAAGTCATTCAATGCGCTAGAAGGGCAGCAGCAATTTTCTCTTCCTTTTGTTATGTAACGTCAACAGATTTGTTGTTAAGAAACTTGAACTCTTTACCAAAGACGATTCCATTCATCTGACTCATTTTTCAATCAAGATGGCATTATTGGCAGAAAATGAAAATGTGATAACATCTAATAAATCAAGGATAACATAAAGTGGATAAGAAGGAGTTGTCCATTCCGAAGGATACGCTGCTTACAACTTATTGCACGGCGAATACACCTCAATGGGTGGAAGCATTCAACGTAAGCATTTAACTTAACCATTCAACGTGCTCGTTCGCTTACGTGTCGTCGGGAATTCGTGTTTGGAAAACTTATTGAAAGGGTTGGTCTTTTTTTTCTTGTTCTTCCACAGACTTTGTACATTTACTGCTCCTTGGAGAAATGTGTCAATTAAGCTTGAATCTGCAATCGGATCCCCTTTGCAGAGAAATATGCAATTTTCCGGCAAAACAAATGTTTCGAGAACGAACCCTTTTATCTTGATTTTTGAGCGTAGCGACTAATGTTGGACACCCGGAAACGGTGGGGCTTACCGAAACACTTTCCTCGTCGTTGATATGATGTGCCAAGAAGGGGAGCTGAACATACACCCTGTGGGTATAATCCTAACAAACTTTATATCTGACAGAGGAATTCGATTTTTGGTTAAGGATACGACTGCCTTTTGGAAATCTGAAATGTCTGTCGTGAATGAGGATGGAGCGATAAAGTTCAATTGGTCTAGAGTATGCCGCAGGGGTGAATATACTCGAAAATATTATTGGAAGTTGCAGACAGAAGTTGCTTCTGGTGGGGGGAACCTGCATAAGATGAAGTCTTTCATTAAACCGGGTATTGTTGCGATAGAAATGAGCTGGTGTGGAATACTTAAACTGGAAATCCTGAGGAGCTCCAATATCTGGTGGAGTGAGTGAAAATATTTCACAAGTCTGGAATTGAAATTATTTTCATTTCAAATTATTTTAAAAACAGCGGCACGTCAGTTTTTATCAATTGACTTAACAGCCGGCACAAAATTGTAACTCCTTTCAGTCTGCCATAAAAATACAAAATCAGACAAGCTTAGTGTTCTTTATAGAACTATTGTTGCAGCTATTACTTTTGTTATTTATTTAAAGGCTACACATCTGTTATACAAGTTTCTGATAAGTGGAGAGAGCTCTAAACTGTGCGAGATCTTATACCTATTCCAGCCGGACGCCTACGAAGGGCCTTTGCGCAAACTTATAACAACTATAGAAGTGCCCTATGCCTGTCCATAAATGAAGCGCAAATTCCCTACCAAAAGCGAATTGGATGCCGCTTTTCAATTACGCCAAAAAGAAGCCCTCTAGAACCCATCAAAAATGTGCCGTAACTATAGCTGCTCCGTGTAGCAACAACACCGAAGAAGTGTCTCTTTTTAATTGGCCCTAAAAGATTAAAGGAAACTGCCTGAAAATACCAAAGAACTTAACTACCACACCGCCCTTATGCCGAAACTTAAAATCATCTCGAGAACTGCTCAGACATACAAAGGACAAAGCAAAGCGAATTTTCATTTCGCAATTTGGGAAAATTTCCTTATCGCCCACATAAAAATGGAATTAATTAAGTACAATATTGAATTTTAAACGCGAAGTAAACACCAAAATGTCCTCCCTTTCCCACAACAGCTGGGCTGTAGGTGCGATTTTAACGGCTGGTTCGCTTATATTTGTATTAAGAGAATGATGGTCGCAGCAGCAAAATGCTACAAAAACGCAAAACCTTCTTAATTATATTGTGTTACGTAAATGAGTTAATGAGATTCTTATGGCTGTTCCAGGATCCTCAAACAGCTGTCGATACTGCTGGGGATTATGTTCTGGTGCTCTTATCGTTCTTAGACGCTACATAATTAGCTTGTTAATTATATCACAATTGATGTGGTTGCTAGGAACATGTTGTCCTCTGGTATGGTAAGTTGTTGCCGATGTCACCCATCAGTCAACAACGACTTGCACATTTAGGTTGACGTTTTGGGAAAAGTTATTACACAAAAACACAAAAACAAATAAATATCTGGCTTTCTTGGCATGAGCTTAGGTGGCAGGACCTGTCTGCTGCTTTTCACAAGACTTTGTGTGGTGCCATAGAGAGGTGAATTCAGAGAAGTACATGTCCTTGGGAAAAGTCGTTTTCGCCAGTACAAAACATACACATAAGTGCACCTGGTACCTATTGTGAAAACCTGACAAATGCCATCCACGTGCATACTTTGAATTTCTGAGTTACAACCAAACAAGAGGCTAAGTGGGTGGAATGCTGGTAATTTAAATTTCATAGAGCCGCGGCAGTGCACCTTATGTGGCATTGTTTGCTTCAAGTACGTCGTGTGTATTTGAATAATCCTTTTATGAACGTTACGCCGTAGTGAAAACGGAAGGTGCCAAGTATTATTCTAAACAGAGTGTGTACCGTTTATGAATTTGTCCTTTTGCTTCTCGTATGCCGAACGCAGGAGTTATAGATCTGGAACATAATTGCATTTAAATGTTAAACTTGCATTTTAACATTGCAAGTAGTGCGCGGAGGTGTTGAATGGTGCTGTAATAGTTACTATTACATGTGATGAAAGAAATATCTTTTGCTAGTAATTTAGCGAATGTTTCCGAATATTGCACTTTGCATATTCATGATTCCACAAACAGATTGCTCAGAGTGCATTTCACTATTTTATCACTAAACTACTGATTTTGAAGTCTCTAAAAAAAAATTGGGAGTGACAGGGTTTCGAAGACAGGCGATTATATAAATGGAGAGTAAGGATTTGATTTTGTATCAAGTGATACCGTTTTAGCGCAGTTTCGAGATAAACGAGAGTGAAAAAAAAAACCAAAACACGCCGCTGTTTAGAAAACCTACAAAACTCGAAAAATTAATTTTTTCAGGGGAGCAGTTTAAAGATTGTGAGCCAGAACATTTTTTTATAATTTTCCTTTTTTCATTAGTTTAAAAAATAAATAAAATAAATAGTTGGCGCAACAGGTCGGTAGGGACCCTGGCCTAGCTTCTCACAACCATTCGTTTCGTGTGAGTTTCCATTTTTGGGACGAATGGAAGGGATCTACAGTTTTATGCCGAGTCCAAACGGCTAATTCAGAAGCTTTTTCATGACAATTATACTCTCGGATGTTTGTCAGACGTTCGCAAGAGGTGGCGCAGTGGAAAAAAACCTTGAGTTGGAATTTGGGTTTTCTCGGGATTTTTCATTAGTTTAGCATTGTTTTATTCAAAAGTCGCATTTTATTTGGCTATTTCGATATATTGTTAAGTGAAACATAAAAATTAAAATGTCAAAACTGATTGGTAAGCTTGCAAATTTTATTAATTTCGCTACCCCTTCCAACATGAATGTGTCACTTTTCCGAAAAAAAAATTACAATGAAAAGTTAATCTTTTTTTTTATAATTTCGGAGTTAATTCATCATACATAGGAGAAGGAAAAACTAAAAATAGAAACAAGAGTGTTTTCTTTTATGCTTAAAACACGATGCAAATATAATTTTTTTAAGATATTTGATAAAGTATTTTGAAGAAAAATGACATAAGTCATTAAAATGTCAATGAAAAAACAAAAATTTAACATTTATCAAGAAGGGTGGCATAATTCGTTTAAATACAAGAAAAAAAGTATAAAAGTGTACTTACCTTATAGAGAAAACGGACCCAACTTTTCAATAAACTTTGGCAACTATTTACCCGCATAACCAAAAATATGCCACTTTTCCACACAAAACTGCGGTCCGTTCTCTTTCAACATCTGGCAGATACCGAGTTATGCCTATGTTCCAAATAAATACACACGGAAATGAAACGAAGTGAAAATTGGCACATTATCCACCTAGAGGAATTCTGAAGCATTATAGTAATGCCGATTTTACAGAAACGTAGAGATTTTTTTTCTGAGTTTGCTGATATAATAAACCCAAAAATCGTTTTTTCTAAACAGCGACGACATGTCGCATATAAAAAAAACGAAAGAAATCATGCAAAAGCGAAACTTGTATTATAAAGGGTTTTCCAATAAGAGGTGTTATTTTGGTTTTCAAAGAAAAATGCCATTTTTTGAGATAAATGATCGAATGTTTATTTCATAATAAAGAGGAAGGTATGCCGCTAATAATGAAAAACAACCTCAGCCAAATGGCCACCACAGCACGCATACAGGACCATATCCTTTTCATAAAATTTTCCATAACCAAATCGCAAAGTGGCTGCCCTATTACCTTGATAGCCTCACGTTGAGGAAGGAGAGGCTTCTCAACAATAATTCTTGGGTTTTCCGAGCCCCAGATGCGACAATTTTGCTTGTTGACGTAGCCACCGAGGTGGAAATGGCCTCATCAGTCAAGATGATTATTCGATGAAATTCCGGATAATTTTCATGCATTTCAAGGACCCAATCAGCAAAGACACGACGTTTTTTCACCATTTTTGTAGTGAATTTTAATAATTTCAATGCGTTGTTGAAGCTTGTTGCGTTCCATTTTTAGTAATGGCGTAGTTCCTACTTGTCAAATGTCATAGAATAAAAGCTTCAAAGGTGACAACTACCGAAATAGCGGGTCATTCACAATAACACCTCTTATTGGAAAACCCTATATTACCTACTCTATTTTTCATTCCTCTTCGCTTTCGTTTAAAGAAGTGAGAAAACTTTTTGGATTTCACAATTCGATAAGTTTTTGAGTTTTGACAGCTGCACCTGTACATTTTTGTAATAATAATCTATTATCTAGTACTTACATAGAAATATCGATTTCATTCGCAATCGTGGTTTCAATTGGACTCATTTGGATTGAAAGAAAAACGAAAATGGTGTCGAAACGAAAATATTTTTTGGTTTCAGAGTGATTAAAAACAAAACAAAAACCTGGTTTCAGATTCTCTAAGCGTGCAGGAATGATTTGCTTAAAGTTGCAGAAGAAAATCGTTCGTGCGAAAGAAAGAAAGCCGACCCTGAATAAAACTGTTTTTTTTTTCCAACTTTCGGCCAAAAGAAATTTTGTTCGTTTTCAACGTTTTATTATACAGAATGTTCGTTTTACCAAAAGCGAATGAAAGTTTTTACATTTCAGAACCACCCCAAATTTGGAAGCGGTCTTCGATGAACAAAATGCAAGTTCGGTTAACATGCTATTGGGAATCAACTCATGTTGCCCTCGTGGGTTATGTCTTGAAAAATGTACCGCCAAGAATTCTTAGATCAAAATGTCTTCTTTGGGGCGGCTCGAGGCAAAAAACAGTTCATTTCAAATATCAAGCTCTCTCTTTCTCTCTTTATCAAATGAAATTGATCGGTGTATATTCTGTTTGTGTTCAACGAAGGCGAAGGTATTTCAACAGAAAAAAGCAATAGGAAAATTTTGTTGGCAGTCAGTTAAAACACAGGTAACCACAAGGAGCACGTTCGCTCGCAATTACAGAACGTCACGTGTATCTAGGAGTCAATGTATGTTGCCATAAGGAATGTTTGTAAGTGAATGACCGCAAAAAAGGCAGAAAAAAGTGCTCCCGTCATTTGCTTTGGCCCTTCTATGTATATACCGTAAGTATATGCTGGCCATCATTAAAGGCAACTATAACTCATTCATGCACTCACGAATAGTGCTCGTACGACCAGGCTAAGTGAATTTCTAATTCATTATTCTTTCCTATAGGCTGGAGAAGGCACAGTGAATTGCTGTCATTACATTAAAGGGATGTTGTAGGAAAACAATCCATTAGGTCTAAATGAATCGCAATAAAAGAATCACGCTGTATATTGAGTGGGTGTTTGTAAAGATGTCAGCACTTGACATGGATAGAAGAAAAAAAAAATCTACGATAACCAAAACATCCCAAGACGATCAATCATCTGCAGCATATATGACTACAAAAGTAGGCATCCTTGATGATCTTAAGGTATTTTACTGTTGCCTTAAACTACTTACACAGGGTGAATTTGTCTCACTAAATTATCGCATAATTGAAAGCCTATTACTCAGTGTCAGACACACAGCTTGTCTACTAAATTTTGAATATTCAGCAAGCACACATGCCTCGTATATTGATGCACAGAGCATGGCATGGATTTCATGTTTTCAATTAAATGAATCAAAATGATTTGTCAAAATCAGTTGTGCTTCCTTATTTATGGGAAATGGGGCAGCGACACTGGACTGCTTGTCAGTTGAAGCCGTTCTATACAATGCTCGTAAAATGTTTAAAGCGCATCTGTGTTTGTTTGGAAATCGTGTGATTTTATCGATTAAAAAAAGGGAATCTTTCCGCAGTGGGTATATTTTACGCATTGCATTTATTTGGTTGGTAATGGCGGTCATTTGGGTTTCTACAACTTTATATATTTTTCAAGATAAAAGGGTATTTTCCGATAGAATTCATACACACGATTCTAATTTGTGCAAACTATTTGTTAACACCTAAGTTAGCAACCCAACTTTGACTTGTGGGTTCCTAACTACCATCGATCTTCAACACTACACTAACGGTTGCATCATAACTCGTAGTTTGTGGTCCACAATTGATACTTAAAAGTCAAAGATCTCGGCATCTCTTGATAGAAACCAAATCCATATGTTCGTCGGGGTAATAACTGGACACTGCAGCATTGAAAACATGGCTAAAAGGATGGACAGCATTTACACATAACTTTTGCAGAAGTTGCAGAGACGAGGAGCAATAGAAAATGCCCAGTGCTCAGTCCTCCAAAAACGCCAGTACTCTTGTTTGGGAGCACGGTTCTTCGAAGGCTTGGAAGATCTAAGAAGATTCATCAACAGCTCCAAATGCTTTTGTTAGATTCATGTCCTACCATGTGGTAAAATAAGCGCAATCACAATGGGCCGCAATGGCTTATGGGTGTAGATATTTCTCACTATTTGCGAATATTTCACTTGAACAAATAAAGTAAAGGCCTTCATATACTGAACAGCGGTAACTTCAACATCAGACCAACTCTACCAGAAGTATAAACCAATGATATTTTCCAACCACGCTAGTCAGTAGGTAGCATGCCAGTTTAATTTCCGGTAATGAGCTGCGGTTTCATTTGCATTCTCTTTGGCACATAGGTACCTTGCTTTAACTAAGCGATTTCATTGCAAATGCCCTTCATCGCTCATTAACAGATTGAGGGTGTAATCGTGATTTTGCTCTGCTTTTCGCCACAAGGAGTTGGCATAACGTTGCAGGTATAGTCTGTCTTAAATTCCTGCATAAAAGCATGTTTAGTGCTGCCGCCATACACTGAAAGGACTTCCGCAACAGCTTTGTTAATGCCTGGAACTCACTTTAGAGGTTGTGTACCGTACCTTGTCCTCCGATATCTGGCAGACTTTTAACTGACCTATTTCTGCCATTAAATTATTATTATCCACATATCGAAATATCGAAAATACTATCGCTTTAACACAACATATTCGCTTGATGTTTGTTTTTTTGTTTTTATTGGAAAACTAAATATTTTGGAAAGCGTTTGATCCATAAACTAAGTATTAAAATAAATAAAGCCAATGTAAGTTAAGTTAGTTTATGATTTGATCGCGTTAAACACAATATATTAATTTCCAAAGCTTAGGTTTTGACACCAATTTTCTAAAGTGGATTCATTCTTACTTAACAGATCAATGACACGTTCTCGTCACCAGTTAATGTTATCTCTGGTAGTCATTTCTACCTTGTGGTACTCCCGAGCTGCACTCAAACTCTTTGAATCCTGCCAATCAAATAAGATCTAATCCAATCAAGCATAGCTGAGTGAAATCCAAAACTTTTAAGTTTTCTAAGCAAAATTAGATGATTGACGGAGTCAAATGCTTTACTGAAGTCAGTGTTAACACAGTCGACTTGATAACCATCTTCGATAGCATTGATGGTATAATGAGACAAGCAAGCTAAATTAGTGGTAGTGGACCTGCCATGCTGTGTATTACAAAAAAATTCCTTAACTGAAAATTCAATTTTTGATTTAACCATACTTTCGAAAAGCTTAGGCAAAGCAGATAATTTGCAAATTCCTCTGTAATTTTCAATATCGTTCTTGGATCCAGATTTAAAAATTGGAATAAGAAAAGACGACTTCCATTCATCAAGAAAAATACCGGAGGACAGAGACATGTTAAAAATATGACGGAGGGGAGAGGAAATAGCTTGGGAACACTTTTAAAAATAATTGCAGGAATACCATCGGGGCCTGGAATTGAATTGGGCCTAAGATTATCAAGAGCCAATAAAATATCCTGAGGACTAAGTTGGATGAGGCCGATATCAGTTCTGCATTCGGTAGTTGGTACAAAACTAGGTGTATCTGGCTTTGTATACACAGATTGAAAGAATTTAGCAAAAAAATCTAATGTCGTATTAACATCTCTAGATTCAATGCCTTTATAAAGCATGGATTTCGGCAGACCACTCGATTTTCTTTTGCTATTTATGAAAGTCCAGAAGCGTTTAGAGTCAGTTCTAATTTGATTTTCAATTTGAATTACGTAATTTGCCTGTAGAAATTTGCTTAAGGCAAGAAAGTACTTACGCAGTTTGTCAAAATGAACATAATCCACAGATCTATTGGAAATTTTGAAATTTTTGTGAGCAGTTTTTAAAAAATTAAACGTTTTAAGCGGATTGCTGGCAGTTTCTAGAAAATCGTACACCTCAATTTCAATCAAAGTCTCATTATGGTAAATAGAATTGTTTAACAAAGAGTATGGGGCTTCAAAAGTATTTGCCTTAATCTCATCACAGGAGATAAAAACAAGATCAAGTTTATTATTATATTATTTGGCAAAGGTCTGATTCAACTAAATAGCAGACTCAGAGTTTGCATAGCATTTGCTTTGTCTGATAGGTTTCATTCATACCGATCTGAGTAAAAGGTCAGTGCCGTCGCTTTTCGAACTTGTCAAAAGTTGGAACTAACTCAAATTGGTTTTTATTCATACGAAATGTAGCAAATGCTTCGATTTTGACATTTCTCTTGAGTTAAAGCAATTGCATACGACCCATTGCCCGTGAAAATCCCCAGCTCTAACAACACTGACTCCGACAACAACTTATTTCAGTTTAATGGGATTTTCAGTTTAATTCACATTTATGTAGACTTTGTAGTTTGTGTTGACTAACATTGCGAATAAAGCACGTAATTGTTTTTTGTTAAATGGTTTTGTTTGGTTTTTGTTCGAGCGACTCGAATACCAAACATTAACTCGGATCCGTAATTTACTCCAATCGATTAAGAAATAAAGCACATCGAACCCCTATTGTGCCTGAGTCCTTACAGTCTATTAACTATTACACTATTCCAAGTGAATTTATTTGTTGCCTCCTTTTTTTTCAAAACGCCAGTACACCTCATAGTCGCAATGGGCAGCAATTGAATAAAGAACTCTGCTTGCATGTCAAGCAACGTTTTAAACATAAGCCCAATGAAACACGCACGAAACATAGGTTTCCATGTTGTTTGACATTTGATTGTACTAAATGCAAATAAAATGGCGGTATCATATTTAGAAATTGAAATATTAAAAATTCATTAGCGAAAGCAGGTCGTTATGTTCCCGTGAAACCATTTCGCACTTGTACTAATTGTCGTAACGTGCATGATGCATTCATTGCATGCTGAGGAACATAACGATTTATGGCACCGCCAACACCGCCTTATACAGAGTGATTCACATTTGTGGCCATTTTATTAATACGGCACATTTGTTGACCTCCTTTCGCCTTCAGTTGCAGTCCAAAGTGTGATTATTGCATAGAGAAAGGATGCGCTGTTACTGGATCAGTGCAGCCAACCAATTGCGCAATAAAAGCAGAATGCAACTTCTTCCTGCTCGCATAAATCATGTGCTCTGATGTTTGCTCCAATTAGAGTTATTCGCATAAATCTTGAGGATTATCTATTGTGCACCTGGAAAGCAGACATTCCCTACCCAAGCCAGGTCTATGTTCCTTCATGCAAAGTTTCAGCGAAATTCAACTATTCCGTGACGGTGTGCAATTTGTCATTATATATAATTTTTCCAAGTGTTCAAGTGTTCGCCAACAACTGCTACAAAATGTGTGATTACTGAAATCACAATTCCCCACCTCCACATACTGTTTCGTTCTTCATTTTCGAGTGGCTAACACTTTGCGCACGTTTTTAATTGCACAAATCGCACCTTCACCCTTAACGACGTAGCCACTCAACATAATTGGTATTTGGATTTGCCGCGCGAGTATTGCAATTGACAGATCTGTGCATGGCGCAAGTATATTTGAGTACATAATCCTACACCACAAAGCTGGCTCAATTTTGTCGACATAATTGGCAGCGCAGCTTATATTCCCATCCGGGATACTAAGTGGGAGCAACATCCTCTGAATAATGCTGAGGAACTTGATGACATATTCATTTCATATTCATTAGCTTTGTGTGGGTCTGGCTCTGTCTTACAACAACAGACCTCGTATAGGTAATGTCTTCAAGAGCAACATAATTATATTAATATTAAGAATCCGAGCCAACCAAGCACTTTTGGCTTATAACGATATTAGAGGCGAGGATAAAGTTGCTAACGAGATTCCTTGTCCCTGTTATCCTTAGGTAAATATCACATAGGCGTGTGTAAACTTTTTAGAGTCAAGCTCCTTTTTTATGCCAAGGAATAAGGAAGAAAAATTGTCGTAAGACTATTACCTAAGAGGTAGGCAACGTCAGAAGTAATTTTCTTTGCAAAGTCAAAGAGAAATCTGCGAACAAAAAATGGAAAATGTAATAAACAGCAACTGGTACACCGTACACGCCAGAGGAAGATTCAAATGATTTTTGTTCGCTTAGAGGAAGCATGTGCGATGCGTTTAATAACATTGCGGAAATGCGGAATTCTGAAGTTTCTCTGGGGGAGGGAATGAACAGGAAGTTGACGTCTTTCCTCATCGCAGACAGAAATTTAATTTAAACGATGCTTGTAATCTTGCATTCATACAGCTCAATTCAAGAAATTATATTAAAGGTAGGTACTTGCTACTGCTACTCAATTTAGCAGCATTTACAGGGTGCGCCAAATACGAGTTTCTTTTTAAAAATGCAATAAAATTAAAAAAATTAAATTTTTTCCATGTATTATGGCTCTATTAGTAAGAGCAAATATCCCCATTAAATCCCATTATTATCTTTGTGCAGAATTGTCCTCAGGCTAGTGCGTCGACAGCTCAACATCGGTTCAGATCGATGGCGAATTGATGGCCGTGAATTGAGTCTCACACTCTCGGTAACAGCAGTTGTACGACGACAGGGACCATGAGGGTTGTCCACCAATCTCATGAACTTTTTCACAAACTTACTTACTGTACGCAGGCGCAGTAGGTGCTTTATTTCGGCCAAACCCTTTTTTCCAAAAAACCCACTGTTTGGGCTACAGAGCACTCACTTTGGAAATACGTTTTTAGTATTTCCCTACCGACTTACTGTCAAGATTCGGAGCGAGAAACAGCTGTCAGTGTCAAAATAACCTATAATTTAAAAAGAAACCTCTAGATAGCTCACCCTGTACTTACTTTGTAATAAATAATCGACCGGCTTTGTGTGTATGGACTATAGAGTGCAAAGGCTACCCAAGTCTTTGGAAATTTGGTCGCCTTAGCTCGTTGGGGTATAAACTCATTGAGGGCGCGGACTAATAAAAAATAAATAAATAGTTGGCACAGAAAGTCTCTAGGGAAAGGGACCCTAGCTTCTCACAACCACTCGTTTTGTGTTAGTTTTTCATTTTTGGGACGGAATGGAAGGGATCTACAATTCCGAACTGCTTATTGAAAAGTTCTTTCGTGACGGTTATAGTCTCGGATATTTGCCAGACGTTCGCGAGAGTTGGCGCAGTGAAAAAAGCCTTTCGTTTTGTAGCCTTTTGTAGAAATGGAAGAATATTTGTGAAAACCGAAGAAAAAATTTCATATCCCTCTGATATCGTTCAATACATACCAACATATCTGATCTGGACGCACAGTTTGGTCGTTTTGACACCGAGACACTGTATGTAAATTTTTAGAGTTGACACAGTAAGAACGTTCATAAATCCAGAACGGATTTTTTTTTGTGCTGGTCGTCGCCCAAGGGAACTGCTGATCAACTGAGACAGCAGGACAATCGTGATTTGCATTGTGAAGTGAGAGAAAGGATTAGGCGGATATGATTTGCCAATATTACAAGAACGACCTGCCAGCACTGCCACCCAATATAGAGCTTGCGCCATTTCGAATGCTCGGCTGTCAAATTCTTTACACGTAGATACATGTGCAGACCAGAGTTGGGATTAAATAAATATTTTTTCAGACCTATATTACTATACCTAACTTGTTTAAATAAATGATTTCAATGTTGCAGTAGCTTTCGTTAGCGCGAACATTTTTTTTGGCTACGTGACACCTTTTTGCGACTGCTATTTTTACTAACTTGCCGACGAACCCAATCCTCCCTTACATGATTTAATAAAACAAATAAGAATAAATAAAGACCCTGCTGGCATTAGATGCACTGGCCCAGCCCGAAGTCACGTTTTTACTTACCAGATTCATTGTAGGCAATTTATGAAACCATCCTCTCGGAAAGGTGAGATCCCTGGCAACTATTAATGATTAATTAAATATTTGGTAAGGGCTGCTTTAAAAATGATGCCCAAAAAGGGCTACCCAAATCCAACCCGCCTATTCAAAGACTCACAGGACAAAGAAACTGTCGCGAAAATAAATCAATTAATCACTATATGCATTTTCCGGAAATTGAAAAGCAAACTAAAAGAAACAAGTTGTTTGCACACTCCACATTGAAACGACACTTCTTGCCCTTCATAAGATAAATATATACCCACGTAGGGAAAATGTGTATATGCAGGAAGCTGCTGCCGGTCCCGCTTAAGCGAAATCGCAAGAACTAAGTGCCTTCTACTCGCTTCGGTGCTTTTTCTTCCTCAAGTATACTTAAATAATTCATTACGAGGATTCAGGATTCTTCCATTAAATTACCCATCAGCACAAGTAATCATTGCAAATTCTATCTGCAGAGACGTCCAACACCTACCACCCGCCTCCCCAGATACGGGAGAACTCTCGAGTTCTCCAAATGAAAAATGGTCAAAATTAGTTACTTTCATCAAAAGAATTCCTGAGAAGCAGTTCTCACCTGCAGCCGGCAAACATAATATCCCTACATTTATCCACTGTGCGCTAAGCGTTAGATTCACTAAACTTCTCCGCCAGAGACCGTCTTTGTTTCTCGCCAGAGCTTAAAGGAAGTTTCCCTCTTATTCTTTGGATATCTTATCCTCTGTTCAACGCTAAAAACGATGTGGAAACGATTCCGGAAATTATACATTCTTTCATTTGCTTTTATCCTCATTTTTTTTTTTTTGTTTCTCCCTTCATCCTTGATATCCTCAAAAGTATATGGATGGTACTTTACGAACAAGTTTCTCTTCATTTTCCATAATTTTTCCCCGTCTTTCAATCTTTTTATTGGTTAACGGAAATATTTCTTACAAACTTACCTATTGTTGAAGGAAGAGCGGTGGAAGTTGGTATGAGCAATGAAAAGAAATTGAACTTTTTAATAAGCACCCACAGGCTCACAGGACAATGGAGCAAAAACTTACTTCTGCTAAAAATTAAGTTTTACTACCGTGGCGGAATTAAATATGGATAAACCATAATATGCCATTCTATCCATATGTTGAGCATGTGCGTGCACTCGGGAAGAACACCTACACATGTTTACGGCAAAGTTATTTTTCCGGTTTTGTCGAAATTTTCTTAGAGGCCATTGCATTCTTGTGGTTCTTCATTTTGTTCGAACAATCACTACAGATACTGGGAACTTTCTTAATTCGATTGTGTTGGAACTTAAACTTCTGGACGCATTGAGCAGAGCGAACTCAACTCGGCGAGCACAATGCCTGTAAGTTGCATGCCGGTATTAGGCTGCCTGTGTAAAGGAGGGAAGAGATTAGGAAAAGTTAGTGAGGTGCTGGATATTTTCTTGTTTTTTTTTCTGTCTGACCTACGAACAGCGGAAAATTCTTGGGCTTCTCTGTGTGTGCAAGTTATTGAAAGTTTGATGATAAATTTATAGTTTTTCGAAAGCAGTGCAAAATACTAGAAGGAAATCTTCATTGTCCTGGGTTTGCTAGCTCACGAAAGTTTGGCTATATTAATTTGAAAAATGCACAAAGATAACAGAAGTTTTAACGCAACGCGATCAAAGGAGTAAAAGTTTTTGATTTACAAACTTTGGAATGTGAATTGTGGTGTGGCCTCGGAGGTGAGAGAGTGAAAATTCATTGCAAGTATCTTTGGGTGTGAAAGTGATAGCTGGGTAGCTGTCATAAATCAAATTAATTACTTTCGTGGTCAGTACGTAGCTTTAGCTATATTTAAAAGGGCAGCAAGGTGTAAGGATATAGAAAAATTCTCCGTACGTAGTCATTTATACATATATGCACATTGAGAATATCGTACAATGTACTTATATGGAGATTTTCGGAAAAATCGGCAATTGAACTTGATTTTAAGGAGAAGACAGGAGGTTTCAATTTGACGAACGAGTGAGTGAAAGAATGTAATGAAATGATAAAATGAACAGTAAAACAAAGAATAAACTTGATTATTCTATATTGAATTTATTTTAATATTTATTTAAGACACGTGTGTAGAAACGTCGGAGTTTTTAAATGATGTACGATCAGCCAAAAATCAGTGACAAATCTAAAGCTGCTGTTTAAAATCAAACTTTATGTGAAAAAAAAATTGCTGGAAGCGAAAATATTTGCGGAAGTTGCAACAAGTGAAAAAGAAACAACGTAAACAAGGGTAGTTGTCTATGAATGGTCGTGCTAGGAAAAGCTAGTTTTTGGGCTACCTAAGGGGTAAGATGTATGCCAAAAAGCCAAAAACCGTACAACAGCTTAGGTCCAATATCCGAGAAGAGGTGCTGGGACTATGAAACTCTACCTAGTCCTGCCATAAGTTCTGTTACACATTTTCCAGCGCTTATCGTTAAAAACTTCTTGTGGGAATTGCACCGTTAACTTTTTTTTCGGAACACATGCATTGATTAGTAAAGAAAACTTGCAAGTTTGGTCTCAGCTTGCGCTAATTGCTTTGCATAAGTGCGGGAAGAATGCTGACCAAATTTTTGAGTTGCTAAAACCACTCGGCATATCGAGAATTTTTGTTTATCGGGCTATTGGTCGTTTCTGCGAATTGTCTGGAGTGGAGGACAGGTCAAGAAGTGGTCGCCCTCGCGTCGTTCGTACAAGTGCGGTAGTAAAGGCAGTGCGTGAACGAATTCGGAGAAATCCACTTAGAAAACAAAAGATCATGAATTGGAATTGGATATATCAACCAGATCCATAGCAAGGTTGATTCGGGATGATCTTCACATGAAAGCCTATCGTCGGTCCACGGGACATCTCCTAACTCCTCAATTGAAAAAAATTAGGCTGGAAAGATGCAAACGACTTCTGCAGTGGCACGCGGCCAATGGGCATGAAAACATTCTGTTTACGGATGAAAAAATTTTTACCGTGGAAGAAGTTTTTAATAAACAAAATGACAAGGTCTATAGCACGTCATCTAAGGAAGCGAAAAAATCGTTCCCAGAATTCAACGAGGCCATCATCCAGCTTCAGTAATGGTTTGGTGGGGGGTATCCCATCAAGGTGTCGCATCCCTCCATTTCTGCGAAAAAGGCGTAAAAACTGGGGCGAAGGTTTACCAAGAAGACGTGCTAGAGGGGGTTGTGAAAGGTTTAACCAATACTCTTTTTGGCGGAAACAGGTGGATTTTCCAACAAGACTCTGCTCCAGCGCATAAGTCCAAAACCACGCAGGAGAGGCTCAGGCTCAATATTTCTGGCTTTATAGCAGCAGAAGATTGGCCCTCGGGGAGTCCAGATCTGAATCCACTGGATTATGGTTTGTGGTCAGAACTTGAAAACATGGCCTGTAAGACTCCCCACAGAAATTTGGAAAGTCTTAGAGCAGCATTGACCAGAGCAGCGTCCACGATCTTTATTGAAACCGTACGTGCCGCTATAGCCCAATGGCCACTACGTTTAAGAGCTTGTGTGAAAGCCAAAGGCGTCCATTTTGAGTGAAATTATTTCTATTCTATTGCCAATAATGTAAGCTAATAAACAAAACTATTTTCAATACGATATGTTAACTCGTTTTTTTTCTACAGCGCTTTGTATTTGTAACAGAACTTATGGCAGGACTAGGTACAAAAAAAGTGATGAAAAGAGTGCTAGAAAGAGCACGTCAGGTCAAAGCTGGGCACCATTTGAGACAATTTTTTTTTTATCTTTAAGTTAAAAAAATAGTAACAGCGTTGATAGTATTTGGCAGACGGCTTTAAGCCATATCACTTAAACTAGAATACTACCAATGGCAATTTTTTTTGTGTACAGTCTTTCTTCTTTTTAAGAGGTAGCTATATGCAAAGTCCAATAGTTGGTGCTCACAACTTACAAAGTGCTACAAATAAAGCTGCTGAAATTCCAGTTTTTCTATGGGAGCTCCTATCCAGTTGCATCTTGTAAACCGTATAATCGCCTTCCTCCTGATAAAAGACTCATTTCATCTCAAAACAAATTTTTAAATGAACTGTAGTACGCAAAATTGTTTCTGTCTTTTCACTTTATTGAAAAAAAATAGTTTCCAATATTTCTTGCACTATGCAACGTGTTCCTTCCACAAGAGAGAGAGAGAGAAATGATAAAGAATGTGAAAAAGAATGATGACCACACTTACTTGAAGTAAGTTACGATTGCGGATTTGGTTAAGCTGTGGTCACATTCTTCAGATAATCTACTACAAAACTAGAACCAGAATTATTTAATTTTGATCATGATGAAATTGAAGTATTACTCGTTTCAGTTTCGTCCCCTGACTAACTGGATTCATCAAAAAAAAATTATTTTATATGAGTGCCGCCGCCTTTCATGGTATTCAGGCTATAGTCGTCCAGTGAGTTAAGTAACATTTTCCGAATCCAGTCATTTTTTACCGTCATCATTACAAAGGGACCAAAAAAAGCGATTTCGCAATATAAAAGGTTTCGTTAAAAAAACATTCATTATAACAAAGTTTTGTTTCAACTGGCATTCGCATAAGGGTTGGGCCCCTCCTCTCCACTCACGTGGCTCTGCCTTTCAAAGAAACTTGCACGCCATCTATTACATTTTTCATTTGTGTTGCTTTCATCAGCGTTATACCACTCACGCGATCACAATGAAAAATGAAAAAGCTATTAATTTGTATTTATGAACGTAGCATCAACCAAAAAACTGAAAGACTGAATGGTAAAATTAGCAGCTGGTGTTGAGAAGACTTATGGGTTACAACTTATGTCAGACTTTTGCATATGATACACCAAGGGTATTCACTTAATATCATAATTTTATACTGCTCGTAAATTCAAAGATTTCTGCGGTGCTTTAAGCGAACACCCCACGGTAATGTCATTCCTTGCTTCGCTGCAAAATAACGATAAGCCAAGAGAATCACTATCTACAGGGTGGAGCAAAATTATTGATCATTTTATTTTAATTTTTAGTTACTTTTTATTAAATAAAAAAAAATGATTTTGAGAAATGGAACTTAATTGGACCTTTACATTTATTTTTGTTAAGTGAAAAAGAAGATATGAGTCAAGTGGGTGCTGCCAGTGTTGATACACATTTGTGTCCATTTTTATCGCATTTTCCATTAGAATTCCGGCCGATCTTGCTTTCTTCACAATATCCTTTAATTAAAATTTCACGCTCTTGCGGAGTATAGCGCCCCATTGCTTGTCTGTTTTATGCTGTAGCTGCCTAGTTCACAAATGTGAAATATAATTGACGTATGCGACGCCATTTGCAAAAATTTTAACATCTAATTCAATTAAATTCTTACTGTCATTGCTACAGCTCTAAAAACATGAAAAGCAATTCAAACGACCAACTGCCAATGGTTGACATTTGTAAATTTGCGCAAACTTCCGCAGTCGATTTCCGAGCCTAACTGATCGGTGTAAAATTGCCTTAAACGCCTTAGGTACATATTTTTGTATGAGATTTTTTGGACAGCCATAAATCTGACAATAAATAAGGCAACTTATGCATGGCATAACAAATGAGAAATAGGCTAAATTGCCTAAGGGCCTAAGGTTTTTTAACCTATATACAAATAAGTGTATCTATATATACCTAAGGACATTTATGTAACTCTGCTTAGTTCTAAGGTAAAATTTCGCATACCATACCGAGGTTAGCGGCGATTATAGGTAAGGCCCGATTTGGTGCGCAGCCAAAATTGCCATTTGCCATATTGCTTTGACATTCCAAGTATTCCACGCGTATTTCTTGCGTGAGCAAACCTCGACTGAGGAATAGCAATTTATTTGACGACTTGCTGTCAACATTATTATGGCTTCCCTCTAATTAAACTCATTTCGTGTTAATTCAACTTAACACAATCTCATCAGCTTGCTACAGGTTCCACTGTAAGAACATGCCCTCGAACATCATCAACACATCCCTTGCTCGAGCATAGTAACGCATTGACTTTAACAGTCATAGATGTTGTAAAACACCGTTATACCCTACTTACAATTGTTCATATGAGTATATGGAGTGTGATTGCAAAGTAAACTTTCACTCCCCTAAGCCTTGAGTAATTAAAATGGTATTAGGCGAGAACAGCGCCAGAGAGAGAGACAGACAGAGAAAAAAAGCGCAATTCTCACTCAAGGCAATTACACCAATTACAAGGAAATTAAATTACCCACCTGCAGCCCATACGCAATATTATACACCATATACTCGTAGAAAGCTTATAAGTGATTAGGCATTATTTGCGGGCGTTATTCGTAAGCGAAAAGCGGAAAAGGGCAAACATTTGTTTGTTTTAATATTGAATTAGCTTAAACGTTTGCATCGTACGACTTTAGTTGGTACTATTACGTCCTTCACTAGCAGACCCTCAACAGACTGCAAACACGTCTAGTGGCGCAAATAGTAAAGCAAAACCGCTGAAGGATAATGTGCGGCAACGGAGTTGAGCATGACAATGCTGTTCGGTTAGTGTGTAGCTGGCTGTTGAATAATGGCTGGGAATTTCGTGGAAGTATGAAATGGGAAAGGATTATTATTATTATTGTTGATGTTGGCAGTGGGGAGAGTTTCACCGGAAAACTTTCTTGATTTTCCACAGTCACGCAACCGAGATGTGATGGTGAGTTCCGTCAGATGGTTCCTGCGTGAACTTTTTTTGGTTAATAGTTGGTGGACTAATTCATTGTTAATGTACATGTACGTGTAGTGCACGTATATAGATGTTTGTCGAGTCCGACAGGAGTTGTGTTCATTTATCAGTTCGTGTCGATTATCAGATAAGACAAATTGTGAGAAAATTACGACAAGCAAGTAGGTAGTGGAGAACCGTTCGAATACTGTTGTTGGAATGAAGGCAAATTAAGCAAACAAAAAGGTAAACTCTTTTTGGGCGGTGAACAAATGAATGCTTAGGTAGATTAGCTGCCTATGTGGATGTGTGGATCGTGCGATTCCGACTAGGCGTTTGACTAATGTGCGATAGCAATCCCGAAAGGAAGAGGTGGCCTCATGACGCCAATTACAGCTAGCGGTCAATCAAAGTTATTGAGCTCTTTAGGCTCAGAATGAAAGATATCCTTTTAATTTAAGTTTCAAGCAGTACTGATTTTAAATATAACGCAAAGTAACTGATTAGTAACTTCCACCAAAAACAGCACCCACTGTGCGATCACACATTTCAGAGGCTTGTAAGGAATAGTACCATGACAACCATTTGCGCTAAGCCCTGCTAAATATTTGCCAAAAGTTGTTTATGAATTTTCTTTTGACAAATTCCAACTATCAAAAAATCATTTAAGCAGGCCATAATTTAACGATATAGGTCTTACATTCTCTCACCTACACAGTGGAATATCACTGTGGACTCTCTTCTCGACAGACTTGAGGCAACTGGCATTCACACAGTGGGATATGCCGATGACATAGCAATAATGGCCAGAGGCAAATTCATGGACGTCACCGCAGATATCATGAGGAGCGCACTCAGAGTGGTTGAGCAGTGGTGTCTGGAACAAGGGCTCTCCATTAATGCGGGGAAAACAGATCTTATAGTCTTCACTAGGAAGAGGAAAAATCTGGAATTTCGGCCCTTAACACTTTTCGGATCGGAACTAACAATGACTAAGAAGGTTAAGTATCTGGGAGTCTTTCTAGATACTTGACTTACTTGGAAGTATCATGTTGAGGAGAAGGTCCGGAAGGCAAAAAGGGTACTACATCAGTGCAAACGTGTATGTGGATAGAGGTGGGGTCTCTCGCCTAGGTCAGCATACTGGATGTATACGATGATAACTAGACCCATTATCACGTACGCCTCGGTTGTATGGTGGGCGAAAGCCTCTCAGAAAACTGTGAGGAAGCACCTGGATAGGGTTCAACGCTTAGCATGTATAGGAACATGCGCATTGGAAGTCATCATGGGGATCTTACCGCTAGACTTATTTATTAAGAAAGCAGCGGCCCAAACAGCACTTCGCTTGCATCGAGATGCGAAATGGCACAATCGTCGTACGATCTATGGACATAGGAAGATCCTGGATCTTGTCAAAAACGAGATTAGGGAGCTAAACATCAGGGGCGATTCCTCTCAGTTAGCTAGTTTAGCGGCGCTAAACCAAGAAAATAAATTGAAATACATCCTACGCAAAATACAGCAAATAACGAGGTTAAAGTAATTTTGAAGATTAATAATTGCAATAATCAATGACATACTAAATAACAAAACTATCGTTTACAAATAATATTTGCCTACACAAACACAAAACAATACTCCCATGCAATAAGTTTCACTTGAAATACTCTATAGCGTTACAACTTGCGATACCGCAAATTCCCTGCCTGCACGCACACACACAATCTAAAACTCCCATAGAAAAGTCTCCTGCTTGTAGCATTTTAGCGTAAAAAATTGCGCTACCGAATTTCCTACACTCTGTATAAGTGTGGAATTTGACTACCTCTACCAGTCGTAAGCAAAGCGCAGGAAAATATACGGAAGGGTAAGCGCAAACAAATGCGATAAAACTTGAAAGTAGAGTGTAAGTGTAAGCAAGCAGGTATATTTTGCGCGTTATCTTTTTTTGTACTTTTGTGTAAGAATGTGTCGTTGTGTTCTTATTTAAATGAATTAATAGTCTTATTGAATTCCATACCAAAAGTAAAGTACGATTTATAATTTTATATTTGCGTGGATTATAAATGTGAGTAAATACATAATTTGGAATATGAGTGTGCGCTTTTGTTTTGTTTTTTTTTTGTGAGAAGTGAGCACGTAGCTAACCCAATGCTTAAGACCAGGAATCGCCACTGCTAAACATGCCTATGAATCGAATAACAAGGGTGCGTATTATGGAAAGAAATCACAAAACTCGTATTGAGAACGGATTACTTCCAGAAAAAAGAAATGGTGAAATAGTGATTTTCACGGATGGATCCATGACGTATGGCGGAGCGGGGGCCGGTATCTATTCCGAAGAGCTGGAACTTGCCCGTCACATTAGCCTCGGAAAATATACTTCAGTATACCAGGCTGAGATGATTGCTTTGCTTCATGCGTTGGACTTCTTGCTTGAGAGTCAGGTGGGAGGAAGAAATATACTTGTAGCACTGAAGACTGAATAATCAGGCGATGATCAGATGCATGGAACAAACAAACGTCACAACATCATTGGCACTGGAATGTGTACTTAATAAGTGTTCATCTAAAAATGAAGTAACACTGACTTGGGTACGAGGACACATAGGGATCGAAGGCAATGAAATGCGGACTCCCTTGGAAAACAGGGGTCAACTGAAAAGTTGCTGGGACCAGAACCATTCTCTTCAAATGGTTGAACAGCTGATTCACAAATGGATCACGGCAGAACACCGGAGAAGGTGGTCAACCGTGGAACAATGTAGACAAGCTAAAATGGCAATAAAGTGGCCGACCTGCTCCACTCAAAGAAGGGTTCTAAGCATTAGTCGAGGAACATTGTCTACAGGACATGGTAATTTCGGGTATCACCTAAGGAAAATGGGCCTTAGAGAGGATGATACTTGTAAACTATGCCTGGAGGAACCTGAGACAGCGGCACATATACTGTGTCAATGTCCGGCGTTGGCTAGCAGAAGAATGAGGATCTTGGGACATCATTGGGTCGAGACCCTGTCGATAAAACAGATCTCCCATAAACAGATGCTAGCGTTAACACTAGGAATCGAGCCCAGAGAAAAACTGTGGAGAAATCCAGAGAGTCTCTTTGAGTAAGATTTACAGTGGTAGAGAGACGAAAAGAGACCCGACAATGGTGGTCTGATTCAATATCTCTCGAAATCTATATATACATTGAAATTAACTTTCTCAGAGACGATCAATTTATCCCCAAGAATATCAGTGAATCTGTTTTGTGCGACTTACACAAAACTGAAGTCAGTTTTAGTGCTGAACGAGAAAATAATATTTTCAAATAGCAAAGTTTTGGTATATGGAGAGCTTTCCTACAAAACATAAAAGCAAACACTGAGAACGACATTTTAATAAAAGGATTTAGATTACCGAAAGTATGAAATTTCATTGAAGTCCTAAAACCATTTTTAAGCTAAGTTTGTTACAACTCCTACCTACGATTATAAGATCTGGAAACTGTCCCGCAGAGATCGCATGAGGAACACCAGAATACATGAGGTAAAAGACCAAGGTTCGATCCCCGGAAAACCACAGTTTACACAGTGGAGTGCCACCTGGCGCCTACGTCCGAGAGTAAAACTGTCATGAAAGAGCTTCTCAATTGGCCGTTTGAACTCGGCTTAACATTGTAGATCCCTTCCAATCGTCCCAAAAACAGAAGACTCACACAAAATGAATGGTTGTGAGAAGGGGATTGGGTCGGACCTGTTGCGCCAACTATTTTAAGTACTTTAAGCAAGCACACTGCTCAGTCGGACAGAACTGCGAGACACATTTTCTGAGTCCCACTATTCTCGTTGCAAAACACCACAAACGCCTACCTACATGAATGTTTTATTTATTTAGATGCCTATGGTAATAAAAGTCAAATTTCCTACCCCGACCTTTATTTTTTTGTTTTCAATTCGGGCACAACTTCCTCCTTTCTAATTCCATCCATTTCAATTACCAAGGGAAAACAAAACTCAAACCGAATAAAACATTTTGTTTTTCAATGTAGGATTGGCTTTTCGCGTTTTGTGTGCCATCATTCATTCCCTTTTCGACAAGTGTTTCCTTTGTACCACCAAATATGACAGTGGCACAGTAAAAAGAACGCATTTCAAAGAAATCACAGATTTCCCAAGGAAAGTTATCTTGACAAGATGACAGATCCTTTTCAATGACAATCATATTGATAAATGGAAATGAAGTATAATCCTTTTTCCTTTACGGCATCGCTTTGATTTTTCCATTTGGAACTCTCCAATCGCTGCGATTTTGCAGGACAATTTTTGCTTAGCTTTGTATTTGCGTTTCTTAGTATTTTATTCTGTTTGCGGTGAATGTAAAGTGTTCTCTGTTGATAGACATTTCAAGGGAGATGTCTTTTCTTTGACAAGACACTTTTCAGAGGAAAGTGTTTTCTTTGGTAAATATTTTAATGTAAAGTGTAGCTGAAGACATTCTATTAATTTTGAATGAATGTTAGAAATGTGCAAAAATCAAATTCATAACTTCCCCATAGTTTTAAGACTGCCTTTGATATATGAGCGATGTATTTCTACGTGGCTATCAATCAGAGTTAATGCTTCGAGTCGTTGGGGATAGCTTTATTCGGCTGAATGGTTCAGAAATGTAAGTCCCCGTTTGTTAGAAAATTCATAAAGGTAGGTACATTACCTTTTGAAAAACATATTTATGAAAACAAAATCGATATGGTTTTAGATCGAGTATTTGAAAGCAGCCCGATATGGAAAATGCCCAAATATGTACTTTTGAAGATCAAATCCCTGCCAGATGTCTTGTCAAACGTTTGCATCACTCACATATAAAAAAATCTTTCAACGCCGAGAGCTGAGATAATTGGACTGGTTCTTACATTATTGAAGTTGTCAAGTCGCTAATGAAAGACCCTTTATTTCATATTGTTGTTAATTTGTGTGTACCCACATACAAACACTTGAAAACCAATTTGACAGCTCACTAACTAGGCAAGAATTCGGTCACGTTTCGGTTACAAATCGTATTCCTCTTTTGTTCCGGGAGCAGCTGTTGCAGCAACACTTTAACACTTTTAAGTAGTTATGTGTGAGACAGAGTTGTATTGGAACATTCAACTTTGTTTTTCAAACCTTCCAATTATACACGCGAACGCGATTGAACGATTTGCGGTGAAATATAGAATTCATTATTACGTTTGTTAATACCCAAAACGAAGATAGCACAATATTTATTGACAAGACTAAACACGTCTTTTTCCATAGATAATAAACTGCCAAACAACGCGATTAATACAAAAGATTTGAATGCAAAATCAACACAGGAAAAATGAATGTCGCTAGACAAAAATGACGTCCAAAGTCCGAAGCGCCAGCACATTATACGATTTCATAATTTTGAATTTTTTAAGTGGCAGACTAAATATGACTTCGCGATAAAAGTGCTTAGAGATACTGGAAACCTGTTGTCCTATTTGTTAGTTTTATATTTGTTTTTTGAGCGAAATGCCCACCAAAGAAAACCGACGGCTATAATAGTGCATTTACACCGTCACACATTCTTAGCACGGAAGGGACAGCATTAGCAAACACGGAAATTTGCTTTGGGAGAACGGACAAACAGTTGATACCACGCTAGTTAGTGCATCCCCTTTTATCCCCTTTTTTCGGTATCTTGTCAATAACTCCATCCTTCCATTCACTGAGAAAGGTTTCATTCTCCAAAACCGCCTGGATAAGAGGCAACAAAGTACGCACGCACTAGAGAGCCGAAAAACTCGACTTCTTCGATGAAACAAGATTCATTGAAAGGCATGATGACAGTATTATTTCCTTTCTAGACCTCTTCAAATGCTTCTGAATAATGTCTTCAAAAGCATAAACGGTTTTGGCAGCGGTCCAAAAGAGTGATTTCCTAGTAAGCCTCATTGTTCGCGAAAAACTATTTAGTTTAACGCTGCCCTTATCAGTTTTGCTACAGAATAGATCCTTAGATTTCGATTCTGCAATCGACCGCACAAAACAAGTTCTGAACTCTCCTAAGAACATCAGATAAAATGCCGACGATTTTTCAGAAAGGCTTTTCAATTCGCATCCCAACTTGCCGAGGACTTATTTGAAGTTGAATTAAGAGCTCCAAGAACTTCATTAAGACAAACAACGCGTTCCAATCCAGAATCCAATTAGAGTATCTATACTGATTCCTTACATAGATTCGTTAATACAAAATCTTACGGACAGATTCATGGTCAACGTAGACGTTCTACCATCGTTTCAAGCTCTTCTCCCAGGTTTTGCTTCAGTTGAGCGAGTTAACGAAATGGAAAAGTTGTGAAAACTGAGTACCTACAGTTCTGAAATTGCTTAATATAATATGTGACAAGACTTTAGAGAAATAAACTTCCTTCTCACGGTTTTGGCCACACTTCCAGTGACCACAGGTAGTGTTGAAAGAACCTTTTCTACTATGAAAAAGATTAAAATAGTGTCCCGGAATACAAGTTTAGGCTTACTTGCTATGACATCTATCCAGGTAGGGTGATTGATATCATGTAAAAAAAAAACAATCAAGACGTCTTCTGCTTTGACAAAAAGGTGTATAAACAAATAGTTTAAGTCTTTTGGTTTAAGTACGAGTACTTACGATTTAAAAACGAATGAAAATCAATGAGTTGGAATATATATAGTAAGAGTTGGAAGCAAACCCTCCGGAAACAAAATCCTAGCTACGGCACTGCAGGTTTACCATCCAGTCCAGCTGCCTTGTTGTTCTTACAAGTCGTAGCCATATAATCATTATGTGTATTTCCCGAAATATTAATTTAAAGAGCTAAAACTAGTTCCCCACTTTGGTCACCGTTCCCGATGTACGGGAAACAGTCCGCACTTCAATGAACTATGCGCACTTTAACTGTTACGGAAACATGTCTGATATGCAGTGACATAGCTTAAATTAAAACCAACACTTTTCACTGGGAAATCATTTCAAATCTAACTTAGTTTTTGACTAGATGGTAACATTGTTTCGCTTCACTGGCCACAGGGATCGCGCCCTTTACTTCTCAATTAGAAATGTCCGTAAACAATCAAATGCTAAACTGGAGACTACCTAATGTTTGACGTCAAGTAGACTACCTACCATGAGCAGTAGCCCTAGGAACTAAATGATTCATAAAACTAATAAATACGAGTCAAAAATTTCGCATTTCCCACAATGTATTAAGAACTTTCCAACGATATTTTTTATACAGAGACTCATTTGTATATTCATTCAGTATGCATATATAACCTTTCTAGAAAACCTACTTAAACGAAAATATTTCACTCAAAGTCTCCCTCTGTGTAATAGCGTTTTTCACTTCTAGCTGCGTATGACAAGTTGTCTTCATTAAAAGAAATAAATTGCCCAAGGGAGAGTTCTAATATGAACCCATAAACAATGCGATAAGCGACATCGCGTCTGGCTTCTGAACTTCGTAGGCAGCCTCTATCCCGCCCATTGTCACACACTCTTCTGCGGTGTAGGTACTCGTAGCTTATAGGATGACTTTCTTTTCTCAACGCGAAACTGCGGCAGCAATAAACTTATTTACGGCACCGCACCTCCTTGCGGGCAAACTCTCTACATGTGCTTTACCCAGGTTCTAGTATACATACCAATACAACTTTGCTAAGTAATTCCATCGCGTCTTCGCTGTATTCAGACGTAATTTATGAAAGTAGCACTTCCTTATTAATAACACAAGGAATTGCCATTGTCATTATGCTCTTCAGGTGTTTGCCAACCCGTGGGAGTTTTCTTTCCGTTTTTCTTTTTCGCCTAGGTTTAATATGCGGCATATCCTTTAGTTCTTGAATATGTTCACTAAGAATGGAGAGAAAAGAATGCTTTTTGTTCTCTTCTCGAGCCCCAAGGGTAAATGAGTTTTGATTAAGTCAGTCAGGCAATAACTTTACACCTCAAGCGGTTGCGTTAGTACGTATACCATTAATTTAGGCTTTGATGTAATTACCCAAGCGTGGTGGTTGTCGATTTTCCACTAAGGCTCGCATGTGAATCAGCACATTAGTGTAATAGTGTCTCAAACAGCACCCGCGTGTTAAAGGATGCTTTCAAGTCTTTTTTACCTCACAAACGATTGCTCACTTTTGTACTTGGCGTATAGTCGTCAAAGGATGAATACAATGGTACTTGTAACCAATTATTGTGTTTTGTTGTCTAATGGAGAGAGTGTAGTCATAATGACGCATAATGGCCGTTGAGTAGGCATTTGAGAAAATTGCTTGATTAAGGGCAATGAACTTAATATGATAACAAGTCCTAATGCGTGTTGTTGGTGCTTTAAAAGACGGTGGACGGAGCCATTTTAGGCTCCTAATGCACCTTTTATCTGCATGTGTTGTTCGTCCATAAATGTATTCGAGGCAGTCAGTCAGAATCCAAAATTCTTAAGTTTTAATTCGATAGCAAACCTAGAACAATAAGGAAGCACTGTTTTTATTTGCTAACTATATTCCGGTGCGGTTGGGTGTTGCATTAAGACTCTGATTGGCATGAACCTGCTTTTGCAGCAACTGTCTTATAAACTTTTTCTCTTTCGAGAATATGCGGCTCTATCTCAATCCCACCCGAATTTCTGCCCTTTCATGTTATACACAGTTCGCTCTTCATTAGCACCATAACAACGACTTCAAATACCTGTACGAGAAGTGGGGTAAATGTTGGTGAAGGCACCCAAGGCCTAGGTTCGCCCAACATTCATTTGAGCTTGTTTTTATTTTTGGAAGCAATAAGAGGGACCTACTTAATTCCGGCGCTGAATGATTTGAATTAAGAGCTACTTCACTGGTCCATGGTGTTGGAGCCCACTCGTCGCCCTAATCAAGGTTGCGGGAAAGAGAAAGGATGGAATCCAAAGAGCTTGGTTAACAATTGGAAATGTGGTTTTGGGTCCCACCAATATTTCTCACAAAAATACAGATATATATTACTGTGGAATTTAAGGACTTTTTCTTGTACTTTCCCTGAACTCTCTTCAGAGCTCTCGGCGGGAACATAAAATAAACTCTATTCCTTTGCTGTTCTTTATTTAAAAAAGATATATGTTCACAGCGTGAAACAAAAAACCCTCTTTGCCTCCCTATTCTAAGTAGCCTCGGTGCAACATAATCGGTAGCAACTGCTTCACTTCTTCTATGTACTCGGGATTATCGTACAACTTTTTACGTGCATCACTTGAGGTTAAAAAATCTTCAAACTCATTTTCTATCTTGCTTGTAGTTGCGTAGAGCATCGGTAGGAACGATGTGAACAGAAACAGTTCTGAAAGCATTCGCATTAGAATGACAGCAATTATAGATTACATTTCATCTGAACTCACCCCAATGCCTGTGCTTGATCAGTTCAATCATGAAAGTAGCGATTTTCGGGCATTCTCCCTTATATTTCAGCGTTTTTAGGGTGTCGACAAAGTTCGTTACATAGTGGTAAACCAGTTCTTCAGTGTGATTTAATCGCAAATCTTTACTCAGCAAGGTGTATATGGCGTACATTATGTCCATTACCGCAGGTCCAAAGTAGCTAATTTGAAAGTCAAGCTGCAATATGAAAATTAGTCCTAGAGTGCTGTTCTATAAGCTTCACGTACCAATAGAACGTCTTCCAATTCACCCTTTTGATTCGTCTTAAACATCATATTTTTTATATGAAAATCACCATGGCACAGAACGAAAATACCCTCGGCTTCTTCTTGCCTATAAGTGTTGCCGGATGCAATGCACCGCTTCAGGATATCCTTCTGGATTGATCGTAGTTTTGGAAGACACATTTTCAGTTCGTCGATTTGTTCGACTTTCTCGATAAAACTCTGCATTCCGGTTGACATAAAGGGCATTCTATCGATGTCCTTCAAGTTAAGAAAACTATCTTTGTATCTAGTCACTGATGTGTCGCCCTGAAAAAAAGAAAATGAACTGCGTTTTTGTACCAATGTTTTGTTGCTATAGTTTCTACTTGAAAGCTAGAGCAGAACTTGTAAAGTTAAAGCAAGAGTCAAAGGGCCCAGTCAGTAGTCGTTTTTAAGCATCACCCTGTAGCAGCGTTGCCGTTTGGACCTTTTTATCGGCTAAATGGTTCCTTTTTGTGCCACAATACCGTGGCCCTTTTTTATAATGATCAGAATGGCCCCTTTTCCAGTTTGAGTACTTTTCTTTTATTGAACAAAAAGGAATGCAAAAATTTGGAAACAAATTTTTTGTTATGATAATTTATAAGGGCTACAAAATATTTGTAAGTTTTAAAGTCTTGCTTTTTTGTTATAAATAAGTGTTTTTGATGCTCTCTTTTTGTTTCGCTTTTAGTTGTTTTTTTTTTTTTTGATACGTGCGTATTTTATATGGGCCCCTTTTTTAACTCTGGTCCCTTTATTCCCCTTTTTGAAAATTTTCAACAGTAACGCTAGAATCTATATGGCTGAGATGGAAAAAGTGAAGCACTGTGCTGTAGAAAACAGCGTTTTTATTTTTTTGGACAACTAGCAAAAAATTGTTCAATATAGGTAAAAAAAGATTTCGCCAAAAATGTAATTTTTGAACCAATGCCAGTATAAATGGGCACAAGCAGAGTGATATGAGAAGCGCGTCGTTTTCTCACAGAAAGAAGACAATCAGTTTGCACTTGCTCCCCATTTCTTTCGTCAGTTGTTAGTGTCATAGACAAATCATACTGAGACGTAGACCCCAACTCGCTGTCTTCTTGCCGCCTCTTGACACCCTCAATGCTTTTTCAAATTCAGTCATTTTTTTTTCCTATCGTTGTTACGTCAATCAGAATCCGTATGACATATGAAAACATACAAAAAATACAAAAACAAATGCTGTCAACCTCGGCCAACTGTGGGGAAATGTGATAGAGTTCGGAAATACCACATTCTTATATTACTGAATGCTATTGGTTAGTTATTATATATTTTTTAAAGGCGAATAATTAAATTTGTGTGGTTAATAAAACTAACTTAAGGAAATGTTTGATCTACTAGAAACATATTGGGACATACATGGTTGTGTGTTTTCCGCTTTTGGATATGATTAACTCCGATTTCGTATGTAAATATTTCTAAACTAATGAAGAAAATTGTATCAACATGTTTTTATTTTCCCTCAACCAATCTACATTGTCAATTTTTCATGAATATTTAAGCAAATGTACACTTATTCCTACAAAAAAAAAAAAAACTACTATTCACACGCAACAAACAATTTCAAAGTAAACGGACACAATTCCATGAACGCTGCCAACAACTTTGCCCACAGCGGAAGTGGCTCATATTTTTTTCGAGTGTGTTAGTGTGCCGAAATTTTTGAACCTGCGCGACATTTGCCAATACGTATTTTTAAGTAACAATACTAGCGCACCAAATAGTGACCATTACATAAAAATATAGTTTGTAGGCAAGTAACGGGAAATCGAGCGGAGTTGGTTGTCTATGGTTTGTGGTTTTTCGAGACATGAACGATTTTAAAAATATATACACGGTATATAATTTTAAGTTTATATAAGGCGGTGGTTATCTTCGAGGACAGCAAGCACAATCAGAATTAGTAGCGAACCGCATTCTCAGGGTCACTTACTATGCACTTGAAACTACTCCACACACAACAAACACTTTATTTATCAGCGAACAACTGACGGCCAAATATTCCGCAAACTAAACAAAGTTCAATGCATTAAAGTGTTGCAAGAAACTTTTGGATAAAGCTGCCCGTTCCATTGAAATAGCTGGTGGGATATTTAAGAAAAAAGTAATGAGTTGAATTAACAGCTTAAAGTGCAGTCGTCGCTGTCAACCTGAAGCTTTGTTCACTTAAGTAATTACATCTTTAGCTACTCACTTCCATTCAGTTAAGTGAGTATGCAACGCAATTATTCACTCGTACACTGTTCGTTTAAACACTTCAACTTACATCGGCAGCCAGCTTATAGCTCACAGCATGCCATTTAGCAAGCTTAAACAACGCTGCCTTGGCCTCCGTCGCATTTGCGAATCTGTTTCGAATTGTTTCATAACCCTTTGGGACAATGTCCTCGAATATGATGCACTTTCTCGGCTCCAGTGAGTAGTACAATGCTCTGTCAAATAAATATAATACGCACAATTACAAAACAACGACAAACAGTGCACGAACTCACTTGGCCCCCAGTACTGTGTTGTCGCCAACTTTTCTCAGCTCGGCCTCGAATTTGGGGATCGTCTCAGAATACATGCGAATTTCGGTTTCAAAAACAAACGAGTCTCCCAGCATGTCCGCCTTTAAACCGACTGTATCCGGCATTGTCTTGATTATCACAGATTTAGTGTTTCCCTTCGCGTCCCTTGTGTCGTAAGTGATCGTAGCACGGAACATAGTGCTGGCAAAGTGGTCGCCCTTCATAGTTGCCGGTGTTATCTTCAGTTCTGTTATCTAAGTGAATATTTTTCATTATTTCTGCATCCAAACGCAAACCTCACACTGTCGAGTTACCGCAACAGAATCACTATTTTCACAGTTTATCAGCACATTTTCAAAGAACTTAATGTCCATCCACTCAGGGGCGTTCAGCTCGTCTTTATTATAGTCACCCATAGTTGAAACGAATGCTTTTCTGGAAAACTACCGAAAGCGTCTTGTTGTACAGAGAGGTAAACTCAGACTGGCTATCGCTGGAATATGCTATCGCTAGTATCGACTACTATGAAAAACAGTAAAATATTGTTTGGTTTACAGATGTAGATGGATATGAAGTAGGTAATGAGGGAGACAACAAATATGCTGATGTCATTAGAAATTTAATTAAACAATTTTGATATTAAATTGTGATTAGTGATTACTATGAAACAACAACACATGCGATAAAAAGCCAACTACCTATATCATAACAACAGAGACCACTCGATGGTTTATTATTGAATACGAAAATTGTTACTCCTAATTGATAATTGACGAATCTACGAATCTGTATTAAAAAAGATAGAGGAACGAAATTATATGTAACTACAAAACTAACTGTAGATATATTTAAACAGTGCATATAGGATTGCATAATAGGTGCATATAGGATTGCATAAACAATGTTGTTAATTAACTCAAATGGGATAAGCAACAAAAAAATTAATATTGGATATAGCATTCAGTGAAAAGCTACGAGCATCGAATATGATAAAAGTACATAGTTCTTCGAAGACAAGGATGGATATTTTTGGAGATTTCTGTGCTTGTCAACAGGATCATCAGAGCATTGGTAGGAAGGCAGTGTCAACTGACATATATGTTTGTAAATGACCCACATGTAAATAACAGAAAATATCACCTTGTGTAAGAAACAATATTTCAATCAGTTATTCGAAATAAATAAATAATTGTCTGTTTATCACTTCCATAAGCCATTTTGTTTTATAGAAAAGCCAAATTTCGTAAGCCATCGCTATAAAAATATCAACATGCTGAACTTTCCCATAATTCCTACCACGTAAACAAGATGGCCGACCAAAGTACATGACACTTATTTTTGCGTTCTAGGAAAAGCTGTCCCTTTGTCCAGTAAATGGCATTAGATATTTCCGACAAGACTTCCATAGTACCACCAACTAGTAAGAAAGTTTTCATAGAGGCTTAAAGCACAAATGGCTTATTTAAACTTCACAATGAATGCAGTGTCTTTTAGTTCAAAATAGTTGTCAACGCCAAGAACAAGATCGTATCTACAGGAAACCTTTGGCCAATCATTATTTCAATCTTTGTTAACAGCCAAGCTTAGTGAAAACAACGTCAAAGTACTGAACCAAAACCTAGTTATTTATTCCGCGCACTTTTATTTTCGTTTGTCAGACGTTTTCAGATTGCAGTATCATCCGTGTTTACGCAAATATTCTCCGAATTCTAAAAGCATTAAAACCCAACATTACTCAAGCTATGGCCGAGATACCGCCCGAGATGTGGTCCCGAGGCCGCCATTTGAATGATATTGTATTCACAAATAATGGCAAAGTCCAAACTTATAATGAAATAAAATTTTCATCGAAAAAGTATCGCTGTGTGTTTTATTTAGCTTTACTTTCGAAACTGAAAAATTAAAGAGCCTTTAGAAAGATCATTGATTTCCATGGTTTACAACAATAGTTGGACCTCAGACTATTGATGTTGTAAAGCATGAAGATCAATGATCTATGTAGATCATGTCGGCAAAACAAAAAACACCTAAAGTAAGCTTAGGCGTTTTTATCATCTAAATATTGTTTTGAAAGCTAAAAAAAACCCACGCCCCATCGGTGACTCTGAACTCAACGACTTGATCGCACGAAACTTCATTCAACCAGTTGTTTGACGTAGGTACTCTCTCCTTCTGCTACCCACCACCTTTGGACCCACTCAAAAAGTCACTGGCATTTTATATATGAAGATAGATATCAAACACCTATAAATAGAAACTTTGAATAAACCTCAAAATATGCCGCCATTATTAATGGGATTTGTAACAAGGAAATCACACCATCCGAATCACAAAGATTGTAATTTGTCTAAAACTTTTGGAGGTAGAAGTAATGCAACATCTACTACGTGTTAACATGATGTGGGTCAAACTTTTGTGTACCACTCATCAATTATGTCCATTGATTGACATTCGGGATGACCTCTGGCCGCCTTTCCGTGAGAAACCCTTTTCAATGGTAAGCACTTTATAATGTATTTGTGATAAATCAATAAATTCAAAAGGATTTCGTGAAGAAGATGTTTTCTTTGCCTCAGTTAATAGTTGGAAAGGAATGACATCGCTGTTGTAAATGGTAAGAAGGCAGAAACCGGAGAATGCTTCAGGCTGAGCGGAGCGGAGTTGCGTACACGATTTATGCAGATGACAGTGGCATACTCTGTAGTCTTTTCGATGTTTTGGTTGCTTCTCTTTTGTTTTGCCTCTCATCACTTTGAAGTGTCATCATCGCCATCTATTTCCGGCACAAATTGGATGGGCGTATTTATTTCCTCTCAAAATTGTACTTCTAAATTTGTTTTCAAAAAAGTTAATCATGCAATTAGGGCTGCTTCTTGTGTATGTGTATACATTGTTTTGACACTTGCTTTGTCAACAAAAATATTTATACCCACGTCTATGACAACTACTTTCCTTATTCAACAACTGAGTTGATTTCTAAATTATTTTTGATTATATGTCCAGAGACATTTAAAAATGAGGGCTGGATAAAACAAAACCGCAGAAATTATATTTGTATTTCACTCTTTATGTCTTTCACTAGTTTAATTAAGAATTAGCTATGAAAAATTCAATGCAATTAACCAAAACCAATTGGCAACCATGACTTAACTTAGTTCTAAATATCCTTTACTAGACATGATCGGAAGCAGCCTCTTTACTTCTTCAATATAATCCGGGTTGTCATATGCCTTCTTGCGGCTTTCGTTAGACGCCAATAACTCACCAAGATCAACTGCAGACTCGCTACAGGCGACCATCCAAACTGGCAAAAACCCTGCCAGCAGAAATAGATCTGAAAGCATTTCCATGAAAAATGTGCGACACAAGTCTTTAAACACTTACCCCAATGTCCATGGCGATCAAATTCGTTCATAAAGTCATCAACTTTGGGAAGTTCACCTGCGAAATTTAGGCTCTCCAAAGTCTTAATGAAAGTTGAAAAATAATGCTGAACCAGCTCGTCAAAATGATTTCCCCGAAGGTCGCCGTTGACTAGCAAGTACTTTGCGTACATTATATCCATTACCGCAGGTCCAAAGAAGCATGTTTGAAAGTCAAGCTTTAAAAAAAAGCAATTTGTTGTTAATTCGAATTTTATTTTTAATGTTCTCAGCTGGAATCTTACCATCAAGATGTCTTCCAGTTCACCAATTTCACTTTTCTTTACCATCAGGTTCTTAAAATGGAAATCTCCATGGCACAGAACAAAAATACCCTCGGCAGCTGGTTGCCTATATGCATTCGACGAGCTGCAGCAACGTTTTATGAGGTCCTTTTCCAGTGCGCGGAGCTTTGGAGTGAACGCTTTCAACTCGTCGACTGTATCTAACTTGGCTATTAAATTTTCCATTCCGGAAGTCATCCAGGGCAACGTTTCAATATTTTTAAAATTCAGAAAACCTTCCCTATAGTTAGTAACTGTCTCGTCACCCTAAAATTAAGCAAGTTCAAAGGTACGCCAGACGATGCTGTGACTGTTTTTCCACAAAGGCACTTATCGCAGGTCAGTCGAAATGCAGCAATAAGAAATCGCACTCGAGAAGCGGGTTATTGGTCACTTATCCCACCCATGGTGGAGTATTGGAGTTATTGCATAAGAAACCAAAAACTCAACATAGTTTGAAAAATATCAGCTTCTTAGACTGATTTGGAACTTACCTCAGCTGCTAGTTTGTAGCTAACAGCGTGCCACTTTGCCAGCTTAAGGAAAGCCGCCTTCGCCTCACTCAAGTCGGAATAGCTATCTTTGGCCGACACATAGCCCTTCGGAACGACGTCTTCTAAGACAATACACTTCGTCGGTTTTAGCGAAAAGTACAATGCCCTGCAAACTTCCAAATAATCAACATCAATTTACCAAAATACACCGCACACCTACCTCGCTCCCAATACAGTGTTGTCGCCGATTTTTCGCAGCTCCGCCTCAAATTTTGGTATCGTCTCGGAGTACATTCCAATTTCCGTCTCGAAAATAAACGACTCGGCAAACAAATCCATTTTCGGACCATCCATCTCCGGCATGGATTTAATTATGACAGACTTGGCATTCCCTTTCACCTCACTTGTATCATAATTGATAGCAACACGAAACAAAATGCTGGCATAGTGTTCACCACTTTTAGTAGCTGGTGCAATCTTCAAGTCCCTTATCTAAATGGAATACAATAATTTGCTTACAAGTACTAAGGCATTGGTATGTTATCCAAAATGTCACTTACTGATATTGAATCATTGTGTTCACTTTTCCTCAAAACTTCTTCAAAAAACGCGACATTCATCCAACTTGGAGCTATCACCTCATCACTACTGTATTCATCCATATTATTTTCAGAACTGGATTTTCGGCAGTGACGTTAGCTACCAGCGTGCTGAATGCGCGAGTGATAACTTCCAAATGACTGTGTTTTTGTTGCTGTGCGTAAATTTAAAGAGACAACCGAAATTTACTCCCACTGGTGGTGCCTGTCAGATGGTTGTTGGCTCGACGGGAAAAACGCAGCCTTGGAATATGCACCAAAATACTCGCAGCCAATTAATAATAAGCCGAGTAAGTACGAGTATGCCATGCGTTTTGTTTTTAGAATGACATTATCTGCAAATTGTTCAGCTGTTGTTGGTACTATGAAGATTGGTGAAATTATTTTTCCAACTTGGAGTGTGAAATTCTTCAGATAATAACCTTGTGAAATATTGAATACATTACGTCAGTGCGTACATGATTGTAGCTTGTAGGTGATAAGCTACAGAAATCTAGTGTATACAAATCAGTTAGCAGATATAAAGTTTTTAACTATTCCGGGAGGCAAAATATCATGGAATAGATGATATCAGTAACAACTGCTAACGTATTGTCTATCGTGGTGATATTTTGAACTCTATTTCGATCTATTGTCTTTTTGTTTAAATTGAACAATTTCCTAATCAAGTTTCTGTAAAACGGCTTTGATTTCCGAATGATGCCACTTCCAGATGTTTTCTTACCGTCTTAGCTCGATCTTTTTGTGATATTCTTACATTACTAACATTACAAAGATTCTTGCTTGCTTCATAGTTTTTTTTTAATTTGTCTTTATAAAGATTATATTTTTACATTAATATTTTATTGCTCACCAATATTAATTTGCTGTAAGAAAATAAAAAAATAACAGATATAACAATTTCTTATATAAAAGTCAAAAACCGCCTTGGCCTATAAGTGCTTCACCCTAAAAGTAAAATCGCAGCCAATGCGTTTGTGGAAACAGACATTCCCTTCAGTTTGTTTGCTATCTATCGATTGATATTGTAAATTCCGAATTCGAATGTCCCAACAATATTTTAATTACTATCTATATCTATATATTTACTCATTTATTCAATTTTTTTTTTATTTTTCAATCTGTGAAGTTACATGACCAATGCCAACCCATTTCCAATTGTTTAAAGTGTGTTTTTTGAGCGACAAATAAAGACTTTGTTTTAATTATAAAATGATTATTATTCTCTCAGTTTCAATTATAAAAATAATTTGCCAAGAAATTTGCCAAGGGCTTCTCTGTTAAGCGAAAATTGCTCATAACACTGTTTTTTAGCGATGTCCTATAAAAATCCATTTCGATTTTGTATAACAAACTTGTGCGTTTGGTGCAAATCGGTGAATGTGTTCGCAATATTTATTAAGCAGAGAGGGGGAATGTGAACTAGGTATATTTTATATCACATTTTAAAGGAAACAAAATTACACGTGGAAAATAATGCACCACATGTGTACGTAAATCCTTTTGGCTATAGAAGAAAAAACAAAATCCTAACTCTAAAAATAAGGATCACTTAGACCATCTCAATTCAATGCATTCTTTAAAGTAGTGTCATGCCTACTTTCTCCCTATTTGTAAAAAAGCTAGATTTTAGATGGTTTTTAAACCATGAGCCTTAACACTTTTAAGCTCTCTCTCTATAATATATTACCCAGTGTCATTAACAACTCCCAAAGGGAGGTTGCAATGTGTTTTCTTTTCGACAAATGCTGTTTAAGTTCAAGTTAGGGACATTTGCAAAAAATTAGCAGTCAAATGTTACGTATACGCCCCCAACCACAGGAATCTCGAAGTATGCACTTTAACCTCTACATATGTGGACAAAATTGTACACTGTCTTATTTTAGGCATTTTGGAATACAAAATTTTCAAAATACATATTTTAGAGAAGGTGTTAAGGTGTTAAGTGACAAATCTAAAGTTTCGAGTAAAAAACTTTTAAAGTTGTTTGCCCTTAAATCTCCCTATAAAAGCAGTTGGTATATTATAATACGAAATAAAAGTAAATAAAGAAAATATGATGTAGACAACGCATGACTTCATTTATTAAATGTTATAATAAGTGGTATTTTTTTTACAAATTAATGTCTTTAACGCCTTTTTTAGCACTTTTTACTCTACGAAACCTGAAAAAAAATTGTGTATTTACCAACTTTAACCATATCCAACTCCTATATTAAGTATAGTAGAGTATCGGTGAATAGACCAATATTTAAGTTGTCACTTAACCCCTTCTCATTCCTAACGCTTTAATTCTAAACTTCCGTAAATTTAAAGTCGATACTCAAAACATTATTAGTACAGCGGATAGACTTTAACCTACCTTCGAATTTCGTTCTTTGACAACTTATAAATATCTAGTTCAGTGTGTGTCACATATTTGTGAATGAACTTGTAAAATGCTCACTCTGTGTGCAGAATTTAAAACAAATTAATATCTATCGGGAGAACTAGAGAAATATACGTCATAGCTCAAAAAACTGGACGAAGACAAATTCAAATGTTGTGTACTCTATGCAAATGCAGTCTGGAAAATATGATATTAAAAGCAAAGAGGCAGGAGATCTCGATGTCCTTTTTACTGGGCGGAACCATACTATGGATTTTCAAATTTACTACCGCTGATTTACCTGCAACTGAAAGGCTATCCTCTATGAGATAACGACTCTACAAGTGTACACGTTGTGGACGTGTTATATCACTCATTCAGCTTTGTTGCCTCTTTGAAGAAGTTCAAATTACTGAGCTTCAGATAAATGTGGAAATCGAATTTAATTTGATTTGAAAGCAACATTTGCTTTGAAATTGATCACTTGATGAGAATATATAAGCATGATTTTCCACATGTGTTGATTATTCCCTTCGACGGTCTTACTACCTGTTTGTAGGAAGTGGAGAGAGCGAAGATTTACAGCAAGGTAGCTATACAAAAGTCAGCACATCGAACATTTATTTTATTGTTTAATATTCCTGGCATTGTAAAGCTACAAATGTAGCGGGTAAACTATGTTCATCAATATGATCACGTTAGCTCCCTGTCATGACATTTTCCAAACGGTTGAAGTAAATATTTTCACTTGCTGCAGCAGTAGTTTTAAATCCAATCATGAAGTAGAAATCGAACTACTGACTTACCCAGAACTTAGTTAACGCTACTGTCGAGGCTGCCTCGACTTAGCGTAGGCATTAATTAAAAAACAAATTAAATTGCAATCATCATTAATCATATGAGAATGCACGTAACTCTATTGGGATAGAAAAATCTAAATTAGTGGGTATCTGTTCCGCAGTTGATGTCATGAACATTGCTGATGAATTAGAATTGCATGCAAATTACTTAGTACTCATGTGTATATGGACTTTTTACACGATCCAATTGATGTCACATTTGCTATTTCAATTGCAGTATGCCGATCATTAACACTTTAACCGTGCGGTCCATTGTGTCTCCTGTTTGTAGGCGAGACTCTGAGGAGTATACTACCTACATCGCGAAAAACCTAATCGCCGGCAGCTGCATTTCTGAAATGGGAGTGTACATTGAGAGAGTACTAACTCTTCTCAACTTTACAGATTTTGCAGGAATCCAATCACAGTGGCAAAGATCTCGAGAGTGATTAGAAAGAGAAAGTAGTCACCAAATCCAGCACTGTTTAAAGTGCAAACACTGCTTTGCTACCATATTAATCCACGGATGTCTGTCCTAAGAAACGGTTTAAGTAAAGTACAATGAAGATTAAACAGTACCTGGTAGTCAACATGATATACCATCTTTATCACCCACACTCAATAATGCGGATGAGAACAGTCTTATCTTGTTTTTTTCTGTAGATTATTTCCATTCACCCCAACTTGAGGTAGACACAATTTCATAAGTTTCATAAAATCGCGGTATTTTTGTTATACTGCATTTTCACTTTGGTGTACTCTTCAGAAAATATTGTAAAATCTGTCAACTAATAGCGCGTGTTTGATTGTATTTACGTATAAGACTCTATCTAAAAAAGCGTGATAAAAAACAAAAAAAAACTTTTGCAAAAGCGCTCTTTGTTTATGCACACTCAATACAATGAATTGATAGAAAGCAAGGTTGTGTAATCTTGCACTTAGAATAGTTCACTATCTGTCTGTCATACTTACAACTGTCCAGTTAACTGCTAGCTGCTGAGTAGAACACATTAGCACTCGTTCCCAGCAATAATGTCGGAGCTATACAGCGAATATGAGCGGGTAATCCCAGACTGGCTGAACACAGATTATTTCCAAGAAATACTGCAGGCATCTGAGAAAGATGCCACCATATGGGTTTGCATCTAAATTATGTTTCTTTTGATGCAATTTTTTATACATTTCTATTTTCAATTGTTACAGATTGCCTCATTGACAATTACTCCAGCTACTGTGAACAATGACCACTATGGTAGTTTGATGTATCGAGCGAAGGTAATATACAAAAGTGCAAAACACGACAGAGCGATTATATCCTTAGTTGTGAAAACTATGCCAGAAGTGGATAGTGTCAAACGTGACATGCTGGCCAATACCTTTATATTCAGAACCGAAATTCGCATGTATTCGGATACAATCCCAAAAATGGAAGCAATTTTGCGCAAATATGGAGACGATACAGTGCTAGGAGCGAGGTTACATGTTTACACAGCGAAAAGGGAGTGCATTACTGATTTTATTGTGTCCTAGGATTCTGTACTCATCTTTGGAACCACATCAGATTATTATTTTCGAGGACTTGGTGGAGAAAGGATTTGCCACCCTTGAAAATCGTGAGCCAACTAATGAGGAAATCAAGAAAGCTGTATTGAAAATTGCAAAGTGGCATGCAGTGAGCTACAAACTAGCACAAGAGGTAAGCTTCATATTCTATTGGCATTGCAGTGCAAAACGTAGATATCTTGAGTGATAACAAACTTCCGTGCGGTACATTATAAAAGCGTTTCTTGCGCAATCGGCTGGTAATCGTATATTTTCAATTAATGCACAAAACGCGGCTGTCAATTATCTACTGTACAGATACGAGTAGCAGATACTCAGTATATGTGATTAGAATTGCCAATTACAGTAAAGCAGTAGTGGTGAGCAATTGACTAGTGTAATTTAACCAAAAGCTGGAAACAGCAAGTAATTTAATAAAAAAAGCACAAGTCGTTACTGGATATACTATGCAGAAATATTAATAGTCTCGTATTTTGCATTTTCTCACGCACGCCGTAATGTCTTTACACTTGAAGTGATTAAAGGTTGAAAAAAAACTAATTAGTGGCAAATTAATTAGGAGTGAAAATGCCGGGAAGCCGATGCTAAGCGATTTTATTATTAGAACTTTTGTGACACCAGCCTATCGTCCAAATCACAAAAGAAATGTTTTTTCTTGTCGGTAATTTCCAATGGACTTGGTAATTCTTTCGCTAGCTTTTTGAAAATCATTTCGTATTAGCATATTTGAAATTGAAACTGGAATTGAAATTGAAATTGAAATTGAAATTGAAATTGAAATTGAAATTGAAATTGAAATTGAAATTGAAATTGAAATTGAAATTGAAATTGAAATTGAAATTGAAATTGAAATTGAAATTGAAATTGAAATTGAAATTGAAATTGAAATTGAAATTGAAATTGAAATTGAAATTGAAATTGAAATTGAAATTGAAATTGAAATTGAAATTGAAATTGAAATTGAAATTGAAATTGAAATTGGAATTGGAATTGGAATTGGAATTGGAATTGGAATTGGAATTGGAATTGGAATTGGAATTGGAATTGAAATTGAAGCTGGAACTAAATTTGAAATTTAAACTAAAAATCCCATAAAAAAACTCTCTTACCCTTTCGATCCGGATGTGTACAGATGACAATATAACTTCTTTCTTAGGTTTCCCCTATTCAGAAAAATGAGTTTAAACTATTTTCTCTCTAAAATTGAAACTTAGATATCAGGGGGTGGTGGGAGGTGATGGGACAAATGTGTCCCGAGCATTTATATAAATGCATAAAACAATAAAAACACTTAACAAAATTGTTGTTACCTATTTTTAAATATTTCCCTAATATTCCAAATATTATAACTTACAAATATATTCCTTTTATGAACCTTATTTCAACCTAATTTTACACAATTACTTCCGTAAACATTATTTTACGTCCGATTTGCTGACACGTTTTCCACAAAGACATGGGTATGCGGCGCCGAAATGGCGTGTAAACAATATTCTACCGTAATTTAAATTATGAACTACGAGACGGGACATATAAATCCCATCTAAAGTACATTTTCTTCATATTAGGTATGTTTATACATTGGCTGGGACCTATATGTCCCATCAGGATCGAAAGGGTTAAGGTGAACTTAAGTCAAGCCTTTGTGCTGCCTTATTGCACAATAAAGTCCACCCCCCCGGAAACACACAGTTTTTGGAACTGAATTTGGAACGACTGCCAAATTGCTAATAATTAATTTCATCATGTTTCTCGGAAATCAAGATACTGCGAAGCAATTTGTGTGCCTTAAGTTATGGTGTCCCACCTATGATGGCTTTATCAAACTTCAAGATCGTTTTCTCTAAGTGCTGCATACGTTATGCCTTTTCCTGGGATCGTATTTGAAGCATCCTTTCAAAGAGCTCATCGTAATTGTATTCCGCGACGATTTATTGTTTTTATCCCAGGAGTAGTCGCATTGGCTTGCTCGCAGTTTCGTTAGATGGATGGACTGCCTCGGTCCTACAAATATTTTACAAAAGTCGTCGCGGAGCTGGCAGTTTTCATACACTTACGACAGCCAGACAGACAGAGAAATATTGTCATATTTTCAGTAAATTTATGCTGATGTTTGATTGACTTATCAAACTTTTTTTTTTATTTTTTTTTTGACAGGAACCAGAATCTATAACCACCTACAATGATGGAACGTATAACCTGGACCTGGAGAAAATTGACTTTTTTGTATCGGGAATTAAAAACTTTATCAACGGACTACTTTCGACCGATGACGAACTCAAGCAGTACATACCTTATTTCAAGGAACTTGACAAGAATATACTCAAACGCATATCGGACATGTGTAACGCTTACAAGCGTGGCGATAAAGCGTTATTCGTCCTCAATCATGGCGATTTTCATTTCAAGAACATGATGTTTAAACGCAAAGATAACGGAGATTTAGAAGACATAATGCTGGTAAGTCGAAGAAAAATGTATTAACAAACCTCTTCCCACTCATCGATTTGCTTGACAGATTGACTTTCAATGCTGCTACTACGGCCCAGCAGCTGGAGACTTGATTTACTCAATCTATATGCTATGGGACAGTGACACTCGGTTGAATAAACGCGATGAAATGATTTACTACTACTTTTCGAATTTCATAGACTCACTGAAAAAATACGAGTTTAAGGGCGAACTCCCCAAAATGGCGGACTTGCAAATCGATTTGATTAAATATCGGGGATTTGGTAAGATTTTGAGTATTTTTCCAAACCGTTTGTTACTAAATGGAGAATTTTTCTAAGAAACTTTTACCATGGCGGCCCTATTTCCAATAACCCTTGCCTTCGCTGACCAAACCATACAACTGGATAAGGTAGTTGAATCGGCTGAGGAAAGGATGAAATTGCTTTCCGCTCCGGCTTTAATAGCTCAAATAAAGAGGATATTGCCAAGGTATCTGCAGAAAGGTTACTTGGAATTATAGAACCGCAAATACGATTTTAGTGTAAATTTTCCGTAACTAGGCGAAATTTTTATTGTTTGCATATATAGCGAAATAAGTACATTTTATATCCGAACAACATGAACATAAAATAAATTTTTGTAAAGCTCGGGTGTGGCTCGTTTTGCTACAAAAGCAGAGGGGACATGAGGAAGCTGGAGAGAAAAAGAGAAAACGAACATAGTCTCCTAGATCAAACAGTATCGGATAAGCATTCTTCAATCGGAGTGAAGTCCACTTCTATGTCCAGAATGGAGCATTTGTTGTTGTCGATATTGTCCGCATATACGCCAGAGCCCGCGGCTCTGGTAAAATACTAGTGGAACTCAAGATACTGAAGGGTGCATGCACCAAAATATCTGTCCAACGGAATAAGCAATGCTACTGACAGGAACATCGTCGATGCAGGTCATCTACCTCTTACCAACATCACAAATTATTCGAAATGAAGAATCCCTCAAACCAACAGCAGGGAGCCGCCGCTACTTCGGCTTGGAAAAATAGGTCGAAAGTCCAGACCGATTTATTTTAGGTACACACATGTTTTTACTATAAAATCTCAAACCCAGCAGCACGTCGCATATGGCCCCCTATTGCCTCCACTGGCCAAGCAAATTTAGAAATGAAGACTGAGGTCTGGAACACGAGGGTAGGGCCTACAAATGTCGGCCTTTCTTTGCCACATCTTTGCCACATAACCTTTGCTTGCTTCCCCGTAGGCTGCCTAAGCTTTCATCAACATTGAGTAAAGACATTGAAATCTGCTTTAAAATGGTGTTGACGTTACAAATTTTCGAGAGCGTCGTTCGACAATTTGTGGAATTGGTTGATTGTATTCGTAAGAACTTGTTTGAAAATAATTCCTGACGTTCTTTCTAAAAGTCTCATGCCATTTCTTCTGTCGAACAAAAATCGCCTCCAACTTTGGCCTCATTTTCGGTACCAAAAATATATTCTATCGATTTTATTACATACTAGCTGACCCGGCGAACTTCGTTCCGCCCAAATTCGTTAATGAAATGAATATAATCATGCTTATTTTCAGATTCGAACGAATAGTCAATTCTAACGAATGTCTCTATTCGTTCGAATGAACTTTGTGTATTTTGAGATTCGAACGAATAATCAACCCTATTCCGAGTGGCGTTTACGACGATTTAAAAAACGCCAATTCGAATCTGGAATTTGGAATTACGGGAATTTGGAGTTTCAGTCGTTGAACGCCATTTGTCACTGAAGTTCATGTTGAACCTATTCGCTTACGGCGAACGTCATGTGAGAAACTTTACTGCCATTCTGTAAAGCGGTGAACGAAACAGAAAACGACAAACGTCGTGGAAGTAAAACGCCACTCGGAATAAGGGTGAATATTCACTATCGAGAATGTCAGAAAATGAATTTAAATGAGTTCAACTTTCGAAATCAGCGGTTGCATATTTTTATTTTATATGGAGTGAACATACTTTTGTTTTTTTTTATAGAGGCTCTTTTTTCATTGTTTTATTAAAACTATATAAGTATTTAAAATATTAACTACCTACTTATTGAGAAATAGCTGGTACCCGCGACTTCGTCTGCGTACAATTAGTACTTCGAGTAACTGAATTAAAATATTTATATCAACAACAGCGCCGCTTATCGGGTCCAAAACTATTCTATCTTTTAAGCCAACCTATCAGCCCTACAGCCTACACATTTAAATTCATTGGTAGATATTATACCAAAAGTATAGAATTTTATTATCCCTAACTTGAGAAATAGGTAATTGGTTTGTTATTTAAACTTGCATCCAATTCTTCATCCCCTTCACGTTTTGTTTTCACGACAAAAAGTAGAGAATGTTATTCTGAGAGGTCCCATCTATCCCTATACCAAAATTGATAAAAATTGGTTTTGCGGTCGTTAAAAGGTAACATTTCAAAGGTAACAATCTTACTTTCGCAGTTAAGTGGATCCCAAATGTCTTATTTATAAACTAAGTATTAAAAGCCAGCTTTAGCGTTCCTATCCAATTCCTCCGCTAATTTTGAAAATAAAATTCTCTCTTAGTTTTTCTATCTCTGCTGTGAATTGCAATTCAGCGTGATCATTATGGTGCAGGGAAATAAGTCCCCGGGAACTAAGTCCACTGAGGGACTTAGTTCCCACCTAGTGGGAAATAAAATCACTTTCGTGGAGTGGACTTAGTTCCCATGCAATATGGGAACTGAGTCCACTTTCTTATGGGAACTTAGTACACATTCAAAAATAAGAAGGGGGAACTAACTTCCAACTTTTAGGATTGGACAACAAACTCTAAAGTGCAGTTAGTTATCACATTTTTCTAACAAAATCTTAAGCTTATCTCGGATAAGTGCAGTCAATACGATTCACTATCAGTAAAAAGAGTTTGAAGTGAACTTTATTCTCAAAATCGCGCGATTTTTTTTTTGATTATTTTCAGAGTCTTGCAAACTGAATTTCGAAGGGAGTATTTTGTCAAACAGAACAAAAATTAAAAAATGCAGTTCAGTTTGCAAGACTCTGACAATTTTTTAAGTTATTGATTTTTCTTTTCAGCTTCTTATTGGTTGCATTACATTTATATTATATATGTATTTATTTAGTTATATATCTTTAAATCGAAATTTTGAAAATTTTGTTAACTCAGTTTGGTATGTATTACTCTGACTTAGTGAACAGATAATTTAATTTTTGTTTATAAAAATTGCAAAGTTCCTACTTGACTCTTCAATTTTACTTTGTTCTTAGTCGACAGTGAGAATTTACTTCACATTAAAAGGGAAATAAAACCACTCTGAGTTTTCGGAATTTATTTCCCATCTTACATGGGAACTAAGTCCACTTTACGAAAGTGATTTTATTTCCCACTAGGTGGGAACTAAGTCCCTCAGTGGACTTAGTTCCCGGGGACTTATTTCCCTGCACCGATCATTATGCGACTAAAGTTGCGATTTCAAACTTTTTTCGAGACCATGGCACAACTTTTTGCTATTTAAGCCCGGTTTTAGTTGGAGAAGGCCCTTTAAAAATATTTCAACAGCTCTTATATCCAAATAAAAACATTTTAAATGTAACGCAGTTGCCTATCACTACTTAATTATAATGTTTAACGAACCAATACTTGTTAAATATCGTTCACGAAATTGAAATAAGCTATTCTGCCTTAGAAATTACTCCTTTATTTTCTCATTGGCCCTTTTTCATACGACTTTTTAGAATGCTGCAACGGTCATACAGTCTGTGTCGGAGTCGCTTGTACGGGCATGATGAATGAAAGAAAAGTACCTATAGTTTTTACACAACTGCGTAGTTGAAATTTAATGTACTAAATGTTCGACTTTTTCAATTGTTAATATTTGAAAAAAAACTAAAAATGCAAAAATAAGAAGCAAGAAAATCTCTTTTTTTTGACACTTCATTTTTTAAATTTGGTTGAGCATGTGAATCGCAAGAGGTAAATATACTACTATAGAAACTACAGAAATAATATAGAGTGCATTGTATTTACACCAACAATAATTCAAACAAATTTATTCACCTATATCGTCTTCAGTTCTGGAATTCTTCAATTCTTTACTGTAGATATCAATGTATAGGTAGTATCACAACCCCCAAAAACAAAAACCTTAAACTCAATACACATATACCACCATACGCCCATCATCGCACGTCATTGGCCATCTGCGCATTTCCTCAGAAAAACATTGTCGCTGTTGATTACATCCACACTCACCTCGCCTACTTCTCTTTCGTTTCACTTAATCGGAGAAAACTTCACGCAGTTTTTCTTGACATGTATGTGCTTGTGCGATGTGCGCCACCCACCCACCCCAAAGCAGAACAGCGATCAAGAACAATGGTTGCTGATAATTTTCGATTTGAGAAAATAAAATTAGTTTTTTCGTGTTAGATTTTGGGTTGTAGCTTAGCTTCTAGATAACACAGAAAGCTGATTGATGCCTTAAAATAATTACGGAAGTTTTGGCTCTTGTTGGTATTTTGTTTTGTTTGCATTGGTTAAGAATTGTTTGAGTAAAAGCGATAAAAAGGCAGTAAAGTCAGAAAAAAAACACATTTTGGTCAAAAACGCTCCAAAAAATAGGCATAGCAATGAAATGAATAGCCTATGTCCTTTTCCAGATCTTAAGGGACATTTCAAAAAAAATTTCATGGAAATCTGTGCAGTAGTTTTCACGCCAACCGCGTACACATGAAAACAGCTACAGTTTTATTATATGTATAGATATCCGACTTGTATACCGAGCACAGAAATCCATGTGCAGATTTAGTTTTGGCCCCACTACCCATTGGCAGCACTCATTTCTTTTTATTAACTAAAACCCCAGCCAAGCACAAAACAATTATCTTTGCGAATTCAAATGGCTGTATAGTATATTCGCGGCTCCCCAAATCCTCATACCCGTCATTAGGCAATCTTCTTAGGGGCAATAACCAAATTACCCGCAGCGTTGTCGAAAGCCCACAATATCCTCTTAGAACAAAAGCAAACGTCTACTTAACACAACCAAATGAAAAACATAATTACGCCACCTAAACTCGTCGCCAACTATAAAGACGGAAAAAGAAAATCGTTGCCCAAGCGCCTTCACTCTGCGTCTCCACATGGCGGCATCCGAATTCCGAATGGCAAATGACTTATGAAGCAGAGAATCAAATGGTTTGTGATCCTGAAAAAGCAGAAATTGTCGTGGAGCGTGAACGGAATTATGAAAATTCAATTTTTGGCACATCTTCGGATTTAGTTGGAGTTTGTCTTTTGGTGAAATGATTTTAGACTTTCAACGAATCGTTATAATGTCATGTTCGGGGGATGTAGAAGAGAAAGTCCTTACAATAGACAGACAGTCGGACAGGAATTCATAAGCGATCGAATATGTATGAGTGTGTGTCTTTTTTATTCCATTCTTTTTTTTTCTCCATCTCTATTTCTCTGTCTAAAGTGGAAACGACCGGCGAGGTGTCCCATTTCAACACTACCACCATCATCGTCGTCGACATCATCATCATTTTCATAGTCATTCGCAATTTTTCTCTGGCTCCTTGGTCCTCGGTTTGTTGGCTCTGGGGATCATTTCGAATGCTGCTGCTGTGACATGGCAGGCAGGCATATAAAAAATGGTTTTATTCATGAAATTGTCACTGTGATGGGCAATCCTCACCAATTTTACTTGTACACCATGAGAATTGAATATATATTCAAAATATGCAAATGGATTTTGATTTTCCCAGCTACCACTGAGTGTAGCCAGAACTATTTTTTTTTTTAACTAAAGTCACGTGTACCTCTGCATATATGTAGCAGAAGCAAACTATGTGGTTATTCGTGATAACATGCAAATATAACAAATTTGGGACGCTGGTTCTTTTTTTTATGCGACGAAATCGATAGAGATTGGATATTTTTTGTTTTACTAGGAATTTAGTTTAAAGGCAATTTAGTTTTTGGGCTTATAGTTGTAACGACGAGGCTTAGGAAAAAAAAAAACTCCCACAAAACGAATGGTTGTGAAAAGCTAGGCGTAGGGTCCCTACGATTGGTTGCACTAACTATTTGCTTAGTTTAAGTAATACTGGATTGTGTAGCTCTAATTGCATATAACATTTGTTAACACTATCCGGATGTGTACTTAAGGTTTTTTTGTAATAAAAAACAAAAGAAGTTGGTGAACCAGTTCATGTGTCGGTTTTTAAGAGTCTACCACCTGCGCCAAATAAAGGCGTTCACGAAATATTAAATAGGAGAGAGATGAAATAATACCTCATTTCAATTTCATTGCCTAAGCTTGGTACGCTGCTCGAGCTAAATTTTAGCTCCCATAAAAAATAAATCAAACTTTTGTTTTAAAATGTAAGTACATGAAATCTTTCAAAATTTAGCGTAGGTACCCATTTAATGGGGCAGCTCATTTTCTCAATGACAGATCACTGCGTTATTTTGCGTTATAGAGAACCAATCAGGGCTGAATTTTTAATAAATAAATCAACGGTGACTACCAGGGATTGGATGTGTTTAGAAGAGTTGAATTTTTGAAGTGGTTTTTAGAAAACAGCTGTTTTATGTGACTGTCATCCATGGACAGCGCTCTATGTCAAAGTTTGAGTAAGATTTTACCTAATGGATGGAGAGAAAATTTGGAGAGGATATACAATTTAGTTTAGCTCGAGCAGCGTACTTAGCTTTATCTTAAAATTTGTTTTTGCTGTCTCTCTTTGCCTAAGATACTGTCTATTTGTATTTTCCAGAAGTGGTATATCTTAATTTTGGACTACACGATTTCCTTTATTTTACTTTAAACCGAGAGTGAGAAATTTATACAAAATTTAAAAATACCTAAGGCTATATGTGTAACTACGTTGTAGGTACAAAAGTTAAAAGCCAACGAGTTACTATATTAATAGCTCCGTTCCTATTTTGGTAATGTGGTTGCTAACGATTTAAGGGGCTAGCTTTGCTCTGTCGGAATTAAATGCACATCAAAGCTACCCCTCTAAAATATGGCATTGTGACAATGACGAACGTTAAAATATTTTCGTATTGAGTTTTAAAAGCGCTATACATTCCATTAAGGTTCAGAATTAGAGGTCTAAGTTCTACATTTTTATGGACGTCTTTTAAAGATCCGCTCCATCAAAAGTGTTTCTAGCCATTAGGAAGGAAATGCTTCGATATACCTTCAGAGTTCAGGGACATTAATAAAGTTCCCGGAAAATTTAGGACCTGTCGTGTTTTCCATTTATTTATTTATTTCAAGCACTTAAATTAAAAATTTCGGTCTGGAAAAATTACAGTGTAATTATGAATTTATGTGGGGGCATATCCTCTCCGGAGTATATCGATTTTAATTTCTGTACGGGTAGCTATTAAATCCAATCAAATGGGCGAAAAAAAAACGGGGCGAAGGAGCGCATAAAAATGTTTATGATCCTATAAAATGGTTGAAAAGAATATCCGCGAATCCATTTTTAATCACCGCCACCACGGACCGTCTGCCTTGAACAATAAAATACCTAGGCACTTGGGTGGTTCTTTTTACTTTGCTATTAGTTAACTCTTATTAAGTAGCGATATAGCTTGCGTGTTGGTATTGCCAGAACGTACCATTGACATATGTGTGGTACCAATGCAGTAAGAAGTGAAGGGAAGTGTCAAGGGCCCACTATTTGCAGGCGACTTTATTTTGTTCACACATTTTCAAAAGAGCAGGGACAGAGTTTTCACAACAAGTGCCTAAAATTTCGTCTTTATTAATGCTCCTTGACAAAATATTTAAACAATAACTTTTCTAGAAAAAATTACCTGACTGATTATCTTACTGATGTAAGCGTTATGCATCACTTTATGTCCTCCCGGTAGCACTGACAGTTCTTTTAACTGAAAGATGGCTTGTACGTATTTGTTGGGCTTAGGTTAAGCGTTATGCCGCATTTACACGGTCACACATTCCTAACACGGAAGATTAAAGGGATGCTAAACATTAAATAGCCGTGTGACTAACACGCAACTAACAGGTTTTTTCGTCGGCCATTTTGTTTACGTGGTAGGAATTATGGGAAAGCTATGCATGTTGATATTTTTATAGCGACGACTCACGAAATTTGGCTTTCCTATATCCCTAAGTGATGAACCGACAATTATTTATTAATTGATGCATTTTTGGTTTAATTTACTGAAACTTAAAATCGCTCTCATTTCACATGTTTTAAATCAGAAATCGAAATATTTTCAAATGATTACAGAAATTATATTCCCCGGAACTTGTGTTTATTTCCATTTTACGTATCTATAATTATGGGCAGCATATGCATGACACTTTAGGCCTCTGATTTGTGATCTCATTCTTGCTCCCTTATTAGCATTGACTGCGGAAAAACTGCTGCAGTTTTATGCAGCAGTTCTTTTAACTGAAAGACGACCTGTACGTATTTGTTGGACTTAAATTATTTAACAGCTCGTTTCTACCGATATGAGGCCCAAGTCTCAAGCTTTTGTGGGGTTGATTTTTGTTAGGTTTGTTGTAATTCTGTAGCATTGACTGCGGAAAAACTGCTGCAGTTTTATGCAGCAGTTCTTTTAACTGAAAGACGACTTGTACGTATTTGTTGGACTTAAATTATTTAACAGCTCGTTTCTACCGATATGAGGCCCAAGTCTCAAGCTTTTGTGGGGTTGATTTTTGTTAGGTTTGTTGTAATTCTGTAACATTTTTCGTATTCTCCGATAAAGCCCTCAACAAACCTCACAACAAATTCACCTCTTAATGGTAAGAAGTTAATAACAACAAGTTCTTGGGTCTTTATAACGATTTTATAGATTTTACTAGCTGACCCGGCGAACTTTGTACCGCCTAAAATTGATTAAATTATTAACATAACTTTTGATAGTTGAACCTCTCTATTAAACGACTGAAACTCCCTTGGAATTGAATTGAGTTGAATGCATAGAAACTTCATAGTTTTTCGGGCTTCTTGATCGTTTTCGAATTTCCTTCCACGGAAATGTTTTGTAAGAAACAAAAGTATAATACTTACGACATCTGACACAAATCAAAATTTCCACGTTCCTCCGTTTTTGTTATTCAAATATTAATTTTTCCGAAATTAAAGCAAGAGGTCCATTCGCGTTCTCTGCAGATCCAAGAACTTAAAATCTGTCAAACTCTAAAAATTGAGCGAAACTCTTCGCCCGAAAATATTCCACCGATTTTATTTTTGTGCGCAATTGATTTTTAAGACTGAGTTTGTTTTTTGTCAACTTTGGATATTTGACATATTTATCAGTAATTGCCGGTTGAAATTCTCTGAAAAAGAAACAATTCGTTTCATATTTACAGGCACATAGATTTGTTCTCCAATAGTAATTACTGATTCCCTGATTTCCCATTCTTTATTTAATGATCAGTACTTCGAATCAGATGTTACCTCAAGCACCACACGTGCACTTACGTTATGTTATAAGGCAAAGGAAGTCCGCCTCCATTAACTGGATCCGAACAAAGCACCTCAAATATGTAACAATTGAACTTTTCGATTGAATTCGGTCTAATTTTGAGCGGTGGGCTTTATAAATCCTCATTAATTCGAAACCAACAAATTATCTATCCGACTTCAGGGAGTCTTGCTGCGAAATATTGTTTATTGTGCGACTTGCGGTGACTTTTCTTTCAAATTTCTGTATTGTCAGTTGCTACCACTCCATCTTCCTAACGCAAAGGCTCTAAGCTATTAATCCAAATAAGAATAATAAAACTTAATCCCCAGATAGGCGCTGTGCAAATTTTAATACCACAACTTCTGCAAACCCCAACCAAAGATTAGGCGAATGTATATATTTCTTTTCGCATTACTGTATTTTTTTTTTTTTTGTTGTAAATCCCCTTTCAACAATTAATAATGGGACTACGGCTGATGGCGAGATTTTCTCGCCACGTAACCGCCGCCGGTGTGTGCTCAGCGTTCAGTGTTCAGAGAAATGCATTTCTCCATCCTTTTGTACAGTTGCAATGCTTTGTCACAAAGATATGTTCCCCATATTAAGGTCTAGGATAAATTCCATTCCCCCAAGAGTATCATAAATAAAACTTTCCGGCTGACATTTATAACCAAGCGCCAAGCGTATTATTTTTTCATAAACCTCAACCCTAGACACTGGAGAGGGGGGGAGGCGGAACTGGGTATACGGAGAATGAGCTCACACAAGTAACTCATATCCGTATTGTATGTGAATCCCCTGCTTTGCTTTTACCTATTCAGTTTCAGATGTTTCTGAAAAGGTTAATGCTACTGCACAATGCGACGCACCTTTAAATGAGAGTCACACCGAATGCATATGCGGGAAAGGTAACTGCGTCCGCCTTGGTGAGGCGGAACTGAACGAAGGATAAATGAAAAGATCCCTTTCGGTGAATAACCTCACATGTGTCTCCATTTGATGGGATTGCTGGCCGCAGGTAGCAGGTATACAACAATGATTCACTCCAGTGTCTGGTTGGCCTAATTTCATTTCTGACTGAAGTCTGTTTTCATTGTTCGGATGGAGAGCTTGTTGTTGTTGAGGTGAGTTTGCATTTTATCTCAGCGTTATGCTTCTCAGTATTTGATAGACGTTGCGAGGTGGTCCTTCCCTGTTTGGTTGTAGTTTTAAGGAGGGTTACGCATACTTGACTCGCTTTCGCAATGATGACAGGGGGAGATATTTCGAAATTGGTAGAGAGAATTTAAAAATATTCTTACTGACTGCTGCTTTCTAATAATTTATGGAAAATATTCAGTTGAGATGAATGGAGCTTCATAAATTGGAAATTACCTCAGGGGGTATCAATTTCACACAACGGCTGTCAGCGCTACTCCTCATGCTGGAAAATTAAATCCACCTGACGAAAAGGCTTGTGTAAAGTGCTATGCTTTGGTAATTGGTTGGCAACAAGTGCATCGACTGCGTTTGCCTCTTACGTATTTAATGTGCACATTAAATATTAAACCTACAGATCGTAGACTTCTATCATTAGGTACCCAACGAACACGTCATTCTTTAAGGGGCTGACAGCTCTGTTAAGCTATTCCTACACGAAAGCCTATTGCGCCCAATGATTAAGCCAGAAATCTAAAGGACACATTCTCAATGAAGGCACTGAAAATGCGCCATCAGATTAGAAAAGTGGCTTTTGCCAAGCTTGACGTAAAAGATCTGACTATCAACAATCTAGGACGCAGTCCAAATAATGAACTCAGTTACACCAGCAATCACCGCATCTTCAATCTGAAGTTGGTGTCATTATCTTGGGTAAATAACGTTTTTCGGCAACACCCAAAACATGTTAACCCTTTCACAGACTCCCCCCAAACGATACGGGAATCAAGAGCCATCCATACAATTGATCTTTGACACAAAAATCTGCACCAAATCAGTGCCTTATACGAATGGCAACATTAATCTTCTATTCTAATGAGAAATCGATTGTCACAATGTAACCAGAATTCAATTGCATATGCCAACCACATCCGCCAGCAATGTCAATCAAACGGTAACCTGATTTGAATTTACAATTCACAAGGATTGATGAGCATCGAAGGAATAAGCGTCATGAGGATTTCCCTCGAATAAAGCTTGAAGATAGCACAAGAGAAAATAAAGAACACCATTTTATGGTACATCAATTGCATTAACCATTTTTCTCTCCACCCACACGGGGGTAAAAAGTGAAATAAGAAAAACGAAAATCCATTCATCTTAATATGCAAAAAGCAATTCTCTGGCTACTGGGTGCTGATGCTGGGTATGCCCCTGAAGAAATGCAGAGCGAAAAAAATTTAGTTTCTCATTTTTTTTTTGCTCGCTATCTTAACTATGTGTATCCGAGTATTATTATGCGATTTCATGTTTAACTTGTGACGAGAATAAAATTGTAAAACCATTTTCCAAGATGGATGAATAAAAAGCGAGCTGCTGCCATAGTGTACTCTGTACTGTACTGCTGCTGGTGAATGTCCTTCCTTTTTGTGTGTGGAAACTCAGTTGGAAAATGTTGTTGCTTACAACACAAGGGCAGTAAATGGCTTGCGAGTGGAAAATTCCCTTTTCAGTTGCAATTACCAAATTTGAAGAGAGAGAAACTCTGTGTTGCGCGGCATATGTTATACGAGTATGTGTACTGTGTACTGTGTAGTGCTGCTGTGCGATGTTTGTTAGTAAATATTTCCATAGCGCAAAAGTGAAACATAAAACGTTCAGACCCAGCGTTGAAGCAGCTTTTCTTTTGTGGCCCTAATTTTTCAAAGCGAAAAATATAAAATGATTTGAGTAAATTTACTAACAAATTTTTCGTTTTTTTTTTTGATACCTTTAAAACTTTTTCCATCAAATGAAAAGTAAAAATTTTAAATACTGACAAAAAAGTCGTGCAAATAACTCGGATTTCCTTATCATTGCTTTGAAGTTGAGTGACCTGGTTGAAGTTATTAACTAAGTTGAGAAATGTAGGTCATAAAGATTCACACTTTCGATGTCAATTTGTTTGCGGAATGGAAAATTGACGGTTCTTCCAAAGGGACGGTGTAACAAATATGGAGAAGACCATTGTTCAGACTAAAAACTAACTTTCAAGTAGCAATTGCACTCTAGGTTGCTTTTTCGGTCATACTTAAGATGACGGGCTTAGTCTTGTAAAAAATCTACAAGGGCGTCATTAAGGTCGCCACTTATTTCTAGGCCAGTCTTTCTTTGAACTAAGTAGTTCCTATTCACCTGTTTAAAGCGTTTGTTTTTAGGTTCGTTTTTGAGTTGATAGTATTTTGTCAAGCGATACCCAAATTGACAGCTGCCAGCAGATATGTGCTTATTTTGGTCTCGCATTTCACAAAGATTGTAGATCTCGTTGCATGGTTGCTCGAAAGCTTGTCAAAAATTAGACTTCAAGCGTGATTACAGATTTATTTCCATCAAGCGGCTACATTTTGAGCGTAATACTAACTTTCTAATGAAATTTTAACACTTTTAATGTATGTTTTTATTTAATTTTTAAAGATCCGTAGGTAGATACCTAAGGAGACACTGCGGATGCCATAAAGAAACTCGATTCTTTTACTTTTTTCCATTAAACATTAGACTTAATTAGCAAAAAATAAATATCGTCTAAGTAGCCGCTGCCAGAATTGATGACCATTCGGGACCGATGATTTATGACATTTTCCACCAATTTTTGCAAGAACTTTCGGCGATAGGTTCTCGCATTCTTGGTGGATTGGGCCTATAAGAGTCTGAGGCTTGTCGTGACTTCAAAAATCTGCACTGAAATTCATTTATTCATTCATTTTGATTCCACTCAATGATTACATAATTAACATTGCATTAGTTAGCAAACACCACCGACGAACTATTCCGCAAAAAACTTTCGCGGACATTTAAAAAATAGCTTCTTCCGAAAGGGTTATGACATATGCTTCACCTGCTATAATGACTGTGGCGACCCGAGAGCGGCCAGCTCTGAGCTGTGTACAATCTCGCTCTCTCGCGATCTCATTTACAGCTTGCACAATGCACATGCACATTCGAGGTCGCAGGCAGTCGTTAGTAAGTGATGGAAGTGTAAGGTTCTCTGGGCTAATAAAGAGTTATAAACAAATAAATACTAAACTTGTTGTCTTACTTATTTATATTGACAGTTTAGGCTATTACAATGACAATATAATTGATCATTCAAAACATCGCTCAACATTCTGAACTTTCCCATAGTTGCTACCACATAAACAAGATGGCCGACCAAAATGCATGTCAAGTAATTTTTTCGTAATAGGTAGCTAATGTTGTCCCTTTCAGTCACACGGTTTTTTTGTATTGGGCATCCCTTTAACCTTCCGTGTTAGGAATGTGTGATGATATAAACCTAAATTTAAGAGATTTACAAGCAAAATATCATGAAAGTAAAAATTGATAAAAAGAAACTATTCCCAAAGACTCTGAAAGAAATTTTGTTTTCATAACACAAAAGAAAATTGATTTCCAGGAGAGTTGATATAAATATCACAAAAACTCGTGAGAACTTTGAAATTCCACTTTTGTGTTTCCATACTCCCGGCCATAGTCTTTTTTGTCTCTTTCAGACTTCCGCACAAAACATTAGAGGTAATCCATATCCATACCCACTCCTAAGTATACTTACAAAACGTAATGACAATAAATCTTGTATCAAAGGGAACACACTCCTCGCGTATACATTTTATTTATGTAGGTTTGTCATATCCAATCTATGTGACGCATAAAACATAACACTTAACAAAAGCAAACTCTTACCCCACCTGCCATTAAGATTTGATCAGGTGAAAATAGAAACATCCTACCAGAAGGCATTACCGAAACGGATATAAGGTTCCTTAATAAAAAAACAATGTCGTCATAAGAACAGGAAACTAAATGAAAGCCACCCAGCACAATGCCATTCACAAGCGACTTCACAGGCAATTTCTTTTCATTAAGCTTTGTGAACATGTATACATACTTTTGGTCTTCGTTCCCCACAGTGGCTTTCCGATGAATAAAGGAGCAAGCCTCCTTGAATATTGCTCATATCCCATTTAGGTCTGAGCATGCAATATCTAGATTTTATCATCGATTTATATGATGTTTTCCTGCCAATATTCCTGGTGCTGGATCTGCCAATTGCACCCAAATGAAATGCGAAAACAAAGGACCTTCGTCTGAGGCGAGAGTATATACAAACAGACAAGTAGAATGTGCGATCGATCCATGATTTTAGTGATTAGTTTGGTGAAAATCAAAGGTAACCTCGAAACCAGACCTACATCGCCTACTCCTTATATCGTTGCACAATGTACGTCCTCAATGAGAGACTAGTTGCCTTTTATATCCAAAAACAATTCGTCGCTACAAACAAAAGTAAATACTCGGATTGAATAAGTGGTGTGTCCTTGCTTACTCTATATATGTATTCCCTATACCCTGCAAGTTGTTGATTTTCTTTTGAAAATCATTTGCTGAAACATACTCTCTGCCTTTTAGAATCTCCAACCAATCGCATTTGTTATTCATTCCATTTGACCTACAATGATTGTGACTTTCTCTCGCATCACAGACATTTGTCTTTAATTAGATTAATTTCTCAGGGGAAATTTCAATATCCCCCCAACCAGAATGCTTGACACCAGGATACCTACTTTTTATTCTTTGTTTTTTTTTTTTTTGAAAGTCATCTACCTTTTTTAGATTGCGTACGACAGAACGTACAAAGCCTCTTCAATGTCTATTGTCAGCACAGTGGATGAGGCGTCTTTAAAGAATACGCAATCCGAGAGGTAAAGCGAATTAGTGAGATTGACGCGGTGCGCTTATCAGTTTGCCTCAAAGTAGATGGGAGGTAATGTAATATTTTTTCCATGCCTTTGGGGCTTTAGTTGTGGGCACTACTGTTATGCCTTTACTTATAGATTCCATTTAGGGAGGAAAGGAGCTATGACATTTATTAAAAATATCTGTCGAACGAGTGCTATGCGATAGACTTAACCAGTTCGTGCTAATCAGTTTGAACGGGGTAGGTGTCGTAGAAATAATCCTGTTTGTATCGTTAAATTTGCAAAAGCATTAAAAAGCTTTTTACGGGTTACTGCTTACAGGGTTTTAAGTGGCAGAAAGGTGGCGGAGTGATTCACTTAGGCTAAATTAGAGCTATTGTGTTACAATACAGGGTCGGTTTAATCCGCTGTTCATGAATCTACTTACCATATTTTGCAGATATACATATCGGAAATATCAGCAGGTTCGTTCAAGAAGTATCCTGTATCCACTATGCTCATGTATCAAGAGTTTGGCTTCTTATGGAGGATTGCATTACCAAACAGCTAGATAGTAGGTTGAGAGGCGTTAATTCTTTATCCTTTTAAATGGGGGGAGGGGGGACTGATTTGAAGACGAAATTGAGGTACCCACAAGCTAAACTTAGTATACCCGAAAGAACAAATCTAAGTTCTAACGCGGAAAACCCGTATTTATCTTTTCAGTTAGCCAAAGCCCTTGACTCATCTGTCATAAAATTCAAGCTGGTCTTACATTCACAATAATCTATGAACTTTCTAAGAAAAACCTAGTCATTCTTCACTGGATTCCAGCTCATAGAGGATTTCAGGGTAACGAATCAGCTGACTCACTGGCTAAAATCGGAGCAACCAGTCCACTTATCGGACCCGAACCATTCTGCGGAGTCAGCTAAAACCATTTCAGGAGCTACTCGTATGTTGAAAGCCTTTCTCGTATCGAATCAAATGAGATTTGGCATAGTACGACTGGGCAGAACTGCACCAGACAATTTTTATCCAATTTCTCCAGAGAAAATCGCTCTTCCTGATTAATCTGGACAAAAAAAACCTGAGGATCCTAACAGGTATAATCAGCGGCCATGGTCTCGGGAAAAAACATTTCCACCACATTGACGACTCACCGGATCCTATTTGCATACTCTCTCTTGAGAGTGACGAATCCTCTTTTCACATACTCACAGATTGTCAATTCAGTAACCCTTTCCGACACTGCCTCTGGACTGAAAAGATGGCTCTAGGAACTTACCAGGGTAGGCACAATAGGCTCCTTTAAGAAACCGCAGTGCCAGAGACCCTTTTAACTCTCCCGCTCTTTCAATCTATCTATCTAAACCCGAAAGAAACTAGCGCAGAATGGAAGAACCTTTATTGGTAAAGTAACAAGAGGTTACTGGAAGACAACTTAAAGACAAATCTCCAAGAAGTCATTCATAATGGCAGACAATTGATGAAGATTGAATGGGATCACGAACTTTCAAATTGCAGACATTCATAGCAATAAACAAACAAATACTACAAAAATATGTGAAACCTTATCCTGATTTGCTGATCAACATCCTCTAAGCTGAGTCAGTTAAAGTTGGCTCAGTCAGGATCGCTAAAAAATTAAAAATTTATGTCAAAGATTTTGCTTGAAAAGTCCACAACTGACCAAAGTGTAGCAGATCCGAAAAAAAGGACCTCAAACAGCTCTAATCAATAACCTGACTCACCGAGTTAAGGCGGCATATGACAGTCTTTATAGAGCCGAGCCAGCGTTACCTTAGGGAAGCTTTAGAATCATTTTGACTCCGGACTAATCTTTTTGAAAATCAGTAAATTCGGCCTCCTTTTAAAAATGCAGAACGTGTTAGCTACAATTCAAAACTGTTTACCCTATTTCGTTGAATTCAATTAGGATAAGGATGCGTTGTCATGTGGCTTCTTCAACATCGTACAGTGAAGAAAAATTGTGCGAAACTCGCAACCTAACCTCCAGGGAAGAACTACATTTGCCAATCATTGATCGACGAATTCAATTGAGTAGTTATGTCTTGTAATACTCATAAGTCATAACTCATTAGCCCCCTTCAAACAAGTCCTTCCTTCGGGGGCATAAACTCAGGTGGATAAAGATATTTTCCTGAACACCAAATCGTTCGTAAAATGCTTGTGTTCAGAAGCTCTACAAGTTGTACACATAGGCAGACCGACCGGGTCAGAAAAGTGTGAATATGTCGTCTAAGATGGCGAGGCATTAGTCACATGGTTGGTTGGTTGGTTTAAGTGGCTGTATTCCTGTCCTCTGACGCGGAAAAACACAAATAGCGCATTGAGCGCCGTTTTGAGGCCACAACTAACAGAACCTGAAATAGAAGGGGGATAAAGGAAGTTGTAAGGAGCTCAAAACCAGCCTGTGGAGTTGAGAAATTTGATGATTTTGTTGAAATGGATACATTGTAAGGCGGAAAGGTCATCAAAGAAGGGATGACCTAGTACACTGAGTCTGGTTTTAGCTAGTGCCGGACATTCACAGAGAAGATGAAACACGGTTTCACTCTTGTTTGTATCAGCGCAGCTACGGCAGTGGGAATTATGGGGGATACCAAGCTTGGCCGCGTGGGTTCACAAGGGCCAGTGGCCCGTACTAATTGCCGTCAGTCGAGCGACATCTACACGCGTTCTTGCTAAAAGGTTGTTTGTTCTGGCATCGTCGTAGGTTGGCCAGATCTTTCTTGAAATGACACAGCAATTCAAGTTCGCCCATCTAGTCTCGGCCCCTGAGGTGAAGTGCAGGAGGATTTCTCTCTTGACGTATCCCAGTGGAGGGAGGACTTCCTTCGCCTGAGACACGCAAAGAGCAGAGCCACGCCTGGCAAGTTCATCGGCTTTTTCATTCCCGTCTATATTCCTATGACCGGGAACCCAGACGAGAGTGATTTCAAACCGATTACAAGCTCTGGTAAGTGACCTCCTGCATTCCAGAACAAGTTTGGACGATGACTTAGTTGAGCCGACAGCCTTAATCGCGGCTTGACTGTCGATGAAGATGCCTATTTTTTTCTTTTGAGTTGTTATGTAAGGGAGCAGAATGCACGCCTCCTTGATTGCGAATACTTCCGCTTGAAAGACGCTGGTTGCGTTGGGGAGGCGGAAAGATTTGGAGATGTCTAATTCTGTTGAGAAAATGCCCGCTCCCACTCCACAGTTCATTTTGGAACCATCTGTGAAGATAGGAATGTCGAATTCATTTAAGACTGCATTATCCTCCCATTCTGACCTAGAGGGGAATCGAACAGAGAAGTTTTTATGGAAGTTGAGTTTGGGTACAGTGTAGTCTGTAGATATACGACCTACCTATATGCCATCAGGAAGGGAAAGTAGGATGCTGGTGTGGCCGTAGGGCCGTTCGGACCAACATTTAGATTCCTTCAATCTAACTGCACTACACGCAGCAATGTTTTTTATGTGCAGATCCACTGGCAGAAAATTGAGAATCACATTGAGCGCCTCGGTCGGACTTGATCGAAGGGCCCCTGTAATTCCAATTCCAGCAGTTCTTTGGACTCTACTTAATTTAGTGATGTTATAAGCTTTGCTTAAGGCGGGCCACCATACCAGTGACCCGTAAGTGAGGATAGGACGTACTACTGCTGTGTACATCCAACGAACCATCTTTGGTTGAAGACCCCACTTCTTGCCGAAGGTTTTACTACAGGCGTAGAAAGCTATACTTGCCTTCTTCACTCGGTGTTCGATATTAGACTTCCAGTTGAGTTTAGGGTCGAGGATGACTCCTAGGTATTTGGCACTGGTGGATAAAGTGAGATATTGGTTATTCAAGCGGGGAAGTGAGAAGGTTGGTATTTTGGTTTTGGTGGTAAAAAGCAGCAGTTCAGTTTTACTTGGGTTAACGCTAAGGCCACAACTTGTAGCCCAACCACTCATCTTACCCAGTGCTCTTTCCATGATTTCGCTTATCACGTTCGGAAATATTCCTGATACTAGAACAACCACGTCATCCGCATACGCAACAACTTTAATACCTATCCTGTCGAGACTTGACAGAATTTTATTGAGTACCATAATCCATAAGAGTGGCGAGATCACCCCACCTTGAGGTGTTCCTCTACTTACTGATTTGGTTAAAAGGGTGTTGCCAAGTTTTGCTTGAATTATCCTTGTTTTAAGCATGGAAATGATCCATGAAGTGATGAAATCCTCTACCCCAAGTTCTAAGAGAGATTCCTGGATCGATTCAGTAAGGACGTTATTAAAGGCGCCCTCTATATCTAAGAAGGTGGCTAACGTATATTGGTGATGGGAGAGTGACCTTTCAACTGTACGCACTACTTCATGAAGAGCAGTCTCCGTCGACTTGCCCTTGAGGTAAGCGTGTTGCGAATGACATAAGGGAAACCTTTCAAGGCCTGTTCTTATGTGAAGGTCGAGTGTGCGTTCTAAAGTTTTAAGTATGAAGGAGGTTAAGCTTATAGGTCGGAAATCCTTCGCGGATTCGTGACCTCTTTTGCCGACTTTCGGTAAGAAAACTACTCGGACAAACTTCCAAGACTGCGGGATGTGATTAAGTAAGATACTGCTTCTGTAAATTTTAACAAGTAAGGGTACCACTATCCCTTCATGTTTTTGTAGCATGATGGGGAGAATGCCGTCCTGCCCTGGTGATTTATACGGAGCAAAACTATTAACGGCCCAGGAAATCTTTTCCTTGGTTATAATGCGTTCAATTTCTTCACGATGCGGGAGAAAACTACCCCACAAATTGGACGGGATTTCGCAGTGATCTTTACAACCAGGAAAGTGAGTGTTGAGTAGAAGCTCTAAAGATTCAACGGTTGATTCCGTCCAGGTTCCGTTCGATCTCTTAATAAAAGAAGGAATAGAGCGTTCTTTGGATAGAATCTTACCGAGTCTTGCAGATTCCTTTAGAGTATCAATAGATTGACAGTATTCGGACCAAGCTTGTGTCTTAGCTGATCTAATAGACTTTTTGTAGAACTTTAGGCAATCTTTATAAGGTTGCCAGAACTTGTGCCTGTAGCAGATATTGAAAATGTCCCTAGCCATCCTTCTGAGGATGGTAAGGTCCTCATTCCACCACGGTGGTAAGGATTTTTTGCTGTATTTAACGTGACACGATGCCTTAAAGGCAGTATTCATCGCCCTTTCTAATGCGAGCGATATGGTGTCCTACACCTGTGTCAATTTCAGGGTGTGGGATGTTAGGGAGTTTAGATTTTAAGACTTGACCGAATTTCTTCCAGTCAATTCTCCTAGGGTTTCTGTACAGGATTGGAGTATCAACCTTAATACTCAGATTGAAAAGAATCCACTCATGGTCCGAGAAGGACTTTAAGTTGGAGACTCTTCAGTTTTCAACCCTAACGATATCATTATTTGTTTTGAGAGTAATGTCTAATACTTCTTCCCATCCAATAAAATTATCCGTGCTCGGAAATATAAAGGTAGGGGTGTTACCAACGTTACAAACACATAGATCACATTAGTCACATACTCAGCATTTTTTTTTTTTTTGACTGGGGGCTGAGACCTAATTTTGTGATGAAATATTAGGCAATGGAATCCTACCATCATCCATCAAGGAGTTTTTGAGCTAGAAGTTTGAGGGGCACAAGGCCTCTAGCCCCCTGAGTACGCCAGTGCAAATCATTAAAGCCGACAGTACACAAACACTCTGGGCCACCAAGTGCCAACCTGGAGGTCCAACGTAATAAAGACATACCTCGCCTAAAGTGGAGCGCACAAGTGGGAGGCCACCTTAACCAACTTGGTGTCCACAACTGGAGACAGTTATACCCAAAGTTCCCCCATTTGGGAGCCGTTTATCGTTCTCCACAGACTGAGTGCGTATGTACTCGCATGAAATTTAATAAACTAGTTTGTTTAGGCAACTTTTCCTGAACCCCATTCGCCCATCACCACATGGCGACTGTCCATATATGTTTCACTATTCATACAGATAATAAAGTGCGGCGCCCGCGTTTACCACTCAAGTTTATTGTTCAATGCACACTTAACTAATCCTGTTATTTATTTGATTGCAATATACTAACTAGCCTGGCAAAACACCCACAACTGAAACACGCAGTCAGAAATGTTGATTAAAAAAAAGAGTAGAACCGCATTCAAAACCAGAACTCATAAACCAAATATATATATCCGTCCGTGGTCTAACCATGTTGCCACTGAAAGTTTTTGGCCAAAAAACCCAAATGAATTTATAAAATTCACCAGCTAGTCACAGCTCACAGCCTAGCATTTTCCACCCCATTAACAGTGAAAGCAGAGCCTCTCTAAATAATAAATGTATTTTTCCAAATAATGAGGATACACAGCCAAAGGATCCGAAATAAGTGAATCGTTTTGGCTGGCCCTCGCCCTGCCACATTATTAATCACTATTTAATTGAACTACTATTTCCCTATGCACGTTCGGCTCCTGGATCTCGATGGAAATCCGAGCACATATATGCTGGGTTTTATTCCCACTCTTAATCGGGCAACAAGCGGAAAATTAATGTTTCTAACTAGAGGTTACCCTCACCCGGGCAATAGGTATGCGAACTTTTGGACCAAAAATGCTCGGAACTTTGTAAGTAATTAGGAATAAGATATCTGCCTAATTAGGAGCATGCCACTACAGCATGCTCCATCTGAGGGGACTTGGTTGATTTCCGTTTGACACGACTTAATAAATCGTTCAAAACGGTGTGCCGGAAATCATTCTAATCTCAAGCTATTCACATTTCGTGACAATTCAAATCAAAGCGAATAGGAAACATTGAGGGGTAGAAATATTTTGATTTATTCTTTTCCGATTTTATCGCAGTGGGAACGCACCCACGTGCCCAAGTTAAATCATACTCGTTACTTGTGTAGCATGAGTAAACGCCTATACGTGTATGCACAGAAATGACAGTTGAATTTTTGAACAGCAGAATGAAAAATGATTGAATATGTCCTGTGACTCGGCATCCCACACTGGCACGCCCATAATAGCGATTTTATTGTACGTGACCTCAAAGCTTCCTTTCATCTAGTTTTTCGATTGTGTTGCCGAATATATAGATCGGGTGGCGGAACTGGTGGGGCGGCACCGGGAACCCTTTTCGCCGCCACATTTACACGCGTGTATGTGAATATTTCTCTTTCTGATTTTGCGACTTAATGACTCATTCATTCTACATCCCTTTGTGGATTATTTTTTGGTTCTCCGCAGTTCCACAAAGAATTGTCGGAAGTAATGAGATCTCATTTTCCACACGTTCTTGTGGTTCTCGGACTCGGAGGTTTGTCGATAAAATGTGCGTCGTCATGTTTGTCCTGTCGGCTTGAGAAGATTGTATGACATTGATGAAAATTGGCTAAGACAATGGGAAAAGTTTTTATTGTATAGTGTAAGAGTAGTAAAATAAACAAAAACAATATCATTTACGATTATACTGAATTTATATATTTTTCTTTATTTAATTTTTTTGTCTTTTTTTTTTCTTTTGTTGGCGCTTGCACATCAGGCATCTCCGAGTCTGTAACGAGATTAATAAAAAAATATCCCTATGAGTACATTACAGGCATATAAAAACAAATACTTCTACAACTACTCTGCTCAGGAATGAACAAGCAATAGTTACACTAATGTCCTGCCTGACCGAACATTGCAAAGCAATACCACACACACTGAACCCATTTGGTGTTCAGGGAACCGGTTTGCTTGCTGCTATACACTCGTGTGATGAATTCACTGTGCGCAGGAGGAACCAGGCAATTATTGCCACACACACCAAAGAACATATTGTTCTAAGAGGAACCGGCAAATCTACCCACACACGTCCTTTGCACGAAGTATCACAACACAAACGAGTCGCAAACCAATAGTGGTCGTATTTGTGTTCATAAACAGATCTAGTGGAACCAGCGTACTTTGTTAACACACACCCGTTCTGCCACACACACCCAAAGGGGAACCGGCATGAACGGTGGAACCAAACAAGTCGCAACACACAACTAGCTCGTTGAGCACACCGATCTATGTGAAACGTAATAAAAGATACGTTCACGAAAAATGCACCGAAGACTACATCAGCCTTTAAACTCATTAATAAAGGAACTATATCGATTCGACAATATCTATAAAAATCAAATTTTACACAGAAACAACTATATACTACCTTTTCACCTTATTCAACATAAACTTAATCACTAGCCCAGAATCCACTCAGTGAGCAACAACAACTCACCTTATTTGCTCTTTTCCTTCTGGTCTTCTTTAATTTTAGTTAGTTTTTTTTTTCTTTATTAAAATTCAATACTCAAGACTAAACACCTCACCACTCACAAGCACAGAACACGACTGATCGGGTTTCATGATTTCATCCCCGACCAGAAACGCCCCTGAGCCTGTATGCGTGTGATGTCATATATTCTTTATTTGAATACTCTACTCATGTTTGTGTTTATATCTTACCCTTGTTCTTACAGTCGTCCATCCTGCTTAGAGCTCGCCCCGAGGTCTGCCTCCTTCGGGGTCGAAGACCCATCTTCGTCGTCGCTAGCGCTGCTTTCACTATCGGATATACCTCCTGGGGGTACCCAAGGTCGCATATTGTCGACGGATAGAACCCCTTCGTAACTTGTCCTGCGTGTTCGTCGATGTGCTCCTTCCATGTCGTTCACCAAATAACGATCATTTGGATAAACTTCCTTTACAATAAAAGGACCTTTAAACGGCGGAACAAGTTTTTTGCTGGTGCCAGCTGGTGCCTCCTGTTTTTTAATGAGCACCAAGTCTCCCACTTTGTAGTTCTTCGGCTTCTTTCTCTTCTTATCAAACTGTTCTTTTTGTTGTGCTTGGGCTTCCTCAATTTTCCGCGCTGCTTCACAACGGACCATAAGAAGGTCATCCAGTACATCGGCGACAGATTTAATTTCGTCCTTCAACACAGTGTCGGACCCGTATCTTGGTCGCATGCCAAACATCAACTCACTCGCTGTTTTACCGGTACTTTTGTTAACCACGTTATTGAGAGCAAATTGCACTTGTCGCACATTGCTGTCCCACCTATCTTCTTCCAATGTGCTGGTCATGAGCGCACTTAAAATCGACCTATTCAACCGCTCTACTTGTCCATTGGCTCTCGGAGTTGCGACGGCATTGAGAACATGTTTAATATTATTTTGTAAACAAAACTCCTTAAACTCTTTGGAAGTGAATGCGCTTCCTCGATCTGATACGACGACCCTCGGTGTCCCATACATTGCAAAAATATCTTTGAAAAACTCAACAACTAGCTTAGTTTTAGTTGACTTCACAGCTCTGATGAACGCGAATTTCGTAAATGCATCTATTAGTGCGACGATGTGTAAGTTTCCAAACTTGGACTTGGGAAATGGTCCCAGATGATCGACGTGAAGCAAACTCATTGGTTCATTCGGCTTTGGTATCGGATGTAAGTATCCTTCAGCTTTACCTGTCTGACGTTTGTTGAATAAACAACGCACACAACACGTCAGATATTTCTCTACGTATTTTTTCATCTGAGGAAACCAGTAATTTTGACACAATCTCTGCAAAGTCTTCTCTAAAGCAAAATGGCCCAGTTCATCATGGGCGGCGTGTACAACTTGTCTTCTCATACCTTTCGGGACCACCCACTGCGTTCCGCTTGTTGTCGTGCGATAAACCCGTCCATCACGTAAAACATAATCCTTGCATAATCGTCGTTCTTCTTCAGTAGCAGGTTTCCTAGTCAAAATATCAAAGATTTCTTGTATTTTATGATCTGTTAGTTGTCCAGACAATACCCAATCCGCTTGTCGAATTTGCATGACTATCTCGCTTGGCTTATCGTGGCATGGATTACGACTAAGCGCATCAACATGACGCATCCTTTCACCTGGCCGATACTTTACATCGAAACTAAACTCCATAATTTGTAACCACCACCTAGCTATTCGCGGTATCAGATGTTTCTTTTCGTTTGATGACTTAAGCGCATTACAGTCGGTCACAACACAAAATTTAGTTCCCAGAAGATACGGTCGAAATTTCTTCAGTGTTTCCACGACAGCGAGAGTTTCCAACTCATACGAATGAAACTTGTCTTCGGGTTGTCTAGTCTGTCGGCTAAAATAGAGGACCGGATGTAGTCGCCCATCATCTTGTTGTTGCAACAGCATTCCTGCGATTCCCAGTGAACTTGCATCTGTATGAACTTCGGTGATTGCGTCTGGTTGAAAGATTGCTAACACTGGATTCTCACATAATACTTGTTTTAGCTGCACGAAAGATTTATGTTCTTTTTCAGTCCATTTCCATTCCACTGTTTTGCGTAATAAGTTGGTCAACGGTTTTACGATCTGCGCGTAATTTCGAACAAAATGACGGAAATATCCAGTTAATCCAAGGAATTGCCGAATATTGTGGATTGACCTGGGCACCTGAAACTCCCTAATGGCTTTTGTTTTCTCTGCTCCCGGTTGAACCATTCCATTTTCTATTTCATAACCCAAGAAATTTACCCTATTCATTAAAAATGTACATTTCTTCAAATTCAAGGTAAGTCCTTCCTCCTTAAATATGGCCAGTGTTTTTCGCAGTGCCTCCAGTGCTTCTTTTTCAGTCTTGGCGTACAAAAGTATATCGTCCAGGTATATTTCAGCTGTGTCCAACTGCTTTGCGAGTACTTTGTTCATCAGCCTCTGAAATACTCTTGGCGCGTTGCACAAACCAAAGGGCATACGCTGAAACTCGAACTGTCCTTCTGGCGTCACAAAAGCGGTAAATTTTTTTGAGCTTTCCTCCATCGGAATTTGGTAGTATCCAGAACGTAGATCCAAGCTGATGAACCATACACTGCCTTTTAACTTGGCTATTTGATCGTCGATTCTGGGAAGTGGATGACTATCTTTAACCGTCTTTGAGTTGAGTTTTCGGAAATCGATACAAAGTCGTTGTTCTCCATTTTTCTTTGTCACTAGCAAAACCGGGGACGCAAACTCCGAATCTGACTCACGGACTATATCATTATCTAGAAGTTCCTTGACCATTTCTCGCACAGTCTGTTGCTCCTTCAATGCCATTCGGTACGGTCGGAATGAAAAAGGTTTGTCGTCGTCCAATATTATTTTCATTTGGGCGCTTCTTGAACAACCCAATTCCTTGACATTCACAGCAATGCATTCCCGATGTTCATTGAGAATATTTAGCAGCTCATCTTTGCGTTCCTCATTCACCGGCCCTATTGCGACATCGTTCTTTGTAAGTAGTTCTAAATCTTCAGCTTGTATTTTAAGTACTTTTTCTGGCCTAACCTGTTCTTCCTCACATACCCATCCTCTGGCGACAACTTTACCTTCTCGAATGACGATATCTTGTTCCGAAAAATTAATAAACGGCACATAGGTCCTCCCCAATTCGCTAATTCGTAAGACCGCTCGTGGTACATAGCTCTCTTCGCCCTCCTTCAAACGCAATGATGTTTCTACATATACTTCCTTATCCCTTTGTTGTGATTGGGTTTCCACGAGTTTAATGTGCTTTGGTGGTATAACCGTCATCGCTCGAGATTTCAAACTAATTTTATTGTCACCTGTTGGAGCACTACACTGCGGTAAAACCTCCTCTTGTTTTTCCTCTACGAAAAATCTCAGAGAACGCTCCGTTTTGATGGCACACACATGTGGCTGCTCGGTGTAACTTCGACCGATTAATATTGGCACATCCTGTGATTCGTTGCTCACTATAATAATCTTAATTTCAGCTTCAACTCCATCAACTTCGATTTTGGCAATGGCAGCTCCTAGACTAAGCACAAAACCATTTCCATAACCCGTCAAAGACACACAATCCATTTTATCTACAGCTATCCCTAACTGATCTGCTTTTGCTGTTGTCAATAAGGTGCTAGAACTTCCGAAATCTACATAACCCGTCATTTCGACGCCATTAACTTTAATGTTTTTGAAAAATTTTTCGTTAGAAGGGTCACTATCTTTTGTCTGTAAAACAGCCACTGTTTTAGTTGTTACTTTTCGTGGACACGATGAATCCTCGTGGTAACGGCTTCTGCATAATGTACAACGATTTTCTTCAGGTAATTCTTTAGCATGGCAAGTATTGGCGTAATGTCCACGTTTTCCGCATTTATAGCAGACCGAATCCTTACTCACTATTTTAGGCTTTTCATCCAATCGCCTATTATGATTCTGTTGCCTATATTTATTCCGCTCATGAAATACCTGCGGTCGCTGTTGAAAATCATTTCCATTCACTTGGCTTAAATATTGGTACAGTTGTTCCGGGTTCTTATATCCTCCCGATTGTGCACTCGTTTTGACAACACGATCATCTATACCGCCAATTATGCAAGATACAGCGTTGCCCCCTTTAATGTCGCACGCATTCAACATTGCCAACTTCTCATGGAAGTACTTGATGAAACTTTCCTCTGGTCGTTTCTTGCGTCTCATCATCTCGGTAAGTTGTTCATAATAATCCCTTTTCGAAGGAAATGCCGCTTTGATTTTCTCCTTCCATTCCCTCCATGAATAGTGGACGCTTTGTAGCCCTTTGTACCAGACTTCAGCCAAACCTTGTAATTTCGTCAGCGCAAAATATATCGTAGCCTCATCTGACCACTTAAAAATGTCACGTAATTCATCTACCTTGTGACACCATTTATCCGCAGACTGATTTTTATCCTCCGGATTAAATATTGGTATCGCTTCTCCCCTAAAATGTGGTCCAGAATTTTTGCTTCCCGTCTTTTCTATCAATGCCGTTATAGCCTCGGTGAACTTATCTATAGATTGTGATGTTCCCGCTGAATCTGGAATCCTATGCCTATCCCTTCTACTACGTTTATTTCTTGACCTACGCCGTTCTTCTCGTTCACTCTCGCTACTGCTATAGCTTCGATCTCTATACTTCCTTTTACTTGTATGCCTATGCCTACCCATAGCTTATTCAATTTGTAAAAAAAAAATTAAAAATTTTAGCATTAAGAGAGGAATATCATTATTATTTTTTTCTTTTTTAACATGTATCTACAAAATTCTACTTCAAAAGGAAAGACTGTGAAAAAAAAATAAAAATATAACGACACCATACTTTTCCATATATAACAAAGTCGGAGTTGCCAATGTAATGCGCATGGATATGTTGATCCCACTTCTGAATTGTAAGAGTAGTAAAATAAACAAAAACAATATCATTTACGATTATACTGAATTTATATATTTTTCTTTATTTAATTTTTTTGTCTTTTTTTTTTCTTTTGTTGGCGCTTGCACATCAGGCATCTCCGAGTCTGTAACGAGATTAATAAAAAAATATCCCTATGAGTACATTACAGGCATATAAAAACAAATACTTCTACAACTACTCTGCTCAGGAATGAACAAGCAATAGTTACACTAATGTCCTGCCTGACCGAACATTGCAAAGCAATACCACACACACTGAACCCATTTGGTGTTCAGGGAACCGGTTTGCTTGCTGCTATACACTCGTGTGATGAATTCACTGTGCGCAGGAGGAACCAGGCAATTATTGCCACACACACCAAAGAACATATTGTTCTAAGAGGAACCGGCAAATCTACCCACACACGTCCTTTGCACGAAGTATCACAACACAAACGAGTCGCAAACCAATAGTGGTCGTATTTGTGTTCATAAACAGATCTAGTGGAACCAGCGTACTTTGTTAACACACACCCGTTCTGCCACACACACCCAAAGGGGAACCGGCATGAACGGTGGAACCAAACAAGTCGCAACACACAACTAGCTCGTTGAGCACACCGATCTATGTGAAACGTAATAAAAGATACGTTCACGAAAAATGCACCGAAGACTACATCAGCCTTTAAACTCATTAATAAAGGAACTATATCGATTCGACAATATCTATAAAAATCAAATTTTACACAGAAACAACTATATACTACCTTTTCACCTTATTCAACATAAACTTAATCACTAGCCCAGAATCCACTCAGTGAGCAACAACAACTCACCTTATTTGCTCTTTTCCTTCTGGTCTTCTTTAATTTTAGTTAGTTTTTTTTTTCTTTATTAAAATTCAATACTCAAGACTAAACACCTCACCACTCACAAGCACAGAACACGACTGATCGGGTTTCATGATTTCATCCCCGACCAGAAACGCCCCTGAGCCTGTATGCGTGTGATGTCATATATTCTTTATTTGAATACTCTACTCATGTTTGTGTTTATATCTTACCCTTGTTCTTACAATAGGAAGTTTTCGCTTTATCACCAGAGAAAAATGAAGTTGACAAATTAGTTGGTAGTTCATGGAGCCAGTTACAATGGACTTGGCCAAGACACCATTAGCGAGTGAATAGTTTGTGTTTTTTGAATTCTGTTGGAGTGGTGAACTATTTGTTTTTCATATCCAGTTGTGGCGTCTAAAGGAATTGATTTTCCTCTGGTAAAAATTAAAATAAAGGCAAATCACGTATAAAGATAGGTGATAGTCTGGACAATGGCGCTGACGAAATTTGAACAGCAATATGAGCAGTTTTCTTGATGATTTTTTGCCGACTGTCGGACTGAGCTGCTTTCAAACTGTTTGTGTTACATTGAGCTGTTATGGTGTGAGAGGTCTATCGTTTCGAAGATAATCGTCTGAAAAGTTTCGCATGAGAAAGGCCAGAGAATATCGAAAATACCATCACTCTGCCTCATCATGTATTCCATCCTCATCTTCATAGATAGAGCTGTTCTTGGGGTTTATTTGTTTTTATAAACAAATATCCACAGAAAAGTGTGCATCTTATTTATTAGGAAACATGCGTTTTATAACAAACAAACATCGTAGCTACAAACAAAATTCAAATGCAAAAGAGACTCAACGATTACATCCAATAAAGAATCTGTGGTTAAGTTGATATAAGGTGCTTCTACAAAATATTTGCTCGAAAGGGATCACATTTCGCGTCTTACTTCTTTGTAAATGAAGCACGTTACGGTCTTTTTTCATTTATCCAATTAAAAGATACGTTTTGAAATTGCACAGTTGCATAATGATGGTCCCTCAGCTGGCACTTGCCATACAGAGTGAGCCAATTTTATTGAGTAAATTATAAAGTTAAATAACTATTTATGTAGGTAAGACTCTCAAAAAGGCAATTAATTTTTTTAGTTTCCTCTTCTTTTCTTTTTTATTTCTACAATTATGGAAGAATCCTGGTTGCCTATGTTACAGAAGAGTTTGTTGTATAGACGTAGACGTAGCTACAGACAAAATACGAAAAGTCCAGAACTTCTGTCAATTGAAAAACGTCAGTAAGTGAAGTATCCCCAGTATTTAGTTGAAAAAAAAAATAAAAAAAAGGAACTTTATCTACAAATGTAAAACCAAGAAGAGAACAATAAAATCTATAAGAAAAAAACCTGTAGGTGAGGTTAATAACTGACTACGACTAATATTACTATCTCACTCGTCACTCTTTGGTTCAATGTAAGGGTTTTTCAATAAGAGCGCTACAAAAGTTTTTTTAAATAAAACAAAAACGGTTTTGGATATCAATGAAATTCTTTATTCCTGTGAAAGTACGTTCGATGCCATTACGTATGGAACTCGATTTCTTTTGCATGGCCACCACGGGCACGCTTGCAGAAGTCCAGACGCTGAACCCAATTTTCGACGGTTTTCAAGCATAAATCGGCCGATACTGCTGCAATTCCACGTTCGATATTCGTACGAAGTTCATCAATCGTCGCTGGCTTGTTGGCGTAGACCATAGACTTGACGTAGCCCCACAGGAAATAGTCTAACGGAGTCAAATCGCACGACCGAGGCGGCCAAGCGACTGGACCATTTCGTGAGATAACACGTTCTCCAAGCTTGGTTTCCAATAAATTGATTGTGACATTCGCAATGTGGCTTGTGGCGCCGTCCTGTTGGAACCACATGTCCTCCATCCAATTGGGGCCAAAAATATTCGGTTATCATTGAATGGTAGCGATTCCCATTCACAGTAACGTGCCGGTCTTAATCACCACGGAAGAAGTACGGCCCAATGACGCCGCCGGCCCATCAACCACACCAAACCGTAATTTTTTCGGGATGCAATGATGACTCATGGAGTACGTGTGGATTGCTGCCTGACCAATACCGCATATTTTGTTTATTGACGAAGCCATTCAGACAGAAATGAGCCTCATCGCTGAAGATGATTTTTCGATGAAAATACGAATCATTTTCAAGTTGCTGTCAGCCCAATTCACGAACATACGACGCTTCTGGTGGTCAAGCGGCTTCAGTTCTTACGTCAATTTAATCTTGTAAGGTTGTAGGACAAGATCTTTTCGCAAAATTCGCCACAACGACGTCGCAGAGATGCCCAACGCTTGAGAACAACGTGTGAGAGACACATTTGAGCTTGAACTGTGCCTGTGGATTCAAATTTTTCCACTAGACGCTCAATTGTTGATCTGCTAGGACCATAAATTGGACGTAGCGCTCTTAACGTTGAGGCCACTGACTCCGAATTTCGGTAGTAAATTTTAATAATTTCGACTCGTTGTTGGCTCGTATATCTTTCCATCATGAAATGGCAAACCTTACTGAAGAGAAATGTCAAAAGAGCGGCAAGAAATTCGGCGTCGTTTGCTGTCCCTGTCGCTCTACTTTTGTAGCGTCCCTGTTGAAAAACCCTATTTATATACAAAATTTACTTTCATCAAGGATATTCAACATGACCGACCATTCAAAGTGCCTCTCTGCAGGTAACTTCCGCCAGAGGACTGGTTATGTATGTCCGCACTTTTTAACTGACAAAGTTGCGAATGGAATCTCGTTTATACTGATTGCCAACCAATGAATGAAACCCACAGCTCTCTAACGTGTGACAGTTGGTTACCCAATGATCCACTAGATGTGGTGTTTTTTTTTTTGTAATTCCGTTGAGACTAAAGCAGACGATAATGTGGGGAAATGTGCAGCGTTACGTAAGGCTATGGATCCTTTCTAATCCGATAAATGGGCATGCGATTTTTCAAACTATTTTTCACAATGACTTGCAATGGCTTTTCCTTTTTATCCTGAATTTTAAATAATTTGCACTTGCAGTCCGGTGTGGCGAAGGACAATGGGAAATGAGGCGTTTAAATTGGAGTGCAGTTTGTGAAAAGTTCTTCTAAGTTAGAGTGATCAACGAAAAAAAAAAAAGTCCCTCCACCCCTATCAGTTTTAAAGTTTCTTCTGTGTGTATAATTATTTCAGTTAGAAAACGAAATGGGAAATTGGTATTTCGATCTCCTAACATTTTGTAACGAACGGGAACACCTCTGTTGCACTTTTGTCGAAATGTTACTACAGTAGAGCGGAAACTGAAGTAAAGTCTTACTTGTGTGAACATCGATATACAATCCAAGTAAGAATGCTTTTGCTACTCAGAGAAATTTCAATCGTTGGTAGTTACGTTTGCAAACAAATTCCGCTTAGTTTCAAGTTTCTCTTCATCAATGCAAAGAGGACGCCCACCTTCAACAGACATTTCTGCACTACTGCCTTTGTCTTTCCACATTCAACTGGAACAAGTGGAGAAATGTCCTCCCAAAGATTTAACGACAAAAATAATGCAACACTGCTGTTAAAAAGACATCCGCCAAATCTTAAATGCACCACACTAAGCGCTTGCCAGTATTAAGCTCGCATCCTTTAAAATAATGTCATTCGCTCTTGTATCGCGCACCATATGGTGTATGGCATTAAACCGATTTATATTTTGCATACATCCGTAAAGTATGTACGAACGTGCATATTAAATTGAGTCCCAACCAAAGTTTAAATTTAGCAAGTATACGCCACCTAAACAGCAGTCATGTATCGTTTTTATGGTTTCATTTAAAAATAATGTAAACATTTCCGTTTCTTGTTTGTTTTCTTTAGCAAGGAAGTGAACTCGTAAAATGACGGAAGACATGGAGAAAGCTTTTCTAGGAAGTAGCATTTTTATCAAGTTCGTCAACTAATTTGCTTTTCTTTTGCTTAGCGGAAAGTATTACGATTGTCTGTGCCTCGCTTCACCTACGTGAGCTCATTTCGGACCGGCACAAGAGCTGGAGCAACATCAGTATGGCAGGGGAAATAATTGCAATTCACCGGAGAAAATGTGACAGTCATGAAAATCAAATTAGGCGGCTCTAGAAAAGAAAGAAAGAAGTTCATTTTCTTAGCAATCATCACGTAGGACAGTTTAGCCATCGTAAATATGAATACAGGACAAAAACCAAAGGAAATCAATTTAACCATGCTCTCTACGTGCGACATAAATTGTCCTAATACAATATTGCGCAGAAACTATCAGTCGGGCATATGAAACGTATCAAAGGAAAATATAAACGAACAAAGACATTGATATAGCATCGAGCTTAAGCCTGGCTGCCACTGAGATCAGTGTTATCACATCGTGGGAAATTTTTCCTCTTCATGGAGAATTTAGTGCCCGCTCACAAACAACTTCGAAAAGGGAAGAGATTCGTATTAAAATCTGTCGGATTTTAAGACGGCGATCAGTGTGGAAAATATCGTGGAAAACATTTTCTTTTAATGGATATTTTAACTCTCAAAAACAACGTAGGGAACTAAAAGATTCCCCTTTAATATTTTTTTGGGTTTTAATAGAGATAAAAGGATAATTCTCGTTTTTCAGACCGATAAAACTAAGCAAACCAACGTAGCAAACCATTGAGGGCGGTTTTGTCAAACACTCGAGTTTTTTTTCTGTGAAAAGATCAGAATTTGAAGTAAAATAATTCAAGAAAATGGCAGGTTGGATTTTAATAATCGATGTAGTAGAGAAGGCTTAATTTAATATGAGCAATTGGTAACCAAATATCGGGCCAGCGATAGGTAATGTGCTGAAATAATTGTGAATACATTAGAAGACGAAAGCGCGAACAAAAATATTCTTAACTGGATTTATGAGTTTCTTAAAACAAGAACATAATGCCAGCATTTTGTTTCGTGTTGCTATCAATTATGATACAAGTAAGGTGAAAGGGAATGCCAAGTCTGTCATAATAAAATCCATGCCGGAGATGGATGGTCCGAAAATGGATTTGTTTGCCGAGTCGTTTATTTTCGAGACGGAAATTGGAATGTACTCCGAGACGATTCCAAAATTTGAGGCGGAGCTGCGAAAAATCGGCGACAACACTGTATTGGGAGCGAGGTAGGTGTGCGGTGTATTTTGGTAAATTGATGTTGATCATTTGGAAGTTTGCAGGGCATTGTACTTTTCGCTAAAACCGAGGAAGTGTATTGTCTTAGAAGACGTCGTTCCGAAGGGCTATGTGTCGGCCAAAGATAGCTATTCCGACTTGAGTGAGGCGAAGGCGGTTTTCTTTCAGCTGGCAAAGTGGCACGCTGTTAGCTACAAACTAGCAGCTGAGGTAAGTTACAAATCAGTCTAAGAAGCTGATATTTTTCAAACAATGTTGAGTTTTTGGTTTCATATGCAATAACTCCAATCCTCCACCATGGGTGGGATAAGTGACCAATAACCCGCTTCTCGAAGTGCGGAAAAACAGGCACAGCATTGTCAGGCCACGAATACCACGACATTCACAAATGTGTACTTTTGAACTGTCTTAATTTTAACACGTAGTAGATGTTGCGTTACTTCTACCTCCAAAGGTTTTAGACAAATTACAATCTTTCTGATTCGGATGGTGTGATTTCCTTGTTACAAATCCCATTAATATGATTTATAGATTGTTTGTTGAATATATGGACACTTATTACCACTCTCATTTCATCAGAAATATAAATGTTTTCAAGTGATTGCACGAATGTAAGTCGCCGAAACTTGTGTTTATTTTCGCTTTCCGTAATTATGGGTAAGTCGTCCATGACACTTTAGGCGTCTGTTTGTGATCTCATTCTTACGTCTTTATTGGTATTGACTGCAGACAAATAAACAAAATGATGATCAACTTTTTTTACTTTTAACCTACGAGTAAGCAGGTCTCAAACAAATAGCGATAGCCCCCTTTCTGCCATTAACAGATATAATGTCTGTTGAAACTGCCTTCCTACCAATGCTCTGATGATGCTGTTGAAAATCGCAGAAACCTCCAAGTGTTATCAGTCATATTTTATGGAATGTCCTTCCTTTTCACTGAATGGTTAATCCGATATTAATTTTATTAATTTTATATAATAATGAACTGCACGTGTTGTTGTTTTATAGTAATCACTAATTACAATTTAATATCAAATTCAAATTCGAATGACTTCAGCATATTTGTTGCCTCCCTCATTATCTATTTCATATCTTAGTCGCGCGCCATTAAATAAGAAAGTCGCACGTATCTATCACAATTTTATTGTTTTTGACTGTAGTAGATATAAGTAGTAGCGATAGCATATTCCAGCCAGTCTGAGTTTACCTCTCTGTATCACAAGACGCTTTCTATAGTTTTCTAGAAAAATAATTGTTTCAACTATGGGTGACTATAATAAAGACGAGCTGAACGCCCCCGAGTGGATGGACATTACGTTCTTTGAAAATGTGCTGACAAACTGTGAAAATAGTGATTCTGTTGTGGTAATTTGACAGTGTAAGGTTTGCATTTGGATGCAGAAATAATGAACGAAATCCACTTAGATAACAGAACTGAAGATAACACCGGCAACTATGAAGGGCGACCACTTTGCCAGCACTATGTTCCGTGCTACGATCACTTACGATACAAGTGACGCGAAGGGAAACACTAAATCTGTGATAATCAAGACATTGCCGGATACAGTCGGTTTAAAGAAGGACATGCTGGGAGACTCATTACTTTTTGAAACCGAAATTCGCATGTTTTCTGAGACGATCCCCAAATTCGAGGCCGAGCTGAGAAAAGTTGGCGACAACACAGTACTGGGAGCCAAGTGAGTTCGTGCACTGTTTGTCGTTGTCTTGAATTTGAGCGCATTATATTTATTTGACAGAGCATTGTACTACTCACTGGAGCCGAGAAAGTGCATCATATTCGAGGACATTGTCCCAAAGGGTTATGAAATAATTCGAAACAGATTCGCAAATGCGACGGAGGCCAAGGCAGCGTTGTTTAAGCTTGCTAAATGGCATGCTGTGAGCTATAAGCTGGCTGCCGATGTAAGTTGAAGTGTTTAAACGAACAGTGTACGAGTGAATAATTGCGTTGCATACTCACTTAACTGAATGGAAGTGAGTATCTAAAGATGTAATTACTTAAGTGAACAAAGCTTCAGGTTGACAGCGACGACTGCACTTTAAGCTGTTAATTCAACTGATTGCCTTTTTTTTAAATATCCCACCAGCTATTTCAATGGAACGGGCAGCTTTATCCAAAAATTGTTTGTTGCTTGTGGATAGTATTTTTTTTTGTAGAAGTATACTGTATGTTGCTTAAAATATTCATGAAAAATTGACAATGTAGGATTGGTTGAGGGCAGTAACGGCTCCAGCAAAACTAGCGCCCTGTGCAAGATTTACAGAAAGCGCCCTTTTTTCAATGGGTTTTTTTTATTGAGGTATTTTTTGTTTTGAGATTTTTGAAATAGATTCTTTTATAAAATGTAAGTGGATGTGCAACAGGCTGGAATATTTTGAGATTATGTAGGTAAGAACTACATTGCAAGTGATGTGAATTAATGTGCAAGAAATAGTTTAGCACAGGTGTGATATATGTTGTTGTTCTCGGATTATTATTTGTATTTGTATTTGCAGTAGATATTTGTTAACTAATTTTTCTTTCCTAGCTATGCGCCCCTAGATCTTGGCGCCCTGTGCATATGCACATCTTGCACATATGGTTGGACCGGCCCTGGTTGAGGGAAAATAAAAACATGTTGCTAAAATTTTCTTCATTATTTTAGAAACATTTATCCACGAAATCGAAGTTAATGATATATCTAAAAGCGGAAAATACACCACCATGTTTGTCCCAATATGTTTCTAGTAGATCAAACATTTCCTTAAGTTAGTTTTATTAACCACACAAATTTAATTATTCGCCTTTAAAAAATATATAATAACTAACCAATAGCATTCAGTAATATAAGAATGTGGTATTTCCGAACTCTATCACATTTCCCCACAGTTGGCCGAGGTTGACAGCATTTGTTTTTGTATTTTTTGTATGTTTTCATATGTCATACGGATTCTGATTGACGTAACAACGATAGGAAAAAAAAATGACTGAATTTGAAAAAGCATTGAGGGTGTCAAGAGGCCGCAAGAAGACAGCGAGTTGTTGTCTACGTCTCAGTATGGTTTGTCTGACACAAACAATGACGAAAGAAATGGGGAGTAAGTGCAAACCGATTGTCTTCTTTCTGTGAGAAAACGACGCGCTTCTCTGCTTGTGCCCTTTTATACTGGCATTGGTTCAAAAATTATATTTTTGGCGAAATCTTTTTTTTACCTATGTTGAACAATTCTTTGCTAGTTGTCCAAAATAAAATAAAATAAATAGATTGCAGCGTTACTGTTGAAAATTTTCAAAAAGGGGCCAGAGTTAAAAAAGGGGACCCATAAAATACGCATGTATTAAAAAAAAAAAAAAAAAACAACTAAAAGCGAAACAAAAAGAGAGCATCAAAAACACTTATTTATAACAAAAAAAGCTACCCCCTTATTAATAAACGCTGCGTAAAAGTTATCAACTCGTTATTCAGAAGTTACGTCAAATTTTTGTATGCTATCTGATGTCTACTAGCTAACTAACTTGTGCACATTTGTTTATTAATACGGGGGCTAAACTTTAAAACTTACAAATATTTTGTAACCCCTATTAATTATCATAACAAAAAAATTGTTTCCACATTTTTGCATTCCTTTTTGTTCAATAAAAAAAAAGTACTCAAACTGAAAAAGGGGCCATTCTGATCATTATAAAAAAAGGGCCACGGCACAAAAAGGAACCATTTAGCCGATAAAAAGGTCGAAACGGCAACGCTGCTACAGGGTGATACTTAAAAACGACTACTGGCCAGGCCCATTGACTCTTGCATCAATTTTACAAGTTCTGCTTTAACTTTTAAGTAGAAACTATAGCAACAAAACATTGGCACAAAAACGAAGTTTATTTACTTTTTTACAGGGCGACACATCAGTGACTAGCTACAAAGAAGGTTTTCTTAACTTGAAGAACTCCGACACAATGCCCTTTATGACAACCGGAATGCAGAATTTTATCGAGAAAGTCGAACAAATCGACGAACTGAAAATGTGTCTTCCAAAACTACGATCAATCCAGAAGGATATCCTGAAGCGGTGCATTGCATCCGGCAACACTTATAGGCAAGAAGAAGCCGAGGGTATTTTCGTTCTGTGCCATGGTGATTTTCATATAAAAAATATGATGTTTAAGACGAATCAAAAGGGTGAATTGGAAGACGTTCTATTGGTACGTGAAGCTTATAGAACAGCACTCTAGGACTAATTTTCATATTGCAGCTTGACTTTCAAATTAGCTACTTTGGACCTGCGGTAATGGACATAATGTACGCCATATACACCTTGCTGAGTAAAGATTTGCGATTAAATCACACTGAAGAACTGGTTTACCACTATGTAACGAACTTTGTCGACACCCTAAAAACGCTGAAATATAAGGGAGAATGCCCGAAAATCGCTACTTTCATGATTGAACTGATCAAGCACAGGCATTGGGGTGAGTTCAGATGAAATGTAATCTATAATTGCTCTCCTTCTTACGCGAATGCTTTCAGAACTGTTTCTGTTTACATCGTTCCTACCGATGCTCTACGCAATTACTGCCAGCAAGCTAGAAAGTGAGTTTGAGGATATTTTAACCTCAACTGATGTGCGGAAAAAGTTGTACGATAATCCTGAGTACATAGAAGAAGTGAAGCAGTTGCTACCGATTATGTTGCACCGAGGATACTTAGATTAAGCATGCAAGGAGAAGGAGACTTTTTCCTTTCACACTGTGAACATATATCTTTTTTAAATAAAGAACAGCAAAGGGAATTTATTTTATGTTTGCGCCGAGAGGTCTGCAGATAGATCGACCAGGGACAGTACAAGGAAAAGTCCTTAAATTCTATAGTAATATCTTTGTGCTGGAGTATTTTTGTGAGAAATATTGGTGGGACCCAAAACCATATTTCCAATTATTAACCAAATACAGAGTCACTCATTTCGGTGAATTTGACAGGTGTCAAATGCATTTGGTAGCGGAGGCATTTGACACCTGTCAAACTCAGCTGTCACTTGAAGTACCAAAAATTAGAGTGTTTTCCATTTACGATAATGGATCGCTTAACAATCGAACAAGGCGTTAAAATTATTAAAACTTACTACAAGTGGTGAGTAGCCACTCTTCGCGCATTACGCGACGATTATGGTCATAATCGACCAACTACGCAAGCAATTGGTAAAATTGTGAAGAAATTTGAAGTGGGAAGCGTTACTGATGTCGTAAGTCCTGTGCATCATCGTTATGCACGCTCAGTCGAAAATATTGCTGCTGCAAGTGCATGTGGTGCTGATGATCCGAACTTATCGATTCAACGGATTTTTGATGGCCGGCGATTGAAGATCATGCCTCAGACGATATGTGGTTCCATCAAGACGGGGCAACTAGCCACACAACACGACTAATAATGGTTTTATTGCGTGAGAAGTTTCCTGGTCGTGCAATTTCAAGTTTTGGCGACGGCAATTGGCCACTAAGATCATGCGATTTGACACCGTTAGATTTTTTTCTGTGGGGCCGTTTTTACACGAATAATTCCCGAACTCTAGACTCAAGTTATGGCCGAGTTACTGCCCGAAATGCGCGAAAAATTGGTCAAAATTACCTCAAAAGAATCGCATGCTGCAAATCTTCCCGAGGCGGCCATTTGAACGATATTGTGTTTCACACTTAATAGCAAAGTCCAAACTTTTGTATTATGTATTTTATTTTCGAAACTGAAAAATTAATGGCCCTTTACTTAGGTTTCCATCAGTGGTCCGTTTGTCTTTGCCGCAACCTTGATTAAAGTGACGCGTCGGCTCAAACACCATTATCGCGCACAATGGACCAGTGAAGAAGCTCTAAATTCAAATCATTCAACGTCGGGATAAAATTGTAGGTCGCTCTTATTATTTCCAAGAATAAAAACACGCAAAAATTAATTGTTGGGAGAAGCTAGGCCAACGGCAGGTTTATGCCAATCAGAGTTTTAATGCAATTCCTTTGGGCGCTATCGTAGTTTCAACAGACAGGCAGACGGACCGACAGCCGAACATTGCTAAATCGATTCAGAATACGATCCTTAAACTGCATTTACACGATCACGGACGCGCATTTTTGCACGAGACGTGAGAGAGAAATCCGTTTTTCCCCAGTCAATGCTAGTAAAGGAGTAAGAATGAGATCACAAATCAGACGCCTAAAGTGTCATGGATGTGCTGCCCATAATTATAGGTACGTAAAACGGAAATAAACCCAATTTCCGGAGAATATAATTTCTGTAATGACTTGAAAATATTTCTATTTCTGATTTAAAACATCTGAAATGAGAGCGATTTTAAGTTTCAGTAAATTTAACCAAAAATGCATCAATCAGTTGTACGAAATTTATAAATAATTGTCCGCTCATCACTTCCGGAAGGCATTTTGTTTTATAGAAAAGCAAAATTACGTGAGCCGCCGCTATAAAAATATCAACATACATAGCTTTCCCATAATTCCTACCACGTAAACTAGATGGGCGACGAAAAAACGTGTCACGTTTTTTTGCGTGTTAGATAATGCCGTCCCTTTCATTCACACGGCTATTTAGTATTTAGCATCCCTTTAATCTTCCGTGATAGGAATGTGTGACTGTGTAAATGCGGCATTATTCAGAATATATGTACGTTATGCGGTCTCCGGTGGCTCCTTCTTGGCGTTACAAATGTAATGACAAAGTGAATATACCTTCCTGTGATAAAAAATATGAAGCAAGCAAGAATCTTTGTATATAAGAATGAAGAATATCGGTTGTCTCTTTAAATTTACGCACAGCAACATAAGCACTGTCATTTGGAAGTTATCACTCGCGCATTCAGCACGCTGGTTGCTAACGTCACTGCCGAAAATCCAGTTCAGATAATAATATGAATGAATATAGTAGTGATGAGCTGATAGCCCCAAGTTGGATGAATTTCGCGTTTTTTGAAGAAGTCTTGAGGAACCACCTACTAAGAGAGGTGAACATTAAAGCACGGTTATTATTTATAATTTTTAAAATTTTCATTTCATAAGTCAAAAAAAGAGAAGAAAGTACTAAAATAAGAAAGTTCTTTCTTCATTTATGAAAACAAATCCTTAATAATCTGTTCAAATATTGTTTTCTTCCAGTAGGATTTTATTTATATTTCCGTAACTGTTTTCTTAAATCGTGAATTTATCATTTAGAATAATTTATGCGAACCAAATATTATGTTCATTTTCTGATATTAAGTACATACTCATGCTTAGTTCTTTGGATTTTCATGGAAATCATTATTTTCAGTCATATATAAATAAATTAAGAAGAAGTAACTATTTTACCTACATATTTTTATTTGTTCTAAACTGCTGTAATTATTTTCTTATTATTAGAAAAATCTGTTATAGTTTAAAGTTAAGTTCCTATTGTCAAGCAAATACTGCTTGATTTCAGAATATATTTCTTCCTTTGTTTCTTAAATCAAGAAATTTAAATTTTTTTCACCAATAAGAATAATTTTGTTTGGTACAAGAATTATTATTTAAATACAATTAAATTAAATTGGAATAAAGAAGAATTTGCAAATTTTTAAACTTTCTCAAGAAACGAAATTTCTTTGTGTGGAAAATATTTTCCCTTCCGTCTGGAAATTCTGTCTGGCAGCAGCTACAGTGACGAATGGGGAATATCTATGAATTTTCATGTGTGAATGAATCCTAGAAGAAGCATTTGATTCAATTATCTTTCAATCAACTCTCATTCGCATAACGCATGCGCACAATCATCGCATAACGTAGAAACGTCTTGATGTAACCTATTGTTTAGCTTCCGTTAGCAAACTGTAATCGTATGTTGGTAATTTTTACCAATAAATTGAGGGCAACCATTGAGTTGGCCCAGCAATTACCCAAAATCCTTAAAGTTAATTCACACTTTACTCGTATGTACAAGTCAGTCGCAGTAGCATCGTTTAATCAGCATGGACATTTATTTTCCTTATGTTCACGCCTGTGGCACAAACACGAAGTGGGGCAGTTGCCTTATTTCGCCGGTCTTCAAATTATACAGAACTCTCGGCACTCGAGTGTCCAACTATAAGCATCCAATCCACATCCTTATTTATTTCCCTTCACCAAGAGAATTACCTACGGCCTTTTATGTTCTTAATAACTGCTCGGACCACATCCTACATGCAATGAAAACCTCCTCCTCCTCATCGTCCTCCCACTCGAACTCCAAAGTGAACATGACAGTGGACACGAAACCAACGAATAAGGTGCCTTGTTCTTTAATAGGAAGCAACGATGAGGTTTTCCCCTTACGTGGATTTCAATGGTACCCATACGACTACGTACCCGTATACAAACTGCCATTGTCGTAAAATCCACTTGGATACCTTTTCTGTTGCCGCATAACCATACCACACGTGTAGGACATCATCAACGAAATGTGAAATGGTGCTCACGATGACAATGGGGATTCAATATTAAATTTTGATCTAATCCGTAGGGCCATAGTCATTTCCCACCAGAGCAGTACGAGTAACGCATTTTATTCCCCAGCCATGAAGTACATGCTAATTAAGATTCGATCGATTTAACTGCTGATGGGATTTTCATTTCATTTTATGCCCGAAAGACTTTTTGACATCGTTCGAGTGGCACAGTCCTGCCCCTCCTCATGCTGGAGTTCAAGTTTCCTATTATAACATTTTGATTGACGAAGAGTTTCCGGACAGCAACACAGAAATTGATACTGTGTAAGCAATTAAATATTTGTGATGGGCATAGGCCCTGGCAAAAGGATTATACCAATGGTTGGGCTTTTGGTTTGGCTTGTTCAATTGGATTACGGTGGATCTGAATTGAGCTCTTATTAATAAGCCGAGGATTAAATTAAAGAAGTGTCATCAATATTAAGGTGTGTTCAAAATTAGTATGCATTTACATGGAAAACCTCTTAACAAAGTCTGTCCTCGCCTGTCTGTCAGTTATTTTAATTCGCAGCGCGAATAGGATTACCTGCTCTAAAGTTCGAAGCATTAACATAGAGCGTGGTCCAAAGGGGTGTAGTAGAATAGGTTAGATAGGGGCTCGCAAAAACAAGTAGCGAATCGGTGTTGTATATTTTATTCCTTGAATATATCTCCAGAGCAACTACAACAACTTACATAATTTTAAGTGCAGAAACATTTTTAGCTGAATAAGTCCAAAGTACCTTCTTGCGTTTTCGACCTCTCAGCATACATTTCTAATTGAATATCACGGAAAATAAAATACCAGGAAATATTGGCAAAATTCAATTGTAAAATTTCAACAAAAATAGTTTTGTGGAACTGGAAACAAATTGTAATGATAAAATCCTTTACGTGAAATTGACAAAACTTATGCAAAATGTTTGTTTTGAAAATCTAAACAAAGAAGTTATTTCCTAGTAAGTCTCATCGTATGAGGAAAAGTATTCAGTATAACGCTGCCCTTATCATTTTTTCTACAGGACACATCCTTAGATTTCGTTTCTGCAATCGGTCGCACAAAAGAAGTTTTTTAATTCTTTAAGATCAGAGAAAATGCCGACGATTTTTTCAGAGAGGCTTTTCAATCCGCATCGCAACTTGCCGAGGACTTATTTGAAGTTGAATTAAGAGCTGCAAGAACCCTCTTCCACTGAAGAATATTTTAGAGTGTCTAAACTGATTCCTTGCGCATAGATTTGTTAATACAAAATCTTACGGACAGATTCATGGTCAATGAAGACATTCTACAATCGTTTCAAGTGAACGAAATGGAAAAGCTAACATTTTACCTTGATAATGCAATTTCGTTGTCAGCTGTGAAAGCTGAGTACATTATTTGGTGCAAAAAAATATCGTCGAAATATTCTACCGAAGTTTTGAAATTATACTTGATAAACCTATATGTGACAAGACTTTCTTTAGAGGTATAAATAAACTTCTTGCCATGGTTTTGGTCACGCTTCCAGTGAAGATGTCTTCTGCTTTGAAAAAATGTGTAATTTAAGTAAGTTAGTTTACGAATTGAAAACTAATAAAAACAAATGAGTTAGTTATAAAGAGAGTAATCCTTTCTTTTGATGGCGTCATTTATTATTTGACATGCGAAGTAAATTAGTTTGTTAATGTGCATACATACATTCCCTTAAAAGTGAGTTAAACATTTTAAAAGTGAATAAATTCGTTTATGGATGAGGACAGGAAAAATGGAAAACATGATGTAAACGACCCCTTAGATATGAATAATAAGAATAGTAATTTGGTAATCAATTGTTTAATATGTATTTTAAAATCTAAAATTAAATAGATCAAATTTGACTTCAGCGCTATGCTCCCGAATTCTTTAACCGAAACTAAAAGACGCAACTTTAAAATTTAAAAAGTGAAGGAGATGGCTACATCTACATCGCTGTCGGTGTTTAAGATATTTTAATTTTTAAATTTTATATATGTCGTCTATTTTTATATTTTCTTTGTTGTCCAGTAAAAATAATGTAATGTAATTTCTATAGTTACTTTTTTTAATAAATCTAGTTGCTAAACTTATTTGTTCTGTGTACCATTTATTAATACCATATATCCACATACAAATTTATTTTAATTTAATTTATAACAATTTAATTTGTTGAATCAACAAATCAGGAATAATTCCACATAACCAGCAATATTCCTATAGATTCAACAAAAGACAACTGTAGTTACTGACAGATTATTTCTGTCAGATCAACAATATTTGCTGTTGATTTAACAAAATGACAAACAATTTTAATGGTCGATGGGTACCAATAAATTTTATTGTTAATTTAACAAAAATGTGAAGTTCAAATTGAAATACCTCTTCGCAAAATCAACAGCATTTCGGTAAATTAACAATAAAATATCATACGCACAAATAAACAATTTTTGTTATCACAACAAAAGTTCAAAGACAAGGTAGAACTTATATAAATTTTGTCAATTTGATAGAAACATTTTGTTGGACGTATATTGACAAAAAAAATTTTGAAGCCTCATTTTTATCAAATTTCCCGGGGTTTTATTTGCAGTGTACACAATTGCTACAAGTAATTCGCGAATTTTATACTCTACCCGCCATAAGTTTGTCCCAGATTTTCGTACCGGTCAAAAGTTCGACTTCGTTTTCATAATTTTCTTTCACTACCTGCACACATACCAAAGTTCGCCTGCCTCAAATTTCCTCACACGCGGTGGATATTAGCACTTTTACTTTTAAACAGGCAACAGATATGAAGCCCTTTCCAAATCAGCTTGCATAGTGTCTGAAAAAGTTTGATACGAAGCCGATTCCTAGGCAACTTGCATAGTGTCTGAAAAAGTTTGATGTTGCACACCTAAGGTGGCATAAAACTTGAACCAATTTAAATACAGCGACAAGTGGAAGGAATTTTTCTGAACACACCCAAATAGCCAAGTGAATAAAAAACTGATCAAACCACATCAAAGAAACTTTCGCCCCGAATACAAACATAAAACAATTTTCATTCCTTTTGCCACGACGAGTGGCGTTTCGCTGACTTATATTCGTTTTTACTCATACCGACCCGCCCGGCTATATGGGTTTCACAAAAGCAATCAAATAGCGAAAATCTGCCCTAACGAGCAAAGAGCAAAGAGCAATAAATTCATTCATAGGTAGGTGTTGGACGTCGAAAACTCATGAATACATTTGCAAAGTTAAACCGTCATATACCCAGCCCGGGCGTCGGCTTGAGCCAACAACTGAGTCTCTGTGGGGTGGGGACAGGCGGCGAATATGAAAAATTCAGGATTTCCGCCAAGTTGACCCACACCCAACACCAGCGGAGCACAACAAAACACAACTTCGCTACCCTCACCTTTGGCAAAATTAAGGGAACCATGTAAAACGTATTTGCACGCGGGTGGTGGAACAACCGCAGAATGCCATAAACAAGGATTTTCCCAGTGAATGCCTCGTAAAATGTACAAAATAAACCAAAACCGAAAAAAAGGAAGAAAAACTGTGTGTGTACATCAGGCGGAGGCTATATGCTTTGCGGGAAACAGGAATATGTGTGGCGATGACGTGTGCATGTGCTGCTTATAATTTTCCAAAAAGCAACCAAGGGTATTTGCACAACCCAGCACCAGCAGCGAGGAGACTGCGTTCTTTGAAGTTCCTAACGAGATAGGCGTATAGTCTCTGGGTGTTATTTGCTCACAGAGTCATGTCGCGGAGTGTGCAGGTACAGCATACAGTGAAACGTACTTTTACTTTTCGACGATAATTTAGATGTTCCTGTGTGGGGAAAGTTTCCTCGATATCAGATGAGAGTTTGCTGCTATCGGGCAACACCACTGTTTGCACTATAAGCGACACGGTTGCAGATGCCGTATTTCACCCTGCGCTACCACCTATACGAAATCGAAAAGTCCTGAAGGAGAAAAACAGACATTTTATTCATTACCAGGAATAATTAGAATCTCGTGGCAGTAGTCGTACCATTAATTTTCGTCTTACAAACTCCGGAGGTAGGGAGAACTTTCGCAGTGAGATTTAGCTCGAGGGCGGGTGTGCTGCAACTTACAAGTCATCTAGAAACAGGTCGCCGTACAATGTCAGTTTCAGTTGCGATTGCGATTGTCTGTTTGCATCCTCTCCGTGGCAACAAAAACAAGCTTTAAGGATGTTGAATGACTCTGTTGTTGGTTACGTTATGCGGAGGTGCATTTTTTACGGTAAACGGATGGTTGAGATGATGTTTGTAATTATAAGATATTTAGCGTGCTGAATGAAATGAAGTCAAAAAAAGGACAGTACAGAGAGTGAAGGAAGTTTGTAAGTGACCGGCTGTACCCGATCGGCTTTATGCCTATGTCGGGGAAATGTATTTCTTAAAATAAGAGAGGCATGACTTTTGTATTAGTTTCCTTTTTTTGGTGTTCTCTTGTTTTCGAAATCATTGAGAATTAATATATCAACGACTTCTGTCGTCTTCGTCTTCTAACGCCAGTTTGGCCTCCTCTTTATCTTAGGCAGTAACTCGACGGTACCACCACTTGGTAGATTCTGTCATCAGATGTTGATATCGCCGACTGTACAGCTACAAGCATTATTTCCGAAGAAAACTCCAAAGGGTGTAATAGAGCAGATCCACTGGGATGTGGGTAAGCGGAGGACAGTTAATTTGACCCTGCACCTACATGAGGGCATTACGAACCACGTCTGCGCTGGGGTCGATTCCTATAAAAATCAAACCACCTCTAGTCTCGATTGATTGAATGTGGCTCCACCCATATCCATGGATAATAGTTAGGAACTCCTTCGTACTTGGCTCCATGCTCACTCAAGCCACATTAAATCTCGCACACATTTTGAAACACCCACAAAACAGTAAGCGCATCATGGCATACACTGCGAGGCTTTAAACAAAAATTGTTTTATGACAGCAATTCAACTTTCAGACAATTGATGACAGTTCCAGCAGGCAGATATCTCCACTCACCGATCAACGGTTTGTTAAAACAATAGAAGTTCCTTTGCCTTCCGAAAGAGTAAAATCATCGATAACCGTCGTTCTGTGTACTTAAAGTCGGTTGCTACAGAACTTTCTATATTATTTGAAGCTTCCACCCGAAATTTCGGAGCTATCCCCATTCATTGTAAGTGTGGGAGACAATTTGAATTTGTTTATATGAAAAACTCCATCAAGTTCAAGAAATCCCAAAGTAAACTTTGCAAGTTTTCTCCTTTTTTATTGGCATTGGGCCTTACGAACAAAAATTTAGCCCGGACACAAAAACTGACTATAAGTATCGCGGAACATGTTTGTCATTCTATTTTTGGGTTAAGCTGGCCAGGCTACAAAAATGTTTAAGTCCTACCAGCAGCGCACAATCCTAAACTCGATCTCCAGTCATAAGTCCTTGACTTAGATTTAAGATAAAGGTTCAAGTACTATAGTTTTGTTTTGTGAGGTGTTCTTAACTCCAGCTTTTGCTTCCACAAAAGTAGGGGTTGGGCATTTTTTCTATTTAGTAGTGAATCCCCCTGAGAAAAAAATCATCGTCACCTACTGTTGCCTGGTTCTTTATAGGAAAGGTGTATTTAAGCCACAACATTTAAATATATTTTCATTGGACCCACAGGGATGCAAGATCTTATCACAATCCGCTGACCCCTCTTCCTTCGTTGGCAGAGTCCAGTCATCACCTAAACGAGCCCAACCTTTCTGATCTCAACGTTTTCCATACTGTCTATATACCTTTAAGTGTTGTCAAGGGATATAATGTATTTCTAGTCTAAAATGGACAAAAGTGCGATGAATTTCAACTCGCTTGGGAATGGCGTGCAAACGTTTGATTTTATCTGTGAAAAAAAGAACAGAATTCCTTCATCAGTGATTGTGATTTGATTTGATTTCTCCCTGGCCAATTTTATGAAACAAAATAAAATAATTCATAACCGGGAACGTTTGTAATGCAAATTTAAACAGTAGCTTCGAAGAACATCACCCTATTACATGTTAAATTGGAAGTCCCCCGCATAGTAGGTTCGCCTCACCTTAGAATCATCGTCTTTCCATCGAAAACTTTCGACACTCTTGAAAATCAAATCTCAATTCAGGAGACATTTTTCCATGCTCACAGTCCTTTCCATGCACACAGTCCTTGTATCGTTTTTGTTTATAGCATAAAACTCCGCTGCAGATTGATATATTTCGGGACCGGTGCACAGCTTGGCTGTCATAAGTTTTCTGCTGAAAAACTTGTTGCAACTTTTTCCCAAATTCAAAAAAAAAAACAAAATATTTCCTACTGCATAACTTTTATGCGTACAACTAAATTTAACTGCATCATTAACCCGGGTATCCTTAATCCTTAAATTTATTTAACACTGTAACCTGAAATTGAGAAAATTGAAAATTGTGCCCGCCCCACACTTAACGCTGCCACTTTGTTGTGCTATCATACGTAATCCCTCCATATAGGTACCTACGTTCGAGAAAACTACCAAAAAGGAGGTTACCATTCACCAGCAGTGAAGCATGAGGCAACACAGAAAATGAGGCGAATTTTCATAAAATGTTCATGCCGCAGTTAAGAAAATTGTCAGTAGAAACTAGAAACCCTTGACATCTGACTGTGTTCACATGACAGATCCCTCAGCCAACATACCTTACAACATGTACCCACCAATATGCACATATACAGACTCTATGCTCACATAAATATGTACTTTGTATGACTTTGCGGGTGAGTACACTAAATGAAGACAGAGTGTACACAAAAACTATTCTGATGCTCAACGAAATATTCTCACGTACCAATGGGAAACTTTAATCAAAAGGATTTGCATGTTGTCACGTTGGCTAAAAGAACGATAGCTCATTTTTTTTTTCGGTCGTGCGGTTATGAAGGTCCTTGTTCTTCAGCAGATTAGTGTGAGGAACTCATTTTGAGTTAGTTTGCATTAGCAGAGCGCAGAGGTTGCCTACGTATCATTTTGGTTGATATATCAACTTATGCGTATGTACATAGTTGTGTTGCTGATATTTTTGTGCCCTAGAAAATGAAGGTGGATATGATTACGTCGTCGTCGTGCTGATGAAGGCACCAGATTTGTTGAAATTTTATTTTCAGTAAAATAGGAAGACACACATAATATTTGGGTACAACTTGAATGAATTTCACAATGGGGTTGGAGCGCGTGTACGCAAATGAAGAGGGTTGGGTTCGATTCTCAAATTCGGGTCGTTGTGTGTTGGGTAGAGTTTTAAGACAGCAATACCCACCTCATTTAGGTTGGAAAAATAGATTTTGCTATTTTTGCAAAGGGTTTTGAAAATGAGTTGACAGGTTCAAGTTGGTGTCATGCATTAGTCACTGTGAAATAGTGACACTCGATTTATTGAAAAATCTTAGCCACTCAAGAGTTTCTTAAGGTCAACGTCACGATTTGATGCATATACCAAAAATGTGCGGGAATCCGATTTATTAAGAGTGACCGTTGAAAACGACCCTTGGCTTATTATATCTGCGGACGTAACGCCTGTTCCAAAAATACAGTATTAAATTTGCTTTGCTAAATTTTATCTTGTTAGACATTTTTGTATGGGAGATAAAATTTAGCGCGAGCAGGATACTAGGCTTTAGTATGAACATTTCATTCTTAAAAATTTGTTCGTTAAGTTGGCGCTTTTCCCCTCAATCTGGGATCATTGGGTGCATGGTACATGCGTCAACACTGTTCGATATTAAGCAAATTGCTGTGGATCGATGTCAAAAACTCAATTGGAAGAAAATGTGATATCGTCTGAGAAAAAAAATTGACAACCAAGTCCCTTTTTGCCGGACAGTGCAATCGTAGTTTGTTTCAAGGCTTCTAGCTAAAAACTAGTTCTTGCCTTGCTCAAAATTTCAGGCCACCAAGTCAGGTTGTCTTGTTTGATATTAATAAATTGAATATACAATATTGAGAAGGCGCAGTGGCTTAGGGGTAAATGTGTTGGACTACTAACCGAGGGGTCCCATCTTAAGGTGTTTTCCACTGCGTCACGTCTGACGAACATCCGAGAGTATAACTGTCATGAAAGAGCTTCTCAATTAGCCATTTAGACTCGGCATAAAATTGTAGATCCATTCGTCCCAAAAATAAAAAAAAACTATCACAACTAACAAAACGAATGGTTGTGAGGAGCTAGACCTAGGGTCCTTGCGGACCTGTTGCGACAACTGTTTATGTATTTGCATCCCCCGTCTCCGGTGGGTATTCCTGAAGTTTGTGCCCCTCAATACTGCAATTAGTATCCACTTGCCCTTAAAAGACTGTGCAGAGTTTTCATGCTGTAGTGCTGCGGTAATTGAAAAACTCCCCTTACAATTTCATGTCTATAGTTTACAGTAAAGCAATAACCAAAAAAAAAGAATACCACTTAACCCTCCTTTTAAAATTATCTTTTAATTCAGATAAGGGTAATCGAAAAACAGTCGAAGCAGAACGGAAAAGTTCTTGACTTTCTCATGGGAAGAGTTGAGCCCAATATTCTCTTGTTAACTCTTGTGCTTATAATTTGCGAAACCTAATTAAAATACTCGACCACAAGAGTAGCAAGAAGACCAGTCTATGTAATTAACACAGGGAATCTAATTACAAGCAACAGCTGGTGCTTTTAAACAAAGCAGTAAAACTCCCAGCGAAACCACTTGGCTAAAATTGAATGCGTATTATCGAAGTTGGAAGGAAATGTAAAATTCTTTTATGCAGTGTGTATAATTTAGATGGGAATAATATATAACAGTATACTGCGAAGATTATGTACAATTATGAGGCCAATAAGTTTGGCAAAGTAGGTAAAACTTCTTCAAATTAAATGCGCTCGAACGGAAATATGGTATAGCAAATTTGTGAGAGGACGCTGTTACATAAATTTCAATTAGATGCTTCCAGCCGAAAGTAGCGGTTAATGGAGTTTTCTTAAAAAAATACAAGAAAAATTTAGATGTTGTGAGGTTGGTACTTGTTACACGTGGATACTTGTTTAGCATGCCCAAGGACATTTCAGTGTGTTGTTTGAATAATAACTCGTAAATTTGTGTGTTTAAAAGGGAATTCGATAATCAAATTAAATTGCTAGAGTGGCTGCCGAATTGGGACCTGTAAAAGCGGTTTTATATCTCGTAGTGAATTTTTTCGATTTCGGGAATAGCTTTGGAATAAATTTATCCCACAGATACGAGTCGTTATACAAAAGTATGTACCCACTTGCTAGTGTAAGCAGGTAGTTTTTTTTTTCATCAAGCTTTGTAGGGTAATACGATAACTCTGTGTAATACACATCTACAAAATAGACTCTTGTCGATTTTAGTCATTTTTCCGATGACAACAAATGAAAAAACAGACAGACCCCCTCTCATAGGGATTGTTTGCATGGGTTGTCCTTTTTCTTTGGACTCCTGTCGATTTTAGCCATGTTTTGAATGAAAACAGATGAGAAAAACTTCAAAAATAAGAGCAAACCCCTCGCTGAGCGATTATTTTGCATAAGTTGTCCTTTTCCAGTTACGCGCATAATTTTTAATTGCCATCACTCTGCCAGAACCAGACCAGAACACGGTGTAAAATAAAAAATGCACTTAAATACCTGATGGTTCCCGCATAATTATACAAGCAATTTGTTTTCAGCCCTCATGCACATCATAAGCTCATAATAAGTTTCATTGTGTTTGACCTTCTCTCCACCCATTGCTGCAATTGGGTCTGAAAGAATGGGAACATATTTTTACATGTACTCGTATGTAGGAATGCATGGCTGTTTTTGTTTGCTTTTTAGGAGTATTTGTTCGCCTACTTAATTGCTGAAAACATGCACTTGTGCTTTCGCTTTTTGTACCTACTTGTAACATGTCGCTTCTCGTGGGTAATTTTATGGAATTTAACTGGTCATGGTCGTATTGTCCCTAGGGTTTCTTTTTTTGCACTTTTAACGACCGTTTTTCAATCACCCAACATTTAGATAATTGTGCTCCTCTTTGTTCACTTTTCTTATTTTTTATAATTTTCCATTCAGAAGTTTTCTAATCGCTTTTTCTGTATATCAAAAAAAGTTTAAAATGTACTCTAAATGTTCCTTACTAATCCATTTCAACTTTCACTCTCTGTTCGTTTATTTGTTGCAACATCTGTATTCGTTTATTTGTTGCATCCTCAAAATGGGCTGAAGAAATTACATCACACTATACGCCTATAGCTAAACTCTTGGCTTCTATAGTCCCTCAAAGCGTTTTCCACGACTCAGTGTATTTTAGGTCGAAGTTGGCCCTTTTCCAACTAACTTCCTTAGTGGTATAGATCGCCTATGAGTAGCCTCACTGTTTTTTTTTAAACAACCCTTGTTAAGAAGTTTTAGTAACCGAGTTGTTTGTCTTATACTTTAGGTTCTCTAACCTATTTTATATTGTGGCGACAACAAACAGAACGCAACCTAAAGACATTAAAAGCCTGAACCTAAAGATACGCGACCCAATGTAACAAATCAGAAAGCTTCTGTCATTTTGAAGAATTCTTAAAAAGTCAGTCTTCTCATGACAGTCGTTGCTTCACAAGGTGGTGGAGAGTATAGTTTGTGGTGAACTGCTGCTAAATAAAGGTTCTTTCATGAATAAAACGAAACTTTTTTTTTCTATGGGTCATGGCCCATAATATCATGGATCACAATAATTGCAGAAGCGTCAGTTTCTATTCTCACTCAGATACAATCATCTTGACCTACTCATCTTTGTTTTTACTACGATAAGACGATGTTGTAAACCACTGTCCTTTTGGTTTCTTTGGAATGTGAAATGGTACATCTTGTGCCAGAGGGTTAAACGTCCGTCCTCATTTGGATTTCAAAAGGACATTTCTTCTCGCGTTTTTTTAAAACGTTTTTCTGAGGAACTTCATATTTTCTCGCGTCACCCTTGTTAATACCGTTTTTGAATCACTCCCCTAAAATAGAACCAGTACAGCCAAGGTTCATCAATTTCTCGCTTTTTGCGGGCTCCCATGGGCTGATGTTTTCAGTCTGTCTCCTAAGAAGATCAGCTTAAACTGATTGATCTACAAATCGCAGACATAATTTTCTGAATTTCATTAATATACCTCTCTTACAAGGCGTTGGTGGTCGTCGGCTTGTTTGCATAGACCTTCGACTTCGTAAAACCCCGCAGAGGTAAAAAAGTCCAATGGCGTTTAATTAAAAAAAGATCTGGATCTCGATGGCCAATTCTGATAGCAAAAACGGCCGATAACACGATTAGGAAATGACTCATGCTTCTGGCTGTTTGGCATGTGGCACCGTCTTGTTGAAACCACATGTTGGTCACATCCATATCCTGTAATTTAGACTCTAAAAACTGGGTTAACATGAAACGATAACGAACACGATTCATTGTTACTACCTGACCAGCCATTTTCGAAGAAGAATGGTCCGATAAATCTCTCCAGCCCAAAACCAGCACCAAACAAGATGCATTTGTTGCTCAACAATTACTAGTGGGTTTTCTGAACCCCAAATGCGACAATTTTGACGTTTAACGATGCCATCAAGATGAAAATGAGCTTCATCACTGAAGAAAATTTTGTTCGAAAAATCAGCATCCACCTTCATTATTTTTAAAATATTGCTCAACAATGAAATGCGTTGTTTTTTCGTATAGCGCTCCATTTTTACTAACCCCGAACTGTCAGCTGTCACATTGTTATCTTGCTTTACTTGTATTCGTTCCTTTCCTACGAATACAAGAACTAGATGGGGCTAAATTCAAATTTTGCGTAAATTATAGAACACCCTTTATTAGAATACTGTGGTGAGTGTATGGGACGCAGAGGATGATTCCCTAATGGTGCCAGTTTAAGCGATGGCAACGCTACAAACAGAGGCAAAAATGCCGCAATGATAGGCAAACGTGCAACGAAAAGAATGGGGAGTGTTGGCCTTCGGTTGATGTTTATTTGAATGAGCTCTTCCAATCCATTACATGCTATTTATACTTAAATTATTCATTACAACTATTGAACATTTGACTTATGTGACTAATGATTTCTACTTACAACTAGGTTACAATATAATTATTATAGCTGGCTCAGCTATGTTCATTCGTAGACTACAAGGTCGCTGGGGAGTTCAGTGTGCTGTCGGTGGCTCGGATGACCAGCGTAGTCTGGTTGGGTATTGAGTCACACTGCAATACAGGTTAAAATTTTTTTTATAAATTCTCCTTTGTCTTCACTTGAATTCCTTCCATCATTTCATTGTTTTACAGCGAAGTTAGTTTTAGTTTCTTATATGGTTGACTTTCATTTTCAATTATTAATAAGCAAGGTTCCAAGACCCCTCCAACTTTGTTGTTTTTAAAAGTAACTGACCTACTTCTAGTTAAACTTAATTTTCAGTGTTTTTTTTTATTGTTGCGTGGACATGGAGAGTCCTGTTTAAATATTCAAGTAAATGGCCTCAGTGATGGGACTTCTACCACTTAAGTGAAATTTGTTTTCTACCACCTTTTTTTAAGGCTATCTACCACCACTTCGCGTTTCTCAAGTCCCATCACTGCATGATCTACCCCAAAATTGTTTGCGTCAATTTTTAAATGGCGTAGTGGTCAAGGTAGTTGAATAACTACCCATGTACAGCTAGAGCAGTTGTTGACAACCACTCCACCACATACTACAAAGCGGTAAGTATAACCATTTTCATTTTCTGATTTGAAAAATATTCAGAGTTTTGTTGTGGTTTGAAAAATCAGAGGTGTTTCCAGTTCACCATGCTCCTTCCTCCTCTCGTGACTCGCTATACGCTTGAAGTTCGTTTCAATTAACGATTTGTATGTTCGATGCCATCCTGATGACAGCTCAAAAACAAATAACAGCAATTACTTTTAAGTTGCCTAGAACAAAAAGGAGCAATAAAATAAAGTTTCACCAATATAAACAACAAAAAAAATATAAAAGACAACAAACGTGATCCAATATCGAAAGGAAGACCCAAATGGCAACTCTTCTAAATTGCATTGTTTAAGAGGCGGAATAAAAAAAAAAAGTAAAGTACAAAAAACGCACAGACGGCGATAACACGTCGAATTCAAATCGATACCAATTGATTGGCTATCTGTACCAAAGTCTATGTATTTCGATATAACCCACTCAATTTCCAGGAGGTTTTATCGGCTTACAACTTCATTTCAACTCGAATGGTGTATAGCGTTAGCGTAGTCCATGTTTCATCATACACTTGTTGTAGCGCAATCGAAACAAGTGTGTGTTGGTTTGTGTGTGTGCATATGTATATTTTGGGCTATTGATTGAGGAAAACCAAAGTATGTCGGTGGGCCTGAATACACAAAGGATTTCAGCGGATGTGTCCTTTTGTCGTTTTTTTTTTGCCTTTTTTTAGATTATTTCCGGAAAATTGGATTTGAACAAAAAATCGAGAAAAAGAATATGAACAAAAAACGTTTTTCTATATTGCACTGTTGTGAATTGCCAAATAGTTTGTGTCGCAAGGGAACAATTTTGTAATGGTGACTTTTGACCATTTTCGATATAGACAATTTCAGTTATTAACTCGTAGTGAAAACTGAGAGTGCCACGCAAACACCAGATGTTCTCTGTCCAATTTCAGAGTTCTTGAATAAGTGTGCGGTGGCAGCAAAGTTGGAATTTGTTTTGCATAGTAATTTGCTATTCTTCTTCGTTCATAAAGGATTTAGAGTTTAGATTAAGTATAGTAATGCTGAAATTCCACTGACGACTAACCCCGAGATTGGGATGAATTTTCCTTAATCTGGCAAAAATCTTGACATTTATCTGACAAATTTTAATCTCATAAACACGGTATATTGAAAATTTGTCTGATAAACCATCCTGGTTTACATGTAGAGTCCGGTTTGCGAACTCTTCACAGCTCGGAATCTCAAGAATAGAAAACAAACAGAGCTGTGTTTTTTTTTTTTAATTTTACAGGACAGAAAAAGAAGACCTCATAATGGAAAACTTGTTCTCGTGAAACGTCATTCTGTCTCTCGAATTAGGAGAGACAGGGAGAATACGTCAACTTAATCTTCTTGTTTTTCGGTGTAAATACTTCAAAATTAATTTTAAACCTCTTGTGCTCTTGTTCTTAATCTCGGGATTCGTGTCCAGTGAAAACGTTGAATAAGGCAATGTACGAAAGTAGGGAAACTATACAAAAAATTTCAGGGTTAGGACGTGTTTCTTTTAAGGGTTCACATCTAATAAAACACATACAAATCATGATAGGGGCCAAGGTGCTGACATTAGGTTCATTTGCGTTCGCGGTTTAAATCGAACGCAGTCGATATAAATCGATTGCAATCGCACAAAGTATGTACACTTTCTCATAAAAAATGACAAGTAAAGAGAAAATTTGCAAAATGACGAGTAACGAGCAGTTCCCCTCTTGGAAACAGCTCAGAGAATTTCAACTGACAAGTAGTGATAAATATTATGTCAAATTTTGGCAAGAAACGAATTCAAACCGATCTTAAAAATCAATTGAACTCAAAAACCAAATCTGTAGAAATAAAGAAAATTCGGCTGTAGTCTATTGATCTCCCAGAACATTTCATTGCAAAAAGGTAAGTTATATATTTATTTATGATATAGATTAGATGTCAAAGATTTAAGTGGCTCAAAGTAGCTCAAAGTCTTTACACCTAATTTAGTTTTCTCAGCTCTCAGTGAGAGTTTTGAGTTTTGCAGATTTTTAGTACTTGGCTCGGGAAAATACGCCAGTCGACTATTTTATGTCATCATTAAAAACAAGCCTCCACGACAATATTGTACTATTTGCAGGCGTTCTTTGTGTTCACATTTTAAGAAAACGAGCGATATATCACAATGGAGAAGCTACTGGCGAAAATACCGCCCTTTGATATAAGTAAGTCCCAAGGGCAATGTGAATAATTCGTCGCAGGACCTAGCCCTGAAAGAAAAACTTTTGACTTAAGTCTCACTGAAACATAAGACACGAGTCGAATTAGGGACTTCTGTCCCATCCCATTCGATCATAAGTCCATAGTTTTTTTTTTATCGAAGGAAATAAGTCGAAGAATAAAGTCGGAATGATTTTACATATTTGAAATAATAAAATAAACAAAAATAAAATTGCCAAAATTACATGGGACTTAAGTCCCGAATTGTTTTCTTTCGGGACTTATGTCCCTGCGCTAATAATTTATACCGAACTTGGCGCCAAAAGTTATCGTTCCTTCAATACAAAGCTTCTATAGAGAAAACATAAAGCGAAAAAGTTCTAGGAAATCCCTAGGAGCTATATACTGCCTCAAAATGGTGGTCGACTTGAAATAGGGCCTTCCACACAACACCGTGAACTGACCTTACACCGCATAGGAGCAGTGGCTCACTGTTTAGACCGCTGGGCGCAGGGTCTTCCCAATAAATAACTTTAGCTGACTCTCTTAGGGACAGTTTGCAATTTTTTAAAAATCTTTTCCATGCTTTGTAGGCTTCCCCATACATTCAAATAGGTTCTGATTCAAAATTTTCGAGCTCCCTGTAATTAAATCTACCACCGTGTCCATTAGCAGCCCAAGAATCTGCTAATTACAAAACTTCTAGATGTGTTTCATAATTATGTGCTTCAACCCATAAAACCCTTTAAATCCTTCTTTCCTTACATTCATCAAACTCGCGCACAACGTCGAGCCGCATTTCAAATGAACCCATAAACGCAAACATTCACAAATATACTATCGCCTACTGTTTTACTGCCAATCAGCTTTTATTATTGTCCATCAAATACGACGACCCTCCCAACCTCCCCAATGAAGCATTTTCACTTTGATACATTAACATCCGAATGCTGTCATAAAGAGTTTCCGCAGGAAGGCCTATCGGAAATACAGCTTCACATCCCAAGGGTTCAAAAGCGAAACCGAACTTTCCGCAGGATAAGAAAAGGGGAAAAGCATCAGCAACAGCAACAAAAAAAAAAACAAAAAACTCCAAATGTCCTCGATCCGTAAATTTAATTTACATGATGCGCCACAACTTCTAGCACCCTCTTCCACGTTAAGCAGCTATGAATGCGGACTTCTTTTTTAGATGCGAGCAGCGCCTGTTAGACATTCGTCCGTCGTCGTGGTCGTCGTCGTCGTCGTCCGGAGACAGGGACCACGAGCAAAGGAACTCATTTTCGAATTGGTTGTGTGAATTCAATTTGAACTTTTGCCAGCAAGATATTTCCGTTTCTTGCTTACTAGTTCTTCCTTTTACCATTTTCGTATGTATGCTCTGCTCAGTGCTTGTGCTACCCACCATTTTCCGATTTAATTGACAAGTCCTTCGGTGAAAGTTGGTTATTTTCTTCTGCGACTCTAGAGAAACTTGTGGCGAGGAATTAACGAAAAGAAATTTTGATGTTGAGCATTTTAAAGATTTTGGAAAACTTCTCCACCACCCAAGGCATACACAGGAAAAAAAATGAAAGCAGACGAAATTGGGGACGAAAACGAAATGAACATCAAAAGAGACCTTTGCACTAAATTGCGGTTGTTTATCTCTGGTATTTCATGTAAGTTGAATTAATGAAGAGGTGTAGGTATACCGTATACGGATACTTGCCAAAAGCGGTCCCATGGAAATTGAGTTAGATAAGGACCATGCTTGTGTATACTAGATGGAGCGTCTTTAAAGTTGCACAACTTTCCCGTGGTATGTAAAACTGACAAACTTTTAATGGGCCAATATCGTAAATTTTGCGAAAGCCTATCGAGCAAAGCATGGCAACCTGGTGGAAAGTTGCGGGGCGTTACGTTGGCGGTTCGTTTATCGGTGGGTTGTCGCAAATAAAATGTAATTAAAAACACTTGTAAACACGATTGAATTGAATGAACCGCAATGGAGCTCCTGTTCTTGAGACCCTAATCGCCTAATTGCATGAGAAGATTATCGGAGCTTGGCAGAGTATTTTCCAAGGCAATTCGATTTTACTGCAAAGAGCTAGGCGTTTGTCCTAATTGTTTATTATTCTGCAACCGAAAGAGGGTTGGGTGAGTTTGAAAATACTGTGCACCGCCTAACTCTCATCAGAAATTGGAATACACGCTGATTGCTCACTCTCCTAGATTTGAATGTGATTATCAAGCTGAAGACGATCGAACTTTTGCATACGACTTCCGAACTAGCCAGGGGATTGGTGCTAAAATCGTCGGGAAACAGCATTTCCTGCCAAGGAGGAAGAACCTGGGGAAAATGGGGGGGGGGGGGGGGTAATCAGTTTATTCATCTGTTTTGACAGAATCTGCAAGTAAGGCTCTTCTTAAGCCCTTGACGACTCCGAAACTGTTGACTGGAATTAAGAACTCTAAAAATACGTTGGAACTCCTTTGGGTTGCGAGTAACGCTGACATCAAACTCTCCGATGAGATTGCAAAACAAGGATCAGAGGATGTTTTCAAAAGCCCCCAATCTATGCGCTGGGCTTGTCTTCGTGTTAAGAGTTTTGCGGATGGGTTAAAGCAGACGGCGTTGGCACATCTTTTATGAATGCAAGCTATTCCACCCGGAACTATAAAAGACATCTGCAACTTGCCTCGTTCCTCCACTGAAAAGACTGCAGATGATTAATTGGTGCACTCACGGACCGCTTAATTTTTGGCAAACACTAAACCATTATGACCTCACGCCGCTTATACTCCTTATATGAGCTCCTTTTTCTGGTGGCCCTCTTTTCCTATGGGGTGATTCAGCGGCTACGACTGCTTAAGTCCACCTTCAGCGCGAATCACATCATGTAACCACATTTATAAAAGCCCTTCAAGCTACCTTATATCTGAGTTGATTGGAAAAATCAGCGTGTTTCACACCTCAGTCATATCAACGTGGTTACGGATGCGTTATTTTCACCTATGGGGAAAAAAACAGCTCTTTCGAGCCACGGCATGCATTATTTAATGAAACTACTTGCAAATCACAGTTGGATGCTTTCACATACACGCACAAGTGAATTGGGGGAATATGAAATGTGACCCTCGAATTGTGATTTGTGAATCAACACCACCCGCAGACGCGAGTCATCAGCAGAGGGAGGTTGTGTTTTTCCGTTTGAAAAGCATGGGCTCCATATGTTGCCCATGAATAATTCGGTTTTAACTACATGAAAATGTCCTTGTGAATGGGAATTTGTTTTCATCCATCCGGGATGGCACACAATTCAAAATTGTTTACTTGTTTTTGTTCTTGCTATTTGCGGGGAGGGTAGGGGGAATATGTGACAAATGGAAAACAGATTGGAATCAAGGAAACTGTGCTAAATCGCTTATGATGATATCCGTGGTGGTTGTCTCGCTTTTATGTCTTAAAAGGCAAAGCACTTGGGTTGTGTTGTTACGACGCACACTGGAGATTTAATTATAAACTATACCCGTGACCTTCGACAGACCCACATACCCATATCACATGTAGCACGTGCGTCGTTTTTGCATGTTTTCTCGCTCTGATTATCCGCATGAAAAGAGAGTATTCCTTTTCCAATGTTCCACCAGGGTTGCGGGTGCAGTATCAGGACGGCCGACCCTCCATAACTCTCGATACTACGATATCGGATCTTAATCAACTGGGGAATATCCCTATGCGGGTAGGGAATAAATTTCGGACTTTATATTATAACCATCGCCTTCTGAGCCTACCTAGAGGTCGAGTTACTAATGGCAGGTCTTGAAAGCAGGGTTGGGGCCATGCGACTAAAGTGACCAAGCCACCAAAGCATGAAACAAGGCTTGGCGTCGCACAACCGTAGGTAAGAGTTTTAACCACTTTATCGGGAAAACCATATATGTATACTAGAAGTCAGGAAAGAACGTTGCGAAATGAAAGGGTTTTTCAAACACTGCAAAGAAACGGTCTACCTCCTGGTATTTAATTTAAGCATAACTCTTACAGCTTCTCGATGATACCAAACTCTGTTTTTCCTCTTCATTACAATTAACTTGCGTTAATAGAGAATATTTGATTTTATATATACATGGGTAGGATGATGTCCTCTATATCCCAATATCCTGTTTAGATCACAGTATACACTATATGATGGCGGTATACAATTGAGCGCTTTTCAATTAGGAGATATACCGAAATACTTGAACTAATCCACTGAAGAGTGCATGTTGAAGAGGCGGTCCAGCACATCATATTCGCCCAATATGAGCCTCGAATTTTAATTCATCTAGAAGCGAAGCTGTTTTCGAATTGTTTTTTTAAGTAAAACCATCTTCTGAGTTCCCTCTAACTCATAAATCTTTTTGAATCGAGCTCTCAGAATCAAATTTTGCCTTCAAGAAAAACCGTTGTTCGAATGTCGATTTTTATTTGGACGTCAACAAATGGGAAGCAAAACTATAGAACACAAAAATGTTTTTTTTTTAATTGTCTAAGATTTTCATATTAAACTCCACATTTAGTGCAACCGACACGCAAAAGTCGTGAGTCAGAATGCCTTTGCGTTTGCGAGTGACCCATAAGGGAAGTATACGTAGGTGCAGAAGGCTGAAATTCATTCAAATCTGTTTTACAACTCAATAAAACAATTATGGTAACTTAAAGTTAAGAGACTTGAAAAACTGAAACAAATGACAGATCTAGTTTGACAATTATTGAAACTGAAACATTTGCTTCTAATTGTTTAAAAACTGACTGACGAAAAAAAAGCGAAAAGGAAAAAAATACTTCAATGTTTATTGGAAGACACTGCATCCAAATTTTATTTTATCCACTTAAAAAATAATTCACAAGGATTTTATCCATTGTAAGTACTGCTTAAGATTCCACAGTTCGGTGGTTGGAACATAAGATATTATTGATGCTATAGCTAATATTTTAACCCTTAATAGGGAAAAGTGTACGAAAGCAATCGGTGTATGTCATTACTAGCACGGACCACCTGAACGGAACCATTTCTCCATAACAAATTATAGTATATTCAAACTTCAAACCGCTTTCGCCACAGAAAACTAATATCTCTACAGATGGCGCACTACAAGACGGTGGCAATATTTGCTATGCCTTTGAATAGTACTTTGCTGCATTTTCTTGGTCATCAGTGTTTCGGAATTGAAAGAGAGTCCGAAAAATTGTAGTGTAGGTACTAGAGGAATTGAAAGTAGAAAGTGAATCAATCAAACCATCTGTTTTGTGAATGCTGCACAGTGCTTTTCAATCATTACCTCAACTACTCAATTTTTTGTACAATCCGCAAGTTGACAGTGCGCCATGCTATTAACAAATTTTAGTCACGAATTTAAATTTACGGAAGCCCACAATTGGGAAATTTATATTAAATTGTATTATATTGGAATTAAATCTTACTAATAATCATTGTAAACCTCCACACAATGTTTTGTAAGTCACAATATGCAATTTCGTATGGAAAATTTCCACTGTGAGTTCGAAGAATTTATTCTGGACACTAAATAATTATTAATTATAAGTATCGCCTATTTAGTAGGTCACAATATGCAATTTTTTAAGTTTCGAGATTTTACCCTTGCAACCAACTCTCAATTTTAGCAAATTATTTGAAAGCTCTGAAAAAATATTACGCATTTGAGTTATGCTGTTAAGAATTTTGCTATAAACTCAGATTACTTTGAATCAGATTAAAAGTCTAATCTCTAGTTTGTTTCGAAATTAGTTAAACTCGAGTTTACTGTTTGTTTGCCCATATGACACTGAATTTTTCCTCATTTTTATAATGTTGAAAAGTCAGCGGTGAGTAAAAAAGACTAATGCCGTGTTCGATGTTCCCACCAAACTGAAATAGCGAGGTTTCGATGAACTTTTACCGAAACCTCGAAAAGGCCGGTCCGCAGCTGATCAGGAACTAAAAATCCCATACAAAAATGACACAACGAAATCTTGAACGAAAATTTCCGCTCCTAAATGACGGCGGAAAAGTGGGTAGTTGTAGTAGATTCTTGGTACAATTCTCCACTTTCTTTTCGCTCACGTTTATTGTCCGGGACATTATTTGCTTGCGAAAATTTGATATTTGTACTGCAGTGTTACCAGCTTTTATGAGGTATGGAGCCAAATTTTAAAAATATTGGAGCCAAAAATATAAAGATCGAAATTGCGCACTTTTTCGCAAATCTTTAGCGTTATCTACTTATTCTGATTACATTGTTTTTAAAGACGACAATAGTAAATTAAAATAAAAACGAAACAAAACAACACATAGGTTCTCATAATTCAGAGAATTTTCTAGTTTCCAAATTTCAATGTTGAAAATGTCAGGAAAACAAAACGCCTCTGGAAACGAGTTTTTTTTTCATATTAAATTATTTCGAAATGGGTTTGTATAAATGTATGAAAATCGATTGAAAAAAGAAATTTGTTTACGGCCAACTCAATACAAATAAGAATCAATAAAATTCGGATTTAATGTTCGATTTGGCAGCAGAAATCTGAGATCTGTGATCAAAATCTGAAAAGCCAAATCGAAAACGTAATGAGTACGTTCGCGATAGAAGTATACATTTAATATATTCCTAAGAAGCCTAAAAATCGCCAAACTTTAAAGTGAATAGTGTAAATTAGGAAAAATCTCAAATGACAACCTTAAGGAGCCAGCGAAAAGTTCGAGTAACCAAATCAGATATAAATAGGTATTGCTGGTAACACTGCTACTTGTGTATCAGCTAATGGAACTCTCCACGAATTATTCTGCTGCCTTTTCGCAGACGTTTCGCTGTCCATTTGGAGACCACCGGAAAATTTCGTTCCGGAACAGGTCCGTACTACGCTTAAGCGAGCATCAAGCGAACATTGGAGATAGGTACTAGTCTTTAGGTACAAATTTCTTATCAAATTAAGTACTAGAATTTGTTTTTAAATATCAACACTTGTGCAGATAATAACAGTAGCATTTTATTTTCTCATCTCCATAAAATTAAGAGAGTTTTTAAATGGATCAAACTTTCTCTTTTTCGCAATTTTTCCCCATATTGCATATTCCCATCGCACTCGCACACATCATTATTTTCTAATATAAAAGACATACCACCATACTCACTCACTCTCCCACAAAATTGCCTTTCAGAATATCCCCTCGATCTCTGTCTCTGTCTGACAGCAGTTTCGTATTTTCCGTGTAGCTGTGTGCACGGCATGGGCACCGTTCGGTTTCAGTTTTATTCGATACGTTCCGAGTGAGGGGTCGTGTTTTGCGTCATTGCATTCGGTGCTTAAAAATCCCAAATAATAGAATAAAAAAAATCAAAACAAACGGGAAAATCTGCAAGGTTATTGTACCCGAAAGTGTTCCCATACAAAAGTGCACGATAAAGTGTGAGAGGGGAATGTAGAGTGAAGTGAAGTCAAAAAGAAAAATAAGAAAGTTGAATTTATCCATGAAAACAAATTGCGAAGTTCAAAGTTGAGAAAAAACGAAGTGAGTTTTGTTTATCCACATTTTCTGGGCAGCGTGCTTTTTTTTCTCTCCTGCGTTTGTGAAAAATTTAATTTAAATAATTTAAAATATTCCGTTCGTGAATTATAAGAAAATTTAGAATCTACTACGCAGCAAGAAAAATATGTGTGTGTAAAAGGAAAAAAAAAATAAAATATGTATTATGATGTGATGCGATCCGCCGCCCCACACCCGTCCCAATTGCCTTTGCCAGTGTAGCTGTGTAGTATCGCTCGCGTACCATACCATACCACCGCCGCCGCGCCTTCGCCTTAGCTTATCACATCCTCTCAGTTGTTTTGTTTGCTGGCGGGCGCTCGCCCTCGCTGCTCTTTACACCCCTAAGTTCTCTTACATTTCCTTATATTTATTTTTCTTTTAATCTCCAAAGCCTATCAAACTACAGCCACCACCGCAAAGTAATTGCGATCTGCGACTCCTATCAATAAATGGCGCGCATTTATATGCTATATTAGGAAATGCAGACAAATGGCATGTGAATGCGGTGGATTGTTGTTGCGTTGTTTTCTGTTGTAGTTTGTCGGTGCCTCGAAGCTTCCTTGCGCCCTTTCGTTGGCGTAGTTGTATGTTCCTATTTGTTTTGTTCGCCTCTCCCGTCGGATGTACGAATAATGTTGTCTGTTTTTTACAAAAAGTAACACTCGTGCGTTTTTAGATAAAAAAAAAACTATAATCGCTCTTCAACCTCAACCTAAAGTGCGTGAAAATAAAAACAACTTCGGCGTATTTGAGAAGTGGGCCTCATCCGAACGACATACACACACATGTTGGGTTTGTTATTTGGTGTGCGAGCATAAATCAAGAGCGGAGGAATTTTATTATCAACAGTAAGAGTAAAAGAAAAATCATTACTGTCGGCTTGGTGTAACCTTGCGAAGGACGGAAAAGGACAACAGCACAGAACAAACAAACAGGTACACACTAACACAATTACTATTTCTCCGGTTTTCGTTTTTACATTATTTTTATTTCATCAATTTCACTAATAGAAAATTATGAAACCCACACTCAACGGCAAAAGCATGGCTACCGGCTACGTACATTGAGATGCAGCCTCGCTGCCGCGCCAAGTAACACGCCTTAGGTTTATCCTACTCCTATACGTCCTATTTCCCACTGTATGAAAAGGATATGATATGAGAGCTGGAGAATATTTTTGTGGTTCGTAGGTAGTGACGTCACATACGCTACGCAACGCTTTTACTACAGTACCCGGTTTTTGTATGCGCGGGATGATTGTTTGTTTATTAAATGTGCGTGCGAGTGTGTGTGCGCTCGGTGGATGGATTTTTTCTCTCCATCGCCAAACACCAACGAGCTTCGACCGACCCGCCATTGTATTGGTGTATCAGCTCTTCGTTTCGTTTTCGTAAAAAAAACTATGGTCTAGCTCTAGCTCTAGCGCTAGCTATGTCAATCTGAATTCAGATAAGAAAAGAGAAAAACATTACAGATTTGAATTTGAGTAGAAGTCAGCGGCGACGACGAGTGGCGTAGGTTAGGTAGTTAAAGTTTTATCAAAATAATAATTACGAACGCATGTTGATGGTTTTAAGTTTTGTTGTTGTTTCTTTTTCTTTTCTTTTTTGTGTGTAATGCGTACCTAATTCGTTCGTTTGTCCGTCCGGTGAAGGTTGTTTTCATCACTTCTTAGGAATTTTCGTCTCTTTGCTAGCGTGTTCGTAGCCATAGGTAGATGCCGATTCGTACAGTCATGAAATTGTTGTTCATTGAGTATAAAAAGGGAAATTGCCAGCAATGCACAGAACAGCATTATATAGTTTTTGTGTATAACTATATGTAGAATGTTTGAATCTGTTCCTTGGAAGTGTAGATTTGTGGAAAATAGAACCGCTCCCACTCGTAACCTACCGAACAAACATTGGTACAAATCTGTAATTATTCCACATTTTTAGTACTGCACTACACTTTTATATTTTTCAACAGAAAGCAGATCTAACAAGATTGCGAAAACTCCAGATTAAGTCAATGAGGGTAGGTACCTAATACTGAAATGCAAAATTTTAACCCAGTTATAGGTAGGTACATACAACCTAAGGTGGTTGAATTTTGGGCACATTAATTTCAGCTTATTATTTATTTTTAAAATGAAAAGTGACTTGCTGCCGAAATTGAAAACAATTTAAAATAAGTTAAAGTCAACAACACAACCTGAGACGGGGACACAACTTTAGACTTCAGTTTAAGTCTACAGTGCGCACTTAAAACACCGTAATGTTCAAGGGGATATGTACATCTGTTCAACAACCTCCCAATTGAAAACGCTTACAAATGTTAACGAACATAAAAGGCAATTATTCAATTTTATAAATTCAGACAATCAAAAAGATATACTAATTAAAGGGTTTTTCAATAAGAGCACTTCAAAAGTTTTTTTTAAATAAAACAAAAACGGTTTTGGATATCAATGAAATTCTTTATTCCTATGAAAGTACGTTCGATGCCATTATGTATGGAACTCGATTTCTTTGCATGGCCACCACGGACACGCTTGCAGAAGTCCAGACGCTGAACCCAATTTTCGACGGTTTTCAAGCATAAATCGGCCGAAACTGCTGCAATTTCACGTTCGATATTCGTACGAAGTTCATCAATCGTCGCTGGCTTGTTGGCATAGACCATAGACTTGACGTAGCCCCACAGGAAATAGTTTAACGGCGTCAAATCGCACGACCGAGGCGGCCAAGCGACTGGACCATTTCGTGAGATAACACGTTCTCCAAACTTGGTTTCCAATAAATTGATTGTGACATTCGCTGTGTGACTTGTGGCGCCGTCCTGTTGGAACCACATGTCCTCCAAGTCCATATCATCCAATTGGGGCCAAAAATATTCGGTTATCATTGAATGGTAGCGATTCCCATTCCCAGTAACGTGCCGGTCTTGATCATCACGGAAGAAGTACGGCCCAATGACGCCGCCGGCCCATAAACCACACCAAACCGTAATTTTTTCGGGATGCAATGATGACTAATGGAGTACGTGTGGATTGCTGCCTGACCAATACGGCATATTTTGTTTATTGACGAAGCCATTCAGACAGAAATGAGCCTCATCGCTGAAGATGATTTTTCGATGAAATTCCGAATCATTTTCAAGTTGTTGCTCAGCCCAATTCACGAACATACGACGCTACGAATAAATAATATTTATAAATAAATAACTAAATGACTCCTTAAACCAAATAATGAGTCACACACTTAGCCACTCTCAAAATAAAATATTATATATTTTACAAAATAATAATAAAAAATTCAGTGAATAGAAAAATCATTGCACCTAATAATAAATAAATAAATAAAAGATCTGTTCAGACAAGGAATGAGAGCGAGGGCATAATAATAATAATAATAATTTGCTGTCTACTGCGCCTTCGTCATTAGAAAGGAATCACAAAAACAAAGTCGAACAGTAACAGAGTCCGCTAGTCCACTGTATCTTTTTAAAACACAATCCTTGGGTCTAATCATAGTCTCTCAGAAAGCGTTGTGCCTACACCTGCTTCGTCACTTGTTTGAATGGTTATCTGGGAAATTCTTAGGTGGTCCAACTGGATAACCTCGCTCTTCTGTTGACAAGAATAAAGCATAGTCCTTTACGTCCTCCAAACATATTTTGAAGCTGTAATCTTGTAGAGGGCTCGTAAATCCATTCCAGTGTTTCTCGCATACCCGCTTCGTTTTTAAAACTTCCGGTCGAAAAATTCGTAGTAGTATTTCTGGCTCCCTTTTCACATTTGTGGCACAGTATTTGATCAAGCTGTTTAATCTACACCAAGTTCAGTCTTTGGCGCTGGAGGAGAGGGCAGTTCTAGGATGAACTCTGGAACGGAAGAGTGTTATCCAAAGCCCGCTTATTATTAGCCCCCTCGATGCCACTCGTCATCGCCCAATAGTCCAACTCTGTATAAGTATTGCTCCATCCCTCGAAGTTCAGTCCCGACATGCCGATTGAATTAAGAAAGTTTTCGTTTCCGTATAAAATCCATGCAACGTCAAGTTTGGAAAAATGGAGCAAGCGTCCATAAAGCAAATGGACAACGGAGAGACTTTGATTTTAACTGGAGAGGCAGCGTACTAGGAGAAATACTACAGACAGTGTCCAAGCAGTACAATGGCATTGGAGAAACAACACTTTTTCAACCTTTTTGCCTTACGTCGGGCTGAGGGTCGTCTTTTCTGCATGCAAATGATAGCAAGTTCTAGTATGTACACATTTATAGTTGGCTCGTTTCATTGAACCAATAGTAAAAACTGTGCCTAGGTAGGATGACCCTTCCAGCTTAAATGTACCAATTTAGAAAATCTAAGACCACCAACGCCTTCGGAACACCTGCTTCCTGACATAGGAGCTCCCGTCACTTGTCAGCCAACTTTTCCAGTTCTTAGTTCGAAACTTTAATCAGCGCAAAGCCGTCGTGTAAATGGAAAAACAAAAACAGCACCACAACGAATACAGAGCAATTTCAAGTAACGACTCAAAATCAAAAACCCAAAAGAAAATCCTTGAAAAACAATTAGTTGCTACTTTTATTTGTGGAGCGAGTATGTTTGTATTGTCGCTCTCGCTCTCGCTCTGTTTCTCTCTCGCAATAAATTCGAATCTACGCAATTTTAATGTCCCATCGATCGTAGCGATCGGTATGATCTGCCGATTAATTTATTTATTCATTGGTTTCTTTGCCGTGCTGGGTTCGGGCTGCGGCTGGCCTTTGCTGTTCTCTAGATGTAGCTGGCCACTGTTGGGTATAGGTAGAACCCACCTACAGGCGGTACTCACTCTTGGTATTGTTATATGGGTACCTATATTTTGTTTGTTCCCATTTTGATACTTTTCTTTTTTTTCTCTTCCTCTAACGTCAGTTGTTTTTCTTTTTTATAATTCTTCTTGCTTATGTGTCGTGTTATCTTGGGGAAGTGTGCGTCGTGCGCGATGGCCCAGATTGCTTTTAGGGCACGGGGGAGGCCGAATTTGCTGCTCACACCAACCACCCTACCGCCTTCAATTGTTTTTGTTTTTACACTTTTTTTTTAGAGATTAGATATCTTCTATTATGATTAAGGCGTTCAGAAATAGCGGTGATCTTTGACAGCAAATTACACCAGATATTTAGAAAGTTGCAATAGTTCAACTTGGTACCCACCAACGATGTGTGCCTACTTATCTTTGCATTGAGAATATGCGCACCTACTCGTATATGCGACGATGATGATTGTATTATTTGTAGTTGGCTTTATGATTTTTCACACATGGACTTTGATTTGTTTTCCATTTTATTTTTATTTAGCGAGAACAATGTTTGGCGGTTGATGTGTGGTCGGTTCGAATTTGATGTGTCTTTCTTGTTGTATTGCGATGTATTCTGGTTTGGCATGGTTATGAAATTTCTGCAAAGTATTATAGTTTATTACTGTCACAAGTTGTACTGTTTGAATATTTATAGATATTCGCGTTTTATTGGATTCATTGAACTTGTGCTGATTGATTATAAAAAACGTTGGATTTGTGGCCGTATTTTTATGGCTGGTCTTGTCTTGTCTTTAATTGGAGAAAAATTGACATTCTCTCTAGAGACACTGTTTTGGTGCCGTCTCCGTTTGGGGGGCCAAGTTGGTCTTACTAATACTTCTCGCTTTTAAAGGCGATTGGTGGGAATTCAAATGGTTTTCTGTTAGTTTAGATTGGTTCATATTACCCACTATATACGCAGTTAAATGTTTTGCACAAAAATAAACGTGAGGTCGCCTTCCAGGTGTACGCACCACTTAAGGCGAGGCCTTCTTTTACTGCGTTGTCCTTGCCGGTTTGAATATGGAGATCTTGTTGTTAGATCTGCTGCCTAAAAGTAGGTATAACCACACAAGCAGTACCGAAAATCACGCAAAAAGCTTTTCCTTCAAGAGGACAAAGAAGATTTTTATCGTAGCGCCAACTTCCAAGCTTAAACACTGCAAGTAAGTCGAGCTGTTGGGACAAGTTAGTGATGTGAAGAATAAAACCCGTGCACGTCACTCAAGAACAACTGAGAATATTGCTGCTGTAGCCCAAAGTGTTGAAGAAAACCCAGGTTTGTCCATTCCTCGTCGTTCTTTGAAATTGGGCATTCCACAAACGTCATTACGTATTTTTTGAGAGATGATTAATGATTTTTTATGGTCGGAGTTGGATGGTATTGATCTGGACAACGTTTACTTTCAACAATACGGCGCTACGTGCCACACAAGCAACGAAACCATTGATCTTTTACGGGAAAAGTTTCCGGACAGTGTTATCTCTAGAAGAGATGATCACAATTGGCCACCGAGATCTTGTGATTTAACACCTTGCGACTTCTTCCTGTGAAAGATAAGGTCTACGCCAACAGCCCGCGTCGATTCAAGACCGCAAAGATAAAATTCGTGAGGCTATCGAGGACATAGGGCAGCCACTATTCGATTTGGTTACGGAAAATTTCATGAAAAGGATATGGTCCTGTATGCGTGCTCGTGGTGGCCATTTGGCTGATGTTGTTTTTCATTACTAACGGCATACCTTCCTCTTTATTATGAAACAAACATCCGATCATTTATCTCAAAAAATTACATTTTTCTTTGAATACCAAAATAACACCTCTTATTGGCAAACCTTTTAGAATGCCCTTAATGTTTTCTTACTACGTGAAGTTCTGTCGGGTTCGTTGATGTTGTGTGTCTTTTATTGCTAACAGCCTTTTTTTTACCCATTTTTACAATCCCATTATTTGTGAACGCACCAGTGACAGGCCCTCATCGTGTTTAAGGTTACCTATCTCTGAGCTGGCTACTTAAGGAAGTGAGATAAAATGCCATTTCCAGATGGTATTGTCTCTTGGTGTCGGTACTGCACAAACCAATTTAGTACATGCCCCTCGATCTCGTTACATGCACGCCCTACTGTATTTGCACATACTTTTGCTCAGACCTTGTGCCTCCTTTGTAGGTTTGCGGCTTTTGCACAGTCCTCTCAAGTGTGTTACTAAAAAAGTCAAATGGGAAGCCATCGCTCTGCCAAGATACTTTTTTATTTCTTTTGTCAAAAGTTTATTAACATCAGTCTGGCTAGTTTGGTACAGATGTCAAAACTGTGTAGTGTATAAACCTGGGTGCGTACTTCCGGCAGCGGGGCATGTTACACAATGTGCTCCTAAAACAAACACGACTTTGCCTTCGTTGGTCGTGCTGCAATCAACAGCCTCTAAAATTTTCAGCATGCTTATGTCAGTCGTGTATTTTCCAGTTCCCCGCCTGTTTTTAAATGAAAAATTCCTTTTAATCCCATGGGTGCAGGGGAACCGCTGTCATGTGTTATTTACCATCCTACTGTTCGGTATTAAAAATCGTTTGTGGTCCACATGGACGGAGAATTTGATTAGGTAGTATGTACGTATATTCCTCAATTGTCTGATGAATGTCCCAAACAAGCACGCACACTTTTCTAATATAGGTACCTTCTTTAACATTTCCAACCACGTCTCTTTCAGCCGCTAGAAATATTCTAAACCCATTTAATTGATTCCCAGTCCCCTATACATTATGTCTCATGCCATACGTGACAAATGGCGCAATTGAATATTTTTCCACGCTCAGTTTTTCAATACTACAAAACGAAAAAGTGAACGACAAGGAAATTATGCAGGAATTTGTTAACCCTACAGAGAGACCGAGAAAGAGAGAGAGAGTGGGAAAATGCGTTTTCGGTTAGAGAAAACATCACATGGGAATGGGATAGTACCTAAGTAATAACAGAACGCACGGAATTTGTCATTTGTAGAATGAATAGAATCCCACTACGACTACGTCGCTTAGAGCGAATTAAGAAGGACACAGAAACGTAATGGAAGTTGCTACTACATTTCCCAATCGATTCTTCGCATTTTCTACATGTCTACATTTTATTACTGTTTTTTTTTTTTGTTGCTCCTACCGGTGGCGCCGGATATATCAAGCAGTGGTAGCTGCCTGAGGGAGAGTGTGATCTGGAAAAACGAGAAAAGATGTCTATGGTGTAAATTACTGTCGGCCTCCTTGTCTGCTGTCACGTTTTGCACGCCCCTCACACTACCTACTACTATTAGTGTCGCAGTTGATTTGTCATTTTAATATAAAGAGGATATTTAAATGGTTGTCCAATAGTCCATGCTCCATGCATTTGCGCTTTTAGTTTTGGTCAGGCGCTAGCTTTCTTAAGGTGAAGCAGGATGTGGTTGGGTCTCACCGGTAGTGTTTCTATGATTTCAGTGGCCATAAAAACTGAGAAGGTATGGGTAACTTTTATGAAATCTAAAATGATCTCGGTCCCAAAACCGACTCAATCAAATTCAACATTCTACGGCGTTCACCTTGTCTAACGACCGGCAATTTTGCAATAAAACCCCAACTTGTAAAAGCAAAAATGGAGAACACAAGAACACAAGGTTGGTAATTTTATTCTTAATTTCGTCAGCTCTGTTAGCAGAATACTAGATGAAGCACAAGCCGCTCGAGCAACACGGCAATCAGCGTGTGTAGTCTTGGCGTTTCCGGAACCCGATCGCACTTAGTGCCTAGTTTTTTACGACTCTCCGCAGGAGCTGGCCTGCTGAATGCTAAGATCCTCTCGACCACATTATCAGTCCCATTGTTGCTATACCGGCCACCATAAGTTGCTGTGTGCGGTTTAAGTTTTAAGCCGTTTTATTAGTTCGTTCAACTTTTCATATCGTTAAGTGTGGAACAAGAAAAAGCCATTTCAAAAGTCGCTTCTGAAAATATTTTTTTTTATTTTTTTTTTTTTGTGAGTGCGTTCTACTGCGTAAATGAGCAGAGTTTACGTCTGAACGCGACGACATTTCAAATAGACAATGAAATTGTCGTAAAATTTAATTTTATGTGAATTAAAGTACAAGTACTTGTCCAGGAATTGAATTTCGGGGCAGCCAACCACCCGAACCATAAGTTATTCCAAGCCCATCATTGCTGGGTGCTCTGAGACACATATGCGCCACGGAGGACAGGGCATTTATATAGCCCTTTGCTCAATAACTAGGTGACGAGAGTACGCATTGAGTGTTGTGTAATCGACAAGCTGTATTGTTCAAAAGGGACTTGTGTACGTCCACTGGAGCGCTAGCATGTTTGTTAAAGGGAGAGTTTCGAAATCTACACATTGTATCCCTTTGGCGCACCCTCCTTTGTTTGGGCGAAGGGTTTTTCTCAAACGAGTTTTAATGTGGTCTCTCTAGAATGATGGTATACGCACACTCGTTCCAATTAAATGTCGTAAAATAATTTTATGTTTCAATTTGAGAGAATGTATATTACCGGCTTTTATGCGTGTGGTGCACTAAAAGTAGCGACCCTAATCGCAGATTATACTTCGATGTCAATTGGGTTAATAAAAAAACACAGATAAATGAGAATTTAAGTGGGTAGTAATTTGGATATTAAATTTATTTTCAACACAGATAGACATGTGCTTCTGAGCAATTTGAATTTATTTGCATTTCCAAGTTGGGCGTTTCAGTGAGTGGGAGGAATTTCGTAACCGGATTGAGTGACAGCCGGTGGTGGCTGACTGGGGCCTATCAGTGCGATTTTAGACCCGGTAAATCAACAACCCAACAAATATTCACACTACGGTAGATCCTGGAAAAGACCCAAGAAGCCCAGATCCATTCTCACCATCTTTCTATCGATTGAAGGGACGAAAGTGACAGTATTTGCAGAGCAGAGATTTTCAGAGCCATGACTAGTTTTGGCGAAATGGCGATGAAGGAAGCTCACTACTTCATGAAGGTCGGAGACAATCTCATCTCAGTGAGAGTTTTGATTTAAGAAAGCAGACTAGTATCGGCCAATAGCTTAGAATGACCGTGCAGCTTTATCGCACACCAAGAAAGAGTTCTGACCGCCAGCTGGAGTGCAGACAGTCGAATATGACAGTATTTGCAGAGCAGAGATTTTCAGAGCCATGACTAGTTTTGGCGAAATGGCGATGAAAGAAGCTCGCTGCTTCATGAAGGTCGAAGGCAATCTCATCTCAGTGAGATTTTTGATTTAAGAAAGCAGACTAGTATCGGCCAATAGCTTAGAATGACCGTGCAGCTTTATCGCACACCAAGAAATAGTTCTGACCGCCAGCTGGAGTGCAGACAGTCTTAATAAATCGCCACTAAAGGACGGATGGACTTGAAACTTAGTCATTGTACTCTTCACTTTTTTTGTTTTTTTTTTTGCAAGTAGCAAGAACCCCTATTCGACGAGAGGGCATTTCTTTTTCAATTCATCCATCTTAAAAAAAATATTATTACAACAAATAAATTAAGTTAAAAAGGAAGAAAATTGGTAAAGCTATTCCAAGCGATCGTGGCCTGGACACCCTTTTATTTTTGCTCCCAGGACTGACTCCATTGTTGATTCGAGTGTCAGTGTCAGTAAAATTCAGCTGCCGTCTTCTCCCGTGTGAACATATAGTAAATTTCCTTACAGCTGAAACGTGTCATACACTAATTGCGAAGAATGTTATATAGCATTTCCCAAAAATTCAGCCCCAAAGGGTGCAAGACCTTTACTACCGACTTAAGTGACAACTTCATAGTTTCGGAGTTGAACAATTTGAAATTTTAAAGAAAAGTTAAAAGCTTTAAAAAGGTGTTTCGGTGGTTTTGAAAATAAACCCTTAATAGATTAAATACCCATAAGAAAAACCTGAGCCAGGCCACGGGTGGTTGTTAGTTACACAGGATAATTCTCTCACGAAGAGATGGAAACTTTGAACAAAAATAAAACACGTCCAGCGAAGGATTTACATATATCTGCACAGCCACTGTAAGACGGAAATTGTTTTATTTTTTCGTACTTAAACAAAACACAAACCTTCCCATAATTTATTTATTTTATTTATCTAGAGAACTACCCTATTGCTTAACTAATGTCCTTTTATGTCGTATGCAACTGTGCCGATAAGTGTAATTCCCAAAATAAGTGGTTCAGTCAAGCAAACACTGTCGCTGACGGTGGCTCATTAAAATCGAAATTCCACGGAAGACTCCCATCAGTCAGAAAAAGGAAAGGACAAGCCAAACACCCAGTTGTCCCTATTCAAGGTATACGTATGCGCATGGATGAATCTCAAGGAGGATATTTCTGAGTAATTTTCAACTTCTTTCTATGCCTTCCAGCAACGAGTCGACAGAAAAGCAAAAATAAAATAAAAAAGGTGTGGGAAAATATAGATTTACGTGCACACTGCACACTGTTTGGAGTTACAGCTTGAGCACTTATCCTTTTCTACTTTGTCTGCTGTTTGGCGGTTCAATGCAAACAATTACACGAGAGAGAAAAGAAGAAGAAAAACCGTACACAGATAATGCGTTTCCCGGAACGCACCTGGTGTTCTTCATTTCCCTTGTATGCCGATTCATTTGTGATGTGAAGAAGTGATCCTTTAGGAACTCATGGAAGAATGCGTGTGCGCAAGTGCGGTAGATGGAAGTTGCTGTTGCATAGATATTAGGGCTGTTTGGGTACTTTTAGGACAGGAAAATTTTAAAATCGTCAATCGGTGCACCTTTTCTGGTTTTCTGGCAATGTTGAATGACAAACGTGTCAAAATATTTAACTGTAGCTTCACAGTGAAGCCGCGACCGTATAAATATTTATTATTAAAAAAAATATATATGAGAAAATATGTAACCAAACTTTGAGCTCAGTTGTAGGTGGACAAAGTTTGTTTAGAAGATAATTGGGTGATCAGTAATTAGAGCGATCAGGTGAGTTTTTATAAGCAAAAACCGTGGCTATGTCTTGTTCCGAGCATAACTACGCTGTCCAGGCTTCAAAATAAAGCAGAAAAGTGATGATTTGAAACATTGCATTTCAACATGAATTTCTTTAACTAACAAAGCCTCCATCTGTCTCCAAATGACAGTATCACAAATCGGTTCAGGCCCTTCTTTGTCTTCTCTTTCCCAATGGATATTTTATTTTTTGTGATTTTGAAGACAGTTCACTTTCGACATTGTGAAAATGCGCACCCAACCAAATCTCCCCTGTAAATTTAACAATATGTGGCAGTGAAATTTACAATAAATTTTATAGTTGTGTAATAAACGACAAATGCTTGCATATTTACAACTAAATAATTGTAAGTTTTGCAGTGTTTTCATTTTTCATTTTAGCAATTGAATTGTAAAAATGATTGTAATTTCTTGTTGTAAAATTGACAGGGATTTGCCAATTTTTGTTGTTAAATATACAGACATGAATTTGTAAAATTTGCCACCCAAATGTTAAGGAAAGGTCTTAAAACTTGCTTTAGATTTAGCAAAAGTACTTCATTACTATTTTTATATTATTTTTATATTTAAAAAAAATTAATAATTTTACTATTGATGGCAACAGATGACAATGCCTTACAAAACATAAACTATTTATGGATTCTCCAGTACTATAAACATGAATAAAATTAATTTCAAATTATTTGGTGTGTGTTTTTATGAAGAGCTGTGAAAAGGAAAGGGTGTTAGTTTCTACAAATGGAGTTGTAGATTTACCGATAGAAATTGCATTTTGATCACAAAGCTTTGTAAATACATCTGTAGTTTAAAGACCTACAGAAAAATGTAGCGTAACAAATTGTGCTGTACATTCAACAAGGAATGTTGTTGTATTCACAATTTTTGTTTTTATTAAATTAAGTGGTGTCCCATAATTCAACAAAATATAATTTTGATAGAAAATACAGATTTTTAATTAGAAAGCTTACATTTTTTATTGAATCATAGAGTTTACAGATTGGGGTTATGTATAGAATAGCACATCGGATAAGTGGCTTCCACCGCCTTACTGGCAAGTACACGTACTGTTTTATTGAAATTTTCTATGACCGTTTCGCATAAATGTGACTGAATTTGATTGAAGTACACCTCCCGATTTCCTCTTTCAAGGCGTTGGTGGTCGCGAGCGTGTTTGCATAGACCTTCAACTTCAAAAAACCCTTAAAAAAAAGGCTAATCAATATAAAAATGAGCTTCATCACTGGAAAAAAACAACTTTTTACAAAATCATCATCCACTTGTTTTTGTTCCAAAATCCATTTAACGAACTCTCTTTGCGCTGCATGTTCACGGTCAGTATTCTTCAGTTCTTGAGTCAATTGAACTTTGTAAGCATGAATTTCCAAGGCTTTCGTGAGAATTCGCTCTAGAGAGGCTATCGAAATGCCCAATTCTCGACTACGGTGCAGAATTGATGTTCCTGGACTGTCAGCAATACTCCCGCGAACAGCTTCGATGTCTTCTGTTGAACGACTTGTGACAGGAGACACAGAGTGTTAAGTCGAGCTAACAGCGGTTTTCAACATTTCTACTACAAATTTTTTGTGGGTAAATTTTACTTAGAACGCAATCTTGATCCTACACCTACAGAACCGCGTTATAAAAAGCAATTCTGTCGGCATCGACAAGCATGTCACATATCGAAGACAGTCAACAACTCTGTGCACTTTCTGCATGGAATGGTTGGTGTACCTACTAAAAATTTTATGTGATGGCAGAAATCAGACAGCTGCAGTCACGGAAACTTTAGCCAGCATCCAGCATCTTGAGGGAGGTTGTTAAAATATTCATCTTGATTTTACAGCCATTACTTTTTCCCGACAACGTTCTATCTGTATTTTTCTTTAATACCATTTGAAATTTTACGTTTAAATAAAATCAACTTATTTTAAAACTTGCGTTTCATTTTATAAATCAACATTGGCAGTCCTAGTGTTTTTTTCTTATGTTTCTTTCGTCACCTCTGAAAACGTCAAAGCACTGTCACTTATCACTGTCAAAATAACATTAAATGTGTCACGGAAACACTCCACGACCTCCCCAAATAGGAATGTACCTATTCCTCCCATTCGAAACAAAAAAGAAACACATTCGATGGACATTCCATTCATAAATAGGTATTAGGTAGGTATATAATCCTGGTAATACAGTGACAGTAATAGCAATAATTAATGCTTCACACATACCCAGCCGAGCTCAAAGAAATAGCATGCTGTCGTATGCGTATCATTGCGTACGTAAACCTTGAGACAAGAGTGAGATTAGCTATGCAGCAGCGGCATAATGCTGCAGGGCAGAAAAAAAAGAATGTACAGCACAACCTACCGCTACCGACGACGACGATGAGGAGGAGAATGCAGATAACAGATTGTAGGTATTTTTCAATGAAATTCTCTGCCTCTTAGCTCGAAAACTCTCTTAAGTTTGACAGCGTAGCGTAGCGATACGATAAGGCGTGAGCACAGTACACGGTACGGATCTACTACACAACGACAAGACAACAGTTAATACTAGGTACCTTCTGGTTCTGAATACTTCACCGATGTGCGATGGCTAGTTGGTGTCGCTCTCGAGTCGATATGGAGAATGAAATGAATGAGAAACATCGACTACCACTCTTTTGGCTTTGCGCTCTTGCTTTTTGTCGGAACTATATTTTGTTTTGATTCAGCTTTCAGTCCATTAGATTTCTAATTCTAATGCGTAGCGTTACTCTTTTTACTCCACTCGTACTCACACTTACACATACTTAGAGTTTGATTTTTATAGTAAAAAGGCAAGCACGTAGAATGAATCGAAGAGCACATCACATCACATCAAACACCATCTGTAGACGTGTGTGCGCAGTGCCAGATGATAAGTACACAAAACACACACACGCACACGACTCATTGGCGTGTTATTTGCTTCCACGTTTGAATGGGAATTATTGTTTTGATTTTCAGTCTCCTTCTTCCCTCATTCATGGCATTTTGTCTTTGCTTTGCGGCGTAGTCTAATGCGAGAGTGTGAGTGAGCGTGATGACGATGCGCGCATGAAATTGGGATGGCGTATCTGTGTGAATCGAATGGGTACGGAACGGATTTTGTTTTGAATGCTTTTTCGCCTGTGTTCGTGTCGACTTTCATGGATGTTGGTATGTTTGGCGACGAGAGTCCACCAATTTTATATTAATCACACCCCGCACCGTGTCAGTTTGTATCCGCACCGTATCATGTTGAATTGAAGTGTACGTTGAACCAGAGAGGCACATGCGCCCCACCGGATCTAGTTTGTTGCTGTTTTTTGGGGTCAACGTCATTTTGAGGGTTGTTTTGAATCATTTGTTGTCAGTGTATGTATGTCGATTGTCTCTACGTATATGGCTGTTGCAGAGCTTTGTTGGAGTGAACGAAAATAATTACATTTTACGTATTTTCCTAAATTTATTGTACCCACCCTGGATGGATAGTTAACCCTCGGGTATAATCATTTTGTTGACGTTTTGTGCTGTTTGTTTTTTTTTTTCTGACTGCACCCACCCTAGACAGATTATAAATGCATTACACCACCTCCTCGCAAGACTTGATATAGGTATACTTGCATCCGCAAGACCTAGTTCTTGTGACAATCTGTTCTCATTCTATTCCTTCGTTGCATTTGTTTCGTAAATTATTCTTATGTATTATACCTAAGCAAAACTGCAACCAGGTCAGAAATTAAATAAACGCAGCAGATAGAGAAAGATACGCCATAGAATCCGAACACTACGTATATAGTTACCCACTTCCATCATGCAAAAGCAAGTGATTCATTAAAATAAATGTGGGGAATCAATAGATTATGGGCATGCTACTTTCATTATGTAGGTACCTACCATTGCGAACGGTGGTTAGGTATACGGGGCGTTGCACTTAGGGAGAAGGTCGTTGTTTACAGGAACTATAGGTACAACTCCGTAGACAGTACTTTACGATTTCAGGGGAATCCGCAGTACGCCCGAGGCCGTAGATATGTGGGTAACTCCTCCATCTATCTGACGTATACAGGCATGCAAAGGAGTTTTTGCTTAATGCAAGCAAGCTTCGAAAAGATAACGAATGTAGGTAAACGCCATGATTTCACATACCCTTACAGATAGCTGCCCAATAGTGAATTTATGTGCAATATAACCAGCCCCCTTGCTTTGCGTTTGAATGCACGAAAACATAAATTTGTTAAATGAAAAATGTTGTAATTTTAAAACAAAAGTAGCCTTAAACCTGCACATATCTATTTCATACATTAAAAAAAAATTTATTTGTTAATCGATGCAATAGTTTGTATGATTTTTGCGGACATACAATTTCGCCATTCAGTTTTACATAGCTGGCCATCCTTGGCAGTGGGATGTGAAATTTTTACGACTTGTGGTACTCACGAACTTATGCTAGGTTTGTTAATTTATGTGGGAAAAATAACTTCTTTTAAATGCGGAATGTTTGGTTTTCGGGCGTTTTGCATGATGGGAACGGAACGCAAAGTTTTTTGCTTTAAATTTGTTATTTTTGGCTCGAATGTTTTGGCTTACTTTTGGAATTGTTTATGAATTTACAATTCATTTGAATTTTGAATAGGCACCTCGATCATTCGAAAGTATTCGAAACATCGCCATTTCATGCCTTCCGCTGAAATTTTTCAGGATTCTAAGTTACGGTTAAAAGGGCTCACTGTCACTTTGAAGATATTCGGGTCGTATGATTCTGCGAACATGTTTCAACGATTTTGAAAAAATTCTAAAATCCGTCTAAAGATCAATTTTCAAAATCCGCTACAACGATGTTGTAGATTTCGTCCACTAGTAGGGACATGGGGCCGTCCTTGACACAAGGAGTGTTTTTTGAGCTTTGATCTCAGCAAAGCAGACTAAAGTAAAGTAAGATTTTCAGCACGCAATTTAAACAACTACTGTGAGTCCTCGAAGTGTGAAGTAGAGCGTGTAGTTGTTGCAATTACGTGCTGAAAATCCTACTTTACTTTGCTTTGCCGAGATAGAAGCTCAAAAAAACAGGCCAACTGTCGCACAGGGTCCACCAGCTTTGAAGTTGCGAACATGTCAATTCACATTAGGTACTTATTAAAAGCAGGCATAGGCTAGCTCTTCAAAACTATTGATCGAGTGTCAATGTTTGGTTTAATGGGCTCCTGTTCTAAGGCTAAAGATCGTCCAAAAATGTTTAACACTCGAATGAGTTTAAAAATTCTAAAAAAAGCGAATCCTTACTTTTACAGTAGATTTAGTTCTAATGTCAAATATGGAATAAAATAATAAGAATAATAAGTATTTATTTATAGACACTGGTGGTTGATGACAATTTTTTCATCTTTTCTTTAGTCTATTGCGTGTAACTTCAGTTTTAGTCCCGAAATCGGCTCCATATCAGTTTCTGACAAGTCCGTTAACATACTTTCATTCATTTTCTGTCATATCTTAGTAACTTTTGGCTGTAACCTTCTTAAAAACGGTTGCGTTCACGCTGCCAATGAATGTGCACTCAGAGTCGTACTTACAATCGCGTTTATGGCGAAAATGATATTCTTGAGAATGTGTGGCTGCTTTCGAGGAACTTTTGGCTATCGCAGCTGACACTTACATTGCCGCTTCCTATTGGGAGCAGTGGCTCAGATATTTTTATGCTGGACTACTGAGCTAGGGGTCTCAGGTTCGATCCCCGGAAAAACACAAATAACATCTTCAGCAAACATTACCCGAAAGTGTAAGTGTTATGAAAAAGCTTTAGGGTTAGCCGGCATAAAATTTATGCGACTCTTCAATTCCTCAAAAATAAAGAAGAACAAATTCACAAAAGGAATGGTTGCGAGAAGCTATGCCTAGGGTGCTCGAACCTGTTGTGCCAAAATATTTCATAGCTGTCACTATTCTGGAATGTCAGGGAACGAAAATTTGGTCGGGAAAAGTCAGGTAAAATTACTTCCAAAAATAGTGGCAACTCTATATTTATTTATTTATTTTTTTTAATCCTGTGCAGATTTTGCTTAAATTCATTGCCATCCTGCTGCTGCTAGTCTCTTAGTTTTGTCTTAATTTTCTTGTTATCTATATCGTTAATCGCCTGTTAATGAACTTTGGCATGTTGAACCTTCTGCGATATACCCCCTCTGAAGACCGGAATTGACTGATTTACATCTGATTTCTTTATCTCTGTCCCATTTCTCAAGACTACTTCACGGAGGCTGGATTTTACTGTAATATCTCACTGGATAAGTGAACGGTCACCTATCCGCCACCTTCTCAAGTGGAAAAAGTCGACGCTGACATACCACTGCTCCGCCCGAATCTTCCTACAAAGCAAATGTAGATGCTTCCAAAAAATTGTAAAAACTTTGCATTTTTCCAAATTTTAACGAAAACTTTTTTCGACAGACCTACCGTGTCCCAAATATTAACTAATTTTGCTACATTCTCGACAAACAGCATAATTTCAATTTTAACTATTATTCTTGGCGAAAAAACATTTTTGTTCTTACTTATACGTTGTTTAATTTATGTAACAAATCGAAAAAAACATAAAATTGTCTCATTTAATTTTTATTTTCTGTATAACAATTATGTGTAAATTGTGAAATAAACGAAAACTAACTCACACAAAAATAAAAACTTATCAACAGCCGAGCAAACGACACAGAAAAACAACACCACGCCGTTCATTATCTTTTGGAATTTTTGAGATATTTTTTGGTTAGATCATATCAAGAGAGCAAATATTTATGTTAACTATAGCTAAGTATATTTACCACTCTGCTAACTATACACAAGTCCGAGTCAATGGCACCTCTGTGCTCCTCTGTATGCGTGCGGCAATAATATAATTCCCTAGAAATGATTATTCATTCTATATTTTCATCATTGAAATAATTCTACTATACTATACTTTGTAGTGACAAAACATACATAAGAAAAAATAAAAAAATACAGAAAAACAAACAAACAAGTGGGACAAGGAGAAACAATAATTTTTGAAGCCAACTACAGCCATACGCGTACGTATCCATATAGTTCCACACAGGCGTACACACAGATATTCGGAACTCTGAATTGAATTACTTCTGATCTAATAGAAGCATTTGTCATTAGAAATGTGATTTGATTTGAGTTTGTTTTTGTATATACTCGCACAGCTGTACCTGTCGCACTCTATTCGGCATCGAGTCGTTTCGCTACACTCTAACCCTCGTTTTTCCAATCGGTTTTGCTAAATTAAACACACAGCCAAACAGCTAAAAATTGGCTAACGGTTGTCACGAGTTTGTTGTTTTCGAGTATAGGTACCGTCATCGTCATCGTCGCTGTCGCCGTAGTCGTCCACAGCATCAGCAATCACTAACTTCTACTTACATGCGTCAATACAATAAAGGCGAACAACAAGCAAACTATAGTGACGTCAATTTATGGAATATATTTTGCACGTAAATTATAAATTTTACCCAATGTACCGGACAACAAAAGGACAGTATAGTCGTACTGATGGTTTTAAGCCTACCGCAGCAACAAGTGTTGTTGCACGTAGGTGTTGATAACATCTTCAACATATGTTACAGGCTGGCGGCGGTGGCGGCGGCGCGAGAAGGTAAGCATGCAGGCTTTGGTAACGCCAATGAGGGAATGTTGACACACGCCAATGTGTTGACAACAGCTCAACGGCAGCCTAGGTGCTGGCGCGTTAGATTGATAGCAAGTGTGTGCGCTTTGATAATGGAGCGTAATGTCAGTGTAAGGCGTGTGATCTTGGTGCTATTTATTTGTCCCAATCATACATATACACATGTAGTATATTGGATTTTTCGTCGAGGAATGTGACTAGTAGGGCTTTAGTCATATGGGGCGTATACGTAACATTTCTCGTGTAGATCAACAATTTAGCTATGTCATGTTGGATAGAGTGGTTTCCTGTTTACGTCGTGCTATTGCGATGACTTTCTAGTTGAGTAATGATGTAAATTTATTGAACAATATTATGAAATTTAGTTTTAAAGTGCGTAACCATGAGTTTTAATTACGATATACGGTATACAGTCGCTTGTGGCCAATAGTCGTATTTGAGTCATCTCAGCGAACAATGGAATTGAAAATGAAAAAAGTCGGCATCGGCGGAACTGTAGGCTGGAGTTTGTGAGATAAATCAGGCGATTAATGATTGATTAAATTTTTGACGAGGTTGGGAGGGATCCATGTGTGCACCGGCGAAACGCTTTCACTTCACTCCTCTTAAGACCCATTGGCGTTTGGTTACAAAACATTTGCCGCCATAAGATCCGGGCAAGAAGTTTAAGTTTAACCAGTGAAAGGTTTCTACTCGCTGCAGGTGTAACCAATAGAGGCGATGTAGGCAACCGGTCGGTTGTCGGTCAGATTGAATGCTGTTTATGCTGCACTTATCCCTCTGGCAAAAAGTTGGGTGCATCGCATTGAAGAAAAAAAATCATCATTCAAATGCTAGATTTCGAGGGCGTACAGCCCATATATTCTATCGTAGGTATACTGTTGCGGATTGTCAAAAAGAGACCCGACAATGGAGGTCTGATTCGAATATCTTTCGAAATCTCTTCTGTTGCGGATGCCAAGAAATCAAATCCCTATGGCATAGGGCATATTTTTCGAGTGAACTCAGCGTACTTATCCGATAATAGAAAGTAGATGAGGTGTTTATTTGAATGTTGTCTTTTCAATTCAATTGCTATATGGTATTTTATGGTATAGCAAACGGGTTCATTAAAAGGCGACTACTATAACTGATAACCGTAATAAACGAGCTTTAATTCGAAGGGTTAGCCTAGGTAACCCTTTCAGTATTTAATTTCGGTTATCATTCTTAATGCTTTGCTTTTCCCTGGAAATCGACTTCAATTAACGAAATCCACTAACTATGGTGACCTGCATTTCGTTCGTTGCACTTTTCGAACACCCACTGGCGAATTGGTCTACATCTGCAGATCGCTTCGCTGTCGGGGCTTTGAGAACTACACTGATTACCTCCAGCAGCCATGCTTGTCGTTGGGCCCGTTTCTGATAGATGTTCTCTGTCTCTCCATCCGGATTCCCATTGACCCAACGCTTTCTCGTCTTTGGGCCGCTTTTTTACCTTTACCACCAGTACAGACAGCCATTTAAATAAATATGCACTTCATCAGTAAAGCTGTTTGAAAAGTCTGTAGTTACAATCGGCATACTGTGGTAAAAACTCCAGTGCCGATATAAGCCGAGCTTTAAAATCCGTGGCACCCATTTCAAGATCTTCCACGAGGAAAATATACAAAGAATAGACTTTCAAATGTTACAAAAATCCTTACAAGGCTTCCGTTGATGACTTACCATGGCGTAGTTAGAAAAAAAATACCAAAATTACAACCCAAGTGTTTGTAAACAAATTCCTGTTCACTCGGGCGATGCATGAAAAGCAAAAGTAACAAATTGTTAAAATCTCACTGCCCGAAGCAGAACTCCACACTCAAGGCCCGATCACCAAATATTCTGTCATTTTGCATGTAGTCTATGATACTTTTGAGCCATTAGTTGCGGTTCACTTCAGTGAGTCATGTAGCCGATTCCTTTGCCACATTAATTGTAAAATTTATGATCTGTAAAATCTGATTCATTCGCTCGCCCTACCACACGACTTTTCACAAGGCAATGACACTTAAAATGTTATTTAAAAGCACTGACAGTTGAACATATCAACTCAAACATTGCGATATGCTTACTTCATTCAGTGTCATTGTTGCTTCAGCCGCACAAAATGGAACCCTCATTCAGAATGTCATTATCGTGTTCTCCTGCTCGAATCTTTTTTTCACAAATAAACGAAATCATTACACTCTTGATGTTGGCGGCAACGATTTTGTTTTCTCAGTTGCGCGCATTGCACGAGTATCAACGCAACGTACGAGTATCGCGCAGATTTTACAAAAACTCTTTTGTCCTGTGATCGTATAAATAAACAAACAAGTGAAATAATGACGAGTGGATTTTTCCCTTCTTGATTAGCAATTCGGATCATACCGCATACGTTACGCATGTTGTTTTTATGTTTCACGCCTCGGATTGGAATGCCATTGATGTAAAGTTGCTCTTTACATTGCCCTTTGCGCGCTCTCGTCGTTCTCTTGCGCTCGCCGGCTCGGCTCGCTCTCTCTTTCTAATTCGATTCGAATTCGAATAGCTCGCCACCGTGATTCGAATAGTATCTGAAAGATATCTGTGATAGAATTCCTCGTGATTGTTTTGATTGCAGTTGTGCCCCCTCCCTTGTAGATCGCTTCTCCCTTAGTCCAATATTTTTTTTTTTAGCCCAATGTCATTCTCGTTCTTGATCGCTCACACCCGCGGGAGAACCACCGACTGCCAGTGCCTGGCGTGTAGTATACAACGGAAAAGGGCTTTACGTTCACTGTTCACAATTCAAATGCCGCCGCATCGGTCTCTCTGGGTTGAATGGAGAGAAATTAGTCAAGCTTTGGAGTCGGAGTCGATCGACTGTGTGCGTCGCTGAGGTCTGGCGTTGTTTTTGTGCGCGGAAAAGTGGTTTACTACAGATATGCATATGCAATCTGAAAAATGTACCTAAATTTCTTACAACTATGACAAGCAAGCAAAATGTACTTCAAAGCAACAGTCTGTGCTTCAAAGATCAGTTTTGAATGACCGCGGAGCCAAAGCTTATGCGGGAAAGTCGTTGAGCTGCGATTACGGCGCCGAGTTGTGAATGTCAGTCGAGGCGATATTCTAAGCTTTCGTTTGGCCAGCAGCTTTTTTGTTTATTAATTTTCCATTATCTCGCGAGTGCGCGTGTTTGTGTGCGTTCGCTTTTCTGTATGGTCGGTGGGTTTTTATTGCATCCATTGGCTGCTACTAAGTTAAGTGGTTAACATAAAAAATGCGTATAAATTCCAACTATATTGACGTCATGTTGAGTGTATGGAAATGAAAATTTGTGTTCGTAATTGAAAGTGATCGCGGTGCTGTTACAACGCGTGTGCAAGTCTGAAAAGAGTTATACGCGTACATTTTTCCTACATTTGTTATAAATGTATATGTATTCTGATATTTAGATAATTTATAATAATTTTCACAGTCGCGTTTAGAAAACAAGTGGCTTTGGCTAAGGTAAAGTAAATATGGTGTACATATTAATACGAAACTTGATAAGGACGTCCGATGGTCTATTTTTTTTTACTTCGCGTTTATTAATTAGGAAAATAGCTTACTCAATTTTTATGAGTTTTGTTCACATATTAAAATAACACAAACCGGCATGAACATTAGTAGGTAGGAAGTGGGGAGGTACTAAAAACCCAACGGGTATATAAATATAATAAAATGTAGAACAACATACTTAAGTTATGCAATAATAAAAACACGCTACTGCGTAGCAGCGCTAACAACAAATGCAAAATGGGTATACAGAATTCTGTAGACCGAAATTGGAAAGTACTCAGATCTGGAAAGGGAATAACCGCGTAATTTTTTAAATGAAAAATAAAAATATTAGTTGTGCCATTCTGCCGACGAATTTTTATGACGATCGAAAAACAATATGTTATTATTTTTTTTATTTTTTTACTGAATCAACACTTTGAATGACAATTCAACTACAATCAGTAATTTTTCAACAGGAGCTGACTGCGCTCGTCAATATAAGCGCAAAGGGTGTTACTCATGGGTTTCCTTTTTACTATTATTTTTGACTAATAACTATTTAATGTTAATATTTAAAAGAAAAACCTATAGCGCTAGTTACGATGGCTTTTGCCTTTTAAAAAAGACATTTTCTAAACACGTATTCGAAAGGTTCTACCTTTGTTTTAACAAAGGCAAGTGTTTAAGAAAATATTTCTCGACGTAAATATAAAGAGTATTGTAATTGCATTTTTTTAAATAACCCCAAGATTCAAGATTTGGGAAAAGCTGAGATCCAGAAAAAACTCGTTTCTTGTCGGAGCTCAAAATTAAAAGCATAAGAATGGAATTTATGTTATTCGGCAAAAGCACAGCAATTATTTGAGAAAAGTTTGCGGTTTTCTCACAAAGAACTATGAATTCCTTTTCACTTTGAGATTCAGTAAAACGATGGACTATCTCGAAAAAACCCCAAAAATTCTACTGCCGTTTTTAGGAAACTATGATGGACTTGTAATCCAAAAATGACAACAATTCTACAGGTGATTTTAGAATTTTTTTGTATATCACTTTTAAGACTTGCACTTGCACTTGCAAGACTTGTGTAGAAACCATTTTCAAATCAACTTTGTTTAATAATTTGCCTTAAAAATGTCACAGAGACTGAGCCCTGTTTATAATAAGTTGAACAGTATATATATTGTACAAATAGTTCCCCCACTTGTAAAATTAAAAAGAAATGTGTTTTTTTTTCCAAAACGTTCGTATTTCTACTGAGCATTACATGAAAAATAGATGGTTACTTAAAGTTTCGTAAAAAATTTTTAAAAATACATATTGAGAAAAATAAAATTGCCCTTTACTGTACCTACCTCTCCACAGTTTGAAGATCAGTACATTTGCATTTGCCCACATTTGCTCTGAACAAACAATAATTTTTTTTATTATTATTAAACTCTTTTGTTTTTTCCAAATTTTTGTAGTAATGTATTTTATTTTATTTTAGTAAAACATTCACCAGATTTTGTAATCAACTTAAAACTAACTATTAAATTTTTTCTTCATTTTCCAGATTCCATGGCGGTCATAAAATTATATAACATAATGTTTTAAAAGTGCAGTGAAAATAAGGTCAGAAAAAGTGAAGTGTTAAAATTTTCTATATAAAATCTAGAGAAAAAAAAATATTATTGTACCAATAAATAAAAAGAAAGTTTATCACAATTTTTTTCTTTTTAAGAAAAATGCTTTAATCAATTTTGAAAATATCTAATTCGCCAATAAAAAAATTCAGGAAACAACTATTGAAATACTATTGTGGACTATACGTTAAAAATGAAAAGGTATGTATTGGATTTTTGGGCTAAACATTTAAAAAAAGAAAGGCTCTGAAAAATCTCCTTTTTGTAAAAAAAAAAAAAAACAACAATTTGTTTTTGTGAATGCCATAATCTCAGGGACTTTTGAACAGGATTCCATTCATTTTCACAAAAAATAATTTAGATTTTCAGGCTAATCTTCGCTGTATATTTTCTCCCGACGATATAATAAACGTCTCTCAGCCTGATAGTTCCTGCTAGTAACTCAACACAATAGCTCCTGATATAAAAAAAAATAAATAATAATAAAAACACTCAATAACTTTTGCTTCATCAAGAATAATAGGTTGATGTGTCTTTATAATCGATTTGTATAATTTGGTTTTTGTTTTAGTTCTGAAATCTCTGTGAAAGTCTTAAAATTAAATCTTGGGAACTTTAAATGTTCGCAATGACTCAAAATAATCCCGAGAAAACCCAAATACCAACTTAAGATTTTTTTCCACTGCGCCACCTCTCGCGACCGTCTGCAAAACATCCGAGAGTATAACTGTCATGAAGAAGCTTCTCAATTAGCAGTTTGGACTCGGCATAAAACTGTAGATCCCTTCCATTCGTCCCAAAAATTAAAAACTCACACAAAACGAATGGTTGTGAGAAGCTAGGTCCAGGGTCCCTACGGACCTGTTGCGCCAACTATTTATTTTTTATTGACTCAAAATATGTTCACAATTACTCTGAAAAAATGTTCACAATGCTTTTGAAAGTGTTGAAAGTGTAGACTTAGACATCAAACTTGTATGGTCCTGTGATATATTTATAAACTTGTATCTACTTAGGTATATTTTCAAAATAAAAACAAAATTTATGCATAATGGCGCATTTGACGTGCTATTTTCTGTTCACAATGACTCTCAAACTGTTGAAATTGACTGTGTCTGCATCATTAAATACATCAAATACTTAATTTTAAATTTCGTTTGTAGTGCTCTGTAGTGACAGAAGGTTCTACCTTCGACCTCTTTTCGTGGTATGATGTCGTTAAACTTAGGTGGTAATTTTGTACAGAAAATTTTTGCCAAGCTGTATTAAATGACACGAACAAGTAACGCACTTTACGCAGTATAATGTGTATTTGGCTTCGTACAAAAACTATAGACATATCGAGTACCAGCTGAAAATTTCATATTTAAATTCAACACCTGCAAAAAAGAAGCGCTACCGCGCGGCAATACAAACGACCGGCTGTCTGCCAGACAAGAATAGTAAGCGATAATTGTCTGGAGGGGGAGAAAAATAATATAAATAAAAACACACATATTTTAACGCCACCCCTTCAATACTAAGCAGCGCAGACAGACCAGGCCAGACATCAGCCAAACGAACGGGGATAAACAGCATCATTGCAAAACAGTAATAATTATATGCAATTAATTGCAAATTGTCTAGAGCTTAATTCTATTATGGTGTGGAAATTGTTGACGTGACTTCAACAAAAAAAAAAAAAAAAAACAACAACGAAGCATAACCCAGACAGCACATGAACGTAGCCAAGCGCAGACACGTGCAACGGTTGCCGCGCCAGAAGATCGCAGACCGATGGGATATGCAACACTTGGGAATTAAAACGAAATAATTTAATCGATTTGTGTGGAACTAGGTCTGTATTGTATGTATGTGATATACAAACTAATAAATCTAGTTGGAATTGCATTGCTATCTTCGTTCTTAGAAGGAGATTTATGAATTTGCATATCAACAGTGGATCGTGCAAATTTTAATGCCCACTTCTAACATTATGTATGTAGTCGTTCTACTCATATATCTGACTAACGCACGTCCACCATCAACAGAGATGGTGTAGTAGCAGAACAAGCCAAGCGGTTCCTTTCGAGCTCCCCGCAAGAAGATTTCATTCGCCAAAACGTTCATCTGAGAATCCGCCGCGAGACATGCCGTGAAGGAGCCGAAGAGGTGCACAACAAATTTTGCAAGCAAAAAGCCAATTTGAAAGTCTTAAAAACTTATTGCGCCCAATATTTTTTTCTGTTCTGCATCACACCTTTACACAACTTCTTTTGCTAATGAAATTAATAATACGAATGGCAACAATGATTGTTTTTCCAATTTCGCAGTTCAGTCCCCATTTTGTCTATTTAGAAATAAAAATAATGTTTATTCGCATTTTCTATCTAGCTAATGACCACTGTCCCAAATACGAAGGAGTGTAAATTCAATCGATTTGTAAACAAGATAAAACCAATTAAAAGTATTTGCTTACACATTGAAAATTGATATCAAATTAAAACGTACACAACAAACTATTGCAACAAACGGAAAAAACACATTTTCTAGGTTACACGTTTTACATGGTATGCCATTCCACATGCACAACTGCGCCACGCGCGTGCACATTTCCTTGCCTTGCATGTATATATAATCGAAAACATAAAAAGGATGACACTACATTATATGTACGATACATGAGTACGTAGTACAAAAACACGTTCAAACCGTGGATTTGTTGCTGACAACTTATTAAGTCGACTTTCGATCTAAAGACCATTGCATCCATTTTTTTTCCCCTTCTTTTAAGTAACCCTACTTATACGGCAGGAGTCACTGTTTATAAAATATTTTTGAGAGTAATTTGTCGGCCATTGATCACACGAGTCCTTAACGGCTGCACACTGCACAGCTTGCATTAAATTTTCTCATCTGTTGGGATGTTCGAGTACGCGCACATGTTTGTGTGCAAACCAGACATGCAGACAGAAACGTGAAATGGCGGAGTTCATTGACCGTAGAGGTTTTAATTTATAAAATTAATAGTATTTTTTTAACACTCCCTCAGTGAGGGGCTCGTAAAGTAAGCTCACAGCTTTTCAAAAACTGTATACGATTTTATGAAGTACATAAAGTCACTGCGCTTTATTTCAACCGGGGTGGACTTCAACTGATACGACGTCAGTACTGTTGCACCCATTTTTGGCGATTTTTTAAGCCTCTTTGAGAACGATAAATTTAAAATTTTATTAAATTAAGTGGACATCTGCGGTTTGTCGCTGACGTCAGTATGGATCGTATAAATATTTTGAAAGCAGGGTTGCCAGTTTGGGGGTTTCCCCCAGATTTAGGGTTTTTTTTTTTGTCGGGTGGAAATCTGGGAGAGAAGTACTTAGCTCGTTATGATTTGTTTCAACATTGCAGTAGATTTTGGTCCTGCATTATATGTTTGGAATTTGTATTAGTACAGGGATAAGCAAGACGCCTTTTTTAACACCCGGCATTAACACTAGCGACTGCCGTTTAGCTGCTGCTTGAAAATTGTACCTCTGTGCTTAGGCTTTGTTGATGTCTTCCCATCCGCGCTAACTAATTTGTGGACAAATAGATGTCGACATGTAGGGTTTGAATTCAATTGCGTATCCCTGTTGCGTATCCCGAGAAAGCAATAGCTTTACATTTCTGAGGGAAGCACCCAGTTGAACAATAAACTAAAGTGACTTCCAAAGTCATTATAAGTCAATAATGTGTTTACTCACATGTTTTCATAACTATTGCCGCGTCTGGTTTCTCTATTAGTTGCGAGCTCGTAAAATATTTAAAGTAAAAAAATGGCACGTGTAGCCGTTGTAAGTTCATTCGTTACATGTTTCTGCTTTTTTTTTCTATTCAACCTCTGGAAAATAGAGAAAAGTGCGACACAAGTGTGGAACTAATCACGAATTATGTTTAAAAATGAAATACGATTGTAATTGTTAATGGCACCATTCACAGTCGTTCGGCTGAGTTCATTGAATGATAGTTGAGCGGTGTACACGTGCGCACTAATAGCCCACGATTTACGATCATTTTGTTGCACCTATTGTTGATCCATAAAGATTTTCTCTTGCTCGCTATTTTAGGGTGTAAGCGTGTCGCGTGCACGAACCATAATTACGAGTGATTGGTTGTGCTTTTCGGTTTACTGGAAGCTGATTTAATGCTTTCGCTGATTGTTATGGACCCCGAAAAACATTTGTGGGCTGTACTTAAATTGACAGCAATACCCGCATCCGCGAGGAATGCAATGCAGTTCTAATCGTCGGAATGCATTCCACATCGGAGCAGGGTATCACCTCATACACAACGCTTAATCTAACATCGTAAATAACACAAGATCAATGGCTCCTTACCGAACTGCCACACAAAATATTTACCCACTTTTTAAGGTAAGGAATTTCAAGACCTCAACTTGTTTTCCTATACTCATTTTCCTATATTCTTTTATTGCATCGAAAGATCTCTGTGGAGAAAGGGAGAGAGCTCAGAGGCCAAGTAATTCCTCATCGCAGTGTTGATTCACATGCAACACATAAACATGTACCATCCACATTCCTACACTTTATCCGATTTGAACTTGTTCAAAGTCATACGAAACTCTGCTTGCTGTGCCTCTTTCTCGCTCGCGCTGTTGTTTGTTGGGGGGGAAATTCTAAATGGGGCCCCCACCCAATGTCGTGCCTCCTTAAAGACAAAGTAACCAGCTATCGCAAATCAAAATTTGTAGCGAAATAATAAGCGTATGAAAATAAAATGTTCGAATGGTATGGGCGAGGGTGAGAATGACTGCAAGAAGCGGGTTGATGGTCAATGAAACTCACATGCCGCTGCCCACTGTTATACTTGGTTACCTCAAGCTGTGGTGCATTACCATTAGTGGTTGAGGAGGAAGCAGCAGCAGCAGTCTAAGAAGAAAGGGGATCCCTTTCCGGACCACATTCCATTCCGGCGGTGGCTACAACGGCATCCTAATGAGAATAAGTGAAGAAGAGGTAAAATAAACAGCGACGACGACGAAGATGGAAAGAAATCTGAAGAAGATGATAAACAACCTCAAAAGGCAAATAGTTTTACTTGCTATGGAACAACAAATAAATAAACAAAACGACATAGCGTCGCATCGCGCATACGCGCTTGAACAACTCGAAGTAAACTTGATGTTACATTTGCGCGCAACCTACTACATTATGTGGCACAAAAGAGACGCAGTTTTGTTTTTGAGGATTAGACTCCATGCCAAGTGGTCGATTAATCACAGTTCGCGCTGTCAAAATAGTAATGCAGTTGAATAGGCCTAAAAGTATGTAAGTATAGAATTTTTTTCTGAATACATGCTTCTTTCGAAAAAACTACATAAAAGCCGTACTACACTAGCACTTTTTTTGCTTTGGGACGATTTTGTTTTGCTGTCAAAACGTGTTCTTTATTCCAGTTTTGTTTTTTTATAAAACTATTTAACGCTACAGGGTTGGCATGATTAACGCCAAAAGGAATTATTACAATCGTAAAATTTTCAAACAGAGTGCGTTAATGATTTCAACGCCGCAACGCTAGATGCTCCACAATTAATTGTAATTGACCCCTCTCCACTGTCAGGTATATTGACTTACAGTGACAGTAAAAAAATATCAATTTCTTTGAATTTTTGATTCGTTCCTTTTTTCGGGCTTGTTTTCGCTTTTCTGCCTTTCAGTTGTAAACATTTAGCCGACTTTATTATTTAGAACTTGTGGCGTGTTGTCGCCCGATGCATGCATATTCTAATTGCATACTGCAAGCCCATTGCCAATCTAGAGATTTATAATGATCCTGTTGATAAGTGTGTGTGTGTGTGTGTTTGGTATTTTTTTTCTTCTCTCGTTTCTTTCTCTTTTGCATCTTCTCTGCAATTCAGCAAAATAAGAGTTATAACCAACAACAATCAACAAGACATTCAATTTTCTTTTCTTATTTTGTTTTTGCTTTTCTGTGTTTTTCTTTCTGATCCGCTTGTTGTTGTTTTTTTGTAAATTGAAAGACCGGTTCATTCCAAGTGCTTCTCGGATCAATTCACATCGGTCAATGATAATCAGGCCGCATTCCATTGGCTCGAACTTGTGGTATGAATTGGTACGACCATCATGATGATGATGATGACGATGACGGCAAACAACGCGCTCTGCGACCAGCATAACATAAATACCAATCAACAAATAAATATGTTTAGGAACAGTTCATGATAGAGTAAATTATTATCATGCGGCTGCATGGAAATAGGGGGTCAATGAAATCCCTTTTAAGTGAGCATCACCCTCGGGACGAGGTTGTTTTTCTTTTGACGCCAGAATGTCTTTATTTTTAACTGTTGAAATATCTCATCGACTTAATATTGCGTCAATGGCTTTCTAAGAAAGCCGCCCCCTTACGTGCTTACTCAACGCGATTAAGTAAACAGCGGGCGCTACCTTCTTGTGTGTGTTGCATAGTGAGTGGTATCCAGGAAATTAGATCCTGATTCTGATGCTTGACATTTCATGCTATTTGTAATCATTTTTCCCTTGTATTGTTGCTCCTAGACGAAAGCAAATAATGCCAATAAATATAAACGTGAGGGTGGAGCTAATGTAGACCAGCAGAGTCTTGTTTTCGACTCGGGAAGAACACTGTAAATTGCATTTTCTGCGGTGGTAAATGGGAAGGAAAGTTTTTCTTGCACACATAGGTGTGCAATCATTTTCGCCAAATGTTTTATGGCTGAAAAATTCCCCTCGACGAAAGAGTAAAAAACTCCAAATCCTTGTCAGAGATCAAATAAAATCAAAAAATACGTCTTCCATCACTTCACCCTAACACCGATGGGTGGCATGTTCTTACGAAATGTATCTCATTGTGGGCCAGCCAGTTTAGCACCCACACGCGTAAATGTTCCCCTAATACTCGGGGGGTTCTATTTCCGTGCACATGGACAAAAGAGGAAACGAGGAAATGCGTAACATTCCAGTGCTAACACCGCCGCTGTCGTAATCTTTCTCCAATGATTCCCGTATGGATCATCTCTTCAACGCCCGGCCAAACGTCGGAAGTGAAGACTCGTCGCGAGCTAAGCGTTTATATCCCTCTACTTTTTGTCTTTCTAAGTACATGCGTGCGTTCGCATGCACATTTTACGGTGGTCTGCAGCGTTTCGGGATCGAAACATTCTATTATTACATGGTACTCGATGTTAGGGATATCATGTCTCTTCCAGTTAAATGTAAGTGTCATGTGCCTAATGTCATCTGACATCGTGAAAAATTGTCCGTCCGGGATAGGGGTGTATTTACGCTGCACGTTGTCCTCTCTCTATTATAGAACTTACCTTTGGTTATGGACTGAAAGATGCAGCATTAAATTTGCTTTTCAAAGTGGTCATGACATTTGTTTTCATGGAACTCATTCTTAATAAACTTGTGGAAAATATGCTCCCAAAGATATTTAAGAGTCTCTATTATGCGCGATGAGGATGATGATCAATATTTTGAAAGTGTATTTAAAAATGTCCTTCTTTCTCCCATTTTCTGTGGCTTTTTCGTTTCCCCGGAGTTCGAAATTACCCCCGAAAAAGAAGTCTTACTCCAAAAACTTTTTTTTTGAAAAGATAGTAAATATGCATGACTTAATCTCATTTAGCTTGCTCTTAAGATGTTCGTTTCTTGATATCGATTGAACCAACAAGTGTGATAAGTTTCCTAAAACCCTTAAGCAGAGACCGATTTTTTTAAATAGCTGATGCGGAGACTGTGACAGTTGCACTGCAAATGCAATTCGACTCGCACAAGTCACAGTAGGCTTTAAATAATATTCAATTTGATTTTGCAGGGATGTAGGACTTTTTTTTTGTAAATTTTGTTCAAACTCCATAGCTAAAGAGTCTTTAATTAAGGACTCGACAACTTCTTTTTGAAATAAAATGCAAACTACTTGGGATATCTCAGAAAAACTTTTATTGGCTTGAATTACTATCAAAACATTTATGAATGGAATTCGACTTCGTTCATAAGTCCACCACGGGAACGTATGCAGCGGTCAGTTCAGCGTGATGTCTCGATGTCTCCGCCGTACATTTCGACCGATACGGCTGCTATTTCTCGTCTCCGGTAACATCGCCGGCTTGTTGGAATAGACAAATGATTTAATGTCGTTCCTCGAGATAACACGTTCACCGAACTGAGACTTCAAAAACTCGAATGTTGCACCCGCTGAGTGGCTTCAGGCACCTTCTTTTTGGAACCACACATCACTGATGTCCAATGCATGCGATTGCTCAAAGAAATAACTGTGACTTTTTGCGGATCTTTTGCTGTTTAATGAAGCGCATCCTGAAAATTTAAAGTTGTCGCTAATGAAAAGCCCTTTATATGCAAAAATCTGAACATGTACCTGTTTGCACGAACGGCTGATCGGTCGAGAACATACCCGCAGTCCGTGAAAGTGTACCGGAGAACCCGAAGCAGTCAATTTCTCGCCGTGCACCAAGAAGTCGGCCTTTCGCAGACTTGAACTTGGTGGATTTAGCCATTTTATCTAAGAGTTTAAAGCTGTAATGACCCATAGACAACGTTTGTTCGCTGAGTGTGCTTCGAAGGGGGACCCAAATTTTGATCGGCTCTAGAGGCGAGGTTCACTTTTGGACGATTGGCTATTTAAACAAGCAAAATGTTTATATAAGGATCGTTACCAACCCACACAAGGCTCCCCAGGTGAGAAAGCACAAGAAGTTGGAAGGTTTTAGGACGAACCACCGAGGATATCGCCATCAACGGCGAGCGCTTCAAAATGGAGGTCATTCGAACATATGTTGTTTTGAGCAAGACGGGGCTGTGCCACACTACGCCACGATAATGGTCAGCAATATTGTGCGACTTGAACCCGCTTTTTCTTGTTGGGCTTCCTTAAGTCGCAGTTCTATACCATTAATAAGTCGCAATCAACGGATGCCATTAAAGCCAACGCCATTGCTGAAATTCTGTACGATTTTTATGGCAAAGTCATCAAAAATCGGAACACTCGCATCAGTGCCATACCGTGAGAAGCCGCGGCTGACATTGGAACGATGTTATATTCCATTAATAATGGCATACATGGGCCTTTCAAAAAAAAAAAAATAAGAATCTCGGTCAAACCTCAAACATTCAGCTTGTTTTATTTCATTTCAACATCGACCGGTCCTTATTGAAAATCTTTAATTTATAAAATTTGTATTTTTTATTTATTTGTTTTATTTATTTATTTTCATTTTTATTAATAAAATAAAAATATGCTCAACTTTTCAGTTTAAACAAAGCAACATGAGTCTGATGAGTCTGGCATGTTCTAAAAAAAAAAAGAAATAAATAGTTGGCGCTACAGGTCGGTAGGGACCCTGGGCCTAGCTTCTCGCAACCATTCGTTTTGTGTGAGTTTTTAATTTTTTTTTTTGGGACGAATGGAACGGATCTACAGTTTTATGCCGAGTCCAAACGGCTAATTGAGAAGCTTCTTCATGACAGTTATACTCTCGGATGTTTGTCAGACGTTCGCGAGAGGTGGCGCAGTGGAAAAAAACCTTGAGTTGAAATTTGGGTTTTCTCGGGATTCGAACCTGGGACCCGTCGCTTAGTAGTCCAACACCCTAACCACTAAGCCACTGCGCCGACTGTCTGGCATGTTCTCCTTCTGCAAAATCCTAGACTCCAAGAAGAATTTTCAAAAAAGGCGCATCTTCAGTCTTACGGTCTTTAAAAATAAGCAGCAACTATTCCCTCACTCGTTAACGCTATTAGCGACATTGCAGCGTTAATTTATGTATACCACTGGCATACAACCTACAGAAGCATGACTTACAAAGTAACTAAAGCCAAAAGGAAAACATCACTCTCAACGGAGAATGAATACAGCTGCCAATTAGCCCAAGTTGTTAATTGCAATCAAACGTTTGCACTTCGTCTATACCTCTCGGCCACAGCCGGGCATCATACTAGGCGCGCTGGGTATACGCACGCGGTCGAAACAAAATCCTTGCAAACGTTATTGAGCGTGGCAACAATGTTGCAACCTCTCATCTGATAAATCAGCACCATTTTCTGAGAAAAAGATTTGAATTGCTGATGCTGTCCACTTATGTACATATTTTGTTTTTTTTTTCCCTCGTATCTGCTTAAGTTGATTCTGAATGTTGTTTCTCACTTTATGGAGTGTGCCTTCTGTGTACGTAGTACATGGAGGAATACAATTTATTTACTAAAGTGTCGTCATCATCGAAATTATCCTGCAGTCAGCAGTTGGATCCAGATGACTCTGGTTTTCTTGGTGATGTGTGTGATTGCTCCGATTTAGTTGTACCTCTCTTTGCACTTTCGTTCATCTGTATTAGACTACTCTCAACGCGATGTCGTACTCCGAAAGTTTGCTTTGGCAGTACTTCTTGACAAATGCAACTTCGCTTCAGAAAAGATAAATGTTCATGTGCAGTAGGATAAAGGTCTCTTCTAAGAGTGATGCACTATCGTGTGTTCAACACACACCTCTTGATTATTTCTTTACAGAGCGAGTGAGGAACTGCACCGGTGATCTCTGCTGTGCAGCTTTGACACTGGAATATTTTACATGATCTCAGATCTCTGTAAGACTCTCGGAATTTTTATTTTAAGCATCTCCATTTGTTTTTCAGAAACCTAGCATTTTTCTGACGAAAATAGGGGCGAATAACGAAGACCTTTCCCGGCTAAAGGTTGTAAAAAAAACTGTTTGCTAGTAAAGAGCATGCCATAGATCAAGTTCAAGACACTCTTCGAAACTGAGCTCTACTGTAGTCTGCATACCTTTGGGTACACTACCGCTTTTGTAACAAACAACACTACGACAATACGAACACCTATCAGTCGTGCACTTTATTTGGCTCGTATTCACTTAATCACCGCGTGCTATGTGATCACACCCCGTTTATAGTACCAGCCATTCATTCATAAATAGTTGTGCTTACTCATCGAACGAAATGAAAATACAAATAAAAACCTACGCGACATTCCCCATACACCTTTTACGGAACGATGCGTTGGCGGGCTATCTATTTCGATCAATGTTACGAATAGTTCCCGATTGGATGGGCTTTACAACCAACAACTTCCTGTCTCCCCCATTCCCAAGGTGTGTATGCATAACATATACGCTTACTGTTCCAGTGTTTCTCTTGAAATTGCTATTCATATGCGATTAAGAAATATCTTTGCAAGTCAATTGCCGGGATTACCGGCATTCAAAGTGAATGATAGGAGGCGCCTCCTTCCCATAAACGGCCGACCGTGCCAGCACAGAGCGCGCCCATAAGAAGTTCGCTTTCACCCGAAAAATATCGTTTTCCCCAACCGGATATTGAAATGAATCGGCAAATAAGCACAACGAATGTCGACGATGGAGGAGGCAACGCCGATTACGGCGGCTACGTCGTCGGCATCATTAAACTATTTCGAGGTGCATAGTGCGCCGCGCGATTATATGGAATCCGGAGGACGAGGAGCACCACTCGTCGTCGGTATAATACTACGTGTTGTAGTATTTTGTGTGGCGTCGCTTTTATCGTGTCATTCTGTGTGTATGTTTATTGATCATGGTTTCGAAATGTCTGAAACATTTTTATGAATGAATTCGAATCACGCCAACACTCGATATTAATAATAACCAGCAAAAGCAAAATTGGCGATGGATGACGCCCTTAGTGCGGAATCATAAAAAAAAAAACAGTATTCACATAACAATGCGGCAACGGCAGAACGGAGAAAAAGTGCTGGTCCCCGGCGCGTCTCTGCTCCGCTTTGCAAGTCTTAAAATTGTATTTTTCTCTTTTAATTTTTACGTGTTGTCTTGCGGTTTCATAATCACGCATTAAGCAAGGAGTAGGCAGCAGCGCACCGTGCTTCGGACGAATATTTACGTGAATGAGTTAGCTGCAGCGTAAAATATTTCAGTTGTTTTTTTTAGGATGCAATAAACTTGGGAAATTTTCATTTTAATGGCCAGAGAAGGTCGTTTCCGGTGGTTATTTTCACATTTTAAGGCCGTGTATGCCGCAAGAAGTGATTTTAAGAGCGCATTTTGAGTTTTATTTGAGCTTCCCCCCTTTTGTGCAATTATTGATGGGGCTGGCCGGGTTCGCCGATTGAGGTATTGTGGTGTGTAAACAAATAAATTAAACTTTATTGGCATACGGACGCGCTTACTGCTGGAAGTCTCTTGAGCAATTATTACTTGGCAAGTTGTCATTGGTTTTTGGCCCGTTTTTGACACTAGGTCTATTTTGACAGCTTGTGCCTTGATGTGTGTCGTTTTAAAGCCAATTAGTGAGGGGATGGAAATGATTGACTTTTCAAAAACTGTGAGCTGTATGTTTGAATGGACCCACTTACTTTAAAATTTAAAAAGTCGAAATAGCCCAAACTCAACCAAACACTGTTTTGCAAATATCGTCTATGGCTTTTAGTTGTGAAGTCCAAATTGGTTGAAGTCCGGTTTGACTTGTACGGTCCACCTAAGGAGATGTTTTCTGCAACTACTTCACAGGAAAATCCCTCCTGCTCTAAGGTAGTCGTCATGACATCTTCGCGCAGTGTACATTAAATGGCTTTATAATATGGAATTGTCTCTGCGCCGAGTTGGAATGGATAAATCCGATTGCTCTTCACACCCATCTAGACTCCTGACCCATTTGGAATGAGTCGTTGAAGAATCTTTTTCTCTTCAAAAGCCATCAACGAAAACCGGACTGGAAATCACTTTAAGCTGACAAGTCTCTTCCGGCTTCGCTTACGTATGCATGCTTCCATATTGGAGACCAAGACTGAGATGAAAAGAGTTTTATTTATAAAGAGTCTCCTGTTTCTTGGCAAGACCTTAATCGTCATACTCAATGTCCCCATTGGTCGTAGAAAAATTTTCTAGATTTCTCATATGCGACTTTATAGCTGGCTGAGTCTAGGTAGACAAACTCCTGAATATCTTCCCCAATGATACACCAATATGGCATGAAGTTCAGTCTGATCTTCTTGACAGTTTGTCAGATTAAGAGCCGTAGCACTTGCCTCTATGGCTCTTACAGTTTTAAAGGTCTCCGTTCTTGGGGAATATCTGACTACGGATGCTGAGCTTCCATTCGTCAAGCATGCTTTGATACAAATTGATTTATGCTTGTCTCCGACAGCCTTGTTGAGCTTAATCATATAAATATGGCATTCGACACTTTATATGGTTTGGATGGGCAGACTCTCAAGCTGACAAATATTCCGAATTCACTATTTTCTCTTCGGGGACATAAAGGCTGGTTTTAACTTATTATTACTTAAGAGTAGCTTATACAATGTTGTGCAAAATTTGTCAACCTATCGGAAGATGCTATCATTTTTTTGGCCGGCTGCCATTCTTCTGAGCATATTGCACCTGTGGCTGAAAATGTCATGACATCAATCGGCGGTCTTTATAGAGAATTTTGTTGAATGACTTGAAGGTGTTCCCTTACAAAGTGCAGGCGGCGCATCAGATGTTTGCTGTTGACCGCCAAGCGCATCTATAGCCTTCGCTCAAGCCTAATCTCTCGTCTTTTCGATTTGTGCTCACCGGCAAGATCGCCTGATTTAACCGTTCCAGACTTTTTATGGTTTTTTTTAAGCCACGAGTCTATGTCAACAAGCCTCAGACTCTGGATCCATCAAGAACAAGGACATATCGCAGAAAGTTCTGGAAAGAGTGATGGAAAATGTCTTAAATCGATCCCGAATGGTCATCAAGTCTGGCGGCGGCCACTTAGTTCGAATTAATGGACAAAAGTTTAAGACATTATAAATAAAGATAATCCAAGCCAAAGTATTTCCTTCATAAAAAAAGTTACAGTATAAGGTCGGGCATGCTGACTGTTGGCGAAGTGGCTTAGGGGTTTGTGCAATGAGATTCAGTTTCCACAGGCGCCCACTCTCGCGAGCTTCAGAGGTTAGAGTACAAAAATGCCGAGGAAGGCGTTAGGGTTCGTCGTAAAAATTGTGTGTCGCTTTTTCTCGTCCAAAAAAAAACAATAACGACTCCCCCAACTCGAATGCATATGGGAGGCAAGGTCTAGGGTTTAGACCGCTTGCTCCGACAATTCATTTTGCCTGTTGACTCCACCGGTGATTCAATCATCCTCTTTTTGTAGGGCTCACCTTCTCATCTCTCTTCTCATCTCTGAGTCAGTCTCTACACTAGCAGGCCAATGTGCACCAAGGCAAGTCAAGATCAGTACCTGGCCGTCACCACAGCAGGTGAAATAGTCACAGTTAATATGTGGTTCCAGTTATTTGTCTAACCCCTATTCCTTCAAGGCCACTCCACCATAAGAACGCTCCTTAAACTGTCAAGACACATGTTTTCATTGAACAAACCAAACCACTAACACACATACACACACACATCCATATATATATATCAGAGTCAATGACCTCCAAGAATCAACAAAAACATAAAAATACTTCACCTCCTCACAAAAGTTATAAATTCTCTCTTCTTCTAAACGTTTGGTTAATTATCATAAATCTGTTACTAATCAATTATAGTATCCAAAAGCGAAAAAAAAATAAACTACATAGGTAGATTATTTTTTTTTTTTGTTATATTCAAATTGGGGAACAAAATCCACTTACATTTTGTGTTTGTTCGATTCTCGGTCTTGTGTCTCTTTCCTTTAAACGTTTCGGTCTCGCTCTCATTTAATTACACGTTTTTGTTTTAGCCAAACAAAAATACACTCTCACCGCTCATAAAGGTTAAAATTCTATTTCAAGGTTATTTCATGCGCGAAACAACAACCTAACCGAGAGAAAACAACAACACGCACAATTAATAAGCAAAACAAAAACCGACACACTAACTATTTGGAGTAAAGACTAAATATCAGATTCTGAAATACATAAGCACTATAGCAGCAATGTTGGCTTGTCTGTCTTGTTTGCACCTATGGAGGCGAAAATCGGGCGAAATTCAGTTCTGCTCTCGCCTTTTGGGTCGACCGATAGTCGACTATGAAAAGAACAATCTACCACGACCACCGTGCTGCTGTGTGATGGTATAAAAATAATAAAGTTTGCTTTTGGAAACAAGCTCTCTATAATTTTCACTATTTTTGTGTGTTTTTTTTTCTCCTTCTTTTTTTTATTGTAACACACTCACTTATGCGAAAAAAAAATCAATAAACCGAAATTTAGAATAATGCATGACAATAGAGTGGAATCGTTGATGGATGATATAATTTGTACATTTGGTTGAATTAGGTTTTGGCTTTTTTTTTCTCCTCACATAGCCATGACAATTAGTTAACATTTCCTTTGCAGCTGGTTACTTTGATTGGGTATATTGGTGGCAACAAGTGGAAGTGGTGGACAGAGATTGGTAAAAATTGCCAAATGATCTCGATGAGCTTGACTAGTTTTGGGGATCTGCACCATTAAAAATGCTTTTGTTGGTTTGGTGCTTTTTAGTTGAGGAACATTATTTGTAAACAGTGAGAAAGAAAATTTAAAAAAATTCTACTGACTGTAAAAAAAAAGAAACAATCTTTATTCCTGTGAAAGTACTTTCGATGCCATTATGTATGGAACTCGATTTCTTTTGCATGGCCACCACGGGCACGCTTGCAGAAGTCCAGACGCTGAACCCAATTTTCGACGGTTTTCAAGCATAAATCGGCCGATACTGCTGCAATTTCACGTTCGATATTCGTACGAAGTTCATCAATCGTCGCTGACTTGTTGGCATAGACCATAGACTTGACGTAGCCCCACAGGAAATAGTCTAACGGCGTCAAATCGCACGACCGAGGCGGCCAAGCGACTGGACCATTTCGTGAGATAACACGTTCTACAAACTTGGTTTCCAATAAATTGATTGTGACATTCGCTGTGTGGCTTGTGGCGCCGTCCTGTTGGAACCACATGTCCTCCAAGTCCATATCATCCAATTGGGGCCAAAAATATTCGGTTATCATTGAATGGTAGCGATTCCCATTCCCAGTAACGTGCCGGTCTTGATCATCACGGAAGAAGTACGGCCCAATGACGCCGCCGCCGGCCCATAAACCACACCAAACCGTAATTTTTTCGGCAAACCTTACTTTAGAGAAATGTCAAAAGAACGGCAAGGCGTCGTTTGCTGTCCCTGTCGCTCTACTTTTGTAGCGTCCCTGTTGAAAAACCCTTTATAACTAATTGACAATCGGAGCTGCCTAACAAAAATATGAGTACCCTACCTTCTGAAAGCCGTCCACAAGAACTTGTTCTAATATTATTAATATAACTAGGACAACAAAGGTACTCCATTTGGTGCTTTGGTATGTAGTACAACTTCGCCATTTTGTATATTTATATATTATATGTAATTGCACAAATAAGTAGTTAAGATGTTGCTTAAATTTAGTCACAACTTTCCCAACTCGCTGATTGTACCTACAAATGGTGTGGAATTTCCTTTATCCGTTAATTATAAATTCCTTTGCATCACAATTCGCTTAATCGTTTACGTTTACAATGCGCCATGATGCGTAACCATCAATTTTAATGAAAGTAGTAATTTGCAACTGTGTTGCAGCGCGGATCTCTTTATGCGTGTGCGTAAAATGGGACGGATCAAAATTCCAGCGCTCGGCGAATTACAAAAAAGGAAACCCGACACAAACTCTCAATGCCTCAATGAAAACTGCATACCACTTTGGCTGACCAATTCTTTTTGCAAAATAAGTATACCTACTTAAAATAAAACAACTTAATAAATGCCGCTATTAGTGTCGTAATCTATTTCATAGCGAATTTCTATATTTTTGTTTTGTTTGTATTCAGATGCAGTTTTTGTTTTTTTTTTTTGGCTTTTGTTCCAGCGGATACTTGTCATTAATTTATTAAACGATTTGACGGAAATGTGATCGCAACTTGTTTTTAAGTTGATTTTGATTTTTTTTTTCCATTTCATCTGTAGGTCCTTTACGGAAGGTGCAAAGGGAAGGTATATTTGTTTAAGTACTTTTTATGTTGAATTGATTTCTTTATAGACAAAATAAGTTCACAAAAATACACCTGGCCACATGAATGTCTTAGAAAATAAAGTTATTAGATTTATTAGTTACAGGTGTCCTTGCATTTTTTATGGTAAAAAAATCTATAATCACTGATGGAATAAAACTCAATGTTTTGTTAAAACTTTTTAAATAATTGATAAAAAACCGATTTATTATCTGGTTGGAAGAAAATATGGAATATGATTTTTAAACTACTGGTCTTATTTTTTTGACATTAATGACAATTACCTGACATTTAAGTTGACAGCTTATGTATTATTGACAACAACGAAAGGTATAATGGGCAATTTACATTGCGCCGTACTTAACAAATTTAAGTTTCGGCTTTCAATTTGCCGAAGCTCACAATTGAGAAATTTGAGCCACTGTGAACTACTAAAACTTGGAGTCGAAGCCTAAAATGTACAATAGTATATCTAAATTGGATATAACATTATACATATTTGAACACAAAAATCACAGTTGTAATATAAACTTAAGGCACAAAATTAACAAACAAGAAACGTTCACAATAGAATAAATAAATAGTTGCAGCAAACCTGACTGACTTGCGTATACCATTGTCACAATCATTTTTAATTTTTTTTTATTTTTGGAACGAATGGACGGGACCTTCAATTTTATGCCCAGTCCGTCCGAGTGATGCCAGATTGGAAGACATGCCTTTTTTTCAAGATTTTTAAGCTCCAAAATATGTACAAGACTTTTTAACTCATCCAACTTCAAGATTTTAAGTATCAATATTTTGTAAATCTAAAAATTTCAATTTGTTAAAAAAAAAAACCTTTTTCTATTGAGAAAAAAAAATACGTTTTCTATTAATAACATTTCAATGAACTCAAAATTAAGGAAAATATTTGTCGTATGTAAGTGATAAATTGAGATTTACGATACTCGATGCCACCAATACAACATACGTTTAACGGTATAAAATATTTCGTTTTTGTGTATTAAATTTCGTTTTGTTTAAAAAAATCTTGAAAAAAGATTTCTTATTTTGGAAAACAAAGATTTTCAGATTTTTCTTCCGGAAACTCTGATCCGAACGGCTAGCTCTTTGGCTATGATTGCAGCTGTCTCAGTGATGCTAACTGGGCATATTTATGGCTTTTAGGCATAGTTCTGGTGCTTGGGGCATTGAGGAATAATTTTTAGAAAAAAATTATAATTTTTTATTTTTAATTTTTAAATCTGGTACATTCTTTGATCAAAGTCGCATCGCTAATTTTTATTTACAGCTGTGGTTTTTTGGTTATTTTCCAATTTTCTACTCGACTTACTCAACAAACCCAAACCTTGGATGACATAGGTCAAAAAAAGTTTTAATTACCTAATTTGTATCGTCACCTCGTTCGTTGCATTTATATACACCGACAGTGTTAAAAAATTAAGTCTCTGTAGCTAATTTTTTTGCTGGTAATTTATTCCCTTTTTTGTTCTTTTAAGTGAACCATTCCTCGTCCAATTGCCCAAGTATACTCTGTCTGTTGTCATATTATTTTAGGTCACAATAGTTATTTGTGACTTTACAAGGGGAGGACGTTACTTTGTGCAGAAACAACGAAAAACAGACATGTGTTCAGAAAATTAACACTCTGACTACAGACAGGTAAAGGATCTCTTTTAACAAAAATCGTATGACTTCAACAAAATGCAAATGACACAAATAACTACTCGACAAACTAAATCTGCCGAGGCCTCTGTTTACGTGTTGTATCCATCTTTCGAATGTAAATACCAAATATCACATCCAAAAAGTACCACAATAAAGCTGAGGGCCTAAAAATAATTCGTATTTGTGGCTAAAAATAGATCCATGTTGAATAAATCCGCAAATAGATTTTGTTTTGCACTTCACTGCTTTACGCTAGCCTGCTGCTGCTTGTGTGTGTTGCTTGTTGCCTGCTTCTGCTCTGGTAATGATATATATATTTCGCGTGTTCGTTTCGCTATTACTTTCGTTGGTGTTTTTGTTGTTGTTCTCTGTTTTCCTGTTTACTAATATTTTTAATGTAAGCAATGGAAGTACGAGTATCTTCGACGACTCGGCTTGTTGTTGTTTCGTCTTTTTTGTTTGCTGCCGCTACGAGCCATTTAAACGTAAGACATTTTCAGTAAAAATTAAGATTTTAAATTGACTTTCTCAATTATGCACATGCACAGTTGTAGACAATTCCAAAAATGCGGTGTCTTCCTGTTGACGTTGACGCTAAAGTAAGTCTGTCTAGCCGGGGTTTATTTTTTTTTTGTTATTTCTGTTTTCAAAAGTATTTGCAAGAGTGCACTTTGTGCATGCAGCAACACAAAATGATGCAGCACGCAGTCTATAATTATAAGTTTTGAATTTGGTGTAACTCGCTTCAAAAATGCAACAGATATTCGGATACACGTTACCGCGTAAGTGGAAATTTCGATTTATTAAAAAAGAGACATGTTGTGTGTGTGTCTCTCTCTCTCAATCGGGCAAACAGGAAAATGTTCCTAAAAAATGATCACCGGTCTAAGAGCGACTATTCCAAGTATGTAAATAATATTTCAGAAATAGAACATTTTCGAATTGGGTGGAAACGCGACAGACAAGTAGGTATCGGACAACCGAGACGAACGAGGAACATTCCCCGACGACACTTCGTGATTTTGCGTGTAGGATTTTTTTTATTTTTTTTTTTTGCGTGTTTCTTAATTTTTGCGCTGCATTGGCAAACGGCAGTAGCAGTGTGTAGAGCACTGAGGGTCTTCTTGAGCGTGTGACATATGGGTGACGGACCGGGTGTGAATTTGCCCGTCTTCTTGGTTAATTGATGCAATTTTGCCTCTGCTGAGCTGTGTAGTGTGTTTTGAATGAGTCTGAGGGTTATTCTATGCAATTGCGGTGTTTGTTGGTCGTTTTTGAAATGTTATTTATATAGACGACACGGTGGTGTACGAAGGCAGCAGCGGTAGCGACGTCTGTATGGCTGCTGATGGTGGATGCAGGTTTCATGTTTTGTGTTCAATTTATTTTGCAATGTTTTGGTTGTGTTTTTATTAACTATTTAAGTGGGAGCCTGCTAAGTTTTTAGGCGTTTTGTTTTTCAGACAGATTTTGATTGGTCGCAAAGTCTTGCTCGGAGCACCGACCTGGGCTTGGGCGAGTCGTTGAGGGCGGACTCCTCTTGTAAGCGAGGGCAGGCTCCACTTACATTGTCCCTCATCGCTAAATGATTTATTTTTAAACTGGAGCACTGACATCCATCCTATGTTGTTTTAGGAGCTAATTGATGATATCGCTGTACAGCTACCTTTTATGGTTCACCCCCAAAAATAGGAAGTAGAACGTTTCTTCCAACAACAGTATTCTTCACTAAAGCTGCCTGCTCAATGACTGTCGTAAATTTTGTATCATCAGGTCCATTTAGTCTTCTTCTGTTTTAATGGTAGCGACGGTTGTGGCAAAGGCGTCCGTCAATGTCGTCTGTGTAACCTAGTTTAGTTCTTGAACGTTCTGCGTTTGCCCCCTAACCACACTGGTATAGTTGACCGCTTGACCATTTTGGTACAACTCAAGACCTATACCGTACTTTGCATCCTTTCTTAAAACTTTTTAAGGCTCCGTACCCTAAAGGAAAAAAAAACCGAACTCTGTCCGTCTGTCCGAGCCCACTAGAACAATTTTGTTCCTATAGGTCTATCTCAGAAACTAATTGACGTTGAAGGCTGAAATTTGCACACAACTTACGGCATAACCTCTAGTTAAACGGAAAATATGGTAGCATCGAATGGTTTTAGAGTAATGAGTAATTTGGTGAGACAAATACCTATTTGCACTCGCACAAAAAACTGTTTATGTCTTGATTGACTCTACTCTTACTCTTAAAAAAAAACTTCGCAATTTCAGCAAAAGTACGGAACCTACGGTGCGCTAGTGACACTCGCACTTGGCCGTTACCAAGTCCTTGTATTAATTTTGTTTAAGTTTCAAACCTTTCCTAGTCACCAACAACTCATCACCTTGTCACGAAAACAAAATCAAAAGTTACCACGCACAAGCTGACTTTTGTATGGGACAATCCCACATATTCCTGGCGGAGCCTTTTCAATTTGTCCGCAACACCCGCGCACAAGACGCTGTTGCGTTGGCAACACTCGAAATAGATTTCCCTTCAAACTTAATTGTATTAAACCTACTATTATCAGAAATTAAGATTTAAATTTGCAAGCCTTGTGCAAAATGATGACAACGAAAGTGACGAGATCCCTCCCGATTAAAATCCCTTCGAGGCAAAACGCGTATCAGATTGTAATACAAACTTCAAACCACTTTAATCGTTTGCAACAAAGTCTTCCAAATCTATTTTAAGATCATCACTAATGAGCATACAAAATTGTATACTGCACCCCATTACAGTCATCACCAGATTCATTTTTATTGGCCGCACAAAAAGAAAACGCCACACGAATACACGGTGTCATTATCAGCCAAAATTAAGCCATTCGATGCAGTGATGGGTAGTCCTCTTCGTCGCTTTCCTTTGCAATAACTCGCAGAGGGAGTGAACGCGTGAAAAGATTTCTCACAGTTGCACCATAAAACCGCCAACTATAAAAGTCAACTCGTTAAAAGCGATCGTTTCTTTTCACAATGTGCTCTGCCCTGTCACTCGGCTACAAATTGCTTTAGTTTTCCATTATTGAAAGAAAGACGCACGCGAATCGAATGCACTTTTGTTATTTGCGGTGTTGTTTCTATTTTTTCCATCAAAAAATAAATAAAATACTACGACATTGTTATGAACAAACAAAAAGCAACTAATTGCGGCTCTTAAAATAAAAATTATTGCTTTTTCATTGGCGATGTTGAGCATTTGGTTTTTTTTTTTTGTTTTCCTCGAGTTGGGGTTTTATTATTATTTTTGTTTAAATAGAAAGCAGACATGGTTTTACTTAATAAATGTCACATAACTCATGTAGGAGCTTGTTTGCAACTGTCAAAGAGACGGGGCCTCTTAGGGGTTGTTTCTTTATTGAAATATTATGTCAATCTCTATGGATAAATTTAAAATGTAAACAAAATGTTGTCAATTATAAATGCGGACACCTTTCTTGTTGACGGTGGTTCATATATGTTCAGCCGAATGATATCACAAAAGGCGGGAATTTTGGCGCCGTCGATAACCTTTTGGTGTGACCTGCGTGTTTTTTTTTTCTCTCTGTTGGCTGACACACAACACTTAGTGCGATGTGTTAATTGTGGCGAGGGAAAAATACTTATAAAGTGAAGTATACGTATAGTGATTTTAGTTCGTACATCAAAACGCAATGAATGGTCTTGAGAAATGAAAAAAAAAAAAAACAAGCTATGACTAAACATTTTATAGAAGTGTGGAAATTGTGAAGCCAAATACGAGATTGGCAACTGTTGCGTTTCAACTATAAATGTTACCGAACTCTCAGTCTCAACATTTAATCGATATGGCTATCTGTCAAAACAGAACATATATCGTGGCACTTCCGATTCAACTTCATGGCCGTCATTTGAGCTTTTCCTTTTTCTCTTGTATAATTTAATTGTAATCATGAAAATTAGTAACGATCAGTGAATTTTAAATTATGAAATAAATTGAATCATAATTATTTCATAAATAATACACAAAATTAAATAATCATTCTCAAGAATAGTTCCTACTCTACAATGATTCCTGTTCCTTCCACAAGTTGATGTTCGTTCTCGGTTGACGTGAAAACTACTATTTAAACTAAATATTAAGGGTTAGTAAAAAAAAAAACATAAAGCTTTAGCTACCAGGGCTTTCGTCTAATAACGCGTGAAAACTATACGTAACAGATTTCGATGAAACTTTCTTAAAATGCTTTGCAACTCTTCGCAAAGGCTTAGGGTATCGCTATCATTGCCACGCCTACTTTTGGGGAGCCTTTTTGACCGCAATGTATTGTTTTTCTGACTTTTCTGTCCTTCACTTGATCTTACTCAAATAATTGTTAAAAAAGAAAAGTAACACTTAAGGGAATCAACGTATGTGTGTAAGTGAGACTGACGTCTTGAGAACGGATCGTTGGACTTTTGACTAATTTTTGTCGCGAAAACAAAACTTTAATGGGAAGAAATAGGGAATGAAAGTTTATATGGAGAACCGGACTTTGGAAAAAAAAATAGAAAATCGCTGAACAAAAATTGCTTAAATTATTGAAAATATATCATTGAACGAATTTGGGCGAAACGAAGTTTGCCAGTTACACCACTTGAGTGGTGTAAGTTAATATTGGCCCTTACTAATAATCATTTTCAGCCTTCACATTATAAATTTTGTAGGTCACAATATGCAATTTTCGAAAATTTTGCCTGGACACTACAAATGATTATTAGTATCCCGGATTGAGTTCAAGTCATAAACTAAGTATTAAATAGGCCGTCAGGCAACTTAAGAGAAACTGCCTACAAGCTGTTTTCCGTGTTACTATGTGCGAAAGTATGTGTGCCATGTTAAAGTAAATTAGCTGCACGGATAACATAATGTTGCTTCACACGTATTCACAAATAAGAAATTTAATAATTTTGCGGAGGCAATCCGGAGCTGGCGCTTTATTTAATACGTAGTTTATGTTACAAGTGTTCACCCAGGCTTCTGGAAGACGTACCCGATTTGATGTGAGTAAAAATTGCTTATGTCAAGCTTAACAAAAACAAGATACTCACTCAGGTAATGCTGAAACAAAATATTTTTCTTCGTTTTTGGTTAGAAAAACCCTTCCCTCAAGAGATCTACGCGGAATGTAATTTTTAAGCAACACGATCAATTTTTCAAAGAAAAGAGCTCGGCGAGTGTATAAATTTTGATCATCTATGAAAAAATGGCGGAAATATGAGCCTTTCATAAATTTTTCGGTTAAGACTCTTACATATTTATTGCAGCGGTATTTTCGTAGCAATCCGGTAGAAATTTGTTTTGAAACCTCTCAGCTAAAAAAAGCCCAAGGATCAAAAAAAAACTTTTGAATTTTAAAATACGCAACAAATTTGTATCCGCTTAGAACGTTGGAACGCGAGCCTAGCTCAAGTGATTGTCTTCCCTGTCCTTGCATGAAATTTATTTCTTCACCGGATTATGGAGAGTCTAGAGTCTAGACCCATTATAGTTTTTATTTACGCAGTGTGTTTGCAAATTCTAAAATCTCCTACCCAATATAACGATGATTACAAAATCACTCCCATTAGCCAGTTCTTTGTATGGCTCTTCGCCTGTTGAGTAAACGAACTCAACACAACATTCCAGCGCTAATTACCCTGTTACAGAGCTTGGTTTTTTTTAGTCGTCTTCTCACTTTCTGCTTCATTAGTGACTTTGTGTAATAGCTGCCTGTTTTATGTTATTGAACGAAACTCCTTGGTTGACCAGCAGAGCAGAATTTCAACAGTCCTTTATCTGCATTCGGGTCTTAATAATTGCATTAATTTAGTGGATTTCTCTTCCTGATTGTGATGATCTACGATAGGTTCTCAATTTACATAGAAAAGGTCCTTTTTCCTTTTTCAAAATAAAACCAAATATTTATTCGCTTACGGCTTGGCAATGGAGTGCAACAACAAAACATTTAATTAATGGAGACATTAAAACCACAGTGCAGTCGTTAAGTCGTTATCGCCATCCAATTTAAAATGTATCGAAAGACCTGTATCCGAAATGTCGGCTATCGGTGTCCACTGTCTAATGATTGGCACAAGATTGAAATAAAAGTTTTTTTTTTTATTTATGTAGAATAGGAACCATAAATATTTCAGATACCACTTGTCGTCATCGCCATCAACATCGTAACGATTATTTTGTACTACTTTAAAATTCTTGACTGGGTGTCTTTCTTTTTTGTTTGTTTTTGTGGTTTGATTTTGGAATTTCTGTTTTCCTTTGTGCTGTTATGTAGATTCCCTAATTAGGTAATTAATTTCTTCTGTAGTTTGTTTAATTAACGCTTCATTTGTAAACGTCCATCTGTGATTTTTTTGAGCTTTTCGGTTTTGTGGAATTCCAAATATCTGATGGGGACCATCTCACACAAAGCAACAAGTATTACACAAGTACAAACTTGTTATACGCCCCTGGTGCGTAAGAGAAAACCAAAACACATTAACTGTCCAAGTTTGCGAAGTTTCAGAACAACGCAACAAAGGAAATGTCTTCACAAACCTATATACAGTTGTATACTCATACCCACTTAAAGCGGCCGCAACGAAATCATACAAACTGATATTTCCTTGAAATCAGCGAACGCGTATGTTGAACTTTGCATAAATGAAATTCGTATGCGCCTTGGTATAGTAGAACGTCATCAAGAAGAGGATGGCAGTTGTGCTCATAATTTACTCGTTATCTCTGTAACCATAAATTTGACGGCGACAAAAATTAATTTCTGATGATTGGGAATGCGCTCCGAGAAAAGGAACCACCACCACCACCACCACAAAGCTGTGTTTATTAATTGTTGCGTTATTGTACTTGTGTTTGCTTTTGCATACTTTGTATGTTTTCCTTTATCTTGCGAATATTTGTTTGCTAAAAATAAAGTATATGTATCTGTACACGAATTCGGGAAGCAGCATAAGTATCCACTTCGTGTTTGCTTTTGATGTGTCTTTCACCAACACAAGCAAAGTCGTTTTTAGGAAAATCAAAAATGGACGAGTGCACTCGGATATTATTTGTCAGTGACGAGAGCTGCCGTGTACTTAAATCTCTGAAAACTACCTTAAGATGTCATTCTTGTTTTTTTTCGGTTGTCAAAACGAACTGTTGTGTCTGCAAATCGGAGTCTTTGAACGCACCCAAAGATCGATATGTCGTCCAACTAAGACTCCGGTTTTCCAGCATGTTTGGCGTCTTTTGACTCCCATCGTGCGTGGGCAACAACATCTCCACTTACTTGCCTCTAATTAATTGCTTACTTTTGTTTGTTTTAAAAAAAGTTACCTATTGAATTGTTATAAAGAATTATTAACTCGAACCGTGGCATTGTTATCACTTTCCGCGTCCCACATGCTATCGTGAGTGAATCCCTTACCGCAATTTGTATGATGATAGTGTTTTCACAGCACTTCCTTCATGTGGATCATCACAATACTAGGTTCCACTGTCAGAGTGCCCCTGTTCCAGGGCTGCCAGTTTCGGGGTTTCCTCCTCGATTTAGGAGTATTTTTGATCGACGTAGGGTGAAATTGTTTAGTGCAGAATTTACATGTCGAATTTCCTCATTTAAAGTCGTACACATCAAAAATGTTGCAAAAATAATGACAAAAAGTTGGGGGGTCTTTTTTCTGGAAAAAATAACCAAATCTTGGGTGTCCATAGATTTAACTGGTGGAAATACACTGACTGTCTGGCGAGGCTGAGCTGTTCACATAAATTTTCAGCTGCAAAAATATTTTAGAAATGCACAAAAGTGCGCACTAAAAACATACTTTAGTTGGCCTTTACAGTCCACCACAGCCTTAACCAACAAGCTTCTCCAGCCAGATCGTTTCCTGGCCCTAGCGCCTGCAGCCCCAAGTTAGTCGCCCTCGTACTTGTCGCGTCAGCTAGGATGGGGTCTTCCTCTGATACGTTGTCCCTCAGGGGTCAAATAACAGACTCTTCGAGCTTGTGCGTTGCTGATCATACGCTCCACGTTCCCCAGTCATCTCAGCCGTTGTATCCTAGGCGTTTTGACAGGGTCAGCCCATAGAATTCGTAAATTTTCTCCTCCACATGCTCGATCGATACAAACTGGACCGAATATTGCCCGAAGAATATTTCTCGCAAAACGCCCCAGAAGGGGTTTCATCCGACCTTGACAAAGTCCATTCTGCACCATACAACAGGACAGTAATGATTAGGGTCCCATATAATATATCCTTGCTTCTATGTGAGAAGGTTTTACTTTTAACCCTGAAGAAACAGCAAAAGAAACTCTTCGTTTGCCCGTTGATGTCATTTAGCTTAGTGATAGTGGAGTCCCAGGTATAGGCAAAGTCTTTAACTACTTTGAAGTTTTATCTGTCCATCGGAGGTTTTGTCCGAGCATCGATATTGAGAGCCCTTTCTCGTTGACAGCGCATTTTGTCCTCATTCACACCCATCATCTCGCCTTTTGGATTGAAGGGACTGATCAGTTAACATTTGGGACCATTAGGCTTAAATTTCCCCAATCTTTGTGCATGTAATGAAATAGTAAAGTTGTTGGATTTGTACACGAATCGGATCTTTCAGGAGAATAAAGATCGTAGCATAAAACAGCACTATAGGTTTTTAATTTTCCATGGCCCGCTTTACAACTTTGCGCCAACTGTCTAGAAACTTTGTTAGTTTTCACTGTCATTTCAGTCACATTATTGACATATTTTGGAGTCAAAATAAAAAGTCTCTACGTGTCTTTGTGAAAGCCGGACTGAATTTACGAAGGCCGAATAGGGAAATAATGCGTCTCTGTGTCTGGTTGCCCATTGCTTTCAGCTATAAATAGGAGCCCAAAAGGTTCAAGCTTTAAAAATGTATAAAAGTTCCAAAAACAGGTATGTCCGATGAGGTAGAAGAACCCTTCTAATTTCTGAAGCCTCCCTATACCTTTTAGCCGCTCTAAGTGCGTCTAATTTTTTGTTCTAAATTTTTCGCAAGTCCATTATGAATCTACCGAATTTCTATCGAGTTCACCTCAAGTTCGGCATAAGCATTCGTGCAGTCGACTTCAAGGTTTCAAGTTAATGGGCCAAGTATTGCCAATTTGAAACGACATTCCTCTGAAATAACGTCAAGACAATACGTCACCATAGAGCAAGCAGAAACTCAATGCCATATTTCCTCAACTCAAAATCAGTTACATAAATTCTCAGTTAATATTGTAGCAGCAGTTTTCCCTTCTCAACGTATAGGCACATTAAACATTTTCAAAGGCAAACTCTTGAGAGGTTGTGCGCGGTGTCTTTCTCCTCGACATAAAGGTGTCAGAAGCAATTACTTACTGCTGCGAGCAATTAAAACGCTCACTAAGTTTGACGTCATTTGCTGCCTCTTGTAGCTGGTATTGCCCCCTAATGCTGATCTCACTCATGCAAATGCGACTCCTATTTATATGGAAAAGATGCATGAATTCCCATCAGACACTCGTAAGTAGAAGAAACGATTTTTTTTTATCGCCGCGCCGCCGTCTCCTACACGTACCCAGGCAGAGTGTTGAAGAAAACGTTCAAACGAAAGATTCACCTTCGATCTGCTTTAATGTGACTTTCAATATTCTTTCTCTTTCGAATAACTCATACTAGTGGCAATTTGTCAAGTTGGTTTTATTGGCATGCAACTGGAAATGGACTGTTAACGCCTTCGGATAGTAGAAACTTTAATCTCTAGACTAAAAATTGGTAGCCAAACATTCCTATCTGGTTTGTGTGATGGTTGCGTGAACTCAGGAATGTCGGTTGCTAATAGAGAGCAGTATTTAGTAGTCTCTGAAATCGTATAACCTGTTTGACATAATTAACTGCATAGTTCGGCTTGATTTGGTGTCGATTTTAGGTAATTATTGAGTTTTCGTATAAATGAGCTCGTTTTAATGGAGTCATAAAATACAATTTAGGAACAACATTTGGGCGCGATGTATTTAAATGTTTTAGGTTTGTCGGAATCATAAAACAGTTAGAGCTGTGTCGGTAAGAGAAAAGAGAAATATATGCTAATCGATGTAGGCACAGGTGTCAAGTGTGTTTGTGTCCACCGATCTCGTTTACTGTGCCATGATTTTGCAAATTGGACTTATTTGAATTCGGCAATATTTAGCATTTGGGCCTGTCCGATTTTGACAGATGTAAAAATAACTTTTGTTCGAAATTTTTGTTGCCTTATGTGTGGGGAAGTACATTTGTTAAATGAGCTTTATTGTGACGTAGCCTTGGTTGTTCGAATTTATCTTACAGTCTTTCAGTCCGTAATGCATCTTGGCCTTAACCAATTCGCCTAGGGTGGTCTTAGCTAACATCTTTCTGTTGCAGTCTCCAAGTCGGTTAAGGTCTTCTTGCAGGGTCATGTAGAACGAATGCACACGAATACTCCGGCCCCGAAAATCTTCAAATCCACACCCGAGGGAAGGCGCAGTAAAGGAAGAATGAAGAGCCCGACTCGGGTGGCGCACGCAAGTTGAAGATGACCTTAACGAACTTAACGTGCGAAACTGGAGACAGCTGGCTAAAGATCGTGCTGGCTGGAGACGCTTGTTAGTTGAGGCCCAGGTCCACCCCGGACTGCAGCGCTACGTTAAGTAAGTAAGTAAGTCAGCTGTGGAGATCGCCCATATGCTTTATCGAGGATCTTTCACACTCAAACTGACTCATTTCTATCTAGCACTCACCCTAGTATAGCTGTCAGTTGTAACAGTCTTCCATGTCCGTCCCTCCACTCAAACGTAAAACCTTTTTTTCTGGCAGTCTAAAGCCTCAGACCCTGAAGTCTGAATATGCCGAGTCCAAGCCCTGAAAAACCTTTACTGACCTTAGCTCCAAAAATAGGTCTAAGCAAGGCATCAGCTTTCTTGATTGTTAGGCCCAGCTTTGTATAAACCCAGTGAATTGATACGTCGTAAGTCCGCACCTTTTAAGGGGCTCATATGAGACTTCTAAGACCTTTTTTTTTAATTTAAACTTTATTTCATGTAGGATCTAAAAGCTAACAGTAGAGTACTGTTCCCCTATATTTTAATCGGACCATCTTTTAACGATATTCTTAAAGTTTTATCTTAACAATTCCCCTAACGATCTTCGCTTTCAGTTTTTCTATGCTGCAAAAATCGATTCTCTAATCGTGAATCATAAATATAAAAGAAACAAGATCAGAGCAAGTCGCTCTGACGCATTCACTTAGTTCAATTCCTCATGGAACAACTTCCTGCCCTCATCGTCCTTCAGGTAATAAATCATCGAGTGCAAAACATTAACTGCTCCACCTCTAATTTATTATTGATGCTTATATCATCCGCTAACATGACTATAACAATCTTAATCACAAAAGCATAAAACGTCAAAAGGCCATAATAATAAAAACAACATAATTCAGTGGCGTTGCCTATGTCACACCGAGTGCAGTCTGCTGTGTATAAGGCTAGTTTGGGAAAAAAAGGAACGGAAAACTTTTATTGATCGTAAAAACTCTGATTACCGCATATACAGATATTTTGAAAAATTACACCAAAGCCACCCCGAGACTCATCATCTCTCTCGCTGCCTATATAATACAAACAAGGAGGGACGGCAAGCTGGAAGTGTCTGTCTGGCCGTCATAAGCGACGGGGAAAAAAGAAAACACCTAAATTTATGCCATAGTGCAAGTCGGTCGTCTCGTCTATAGAGAAGATCTGCAGCAACAGGAAAATACGGCAGCACAACGACATTGAAATGTGGTTTTTAAATGCAGTAAGCTAGCGACGCGATGTGGATAACGCTATCCAATCCATCCATCCGTGCATTCGTCTCGTTTGTCTGTCAGACCGCATCACCCCTCCGACTGCCGCCGAAACGAATTTTGCATGGGAATTGTAAGAGGAGCTGTGAGTAGTTTGTTATGACTTTCTGGTAATCTATTGGGTTGCGTTACGTGCGAGTGCAGTTTTATGATGTTTTTCACAGTCTTCCTTCTTTTTGTTGTTGGCTATCTTGTCCTCGGCTTTAGTTTTATTGTCTGTTTGACGACCGTTCGTTCATTTATGATGATCGAGTTAAAAATATCGCCGCATGTCCGTAAGGAAATTGAGCAAAATACTTTACACGTGTGTCGATTTATTTCTTTGACATTGAAACTTTCCTATGGCTTGTTTGTCATTTGGTCGTCGGAGCTCGGTATATCGCGAGGGTTTTTTTTTATTTGTTGTTTTCTATGTCCAACTTGTTTACCCGACATTATACGCGTGCAAGTACAACAGGGAGTTGCGATGACAATTTTTAATATATTTTTTTTTTAAGTTGAGCGGTGGCAAGTGATGCATAATTCCGGTGCTTGAGGCATTGAGGAATAATTTTGAGAAAACAGTCTGTTTTTACAATCAATTCTAACGAATTAAATTTGAATTTGGCAAGTCTCGTACGATCGAGATCGCTCTCATTTACAACTGCGCGTCATGCTTATCTTTTTCTACTTGACTCACTTACCCATGCTAAACCTCGGATTACAGAAAGCCAAAAAGTCTTAAATACCTATCGAGTTCGTTGCACTAGAATTGTTGTTAAGTATGCGATTTTGTCTTCTTTTTTATTCCAAAAAGGGATAATTTTTTTTTTGGGCTTTAGTATAAAAACTTTGATCCGGATTGGCATCACTGGTAGCGCTAGATAGTACTTCATAAATGCTGGAAGCCTTTTCCCGCTTTAAGCAACCTGAACATTTAGGCTCAAAATGGTAACTTAACTTTGAATGTCGGCTGATGTTCGCAGGGTTTCACTAAAAAGTTAAATTTGGACTGTTTCATCTATTTATATGTAGCCTTTTAGATTTGCAAAAAACCTACCGAAAGAAATATCTGGGGTAAGGTTATGAGTTGGACACACATAGAGTCAAATTATAGGTTCATTGTCGCAGGAAAAAGGTTGACAGGAAGACGAAATCAGACGTACCTATAAGGAGGAGCTTGCTCGTTTTATTTGTGAATCGAGTGGACAATACATAATGACAGACTAGAAAACTGTCTAAAGCAATAATAAACGTAAATATTTTTTCTTATGACCTAGGATTAGTGGGAATGCGAAGGTTAATGTGAATGTGGCAGTCTCAAAATATTTAATTTGTTGGCGCAACAGATTTGTGTAGGCTTTCGGGATTCGGGAGATTTGAAATATTTGAAATTTATTTCATATTTATTGATATAGGAAACGCTGTACATCAAGATAAACTTTTACCCCCTTATTAATAAACGCTGCGTAAAAGTTATCAACTCGTTGTTCAGAAGTTACGTCAAATTTTTTTATGCTATCTGATGTCTACTAGCTAACTAACTTGTGCACATTTGTTTATTAATACGGGGGTTAATTAGTATGTACAGGAAACAGGATATGAAAAAAACAAAATATCGTATTATATGCAAAGTAAGCTGAAAGAAAAGACCATTACTAATGAATTCAAAATTTGAAGTGTAACATTCGATAAAAGCGCAACCTAGGATAATTTAAGATTTAATAGAAAAAATAAAAAAAGGTAAACCAGTTCAAGTTGGAAAAATGTTCAAAGCAGATAGTAGGAAATTTTCTGTGTTCGATTCTGTACCGCACATGATTGGGTAGATTGCTCTAGAGTGACAGCATAAATGAAAAATTGCCTATAACACTTCTAGCAGTTAAACGAGCTTAAACTTATTTTATTAAATAAATAGTTTGGTTATTTCTTGTGGATAAGTTTAAAAAGCAAAGAACAGCACCGATACTTGAAAAAAAAAATATCCAAGCTACATCCAAGAAGTTGACGAGCGAAGACTTTCACCAAAAATAGTCAGAAGTTTAGCACAGAGAATATTAGGATAAACACAGTCAAATGCACTAGAAAAGTCAAGAAATGTTATCACGGAAATATAATAAGCATCAGTTATCTGTCTTTCAGAAACTTTTTTATATTGCTCTCGAAGCGCTCTTAAAACGGTAAAATGTAAGCCCCTTATATGACAAGGATTTTGGAAAATGCTAAGATAAGTATCTCATTGTCAGAAGCAGTATTCTAACGAACTTGTAAAGTGAATCCGTAAAAAATGTAGGGGGGTTTTGCTCCTCAAGTGGGCTATTAGGCTTAAATCAAAATCTCTTGGAACCGTATTTTATTTGAATTTTGCGCCATTTAATAGTAAAGTGATGCCAATGGAAAAAAAGATAACAATTTGACAGCTGACAGTTCGGAGTTAGTAAAATTGGAGCGTTATAAGAAAGAACAATGCATTTTCATTGTTGAGCAATATTTTAAAAATAATGAAGGTGAATGCTGATTTTTCGAAAAAAAATTTCAAGCTCATTTTCATCTTGATGGCCTCGTTAAACATCCAAATTGTAGCATTTGGGGTTCCGAAAACCCACGAGTAATTGTTGAGCAACAAGTGCATCCTGTTTGGTGCGGGTTTTGGGCGGCTGGTCAGGCAGTAACAATGAATCGTGTTCGTTATCGTTTCATGTTAACCCAGTTTTTAGTGTCTAAATTACAAGATATGGATATGGATGTGACCAACATGTGGTTTCAACAAGACAGTTACACATGCCATACAGCCGGAGAAACAATTCAATTACTCCATGAGTCATTTCCTTATCATGTAATCAGCTGTTTTTGCGATCACAATTGGCCATCCAGATCTTGCTATTTACCGCCATTTGACTTTTTTCTTTGGGGTTTTTTGAAGTCAAAGGTCTATGCAAACAAGCTGACGACCACCAACGCCTTGAAAGAGGAAATTGGAAGATGTATTTATGAAATTCAGCCACATTTATAAGAAAATTTCAATAAAAGAGTACTTTTGCCAGCAAAGCCGTGACGGCCATTGTCGATGTGCTATTCCATACATAACCCCAATCTGTATACTCTATGAAATGATAAAAAATTTTAGCTCTCTTATTAAAAATCTGTTTTTTCTATCAAAATTACATTTTTATTGAGTTATGAGACACCCTTTAGTTCTGAAGAAAAGGGCGTGCTTTCAATATTTTTTTCCTTCAAAAAGGGGGCAGAGGGGTCTCTTTTGAAAACGGCGAAACACGCTTAGAATAGGTAATTGTTACTTGTCCGCGTGGGAGTTGATGCAATTAATGGTTGATGAAATATGCAAAGGCCCCCATCAATAGGGGGGAGAACTACGAAAAATATATTTTTTTCGGGAGCCTTATTCGATCCGGTTATAGTTAGTTAGTTATATAATTTTTTCCACACACTTCTGGTGTTGCAGGTGGATGTGAAACTTATATCTTTGCAATTACATATCTATAAATCTGTAGGCTATGCATGTGTGCACACATGTTCAAGAAACATTTCTGCAATAAAGTTTGCCTAATAGCCCTGGAGACAATTCGTTCGTTCCACACCGCACGGTCTGGATCTTTTATCGAGCATACAGTCAAAAGAAGACGACAAGTGCTAGACTTCCCGCCGTCATCGTCATAGGCAAAAATCGAGAGAAAACTTTAAATAACGTTGTCGTGGCCTATTGCTCTTTTTTGGCCGCATCTTCCATAAAAAAAATCACACAAAATCCATCCATTTCGGTTTAGTTTTTCTTTTATTATGAATTTATTTTCGAAAAAAATTCCAATTCCAATCCCAATCCAATTGGGCACACCCACGAAAATTGAAAATGATTTTCAATAAAAAAAAAGTTGCGGATTTATTTAATATAAAACTCGGAAATAGATGAGTCTAATTATGTGTGCGAATAATGACGCAGTGTGGCTCAAAGGAAATCCTCTGTTGACATATTGCCGTAGATTCCATAAATCATGTGTTTAGACTGGTGGCGGCAATTAAAAGAGAATTTGTTTTATATTTTGTTGGTCTTCAATCACAAAGGATGACTACGAATTCGAAAGATGTTCGCTTGTTGTCACAGTAAAATAGTTTAGCTAGTGCGTATGCATACAAGCTTTTAAATATTGCAGTACTAACAAGTTTTTTTTCTTTTTTTTCTTTCAGGTAATATATACTGTTGTGTGGATTGCGATGTTTGTAAGTACAAACTTGGTTGGTGATTTGTTTGTAATAATTTTTTCAAGGCAACAATTTGTTATAATTTTTAAGATTTAGAAAAGCGCCTTGCGATTTTTTTTCGTCAGCACTTTCAGAGTTCAAAAAAAGTTTCTTTAGTCTCACGTTTAGATTTTTTAGTTTTTTTTTATATGCTTAAGCAATATCAGCAAAATTCTTGACCCTACCATTCACGCAGGGAACCTTTAGCCGACAGTTCCTAAAAAGCTAAGCACCCTTTAGTACCCATTGAATATTTATTCATCTGAGCAGGTGTTTTAGAAAGCACTCGCAGCTTTTTAAAAATAACCTTTTTGTCTAGCTGTACCTACGTAGTCTTCTTGGAAATCCGGATACATAAATACCACCCTATTTTTATTTGTTAAGTTTCCGAGGAAGTCTTTGGTTTTGGGAGCTCTAATCGAATGAATTCCTTGCATTACCGGGGGAATTTAATTTTAAAGAGTTTTGTAGAGGAATAATATGCAAACTTTTCAAAGCATGCGTTTTTTTTTATTTTTTTTGCGGGAACGGTCTTTATGAAAAGATGTTTGCCAACAATTTAGGGCGTTCATTTCCAGTCACTTTAAAGATAGTTTGATGATAAAGCCGAGGGCCTTAATATATCCTCTTATAGATGACTTAACTTGTTAAACCTTTCGAATGACAGCCAAGAACGACAATCGCAAACGCCTCAATTCCTGTTTGCATTAACCTAGAGCCTGGCTATATATATTCTAAATAAATTCTCATCATAATAAGGTGCGCACAATTAAAATTAGATCAAACGGGTTTCCAACGAATTTTCCCTAAAAAACTAACCAACAAAAGAAGGAGCACTAAACCAAAAACCATTTATTTATGCATGGAAAAAGTACGTTAAATTAATATTATTTCTTACTACGTCGACCACACAATGTACAACTTACACATACAGAGAAAAATGGGAGGGGTAGTTTTAGTTGGTTGCATGTCGCGTTGCCGTTGAAACAAAAATGAAATTCAAACTCGCCCTCCGCATCTTTCTTCTTTCATCTATATATGTTTTGCGCCGACGACGAGGTCAATGACTTCTGGTTCTGACAATAACGAAAAGCTGCTGTGCCGAGGAGAATGCTTTTCGCAAGAGAAACAGAGCGAGACAGAGAAAGAGAGGAAAGCCATCATCCCCTATTTTTTTTTTTTTTTTTTTCATACTGTCTGTGGCTGTACTGTACTGCGACTAAACTTAACTATGCAAGCAAGAGTTGTGTACAAATAAGGGGTGTTGGAGAAAGCGGATACATTTTCCTGTTTTCAGTCAAGGGTATATGGATTTTTTTTCCACCCTGCAAGTTGTCCTCCTTTTTTTTAAGTTTCCTCTTCCTCATCTACACGACTGGAATTGGAATAATTTTCTGTTCGGGTTCGGGTTCTATGATGATTTTCTTTCAATTGCAACCTAGTCTGCACCATACACTAGTTTTCCGGTATGTAGTGTACTGATTGTTGGTGTGTGTGGGTAGGTTGGGTATATAGAAAACTGAGTAAAAAAGAAAAACTATACGTAGGAGCGTAGTATGGTGTAGTATTCCCTGATAGTACTACTGATGTGAATTGGAAAATCTCTGCACTATTCAGAAATTGTAAAATATGTTTTTTTTTTTCTCTATTGGTTGTAGGCATGTACAACTACAAGTGCATTGATCCTTTTTCGTCGTTTTTCTCTCTCGCTCCACAAACTGCAAAGTTTCGCTGTAGTGTCCTTTCTTGGCAACTTTTATTAGTATTTTTGAGAGTACCTGCGACTGTACAATTTTTGTTTATGTGCAGTTTATATTTTAAAGCTGAGTACCCCTGCCTGCAAATATTTATAACGGCAGAATTTTGGTATAACGGAGCCTTGTTATTCCTTTTAGAACGCGAATTACATAATTTTTCGGTTTGCTTCTTAGACTATCCAACAAATTTTACGTGAATACGGAGCAATCTCTTTTTATTCATTTAGCTTAAAGCAACCATGTTAAAAGCAGACAGGGTCTGAGGTTAGCGTGCTGGATTATTGAGCGAAGGCTTAAGCCCTGGAGTACTGATAACGAGGGTTTATTGCACTGCAAAATTATGTCCCTAGCTCATAAAGGGTGGACCATCTAGCGGTTTCAAAGGTTATTTTGACACTGACAGCTGTTTGCCGCTCGAAATCTAAACAGAAAGTTAGATCATACCTCCGCGGAACGAAATGAGTCGCTTTACGCTTGAACAACGTTGGGAAATATTGAAAACTTATTTCCAAAGTGAGTGCTGTGTAGCCCAAACAGTGCGTTTTTTGAGAAGAAGTTTTGGCCGAAATGAAGCACCCACTGCGCATGCTGTACAAAAGTTTGTGCAAAAAGATAGTGAGACTGATGGTATGCTAGTGGACAACACTCATGGTCCCCGTCGTCGTACGGTGCGCACTTAAGGCCAATACCATTCAAGCAATCCGTGAGCTGCAGCCCGCAACCATCAACAAGGTCTTGCAAAATTGGAGTGACAGAATGCGCTACTGCGAAGCCAGCCGTGCCAGCCTTTTGAACGACGTTGTGTTCGGTAAAGAATGGGAATAATTGCTCTTACTAATACATGGAAAAAAAAATTTATTCATTTTATTGCATTTTTAAAATGAAACTTGCATTTGGCTCACCCTGTATATGTAGCTTGACGAGCTTTGTTTGATTATTTTGCGAACTATACTCTTGGGTTTATGGAGTATACCAAGTCCGATTTGGAAGCATGCTTGGCGAAATAACCGAGGAATGGACCCCGAGAAGTTGCATTGGGCAGCTCCTGCAGACCACAGTCTTCCTAACCCGATCTCTGTGAGTCACCCCTGCAATATAACGAAACTATATTATTTAAGCAGCTGCGATATAGTTCTTTCAGTCAGTTCCTATCCTATTCCATTCTCGTGACAGGTTTTCAACAACCTAGCCTCGACTCAAACTTCGGTTCTCCTTATGTTGAGCGTTTGCGTTGCAGTCGATTCCTCAAATTGAAGTACCGCTCATTTTTAAGGATCGCACTGTACACGCCTTCACCGGATCACAAACAAATTCAGGCAACCGAAAAATACAAAATCATTTCCCAACAGCAAAAAAATCTGTAATGCGTTTTAAAAACTTGTCCAAAGTCCGCCAATTAAAGTTCCATGAACCCTAGCATCCAAGGCGAAAACAAACAGCGTAAGAAACATAAAACAAAAAGTAACTTCCTTCTGGAGTTAAATATGTTGGTATGCGGCTAGTCTTTTAACATTTTGTTATCCTCCGGTTTTATTTTACATATTTGCTTTTGTTGCTGGTGTGTTGTTATATTTCTTGTTGTTGTGTCTGGCGAGCGACATACCGCGTCTCTCAGCACCATATCCATATATAACACCGTGTCGCAGTCGTAACTTAAGTGCGCCTGCCGGCACGATACTATGGTGATCGATGTGCGGAGCGCATTTTGGCATTTTCAAATTCCAAATGACAACCATTTTATTCCCGCCAAACAAAGATGCACATACGACGGCGACGGCAAAGTACAAGAGGAGCTTCAAAACAAACACACACTCACAAGACAAAAAGAAAGAAAGAAAAAAACCGAAAACCGTAGAAGAAGAATAAAAATACCAATCCAGATAAGATCTGAAAACACAGCATCATCTCATCTTAGCAGCTATAAGAACGCGCGGACTGACTGCACGGAGGCAACTGCAAAAACTGTGATCCCTATACGCTTCCTCTTCGCATAACTCTTTGAATCCCTTTTTCGGTCGCAATGATCTGCTGGGGGAAAACGGTTCAAGGTTATTAATTTAACGCTTCTTATCGGCTCCTAATCTTGCTGGTGCCAAAAACCAAACAAACAGAATTTTTGTTTTTTTCTTTTTTTTTTGTTGACGTCCAAAATATGTTTTGTTGTTATTATTATTATTTTTTGTGACATGCTGTTTAGTTGAGCTTCGCCCTGTACTTCATTGATGCGTTTCTTTTACGTTTAGTTGGTTGACCTTTTTGTGTGCTTGGTCTTGGTCGTCCCTTCTTCGTGAGCACACAGACCAAACAGATTTGCTCTTATTTTTCGAGCATGGACCAACTTGTGTTGTGTGCGCTGTCTACATTCGACAAGTGGAGAGGGTCGCGCAAAAAATTGTTTTGATTTTTGGGCCTTGTCTGTCTGATGTTGTTGGTGCTAAATGAAATGCGAATATTAGAGGCGCATGTGAACGAAAAAGCAAAATCTTGTAGGGCATTAACCTTTCGGCTTCGGCGGGCGGCCGAAATTTGGCTTCGTTACGGCTTAAATTGGGGCGAAGCCAAACTTGAAGGAAAGAAAAATATGCTTTACAGTGGGGTATTTATTTTCAAAAGATTTCAGACTGTAAAAACAGTAAAAGGGGCAGGGTATGGGAAAATGTTTTTCTGGCTTTTATAAGCCGTTTTTCTCAAGTGATTTTTAGACCGGTTTTTGAAGCAACAGCAAGTCCACAATAATTTCCAGCTATGTATTGAAAATTCCTTACAGTTCTTGAGAATCAATTGAGTTCTTCGGAAATTCCTCCATAACCAGATTGCGCTCTGCAAAGCAATCCTCTATCATGTCAAAAATAACTTGTAAGACTATCAGGCCTGGTGAGCTGAATATTGAAACCTATTTAGTTAGACCGAACGCAGAATATATGCGAAAATCGAGGATATTTTGCGAAGGCTTTCAGCTTTTACATTGTATTGAATTTTGTAACAAGGACTACTAAAAGTACAAAATTTGGTTCTTATTTCAGGATAGCTTAAAAATCTTGCTCTTGATCTTCGCTGCGTATTCGACTACTTATAGTTTTCGACGACAATGTTCTAAAGTTGTCAATATTTTTATGCCTTCAAAGATGACAATCGTCAAGTTGTAAATTTTTATGAACTGGGGCTAGTGCCCTCGTGTCTCGCAGTCCAAAGATGCAGTCTTCGTTTCGACTTTGACCCGCAAAGTATATTAGAATGTTTTATACTCTATTGCTCATTCTAGTGGCTCATCTGTCAAACTAGAATAACAGGTGGTACACCTTAATAACTTGGCGTTGCCGGAAATTTACTCAACTTCACTGCTGTACCTATTTGTGAAATTTAAATCCCAAATCCTTTCAAACAGCCCAATGCAGTCGGCTTTTATTGCTTGATAGTGATTTTGCATATTACTCGGCTGTTTTATTATAAGTTGAGCCACACCCAACACCCCTCCATGGAAGGAAAAGTCCTGCCAGACCAGCAAATGCAGCATGCACCAAATATAACTCGCTTTCCCAAAGTCCATCGATTAGTGAATGGGGGAACCTAAATTTCGTACGAAATAAGAGTAATAAGTAAGGCAACACGAATAAAACCATCTATCGACTATTTATCGCATTCGCAGCACAGAAACTTTTTTCATTACGTTCGAGATGTGCCGAGGAGGGTAGGACAAATGCAAAATAAAAATAAAAACAAATAAGTGAATGACCGCCAACCGCAATATCGCTTCAGGGTGGCTGGCTACTGGCTGCATGTATGCTCTTTTTTTGCTTTTATTTTTCTTGTTTGTTGTTTAACGTTATTTATTGTTATTTACTTTTTCTTACATTTTGTGCTTATAATTCTTTATGTATCGGCGCAGCCATTTGGTCTCTTAAAATGGTTCGAAGGAGTACAGTGCACCGTATTCGTTTTTGTAATTCAAAAGAGAGTTTGTTGTGTTAGATCGGGAGGGGAAACTTTTTTGTTGAAGGGAGTGCAACGCTAGCGATGCGCGATAAGTTGCGTTAAGTGTTGCCATGGCAAAAAAAGAGCAACAGAGATGTGAAATACGATGGAGCGATACAAACATGTACTTAGTTATCGATAACAACAATTTGTTATCGACTCCAAAGAACTGTACTTTTGCAGGTTTCTTGCTAAACTGAGAGGTTTTTTGACAACGCCGGGTTTTTTATGCTCAAAGAATCGTAGGGATTTCCTGTTGTTATTGGTATGCTTTTTCAGTAATAATAATGCAGCAACTTCTCCTGCTTGTACCCAAATTTGTTCCGTGAAATTGACAAGCTAATTGAAAACAAAATATGGGTATCTGCGTACTTATTCCGGAGCCAAGCACTAAAAATGTTTCTGTAAAATTTAAAAAAAAAATTTAGCGAAACTCTGAAAATATACTCCAGTCCAAAGTACGTGGATAGACTCAGTGTTATCTTCGGGACGCTTAAGAGTCATTTTGACTCCTTTTTGAACGCCCGAAGACCGGACTTATCTTTTTAAAAATTAGTTAATTCGGAGTCCTTTTAAAAATGTAGAACAAGTTTGCAATAATTCAAAAAATTTAGTTGAATTCGAAAGAATTGCAATTATATCGCTAAAAATTTTAGTGAGTTTCTTTAAGAGATCGGAATGGGACTCTTTTTCTGAACTCTTTCTTAAAATTTCCAGAGGCAACACCGGATAGACTTCGAGCTGCTTGGAGCCACTTACATCTTTCACATCTAATCCAAATCACAATTGAGTATATAACTTACCTTTTTGCAACATATGAAACGTTCTTTATTTTCACAGGATTTTTGATTTGTTTCTTGTAAACTTTGGGCATTTGACATGTTTATCAGTACTTGCCGGTTGAAATTCTCCGAGCTCTGCGGAACTCGTTATTTTGCCATCCTTCTCTTTTTGTCTGACACTTTTGATGAGAGGAGGAACTGCTCGTTACTCGTTATTTTGCTAACATTTTTGGTGAGAACGTGTATAGCCTTCGATTTAGACAGCTCACGCGAATGAAATAATAATATGTTGTCGTGTCTATGGACGTATGGCCACGGGCTTAAAAGCTGAAATAATTTTTTGAGGGAGCCTCGGCTGAAAATATTGCAATATTTCAACAGGAATATTTCTATTCCATTGTTTTTAAAGTTTTTTCATCAAAGTTATAGGTTTTGGGCGTTCCAACAAAAATTAGAACGTCGCATAAAATCTGTTACAGTTTCGATAGCAGACGTCTATTCAAAATGTCTTTTGTTGTAGTGGATTTTATTAAAAATAAATCAGTGCTGAAATACAGTTTTAAAAATGATTATTTTTTTAATTTAAGTTTTTCAATTCCTAATTGCTTACCTATTAATATTTATTTTAAGAAAGCTCTCACTTCTTCCTTTAAAAAGAAAACTTTTTGTTGAAAAAGCCTGTTTGTCGAAAGATTTTTCAAAATCATTAGAGGGCAGTTGAGAGATCAAAAAATACTCTCTTCGTATAGAAATCCGAATTTGAGGACCCAAGTTCAATGCCCTGCTTTTGGAATTCTTTGCTTTGCTTAAATAAATACATATCAAATGACAAAGCCAATGTGAACTGCGTACATAGGAGTGGTAAAGAGCACGCCGCTTCATAATCCACACCCTCCACTGTTGTGTACAGCGTTAGCTTACTTGAAAATCCCAAGGAACCGGTTCCAGCTGTATGACACATCCTATATGCCAATTGTAAGGACTACTAGATAAACAAGCCGAAAACTGTTTCGCCTAACCCAACTCGCGTGCTTACATCATGATCAGAGGCGGAACAGTCTGAATATATCATTGGGCGACATTCCTACCTACAGTCACATCAAGTTAACTACTTCTCTAGAAGGGCGGAAACGTAGTCCCTTGCGGTAATGCATTAAAAAGCTGTAGTAATTAAATGAGCATATAAAAATAACCATAAAACTTCACCGTAATCAAATAAAATTTCAACTTCCAGCCGAAAATTTCGAAAATTTCCCTCTAAATGCATCTTCAAACTGATGACGAGAAACAACAAAGATGTACGTATGTACGTTCCATGCGTGTACGTGCCGGAATTTACTGCACAAATAGTCTACTCTACACTATTAAACATAAGTGGTTTGCCTTCCTCTTGTTCTTGTTTCTGTCCACCCGTGGAAGAATTTTTTACTTCCCCATACGCACCAAATAAAAACAAACAAAAATATTATAAAGCCCAAACACAACCAAACAAACACAATAATTTAGTATTTCCGAGTGTGTATGCCGTTAAGTTTTTATTACACCCAAGCCTGAGCCAGTTAACGCCCTATCCCTACAGCCAAACACTATCGAAATGAAGAAGACTATTCTTTCAGTGTTTGTCATGCCAAAACGTATTGACATTTAAAAAGAAAATAATGAAAAAAAAACATTAAATTTATATAAAAAAAAATAAACAACAACCAAAGTGTTCTTTGGGGTCCCATCAGAAACCTGCCAAGCACACATTCGTAGGTTTTGAAAATATATATAAACGAAAAAAAAAACTCGAAGAATTTAGGTCAATTTTGATTTTAGATTTCTCCATGTGCGGTGGAAAAAATATAACAAGATAAACAGTCGGGGTTAAAAGGAAAGTCACACGAAAAGGGTAGGTAGGCGTTTTGAAATAGTGCGTCGAACTTTTTGTGCGACGGGGGTGACAATTTCCTTTTGTATGCATTTTCAGCCAGGGAATGCGGAGCTATAAGCGTAAAAATGTTTAAATCACGGCTCGCCATGAGTGTTGATATTGATTGAAATGATCTCAATACCCTTTGGGAGTTCATTTCAAAGCTCCTATTCTGTTGCAATAGTAGTTTTGATTGTTGGTACGTTCGCACTACAGCAGATGCACCATTAGTATTAGGGGGTGTACAGTTTTGTTGTGTTGTGTTAAGTTCGTCAATAACTTGAGTTAAAAATTTTAGAGAAAGGTCACTACTACGCGGCAGTATTTGTTTGTTTTTAGTTCAGCTGCTCTAAATATTTGTCGCGTTTAGACTTCGGCCTTCTCCCTTTTGTGGGTCGACTTATTCTCAAAATGTGAAAATGTGACTGCTTAAAAATTACTGCTTAAAATTAGAAAAAAAAAATCATTTAAATGTCCTAGGCACTTATTCCGTAAATTTTCAGACGATTATCGTCGAAATGATAGACCTTCAATCTAGCAACTAGCTCTGAGACCTTAAATCCAGTTCATTTTCCACAAATGTAATGAAAGCTGACGATAGTGTACAAAATTCTGGCGGAATATGACTCAGTATGGCCATCAAAAATTCAATAACGACCAAACCACCTGCCTTGTACGAATGAATGCCCTAAAAACAACTGGGGCAGATTCCGTATATCAAGGAACGTCTAAACGATTTCGTTGTTGCAACTTTGATCATCAAAATAAGCCGTACCTATTCTGCTCGAAATTTGTTGACAAACGTCAGCTTTCATTATATTTATTTGGGGAAAATCAACTGGATTAAGCGTTGAACTTGTAATTTTAGCACTTTCTCGTTTTGGAGGTCCATAATTTCGACGATTATCGTCTGAAAAGTTACGGAATGGGTGTCCAGGCAGATATCCCCCAATCTTGGCTTTGGGCTTGGACAATATATTCCTATAGCGTGCGCCACCAACGCTCGACCTTACATCAGTCATTTTCGACGATACATGATCGCCTGGGATTCTCAGACGAGCTCGCCGCCGAAAAAAATTGTCTTCCAGGGAACTTGAAGCCAACGAAATGCAAATCATCCAGTTTGAGTTACTCAAAATTGTCGTTTGTAAACCCACAACTAATTAAAGTGAAAGTTATTAAATTTAACTAAAGTTTAATCGCTATAACAATTTAAGAGAACAGTAAAACGCAAATAACTTTAGTGCTGTCATACTTTCATATCTCACTGTAGGCAATTTAGTGAACAAAACAAAACAAACAAACAAAAAATAAAAAACTTGAACCCCTCAATCAAGCGCAGTCTGGGAGTCCAAAATCGTAAGAACCCGGCGAATCAAAAATCAACTGATATAGTTCGTGCCGACGACGACGACGCTGTTATCGATTTAAGTGTTAACTGTCTGACACAATAGCGAGTGTATTGGTATGGTGCAACGACTAAATAAACAAACTGCTTCAGAATTATTATCGTGATCGTTTGGTTTGTCGGCAGATTAAACAAAAAAATATGGGACTATGCTCGCTATCGGTGCGGTTTGTCTTCTTTGCCCTAAAACCCTCTAAATACCATACTGTATGTGTGTACGTGTTTTTATCAATGAATTTTTCCATTTATTTTATTTTGCTATTATTAAAATGAAGAAAACAATCGCTTGATCTCTGATTTGTGTTTGTTGGGGTCGTAGACCCAATCCTACATTCATTCATAAAAATTTTCGGATAATAATATTGCATTCATTCGGTTGAAGTTGCTTAATATTGATTGAGTGTTTGTTGCTTTCGAAAGTATGTCAACAATCTTCGGACTTTGATGGTGTTGTGCTGTGAGCCATTTCATTAATTAAAATAAATGCACAACAAATTCGATTCGACTAATTGAGTGCGAATGAATCGATGGAAATGTTTTGCGTACTCGTTAATTCTATGCCATACTGTTCTTGAACAACTTGATTTGTGTTCAATGATGATTGATGACTTAACCTACAAAGACGTATACAGGGTTCAAGTTGGGAATTTCGAGAACAAGTTGATGTTCGCAACCAGCTTTTTGAAACAGTTTGAGTGGTTTGCTATAATTCTCGGCTGCAAGTCGAAAGTGCATAGTCGACGAGCTGTCATCTTTTGTTTCGATTCTGTCCCATTTCCATTTGTTTCTATGTGCAAAAGAAATGGTTTCAACAAAAATCACCATTTCTTGTCGATTGAAAGAAACATAACGCAGAAAATATCGACTTTCAAAATGTACAACCTATTCGAAGCCCTGTGAACAGGATAATGATAAATAAAATATTTAAACATTGCAAGTGCGCGGGACTAATAATAATCTTCACCTTGCATTTTATGAACTCACGAAAATTGTATTTTCCTCACAAAAATGTAAGGTGGAGATTGAAAGTGATTATTAGCAAGGATTCAGTGTCACCCAATTACCGTACACGTTCATATAAAATGCATGGCAAGGAACACACAACTCTTCTTTGTTGTCTGTTCAAATGGTGCCATCGGGTGTGACTAAAGCGACAATCATCTTTGTCATCATCACCAACAACATATCTTACAACTAAAGAGAATTGAGGAAGGTACTTTTATGACACGTTTGTATGGTTGTTCAACGAAGTGCCTACCGCTCTCGAGAGATGCGTCTTATTCCCTTTCAGGCAATTGATAGGTCGCGCCAAAGAAAGAGGGTGTCTGAGAAGGTGAACTGCCTCAAAAGTAGAACGCATTTGTGTGTCATTGTATCTATACAAGCGTGTCACACGACATCCTTAAAGTTTTTATTGAATTTCTCGACTGATAATGCGAGAGGAATATAATTGCGTTGCAAACTGAATTGGAGAAATATAATTCCCAACCAACTGTGTTTGAAGTTTGACAAACGTAAATAAATCACCGATAGCATATCAGCTGGCGTGCAAAAAAAAATATCACTTTCATTGACAGGTGCCACGACTGTCACGTGATAAACTTTGCCTGCCCGTATCAGATATTATTTTACAGCTCATAAAACAAACCTCCGAACCGCGCCGGGGCGCCAGTGTTCTCATGCGCTTAAGTCGTTTTCACAATCATTCGTCGATCTTCACTTCCCCTTTCGCATTATCGCTGGAAAAAAGAAAACAACACAACAAGTTGTTTACAAGAACTCTTCTCACTCGCAGCCGTATTTGCCAGCAATATTGCTGTTGCTGCAGTTGAAGTTCGAAAAGAGAAGCAGAAGTAAAACTGTTTTTGGCGCGAAAAAATGCACGGAAGGGGAACCAATGGAGCATGCAGACTCTCGAGCTGGACGGATTTTTACTTTCATATTGAATGGTTGTTGATTTTTTCATGGAACTTTGGAAGACTGCCCTTGCAGCAGTTGATAAACTGTTGCAGTCTTTAACTAAATTCAATTGGGCTGTAGTTCATGGCACGGAATTTTTTATTACTTAGGCCCAATTCCACCAGTTGTTGATTGTCCGCTCTCAGTGGATTGTGAGCACTTGGAATTCCGCTCCAACTCCGTTTAGTGGAAATGCATTTATACTTGTTCCCCTAAATTGGGAAACACCTCCAGCACCCTTCGAATCGATTAAGTGCAATAATTGCTGTCTGCTTTTACTGACCTTTATTATTATTAGTTCATTATAAGTTCATTTATTTATGTTAGCTTACACATTTAGATAACAATGATCTTATTATACCTTTGCGTCATCCATTTTTGATGCCACCTCAACGTTGTACGCCCATTATTCCGTTAAGTGGTTCCGTATATCGTATCACTTGTTGCTCAAAACTATGCTTGACACGTGACACAAACTCCAGTATATAAATATAAAATGCTCAATAAAACGGTAACAGTTGCGTGGCAAATTTTTGTACAATTACAGCTGCGACTATTCCGTTCTCACCTTTCAAACACGTGTACTTCACCGCCACTCGTCTCCCATACTTCGAGCTGCATGTTTTCGCCATATTTTACGTTTTTAATTACGTAATTCGGATAAACCTATTTAAAGCCTATTACCTTATATAAAATAAAACCATAACAAAACATCACAGCGACTACGACGCAATTTCAAATAACTACATTACATTTGAAATTTTTTGTTTGTAAAATTTCAACAACAAGTCAAAGGGGGAAACCAAACCTGCCAGTACCTACGTGAAATAAGTGGAAAAGATGAAAATAGAAATAGAAATTCATTAAATATTGTCATAGAAATATGTAACAATGTAAACACACAATCGTAGTCGCCATAAATTACAGACGAAAATAATTCACGAGCCGTGCGCATGTTTTACACGCGATTTGTAATTATATGTTTTTGTTTGTTTGTTGTTCTTTATATTTTTTTTTTTGTATTTCTTCTCCTCTCGTTTTCTGCATACGGACTTTGTTTTGTTTACGCTCTTTCTATAAATGGATTGAATTGCAAAAATAATTTTATTGTTTCGTGTACACCTCTAGAGAGTGTTCCCAAATGAAAAATCTGAAAATTTCGTTTTCTGAGACAAAAACTCCTCTTTTTAAGATTTTTTTCAAAATATAAAAAGAACGAAATATAAAACACAATATTTTTATTTCATTTCATTTTCATTTATTGGTATCATCGAGTTCAAATGTCAGCTTATCACTGGGCACATTCAACAATCTAGTTGTCTTAAGTCGACTAGATTGGTCTCGATGAGATAGATCGGTTGGGAACGACACTTTTTCTATGTCAGCCACATATGAGAACTGTCAACTTAGTACTCAGTCACGAATTTCTTGACTAGATTCGTCGGCTACCCCTCCACAAACGTCAACTGAAACAGCTGCTCATATGACCGTATTCCCAATCAAAACCGAGATAGATCTAGTCAGAGAGCTGTCAGACTTACTAAACTAGATAGTTGAACGTCCCCACTTATGCGACAAATAATTTCCTTACTTTAGAACTGATGGAAACGTTAGTCAAACGAAAATTGTGCTCTGTTCGACTCACTCTATGCGTAGTAATGGAATTGAAGGAAAAGGTTTTTGCTTCGATAGAAAAGTTGTTTTAATTTTTTGATTTAAAATTTGTTGAATTTGAGGCAAAAGTTTTGTTCATATTTTGCAGCTCAAAATTTTTGATAACAAATATCTTGTAATCTGGCATCACTCACGTTGTGATGTGTTTTTTTTTTTTTTTTTTTTTGTTGAAGGGGCATTTTATTTACGCTGCATGTTTAAAAAGACAAAAATATGCTTATATGTAGATCAATGACCCTAACGCTCTCTGTTAAACACTATCCGGGGGTTCAACCGGACACCATATCATTGGAAACTTGGCTTAAATGCTAATCATGTTTACCAACGGCTGTTGGGACAAAAATGATATTATAGACATACCTACTCTAATGGCCAGGACTGCAGGAACGTCGCTGATCTTTCATGGGATTACGCTCCTTCGACAGTTTACACGATCTGGTGAAGATACCGCTGTGAATAACAACTATTCATAACTAGATTCGAATAGTTAGTCGATTGTCCTAAAATTAAATGTGCTAAAATTAAATTTATGGATAATAATTGTCCACTGTGCAAAAAACCCGACCTTCACTACTTTTCCTTCCTGATTTATGTAGTTGGGTTTTTTTTAAGTCTCGAGCAGCCTTCACACCCATGACCAACAGTATACGATGTTCCACTTTAAACTGACTTTAAAATGCCAAAAAGTGTATGTCATGCTAGATTTATGTTACAATAGTTTATTTTGCATGGGAAATATTAAAAATGCTAGTTTACTAATATTTTCCGTGGCAAATTCATTGAATTTTAAAAATTTGGTTTAATTTCGCTTTGGAAACCGAAACAAATTTTGGGAATTTGTTCTTATATCGTTCTGCGTTATTTCACGTCACCATCCGATTTATCAATACGGTTCCATCGTACCCACCGTCTTGGTTTTTAATGTCTGATTTTCCTTCCCAAGTTCATTTCGCCCTGTCCCTGTTATAGCTCTCGTTTAACCTTGTTTTGTGCTAGGGAAGGGATCCTTGCGTCGAGTTGTAGGCTTTGACGAAACTAAAGACCTTAGAGCTGTTTGCATAAGCGGCTCCGGTTATTATATTTTACAACAGTCACGTGAATTCTATCTCAAACTAAGAACGAAAAGAGAGCAAGCAATCGCGTTTAAATTCTATTGCATTAGTTGGAGTAATAAAAGAATGATTATTATTGGACTATAAAACAATTCAATGAATCGAATCGCCAGCTTTGATGTATTTTCCTTTAGTGTGTGTTAAAAATGAAAGCCAACACATGCGCGGCATTTTTTGAGTATAGTTTAATAGTTTTCGCTTAGGAGAAGAATCAAGAACATCAACAACAAAAGTTGGAAGTAGAAAAGAAACAACGTAATAGAAAGATAGGCAACACAAACCAAATATACGAAAGCTATCACAATACTAGAAACAGAAAGGCCAAATGGAATACAGAATAAAGGAGGAGTAAAAAAACAAGAGATAGTAATAAAAATTTAAGTGAGATACACTACACACCCTGATGCCGGGTCCCAACTAAGCGACTGCTGTGTTTTGTTCTTTTAACATTCAACCCTGCGAAGATAATGTGGATAAAATAATTAAATTGTGTTTGTTGTTCGCAGGGGGTGGTTTATTCGAAAGGTGTTGGTCAGGGGGATTTTGTCTACCCACAAGATGGCAGTAGTAATATTAATTGATTTTGTTTTTATCCTGCAATTGAGTGAACAATTAAAAAAACTGTTCGATTTTCTTTCAGGGAGGTTGCTTCATAATTGGAAATGAAATGAATAAATATGTAGTGAGTGCAACGGGTTTCTTTATGGTTAGGGTTGGGCTATACCTTCGGCGCCCATTCTTCTTCGTTTTGAGAGGACAGTTCTCTTTTTTTCTACTATGTGCTCTCTGCTCTCTGCTCTCTAATTTTTTACTACAAGAAAACAATACATTGTTAATTTTTTTCAAAATGTTGTCTTTTTTTCCCATAAAGCCTACTATAAGAAAGGTGCCGTGATATAAGGCCAAGCGTCATAAGTCCAAATCTATGTCGCTTTGTGAAAGTCACATAAAGCCAAATTCTAACATTTGGTATTATGACACTTCGAGAAAGCGTCATTAAGCCAAATCCGGAAAGTGACATAAAGCCAAATTTTCGAAACCTATAAGAAATATCCGAGATTGCGAGTAGGTACCTTCTCAATTCTTACAAAGCTGGTAATCTTGTATTGATTTTCATAGGCCAAGTCAGTTCCTTTTATAAAACTTACAAAAACCTGCAAATTTTGATAGTTCAAACTCGCTTTAACATTTTTTTACTGCATGCGTATTTTTGCTTAAAAAAATTTCCTTTTTATACCCCTAGCTACTTGGGTATTCGGTTGCGTGAATTTTATTTTTAGCTACCTCTTTAATGCCATATCCGGGTATCAGCGGTGTCCTTATACATTACACGATGGGAAGGGCTGTTCTCGATTCAGTGGCATATTGGCTAGGATTTGAACACGCTTACATTTTACTCAAGAAGCGGCCACATTGCCTTTCCCTGGTAGCTTGGTTATGGTGTGAATTGATTTTAGGATAAAGCCGAGTCCGCAGTTTATAAGAAGCTTACAACATATTCCTCCCTCATCCCCCTTTGTATACGTTCTGAAGACTGAACACTGAATAATCAAGATATTGTTCGAACATCTGGACCGTCAGAAAAGTGACCAAAACGTCGATTTTGTAAATTTAGTACCTCACATTTCACCTCACCTATTTCAGTTCCTTTGATTGCCTCTTTCGTATACCTTCGAATGGTCCTTCCAATCCCTTATGCAAGTTCCATCCCCAAATGACCTTTAAAGAAAGTAGAATACTAAGCGTTCTGGCGGAAACCGTTTTTCATGAACTCAGCTGGTATGCCATCAAGTCCAGCTGCTTTGTATCATTGAGGAGATTGTTCGAATTTTTCTGAATATTTGGGAATTTGGTGGCAATACAACAGAAGGATCTGCGCAAGTCGGGCAACTCATTGCTGCGCACTGCTTGCTGACGAATTTACGTTCCTTCCATCTGAGTAGGTGATCCTCTGGAGATGGTCGAAAACTTCTTTAAATTTGCGAAACTCTCGCGTCGAAAAGCGCTAGTTGGCCGTGGATATAGCACAAGAAAATAGCAACGACGAAGAAACATGTAAGCATATATTATTCGACTACAATTGCTTTGTTCTATAGCATCTGGACAGCTTTTAAGAAAATTTTCTGCTTTCAGCTCACCCTTACTTTTGTCAAATTTATCAACTACTACTTTTTTATTGGCATTTCTATCAAAAGGTTTACTAGTTCCCCTAAAAGACAAGCTGTCACAATGTCATTTAATAATACCAGTGCTGCCAAATTGTCATATTTTTTACCACTGATAGGCTTTTAATCAAGTCCTTTCATGTCAACTTGAACTTTACTCTTTAAATGTGACAATTGGCATAGCATTACGACCAGCCTTGCCACAATGTGCCCGATCGGACCATTTGGCCCTCTGGTTTTGATTTTGGCCCTTGGCCCGGTCCCAGCAAGAACTGGCCCGCATATTTTATTTTTTTGTATTCCTTAAACAAAATATTTTAAAAAGTAGACATATTTATGTCATCCCAAAAATTAGCAATGTGTTTCCTCCATAAACAAGTTCACATATTGGAAGCGACACTGAATTCATTCATTCTGCCTGACGTTTCATTTTCGTTTGTTCCCGTCATAATAATTCAACTTCGTATTTTTTGTCTAGTACCTGTCACTTTTAGTTTATGTTGCCTTATATCTCTTTTAATTTTTTTTTTTGAAGAGTTGTGGCCCGCACTTCTTGGAAATGGCCCTCACTATTTTTTTTTACCTTGTGGCAACGTTGGTTACGACTTTAGTCGCCATTTGGCATATTTTTTTCATCTCAACGCCCCGGCGGCAGTGACTTTTCCGAAATTCTCTGTTTTCGCCCATTTTTACAACATTGGCGACTTTCGGGACACTTTTTCCATAAAATTATCTCAAAACTGTTAAATATGTGGACAATGGGGGTTTGTCCATAAAATGCGAACACATTTTTCATGGAAATATTCTCTGTGGTAAACATTTTTAGTTTCGACTCTAAATTTAAGTAGTTCACAGTGGATACATTTTCCATACAAATTTCGCCATTGTGAGCTTCCGCAAATTTAGGCCGAGACTAAAAATTGTTATTAGTAACAGCGCTGTATGGTTTAACTTCATTCCAATGCCGAGTATTCCGTTCACTCGGTATTCCATTGCCCTCCCGTCTTTGGTTACACATTGCACTTACTAGGATATTCTTTTTACTAGGTCCCTGTTTAAATGCTCCGCCACTTTTCCTGGCGATTTTATCATTCAGGCCATCGGTAACGGTGAGCCCCAGTGCGCTTTTGTGATTCACCAGAACAGTGTTCTCCGAAACTACAAAACAGTCACCGCCCATCCATCCAACAGGTGACATTTTGACTAGGTTGACGTATAAAAAAAAACTCGCATTTTCCTTGAAAAACCACAAGTCAGACCTGTTCTGGATTTGGGTTTTAGCGCTTCCATATGTGCGGTTTTATTTCCACCTTAGCCATGCGAGTTTTGAATATGGCGGCTTCTAAAGCCGGATTTTTCAAATGTTTATCACACTCTGCGGTCATGCGAGGCAACTGAAAAGCATATCAATGAAATTTCATCCTGTGAATTAAATCAATTAAGCAGCGTAAACCTGTCGCACGGAGCCAGAAATGTCGTCGGCCAAAAAATTCTCAGAAACGAACATCAATAACGTATCAGCACGCATTTGTCATTGAGAATTCCAAGAAAACAGCGGGAGAAAAAAACCTATTTAGTTAGCTGATTGGTGCTGGCGGGCCAGTAATTAAAAAAACTATGCGTTTGTTGATTTTTCATTAAGCTCGGAGTAGCTGCTTCCAGCAGAGCATAGGATAAGTATTGAACTGTGAACTGGTTTTCACGATTTATTGTCAATAACAATATTTGACGCGTGTATTTTGCCATGTACACATTTGGACTGCTTACTGGAGCAACCACCAAACATGTATTTACGTAAAGTTACACACAGTGCACGAGTGTGCGTAGGCTTTTTAATAACAAATTCCACTTGTCGGACATATTGACTATGTGTCAAACTAATTTACATCATTTCCATCTATTACGTTAGCCATAGAACTCTCATCTGCAAATATAAACATATACAGCTGAGTGTTTATTTATTTTTACCTGTTTATTCCAGATTATTCAGATTGTTTTCCTGGAATCGGGCAAATTTATGCACACCACAAAGAGAAACTCTAGGCAGGGAAGAAAAATCGTGTCTAGGTCGAAAGCTTTATAAATAACCGAGTTCACTATCAATTTCTTTGTTCGTGGCTGTGTTTTTGGTGCCGTCTTTGCCGTATAGTGTGCATGATAATTCTTTTAAATTGAGCATTTATATGGGCATATATTTTGGCTTGGATGAATAATGACTTGAGTAGCACATCAAAACAAATTTAAGTCGAATTGTTGTCCTTTTTGTATTTAACAGCACATCGAGCAAAAATAATTCAGACACCAGTCAAAAGAAAACAGCAAAACACTGGCACACACATTGGAACATTAACATCAGTATGTTTTATTTATTGGATATGTTATGTCATGGGCTGCTCTTGAATTGTTCTGATCTTAAATGTTATTATCTCTTTGGCAAGACAGGATTATTTGTAAACGACTGAAGTCGCGCACCTGAAAGGCTATATGGATGCGGAGTCGAAGTGTGTCAATGTGTTGAAACTTGAAGCATACTTTTTCCGAGAATTTGGGTGGGCTGCTGTCTGAAACACTGCAGACTTTCACTTTTGGAGTTGTTTCAAATTGAAATGGAAAACCCAGCAATTGTCCAATGAACCTTTGCCACGCTTCTTAAAAACGACAACACATCCTTTCTTAACACAAGGACGGCAATCCTTGAAATGCCTGCTTAATTTCTCTTCTAGTGCAGTGATTAGATTGGTAAAGAACTTGTAACGCTGTGTTACAGAAGCACGTTACACTTGTAGAAGCTCACAAGTACTCGGTGTGACCTTGGGCATATAATATATAAAGGCTGGGATAGTGGTTTCATAGGTTATTTTGACACTGACAGATGTTTCCCGCTCGAAATCTTGACAGAAAGTCAGTATCATACCCCCGCGGAACGAAATTAGTCGCTTTACGCTTGAACAACGTTGGGAAACATTGAAAACTTATTTCCAAAGTGCAAAACAGTGCATTTTTTGAAAAAAAAGTTTTGGCCAAAATTAAGCACCCACCGCGCCTGCTGGACGTGGAAAAAGTTTGTGAGACTGGTATGCTAGTGGACAACACTCATGGGCGCCGTCGTTGAGAAGCCAATGCATCCACAAAGAGTGACAGTTTGGTGAAAATTGTGGAGTGGTGGCCCACCCTGTACACAGCTATGAAAGCGTATACCTGATGAACCTTTTAAACCAAAGCCGCAATCGATGGACCTTCAATGAACCAATGCACACGGAAACGACGATCTCTAAAGATTATTCGGACACTGTTAGCAAAGTCTTTTAAACTCTAGACCAAATAGGATTATTGCGCAGGTCTGCTAACATAAACACGGTGGCGCAAAAGTTGTCACACCATGTTCTTTGCCTGCAGTTTTTTTTATGAATTGAAAACTTTGGTTCTGCTTTTGGATTATCTTTATTTAATGTCTTAAACTTTTTTCCTTTAGTCGAGAAAATGATATCGGCTAAGTGGCTGCCGACAGATTTGATGACCGAATTTTTGTCATTTTTCATCACTCATATGGCAATAGGTCCTCGAGTTCTTGACGGATTTTATCTTTGAGAACTGCAAGAGCCTGATAGATAGATTTGTGACTTGGAAAAACCTAACAAAAAGTAGCCTGGAACGGTTAAATCAGACGATCTTCGCGGCCAGTTGAAATCGCCAAAACGAGACATTAGGCGACCCGGAGGTGAAGCCCTCAGAATTTCGTTTGAGGCTCGTGTATAGTATTGGCCGCTGCTCTATCCGTTTCGAACCACATGTTCTCCAGTCGCAATTCATTCAATTGAGAGGAAGACAGTCGTTGAGCATAGTTCTGTAGCGCATACGCAACAACAACTCCAGCGTAAACAGCACACCACACAGTTGCTTTAATGGCTCTTTGTGGGCTAAAAGCGGATTTTCTGTTTTTGATGAAAATCTGCCTCTCCGTGGTCGAGACTCAGGATCGGTTAGTTACACGCAGATGCACTGTCTGCACTTTGTAATGGAACACCGTCAAGCCCTTCACCGAAATTCTCTCTAAAGACCGCCGATTGATACCCAATTGCGTGGTACGTCGTCTGGTCGATACTTCGAGGTCATCTGCGGCATCTTCAGCCACAGTTGCGATATTCTCTAAGGAACGAATGTTCCGGGGCCGGCCAGACCTGGCAAAATCTTGTTCCATCCTCTTATTGGGGAGCGGCTTAACATCGAGGTGTTTACCTAGTGGGTGTCGGAGGACCGGAAATTCACTCATCGCCAACACTGTACCGACGATTTATTCCTCAAGAAAAACGATTATTCCACGATCTTTAGGAATATTGCGATTCATATCTTGTAAACGTGTTTTTCATATCTGTTTACTTATAAAATGTCAAAGCAGAATTGACATCTGCCGCCATTTTCAAATATTTAAGCATCTTCCGAATATGTGGTGACTTTTGCGCCACATTGTACAAAGAAAGCCCGAATACCTGAAGCCCAGTTCGAGAATCATTTAGAAGCAAAGCTCTGCACTTCCTTTTTTAACACAGAAGGGAAGTCTTAAAAGCGCCTGTTTGATTATAGTGCAGTGGTAAGTTGCATAACAGAAATGTCTTACGCTTGTAGAAATTCACTGGTTATAAAAGTAATTGTAGTGGCTCTATTTTAAGAACTAGGCTTGGAGGGTATGCTATTGAGCAAACGAGTCTAAATAATTCACAACCCTTTGAAAACTATGCAACTCTTCTTCTTGCAGATTATCATTAATATTCCAACTGTCTGTTTTTGGTTTTCTAAGAAGGTTAATGCAGGTACTTTGTTCCGACAAAAAGCTTAGTCAGCAGAAAGTTTGTGATCAGACTTAAGTTTAAGCTGCCATGCAAAAAAGGCTACAAGGATAGCAAGCAGTATGGTAATTCCACACGAAACTTCAGTGTTCTCAACGAATAAGATGACAAGACGGAGAATGTCATACTTAAGGAATGCCCTGCTAAAAGGCAAAATTCGCAAAGTGCATTTTTGAGCTCGAAGGAGATTAAATGCTACTGAAGTTCCAACGATGTTAGCACCTTTCTGTGTTTAAGGAATAAAGACCCGCACTGGTTTAGAGTTCTCCTGGTGGCAATCTAAAATTTAAGAGCCTATTGCGGTACATTATACATTGCGAAATTATATTGTCCCGCTATTTAGCGCCAGCTTGATACGAGCTTTAGTCTATAAGCGATCTTACTGTGGTTGCACGGGTGTCAATCTAAAAACGGAAATATTTATGTTTGTCGCCCAGAACTGTCAAAGTTCTATAATATTATTGTTAAAATTTGCATTTAGATTAATTTTTGTTTATTACATAGTTTGGCAAAGTATTAATGTGGAAATTTTTGTTTTATTCTCTTTTCAGTTAGCTTTAAGCAATTTTATCACCAAAAACGGAAGCAAATAAGCACAGTTCAAATAAGAGCATGAAACCCAAATAGCGGAAACGTAATATAAACAAAAATATTTGTATCTATTGGGAGCAAAAACGCAGGCAATATTTAGCTTCCGCTGTTTAAATATTCCTCGTAATTGTTTAAATGGTGTTTGAATAGAGTTATCCATTTGAAACAAAAGCCCTAACAGTGAAAAGAAATGGAATTGAATTATTGCACAGCAATGGTTAATCGATCAAATTATTGTTCCGTGCTAAAGAAACGAAAGTCTTCACACAAGGAAAATGTTACAGTGAAATTAAAACGTTACTCGGTAATTCGTGAGGACGCCGCCATTCATATGAATGACATTTCCCCATCGGAGGAAGGTATGCAACACAAATCTACTGACGCGATGTGTTTAATTTGTCGGAAACGAAGTGAGTGCTCCATAAATGAGAGTAGCGGTTCAATGGCAACACTCAGGCAACAATCAAAGCAAGAAAATGACATCAGGATCAGCCAGTGTTGTACAAAGTGTGTTATGGAAACAATTTCAGCAATACCATCGCCAGTCACCAAGTGGAATGCACTGGAAACTGTCAATCAGAGGAGTCAATCACAGCGGAATGTAAGCGCTGTCAGCAACGGTTGGTGCAAAAGTGGTCGAAGTAGTAGTATGCCATCATGTCAACTGCAATCTGCGTCATCTTCCTTAATCCCTACTTGTGTTGTCTCTAAAATACCATCTTTATCATCAAAGACAACAGCAACAACAGCACAGTCATCATCATCATCAACAACAAAAGCAACAATAATATTATCGTCATCATCACCACCACTACTGTCTTCGGCGTCGTCGTCGTCGTCGTCGTCGTCCTCTTCATCGTTATTTTTATCATCGTCAGCAGCAGCAGTAACAGCTGATGAGTTGTCATCATTATCATCAAGAACAAATGCTGCAACGCCGTTTTGCAGTGACAGTACCTGTTTAAGGAGCAGCAGCACCACCACTACAAATAGTACTAGTTTTCGCGGTACCGGTCAAAGTTGTGCTAATATCCTTCGAAATGGGCCAATAACTAATGCGTGTGTACTAAGAACGTTTGCCTTTATTGTAACCGTATTGGAGAAATGTTTAACCGTAATGTTTGGAACGCGACGGCGAATATCGCCGGAACACGAAACCGATAATCGAGTCACACGCCGACAATCGAAACAAAGCAATAATAGCTGCTCGCTACCAAAATATCCGATAATGTTTATGTTTTTAGTTTTTTCATTTCTGACATTGCTGCTGCCAACTGTTAATGCCGAAGTTAGACTGCAGGATCCTGAAGTTGGTGAGTTTACAACAAGAAATGTTTTTGTTTTTTTATTTAACACTAGCTGGTCCGGAGTAACTCCGTTTTGACCAAAGAATTCAAATAAATCGATTTTCCTAAAAAAAAAAATTCTGCTTAAACCTGCAAAACAGCAATACAAACAAAACAAAACAAAAATTCTGAAAATCGGCCCAGCGATTTTCGAGTTATATCTAACGTCATAGATAATAAATTTATTTGACAGAGCTTAAAGGGCCTGTTTTGAACTGCTTAGGGCCGTTTGCTGATACTACTCATAGCGAACTAAGTTCCACATAAACTCCTATGTGACAGTTTATGACCTGAAAAAAGTAGCCCATAAGTATTTAAGTAGAACTTAAATCGTTAAGAGTCGTATGAGCAAACGGCCCTTAATGTCTTAAAGCCTGATGGAAACAAAGTTTTTATCTTGATCTTTTTTTTTTCATCCCCCGCTAACGTCTGGGCTCTGGCAAATGTCCGTATAGCCTCACTCTATAAGCCCTGATTATGTCATAAAACCTCTACCAACCTGTCTGTTTTTATATGACCAATTTCTCCAATGTGGCAAATCGTAAAACTAAAATGGCCACTCAAATGTTTCGAAATCATTTGAATCCCCATGTCGTTGATTATGATTCAAAAAAAAAAAAAGGGTTACCTCTTTCCTTTAGAGTGAACTTTAAACCAAATCCCATGTTTCTTAAGTGGAATTTATAAACAAACACTTTATTAATCAGCCAGTATAATTTCCCCATAGTTTTTGGTTCTACAAAGACGTTATTAAATATTTAAGAACTTCTATTCGAAAGAAAATCCGTTCTATTGTGGGCGTGATTAAAAGCTTTCTAAGCGGCATTCTGAACTCGCCCATTTTGTGACCAATAAATAATGTTAACTTTAGCAAATGAGAGGGAAGTGTAAACGTCACACAATTACATTTATTCCTAACATTTAATGTGTTGGAAAAATTCCGGAGCTGTCAAATGATTAATCGCCATTTCCGCATGGGTACTAAAAAATGAAGTGTCCTGTCTAGAAGTACTCACTTTTGTGGATAGCTTAATTTCAAAGCCACTTACGGCAGTTATTAAACGCCTGTGACATGCCATTCCTGGAAGTTATGATTTCTTAAATTAAGCGACAAGTCATAAGGTTTTCTTGGTTTCATTTTTAGGTGTAAACATTGAAAATAAAAAAAATGGTTATTATCTGTCATTAACAATGCAAAGAGGTAGTCCATGGTCTAGAACGTCTCTATAGAATTTGTGATTTTTGACAGGTCATACAAAGTCATGTAGTTTATTTCGTGATTTGTGAAACTGTGAATCCTGAATCGGGTCATGGATTAGTTTATTTTTGTCATCGCTTTTGCACAACACGAGCTAAATTCATTCAAAATGACGTCCCAAATGAAATAAGCTGCCACAATAAACGACATAACAAATGTCGTCGTTCTAAATCTATACCTCTGAAAAACAACACATGACATTATTCTGAATGATCAATTGGAAATTCCGTTTGGCGCCTACTGGCCGACGGATTATTCTGTCAGCTATTACAATTTCCGTGGGCTACGCCTTCGCTTCACCAGTGACATCAGTAAAAACATATTCTGTATCCAAATCGAATGTTTTAAATGCTCTCGGTATGCAGTTTAAATCGAAAACAGTGGGCAATCACTTGTTCAACTCCAAAACAGATTTGTTTTGTCAATACAGATGCCGTTTCGTAATCGTTATTGATGCGGGTGGGAAAAAATGTACTAGGTGTATCGAAATAACTATGCAAGTATGTTTTGTTCAATGGGCTAAAATTTGATTTACAATTTACGACGAGATGAAGTTGATTTATCTTGGTGACAGAAATCAGTTGAGAGGAATTTGCGTTCGCTATACAACAACGTAAACAAAAATCCAGCAAGAAAATTTGAGGAAATTGCGTAGCAGAAATACTCCCCATAATTGTTCGACATGCGCAGCACATCTTCGTAGTAAAAGTAGTAATTACTACAAAACAATTCCCATTACGAGTATACCGGAGGGGGGTTGTTGGGGTATAGCTTTCAAGTGAAAATAAACATTTCAAATATACACAGATGTAATATACCTGCACCCATACTCTTTCTTTTGACTCAAATGACAGCGCTTAGAAAACTAAGCTCTCAACACACACAGACGGACTTTATTTATTTATTTGAAGTATGTTTGTATATTTTTTTGCTGGAAATTAGAACATAAACAAAAACAAGCTTTACGCTCGTGTTGAGACTTGGAGTTGGGGTTGGGGGGGGTGATTTTTCTCTTCGTTCTATTTTATATAGAAACTAAATCGCAATAGATTTTTAAAAGAGAACGTCAACATATTTTCTTTTTGAGGCTATTGTTCTTGTAAGAGAAATTGCAGCTGCCAGCGGGGATTTGGGTATAAGAGTCGTATCTGTCAACAACCTCGCATCGTATCGAATCGGAAATTTGTCAAATTAATGCAAACTGAAACTGGCGGTAATTTTTAACAAATCGAAACCAATTTACAGTTGAGAGTTGATTGACGAATCATTTTTGTCACTTTACAAATAATCATTTTTAATCTTCGCTTTAAATATTTTGTAGGTCACAATATGTAAGTTCGAAAATTTTTTCCTCGACACTAAAAATGGGTATTAGTAATATTGACTCTATTTTTATAATCTTAATCCTATAGCTGTCCAATTAAACACCTTTAATAATAATGCCGCGGATTATGACACTGCTGACAGACGCCACGACACTCGCATACTACCTGTGGGCTTGTGGTTTTCAATGTTATGATTTGAATTTCTCAGGGAGGTTTGCATCAAAAATGGCTCTTCTCTGTCATTAAATTGAGCTTTACATTACAGGTCCAAACAAAATTAATGTTTAAATTTGACAAAGGCAACCACAATTGTGACCTGTTCTTAGTAGTGATTTTGACATTTCAATCCTGCTAGTCACATTCATGTTCGAATTGCTTGACTGATATATTTGACGTTTCCTTTCATTGGTAAACAAACACTTTTGTTGAAATTAAAACTATTTTGAACAACTTTACTTATTCATCAACAAGTAATTGTTTAGCGATTGTGATTCTGCCGCCTTCAAATAATTGATTATCCGTGCGCCTGTTTTGACTTTCACTTCCAACGATCTCACAATTAGAATTTCCATTTATTGACAGATTTTTCCCATACAATCTATGTGTTATTGATGATGATCTAATTTACCTGAGTCGGGCGCTACAGTAGGTGTCGCTTGTACTCCACCCATCCAGATAATCCCATTGGATCCCCTAAATACTGGTATGCATACAAAAAATATTTATTAACAACAATAATCCACTTGAAAAATCGCAGCGAAACAATTTTCCAGCCATCCTCTAGTGTCTAGTGTGATATCTCAAGCATTACACCGAGAGACCCTTTATGTCACTCAATGTGTCAGACTTAGATGTGTCAAGTCATCTTTTAGAAAACCCACTTCTCAAAATTAACAAAAATAAACGTGTTATGACTTCTTGAATGGTGCAAGTAATCAACATTTTTTGTTTCACTACCGTAACCATCTGACAGTTGTCAGCTGCAGCTAAATATATAGTAGTCAATTACCTATAGTATCTAGTATTTTGATTTTTTAAAAATAAAATGCTCATTCACAACCCTTGTTTGGAGTCGGTTCATACATCTACGTGCAGTGGACTTGTGTTAATAAATAATATTGGAATGAATTACGGCGACAGATGTCAAATTAATTTAAATGTTTTCGAATGGGAATCATTTGATGTTGTAAGAGAAATCGGCGGTGATAACACGAAAAGAAAAACACGCGCTATTAGATCGTGTAACATAAATAACATGTTGAAAAATGTGAAATTTATTGTATTAGGTTAAAAGTGGAAAATAATTTTAAACAATATTGTGCTCCGGGAATTTTTGTTTTTATTTTAATTTTTTTTTTTTTTTTGTAACCATGGAATGTCGGAATTGAATAGGAAATTCTATTTTCGCGTTGGAAAAACTGTCTAGACTTGCATACGAGGGGATCCGCATGCGAAAAGATCTAAATTAAATAGTGGTGTGGTTTAAGTTGCTTGTAGAATTTTTACAACGCCTACGTCGCGTCGGTCGTCATTGTAAATACTTTGTGGCAATATTTTCGAGTTTTGTTTTTTCAGTTGGCGGTATTCGTCCCACATTTGCTTCCAAATTTCTGTGAAAAATTGCACGTACTTACGAGTATAAGTTGTTTATAATAAGTCGGCTGTCTGACTAAGAGGATCATCTTATACACCTACGCGTCAGTGTACGTTCGTACTTAGAAATGACCCGAATATTGCCACTGGTTTCGAACACATTCCTTGTGAAATGTTGGCGCTTGATGATATTAATACGATTTGATTATGACACTCCATGTCAACCATGATTGGTATTTCTGGCATAATAGTTCCATGGATGGAGAAGAGATTGTAAACCAACTGACTGGTTTGATTCAATTGATGACCTGACAAAGTGTTTTCAACTTAAAAGTCTTCCAAAGTGACATGTCATCTGACAGGTATCGTATACAGTGAATGGGCACATTGAAGAATCTAGTTATCTTAGTGGATTAGATTGGTCTGGATAAGATGTAACCTGAACTAGATTGGTCGGGAACGTCACTCCTCCTACGTCAGCCAAATATGCGAACTGTCAACTTAGTACTCAGTCACGAATTTCTTGACTAGATTCGTCGGCTACCCCTCCATAAACGTCAACTGAAACAGCTGCTCATATGACCGATTTTAGCCAATCAACACCGAGATACATCTATTCGGACAGCTGTCAGTCTTATTAAACTACATTCTTGAACGTCCCCAGTGAATACACTAGCGAAATAAACAAACGTAGGTACCTAATTAAAACAAAACACAAATACAGCTTTGCTCGACCGATGATGGGCGGATTGGGTTTGTTTGTTTGTAAAACTGCAACTTCCGAGTAAATTGCTGAAACAAAAAAAAACCTAGAGAGTAGTAACTACTTCCCGTAGAATGCTATATTTCTCTCTCTCTCTCTCTCTCTGGAATTTATTATTAAAAGTAGTTTTCGGTTATCGATGTCTACTTTCCAGAAATGAATTTGATCAGCAGGTTAAATGTGCTACTGTACTGTCTTATGATATTGTACTTCGAAAAAAGGGAGAGCAGATGTAGAAAAGAGGAAACACTACCCACAAGGCCTCGTGTGTTGTTTTGCTACTCACTGTGACATTTTTGATTTAGAAATGTTGATAGTTGACATTTTGACAGTAGCCAAATGTCAACTATCTAAATGGTTGCGACAGGACAGGTTCGCTCAGTCATTTTAACATATGTGTCCCTCTATAATCTTTTGTTTAAAATGATTGTTTCAATACATACACTCCAAACTCCTTTTGAGGTTCAGCGGTTAGAACAAACAAACCTTTTACCTTTCCCCACGCATCAAGGACGATAAGTTACCAATAAGGATGTACCATTCTACCCAGGAGCTGTAAAAAGTTCCTACTTATAAGAAGTAAACTGGATTCTTACAAATATTGATTTTAGTTGCCCCCAACGAACCCAATGTCATTCTACAAGCATACGAAATCTCTTTCTTTTCCGACACTGTATTTATTTCAAAAATCCAAAAAAAACTATCACAATTATAAGAATACACACTAAACAGCGCCAGCGCCCCCATTATAGAGGAAGGCCGATGAAAGATGAAACGCATTTATCATTCAAAACAAAAATAAATACATATTTGAAGGGCTATTAATTTTCAGCTTATCATTCTCATCGACTTGTGTGTGTGGTTTTTTCTCCTCTCTGGTGAATAAAGGAAGAAAAAAACTATTAATTGTTTGTCGTCATTCCAAAAATAAAACGAAAACAAAAAATAAACGTATCAAAGCCACTGGTCGTTGGCATTATTGCGGAATGTTGTTTTCTTTTTTCAACCTCAAAATTTTATGAATGAGTCACATGTTTCGTGTATTTTTAAAAATAAATCAGTTTAAATAGTTTTATTTTGTAGTTGGGATTTTTTGTTTGTTCTACCTCTAGCTTTGTTGGGCCGTGGTATTATTTTTAGACAGATCCCTCAAACACTCTAACAATATACATAGTTTCATATGGTCCGCAACATTAATTTAATACTAGAACTACACAAATAATTTCAATGTCTGTGATTGACTAAAAATATCATTCGCATAATCGAAATTAGATTGAAGCGAATAAGTTTCACAAAAAAAAGAAACATTTATATAAATGTGTTTTTAGTGGATGTCAAATAAAAAAATATTCTTGGTATTTTTAAGTGCGTGCTAATTTGACATTGGTAACACTAACGCGTTGGGTATTGTGACAGATATGTACTGTCAAACGCCTGCGTAAGAAATATATCGTTGGTTTGAAAAATTATTTCCAAAATAGATAGGTACGTAAATGTATTCATTTTCGAAGAAGATCAATGGCGACTGATTTATAAATCAGATATCTGTCATTTTAATTGATTATAATAACTTCTAAAACAGACGACAGGTTTCCCTAGAATAGAAACTATTTGATTGTTTTAAAGCAAGCAATAGATGTCGCCTTTTACACTTGGGTCTCTTTTCAGTCGAAAAATAAAAAAAAAATTTCCTAGCCTACAATTGGAAATAACATCGAGTGGGAAATAATTTCACTTTTCTATAGGTGAAGTTATTTTTCATTGAAAGTGTAAATAAAATTTCATAAAAACGGTAAAGGAATGAGTCTTTTGAATTTTGTTGCATCTAAGGGTTTTTTTTTTGTCCACTGCGACTTTTCGCGACCGTATGACTGGCAATAATCCCAGTAGTAGGTCCTTTCCAATAGCCCCAGTAATTGAAACACGCACAAAAAGTGATTGCGAAAAGATAGGTCTATCAAATCTAAGCGGTTACACGACTAAACTTGTTTGTTGCTTTAATTCAACTCCCCAAGTCAGAGAGAAGTCCAATGTTTGTCATCAGAACCCCACACCTTAAACGCAAAAGCTAGCTTGATCGGAAACGTCAATTTTCCTACGTCAGCCACATATGAACTGCCAACTTAGTACTCAGTCGGCTACTCCTCCATAGACGTCAACTGAAACATTTGTTCATCTGACCGTTGTAAACCGTCCGACCGTCAAACTGAGATACATCAAATCAGGCAATACATCAAGTCAGACAGGAATGAGTCTTTTGAATTTTGTTGCATCTAAGGGTTTTTTTTTTGTCCACTGCGACACTTTTCGCGACCGTATGACTGCCAATAATCCCAGTAGTAGGGCCTTTCCAATACCCCCACTAATTGAAACACGCACAAAAAGTGATTGCTAGTAGATAGGTCTATCAAATCTAAGCGGTTACACGACTAAACTTGTTTGTTGCTTTAATTCAACTCCCCAAGTCAGAGACAAGTCCAATGTTTGTCATCAGAACCCCACACCTTAAACGCAAAAGCTAGCTTGATCGGAAACGTCACTTTTCCTACGTCAGCCACATATGAACTGTCAACTTAGTACTCAGTCGGCTACTCCTCCATATACGTCAACTGAAACATTTGTTCATCTGACCGTTGTAAACCGTCCGACCGTTAAACTGAGATAAATCAAATCAGGCAATACATCAAGTCAGACAGCTGTCAGACGTTTCATCAATACTCGAAAGAGTTCTGTAAAATGTACAGAACGCATGTTGACAAATTGCAATAGCTGCATCCATCAAGATTTAAGATAGCATAGCAGACAACTTTCTTTGTCAACGAAATACGTAATCGATTTTCAAAAACATCGTACCCACTTTAAATGAAACGAATAAATTTTCCATCGTCCTGCAGAGCTAATGTATTGCTTACATAAAATACTGCTACTTCCATCTTGCCCAACGCAATATGGAAATAAATAAATAATTGAGAGTGGAAAATTTGCAAATGTGCGATCAAAAGTTGTTTACAGTTTCATCCGTTGTTGCAAAAAAAGAAAAAAAACACACAGAAAAACATTCGTATGAATAAAAACAACTTAGCGCACTTATAATGAAATTGCATGAACCAATTGCATGTTGTTTACAACTTGGCAAAACAAATCCAAGGCGATGACACTTACATATCATCATTATGTTTACACATGTGTGGAATATTTGTGCGGCCAAATGCGTCCAAGGGATTAATATAATGAAAGGGAATAATGAGCACTCGCGCTGCGATACTGTACAGCGCACAATCAAAAGCATATTTCATGTTTTTTTTTTACAATCTAGTACATACTTTCAATGACATTCTTTGAAACATTAAGGGCACTCACACAATCTGAATAATTTATAATGTATAAATTTCTGCGGTGTTGCAAGTGAACTCGGCAATGTCATTGTCAAAAAGGTTGTCAAAGTCAGTTTTATACAGAGTTTCCAAATTTGTCAAAAGGCTAATTCGCGACGTCAGTGTCAAATAATAAGAAGAAAAAACCAAGTCACAGCTAAATATTTAAAATTCACTGAAAAGTCTATAATTAAGTGGGAAACAGAATAAAGCGTTGTAAAATTGAGAAACGATTTTTATGAAAGGTATTTAGTAAAAGCTGAGAAGCTAAAGTAATGGGAGTTGTGCGCACTACTCTGGCCATTATCAATCTACTTTTTTATCCTACAAGTTTTTTTCACGTTTAAACAAAAAATATAACACTCTATTGATAAAAAAGAATGCTTGCTAAATTATTAACATTGACAGAAAATGAATGAACATTGGAAGTATAATATTCGGAGAAAGTAAAATTTTAATCAAGTGCCTATGGATGCAAATACAGTGGTGGTCCAGTATAACGAATGCCATATAACGAATGATCGGTATAACGTACTCTTTTTTAACTTCATTGGTATCTTGTTATAAAGTATTAAAAAAAGGGTTGACATTCCATATAACCAATGTTTCTGTTATAAAGGGTGATTTTTTAGCTGGTTTGGTTTTGGCAACACTGGTTTTGACAGCTGACGTGTGTTTAGTACCTTGTGTCACTGTCAAACAGCTTCAGTTTGGTTTGCAATTTAACCATGGATCGTCTTACAAATGAACAACGTTTGCAAATTATTGAATTTTACTATCAAAATTCGTGCTCGGTTCGAAATGTTCATCGCGCGCTGCTTCCATTTTATGATCGGCATTCTCGACCTTCTGAGCAGTCTATTCGGAAGATTGTGACCAAATTTCGCACCAAATTTACTTTGTTGGACAATAAACCACCAACACGTTTACGTACTGTGCGTAGTGAAGAAAATATTGCGGCCGTATCAGCTAGTGTGACAGAAGACCGCGAAATGTCGATTCGGCGCCGTTCCCAGCAGTTAGGCCTTTGTTACAGCACTACGTGGAAAATTTTGCGGAAGGATTTGGGCGTAAAGCCTTTTAAGATACAGCTGGTGCAAGAACTAAAGCCAGCCGACCTACCACAACGCCGAATTTTTGGTGAATGGGCTCTTGGAAAGCTGGCCGAGGATCCGCTTTTTTATCGAAAAATTGTGTTCAGCGATGAGGCTCATTTTTGGTTGAATGGGTACGTAAATAAGCAAAATTGCCGCATTTGGAGTGAAGATCAGCCAGAAGCATTGCAACAGCTACCAATGCATCCCGAAAAAGCCACTGTTTGGTGCGGTTTATGGGCCGGCGGCATTATTGGGCCATATTTCTTCAAAGATGATGCGAATCGCAGCGTTACTGTCAATGCGCACTGGAAGCCAACATCCATGCATTCATTCGTTAGATACCGGCCGATATGTGTGAAAGAGTATGCCAAAATTGGACTCAGCGGATGGGCTACCTGAGACGCAGCCGCGGTCAACATTTGCATGAAATTATCTTTAAACATTAAATTGCAAGGTTCAAACTATCGATTCAAATAAATATTTTTTGTGTTTTTTTTTTTTAAAAAAAGTTCTAAACCTCTTAAAAAATCACCCTTTACATAATTATCTTTAGTAAAGAAATATTTATGTATGTACAATGTACATAATTATGTAAAACTGTTACCTACTGCACCCTACTACGTATAACTTTTTGTTATTGTACATTGGGTACAATAAATTGTACACAATAAATTGCCACGTTCAAAGTTCACGAAAACAAACGTTAAACGTTAATTTTTTGAAAATGAAATCACCAATAAGATTTGTTTTTCAAAAAATTAATGATTATATCCAGACTTTTCTACTTTTTAATTCGAAAAGTTTTGTTTTTTTTAGCTTTAAGCTTAGTACGCTGCTCGAGCTAAATTTTCGCTCCCATACAAAATTCTCTCCAAAATTTAGCTGAGCTTAATCCAAGCGAACCCATTTAGCTGAGTGGTACGCAGCTCGAGCTAAATAATCAAACTTTTGTTTCAGAATGTACTTCCTGCGTCTGTCAAAATTTAGCGTGCCCATTTAATGGGTGGGCACATTTTCTCAAGCTAAATTGTGACAGATCGTTGTGTATTTGTTGTTCTGTTGCAGAAAAGTATGCAAGGATGAGCTTTTTTAATTATTACATGGACGAGAAGTACCTAGAATCGGAAATAGTCAAAATAAGAGAGAAATAATTTTTTGAAGGAATTTTTTTTCAAAGAACAGCTGTTTTCTCTGGCACTTATCCACGGCGTACTCTATGTCAAAATTTAGCTAGGACTTTAGCTGATGTTTGGAGAGAAAAGTTGGAGACCAGATAAAATTTAGTTTAGCTCGAGCAGCGTACTACGCTTTATGGATAAATGAAATGAATGAATAGAAACAATATTTGTATACATTTTATTTAACGTTGCGTACAAGTAAACTGTGCTCGGTATTACGAATTTTTAATATTTAACGAATACACCTGGACATTATATCATTCGTTATACTGGACCACAACTGTATATAGATACGTATTTAGTCGCCCATTCAAAAAATGGTTAACAGTAGAACAAAAGCAAAAACATTCCCACAAATGGCGCCAATACTGGCGCTTGCATTGTTACCTGCATCATCATTGTTCTCATTCTCCATTGTTTTGTATGGTGTCAGCAATGACGACCACGTCGACGACTCCAACACGAACCCACTTACTTAACATGCATCCGGTGATGACAATTCCTCTTACTTCGTCAGAGCTTTGGAGTTTAGAGTGGGCGTGGAGTGGGGTGTGTGCATACCTCTACTCCCGATAATGACGGCTACGGGCTTTCATGGAAGTCTTTGCCCTACGGTCCGTCACATGGAATTTCCTGTTACACACTTGTTTGTTGCTAAATTTCACGTGAATTCTACTCGATGTTATCGTAAAGAAAATATTTCCATTTCGCAAATACTACGCAAACCCACAATCAGCTAACCGGAATGTGCTACCAATGTGTGTACTGTCGTACATTGTAAATTAAAAGACCATACATACCCTACAAACAAAAGTCCCGTACCCGTATACTGCGAGTATTATGAGTTGTTCATTAATTGACAGTTTATGAAGTTATTTTTGTAGCGCAGTTTGGTTGCTCTTTTATTGATTTTGATGAGGGGGGGAAGTATACTGCGCTACTTAAGGTTCTTTTTTTATTATTAAATCACTCGCCAGGAAATACTTTTGGCATTCAGGCATTGCCTTTGGCACTGTTACATTGTTGGCGACAATGCTTGCTATTGACGCACTAAAACGTTTGGTTGGCGCCTTTCGCTAAGTGTTTTATTATACTCCAAGAATATTTCGGGGAAAACTCAGAAACCTCTTCGACGAAATAGATAGCTTTGTTGCTTTTCTAGTTAACTTGATGATGAGTTTCAGCTACGGTAAGTAGAATAGATGAACAACTTTACGAGTTTTCGAATAAATTCCCAGAAACAGAACGCCTCTTTGACAGTTAATTGACGTTTCAATATTAAATTGATTTATTACAATGATTAACAAATAGAAAGAGGTTTCCAATGTCAGGCCACGCAGGAAATGACAAATCCGAGACAATGAAACTGGACACGTTTCAGTAAGGATGGAGATATCTATTAAAACTCCCCCCAACCTAAAAGAAAATCGTAATCGTACATCATTTGCACAATTTGACAGTTTCATCTTCGTTCGATCTCTCAAAAATTGCGTTTACACAAACTTTGTTGCATTGCCAGTAGCCAACGATGAATAATGATTAAAATGTGCACAAAAAAAAAACGCGCCGCAAATATGACACACTCAGTCAGGAAATGCCGTTCGTTTATGATGGCTGCATTCAGGCGAGTTGGGTGGCGCCAGCCGGAAATGTGATATTTAATAAGTAGTATTTTTCCATTGCTTTGGACTGACACCATCACTGCCTCGTATACTTATCTATTCATCTCCACTTGCTGCCGCCGTCCGTAGCTGTCTAATATGCCGAGATTTCCCCGAGAAATTGGAGAATCAACGAGTTTTAATTTACTCCATTGTGGTGGCAGACATTCAACTTGTTATGGAGTATTGAATTCTACGCCGTTCCCCATTTCACTTTGGTATGAAGAAAAAAAAAGTTGGATTTTCTCACCTAGAACAGACACGAATGGAGAAAATGGCAACGAGACGAGACAAACAAAAATTTAAACCATCTGATGTATGAGAATCAGTGGAATGTGAGTTATTGACAGTTTGAAGTGGTTTGTTTCGTTTACTGTCTGCGACTGGTGGAAGTGTGGGGTAACGAAGGCCACGTGAATGCGTGGAATGTCGGTGGGTAACCCATTTAAATGCGAGCTATGGTTGAATGCCTTAATTTTTTGTTATTTTCTGTTGTTGCTTTTTAGATGTAAACGTGACTCACAGGTTACTGGATGTCTTAACATTTCGAACTAGGTATCTCCCGTCTTCCCCTTCTGTATTTGCACCATTTTCACAAACTGACCGAGAAGTACCTACATATATTTCAAGACTTTTTTGTTAAACCTTCGCTTCGCCCAAAATTCGGTATAAGCTTCGCAGAAGATAGGCGCGTAGAACCTCGTTCCAGATGCCAAACATATTCGACAAACATTCAATCATTCAGCGCTACTGTTTCAAAGTGCCCTCTTTTATTTACTAAATGAAATTCGGAATCTTTTCCAACGCTACTTCCGTCATTTGGTACCTACCTATACATGTTGAAGGGAAATTTTCGTAGTGTCAGCTGTCAAATAATTTTCAATTTCAGTGTTTCGTTTCCATAATATAACGAAAAAGCTTCTTAGGTCCATGTCACACGAGCTGCTTTTTCCACGCTCCCATTTAGTCGTGTAATTTGTTTGACTTTGTTCGCAGACGCAAATATATCTCAGTTGGTTAGAAAACACTCATTTTTCTGTCAAAGTGTCAAAGATGTCTGACTGAAACCAACCTCATAAACTAAGTATTAAATAGACCGTCAGCTCTTTCAACTTAAGAGAATTTGCCTACAAGCTGTTTTCGGTGTTACTATGTGCCAAAGTATGTGTGCCAATGTTAAAGTAAATTAGACGCACGCATACACTTGCACATACTAACCTGACAGATGCCTCTGACAGTTTATTCCGTGGTAACATTGGAAAAAATTCAAATAATTCAAATAATTGCCCGTTATCGGGACGTGTTAAGAAAGCGGTGGGTGTGGTGTGGTGAATTTAGTACCAAATTATATTAAAACGCATGGTAGGTATACATTATTAGGATTTCTTTTATTTACCTTGATAATCTATATAGTACGGGATGTTTACATTTTTGTTGTAAACAATGGAAATCGATGAACTTATGAATCATTGACAAAAATAAAAAAAAATAAGATTATTAATATAAAAAAAATCTGATTACTATATAGGTAATGATTTTGAATCGAAGGAATTAAAAGAAAATTGTAAGCAGCAAAACTTAAATTTGTGAGACATATCAGTGCCCATGTTCTGTTATTATCACATAGATATATTTATCACAAAAACGATATGAATTGAAAGAAAATGCTCCTGAGTTAAGTAAATAAATTTTCGCATCGATACTTTTTAAGCATTTTCTTTCAATTCAATTCAATTCATATCGTTTTTGTGATAAATGATAAATATATCGATGTTATAATTACAGAACATGGGCACAGGGTACAAATCAGTAAACATGTTTATTTCCAATGTGGGTACATATACCTATATCTATATTTAAAGTTTCGTTCTTTCCCGTATACATTTTAAAGAAAATATATTTTCGTTGTGTCTATTCGACTTTTTCTTTTTATAAAACAAAATTATTAATATTCTGGGCTCACGCAATTCATTTCAAATGTAATTTTTAATTATGTCAATTGTATCAAATTTTTTAATAAATTTTTTTTTTTTTTTGTTTTCCATTAATAAACGGAATCTTCATGAAAAGATTGGGCCTTACTAAATTTAAGTACGAGTAGTTCACAGTGGTTATATCTTCCATACAAATTTCGCAAATGTGAGCTTCCGTAAATTTAAAGTCGATATTAAATTTGTTATTATTACGCGCAGTATAGCTCAAAAATCACACCCACACAGAAATGTGTTTATCTTTTCCCTAGAGCATATTTGAATGTTCTTAATCAATGCTTATCTTTATATTGGTTACCGTTTTTCTGTCGACATTTTAGGCGAACTAATTTTTTTCCAACAACAACCAACGAAAACAAACACAATAATTATAGGAACAAAAATAACTTATTTTATTTTAACGAATGCATTTTTCACACTTTATTCCTATATTTATTCATATTGATTACATTCGCTTTACGCATTTTGTAAAATACATGTTTTCGTGGTGAATTAAAACAACGAATTTAAACTCTCAGAACGCATCCATCAGCTGACAGAAACTCACAAAATACACTAACTCTCAGTAGTGTTCTTAGCGCTCTCTCTTTATTTTTCCCACGAAGCGTATTAATTGTTCCCTTTTCACTAAACTCAAATTCGCTCGATTTTTTAATGAAACAAACCGTACTTTAAAAGTAAAATTTGTATTGTTCGGACAGAAAATCACATTAAATTATTCTTCAGTATAAAAATCGCAGTTTTCAAACATTATAATGCATCTTTTTGGTACTTGAAATTGTTGCTAGAGGAAAATCTCCTTCTTATGTACATTTAGTGCGTTGATATTCATGGTGAAATGTAATTTGAATGTTTTCTAGTCAAATTGTTGATATTCACACAATTCTGATGTTTTTTCATTTAACGCATGGAAGGCTTTTCGGAAATCGTAATTCCCACAAAAAGGTGGAAATACTACTATGTAGGAACACTGCTGAGTGTCATTATTTTTTTTACTTCTCCCGCCAATTAGAATTTCTTTTTTTGCTGCTTCACACGTATTCACAGATAGGAAATTTAAGAGAGAATTTTCTTTACAAAATTTGAGGGGGGAATCGGGTAGGTGCGCGGGAGCTGACGGTCTATTTAATACTTAGTTTATGACCAACCTCCTGCCAGGGTTGTGCCTTGAGCGGGTGCGCGAAGTAAACGCATTGTCCAACAAACACAGTCAAATGGAAGAGCCAGCATGACAAAACAAATGTTGGGTACCCGCGTGCAAAAATGCGCGTCCATTCGAGGTACCAAATAAAGAATATGATATGTAACCTTACTTCACCCGAGTCACATACCATTGGCATCATAACTGAACGCGCCGCTAGCTACAGCTCTATTCTAAGAAAATTGGAAAAAAAAAAGAAACATTTTTAAATAAAACCGCAGTCGGATAATGCACACGCTGTCTCGGGTTTCTAATAAACAACAACAAATTAATTATTCATTAGACGATGTATGAAATATTTAGCCGGCTCGGTTGACACTCTGTATGCAATAATTTACAAATTCTACAACGCGACTTGGAAAACACTTCTCAGTTCTCACCACTGAAAGGGCGAAACGAGAGACACTCTAAAGTCTAAATTGACAAACAGAAGAAGTAGTTTTATTATACGTTTTTATTGGCTCGCAATGATCACAATTTCCGATTCACCTTTGTTGTGGACATTTTATTAAGTTATCATCAGGCTTGTTTGTGTGTTTCTCTTTATTCCGAACACGTGCAATAGAAAATTAACCGCCAAACAAACATAAAATTCATATTTGTCTGCGTTGAATTTAATTGCCGCAGTGGGGATTTATTGCCTCTATTAGAAGGCGACCGGGCATTGTGTTGTCGTGCGTGTTGATTCCATTTGGCGCATACCAATGGTGCGCAATGGAACCCAGAAGGGAATGAAGCGACTTGACACCACGTTTGGCCTATTGCTGGGATCGGTATGTGGAACGGTAAACCAGTTATACTTCATTCCACACGTCAAATCTGTTATTACTGAGTTACCAACTGTAGCAGAGGTATTTAACTCTTTGACTAACTCCGGTTTAGTTTTTTCTCAAAGTGACACGCCCACTCTGGAATGTTCGATACCGATATGCTGATGATTTTTAATGACAGTCATGAATATTCCGGCTTTTGCGTTTTATTCAAATTGAACTAATGTCGTGTCGCGTATGTAAATGCGATTGCATTTTTGTTTTTCTTCCTCAAAATGCAATCGTTACTGCATCGGAATTTGGCGTAGAAAAGTCCTCGCGAAGGTGAGCTACGGGGAAAATGTCAGCGTTGCTAACCGCGCTTTGTAATTTGAGTTTGCGTTTTTGAAGTGTAAATAAATTAACTATACCTAGAAGGTCATACGAATATAAGTCCAATATTTTAATCATCTGTTTAATCTGTTGAGTCGAAACTTTTTTAGTTCAGAGCTGAGCACTGAACTAAGCTGGAGCATTACGAGCGCGCTCTGAACCGAAAAAAAAAACACAAATTCTTAGCTCAGGGGTCGAATCGCGTCATCCGTTAACGAGCATTACGTGACGGAATTTGTTTTTGTTTCACATGCAAAATCGACATATTTCCGTGAACGTATAGCTCACGGAAATGAACCTAATGGGTGACGAATTGTACACGTGTATGTGCGAAAAATCAAACTTACTCGTTCAGTTTTGTGAATTTTTGACAGAGGTGGACAGTTGTGGCAGCATCCTGCTTCTCAAATCTCACGAATGACTGTCAGAGGTTTCGTTTTTGAAAATGCGTGCAAAATTAATGTGAAAACTTTAAACACGTTTCATAACTCAAAACATTTGCTTGGGGATTGAAATAGGATTGTGTAGGATTAGTTCCAAATGCGCTTGCAAATTTGGAAGACAAGTAAAAACGAAATACAGGCCTGCGGAGATTGCTCTCTATCAATGCAAACCCAACAAAATCTCCCTAGACTGAGCAATGTTCTGACTAAGGAACCTACCAACATGTCGTTCTAAAAATGACGGGACTGACTCCTCAGAGTAACCCCCAGTGCTATGACTTTTGGGTTCAAAACTCAAGCGACTAACTACTTGTTTGATGAAATTGATGAAGTATCAGCTGAGGTGTTAGTTAATGAAAGCTAAAAACTCGAACAGGAACTGCCGGAGGGTGGAACACGTAACAACATCTTTTCCAAATTTTGACAAAATTGAGCTCAAGGCAATCGCGTACGAAGGCGATGTGGTTGTTTAAGTATAGCAGCGACGATATTTAGCTAAGCAATTTTGCCACAAGTTGTGGACTTTGCGTCAATCCTTGTTAAACTGTACTGGCTCTGTTCTTCAGGAAGATACCAAATTAAATTCGTTTACGAATTTGTGTAAAACTGTGCCTCTGGTTAAAGATATTGCATGACAGCTCATCGCCTTGTCTAAATTATTTTTTGACATAAAAGGTCTCGGTTGAATGAGCTGCAAGCGTTCTCGAACTTTATCCACATAAAACCCGTTGCGTTTACCAGGGATGTCAAAACTAGACATGGCTCTCTATAAATCATTGGATATTGTCGTCTCTGCGGCTTTAAAAAGTCTTTAAACAGATGGTGAGTGTCGGACTGGACTTTTTGGTTGTTTCTTTTTTCGAGGATCTGCCGTACTGTGAAAATTTGTCGGCTGTTGACTTAAAGCCGCACTGGTAGTTTTTTATGCCGGTTTTCTTTTGGGTCAGATATTTTATTAGTCCCGACAAAATTGACAAGTGAAAGTAATTATTTGCGTACTAATAACAAATTTAAGTCTCGACTTAAAATTATCGGAAGCTCACAATTGCGTAACTTGCATGGAAAATATAGACACTCAAATTTTAAGTAGAAACTAAAAATATTTACTGACCCGTCTGTGAATAAAAAATCATTAATATTGTATTGATTTCGCTAACACCTGAAGAGGGGCTCATCGATCAACAGCGCTCACATTGCGGTCGCAAACGTAATCATAGTTCCGTAGTAGATCCAAAGCAAGCATGTATTGTTTGCTTTCTTTGCACCGCTCCCCTATATAGTACTATATATCGAAACGTAATTTTCTGTTTTTTTACTACAGCCATTCATAAAACCATTGCGGAAATACACGTTATACTGCTGAGTAACTCGTAACCGTTGGAATTTCCTTATTTACCTTAGCGCCTCCTGTATTCAACAGACAGATGTAAAAGGGGGCTGTGACACGGCGGTTACCCCGCACAACCATTTACTGGGTGGCGAAATGAAAATCAAACTCAATCAGCTTCAAGTGGATTGGACGGCACTCATACATCACACTATATCTACATTAACAAATCGTCCTCCATTTTGCGTTTATTAAAAATAAAACTGCACCGAGCTTATCAATGAAAAACATCCTCTGAGCTCTGACAGCGGTGCCCGTCACTTCTGCTCATCTTCACAGCATATTCATATTTTTGTTTATTTGTTGTTTATGTTCGACTTTTGTATCGAGGGGAATGACACACAACTTGGGGTCTCGACTTTACTTGCTCATAACAAAATAACGCACGTATCGAAGACGACACTTGAAGGAAAAATACACACAAACAATAAACCATTAATGAAAGAACATAAATTTTATTTTTTGATATGTGTTGATCCCAGAAAAAAAATGTACAATATGTCAAATGTGGGGATTACGACCCCACCGAGCCCAGGGAGGGAAGAAGAGGAAACCTCTCGGTCCCTGATTAAAAAAAAGGCAAAACAAGCTTGCATCCTGTTTACATTACAGTGTGACAAAGCATACAGAGTATACAAAAATAATAATTGTATATCACATAAATTAATGCGATAGAAAAGGAAATATTAAATAAAAATGAAATTGATAAGAGATATTGCATTGGTATGGTGTGCAGATTGAATATTTGTTTTCTTTGCCACAGAACTTGTAAATATATGAGTAAAAGTTTTTGTTCATTGATAACTTCTAAGCAGCGCGGAGAATACTAATCTGCAATTTAAGTGTATGGGAAACTTGTTAGACTGGTAGTTGGGTTTGAAAAACACGCCTCCTCTGGTGGAGCTGGTATACTTAGATTATTATGGCAAATATACAAAATGGCGTCGCTCAAATTGTTGTTCGGATACTTTTAGCTGGGAAGAGAAGAGAGTCCGAAATGTTGAATATGGTTGAGTGATTGATTGTCTAAGATATACTTATATGTTAGGTTAAACAGGGTATAAGGACTCTAATACATGACTGGGAGCCATGATGGGATTATCGTGATCCGGGAAGGGTTTTCCAATAAGAGGTGTTATTGTGAATGACCCGCTATTTTGGTAGCTGTCACTTTTGAAGCTTTTATTCTTTGGCATTTGATAAGTAGAAACTACGCCATTACTAAAAATGGAACGATACATGCTTCAACAACGCATTGAAATTATTAAAATTCACTACAAAAATGGTGAAAAAACGTCGTGTCTTTGCTGATTGGGTCCTTGAAATGCATGAAAATTATCCGGAATTCCATCGAAAAATAATCTTGACTGATGAGGCCCATTTCCTCCTACGTCAACAAGAAAAATTGTCGGGGCTCGGAAAACCCAAGAGTTATTGTTGAGTAGCCTCTCCATCCTCAACGTGCGGCATTCGAGGACATAGGGCAGCCACTTTGCGATTTGGTTATGGAAAATTTCATGAAAAGGATATGGTCCTGTATGCGTGCTTGTAGTGGCCATTTGGCTGATGTTGTTTTTCACTATTAACGGCATACCTTCCTCTTTATTATGAAATAAACATCCGATCATTTATCTCAAAAAATGAAATTTTTCTTTGAATACCAAAATAACACCTCTTATTGGAGATCCCTTTATATAGAATGGGTTTAAGTTTTGCGAGGAGGACGAGTCCCTCGAGGCAGACATATCGAATTGATGTTTCTCTCTTGAAGTCCATGCGTTCTTTTGTATCAAACAACTCAAGGTGTAAATGGTGTTAGATGGAATTCTTTCCCCGTGGACGGTCAGGGGATCATTTTGTGTCACCTCCTTTTCGTGTGTCACTACGTCGCCCGAGAATTGTTTTAACTTATACGGCATCTTTACTTTTTTTCGGGAAATAGCATTTCAAGGTTGCGGTTCAGTTTTACAAAATTGTGAGCTAAAAGTTCTTACTTTAACTAAATTTGTTTGATAACAAGACCTCGTTTTGAAGTTTACAAGATTCAAGTATTCAGCGGAAGAATGACTCTGGAAAACTTTTTTCTGGCATCGTTTTAAATCAAAAAATTTTAATATCGTTCATTATAACCAACAAAAATTGTTGGCTAGATTCTTGTTTACTCCTACTAACGTATGTGCAATCTGAAAAAAAATTCTAACCTAACTATTTTTTTGCACTTTCAGTTTGCAAAACCATAGATATTCGCAACAGCCCGGCCGAGTTCAATCGCCTTCAAAACTGTACGGTCATCGAGGGTTTTCTTCTGATCACCTTAATCGAACGTCAAAACCACTCCGAATATGAAAAGTTATCATTCCCTAAGCTGACTGAAGTCACCGGATTCGTGATGGTCTACCGTGTGAATGGCCTCCGAACACTTAGCAACATATTTCCCAACCTGAGTGTGATACGAGGAAGAGAACTATTCGAAGGATTCGCCTTAGTCATTTATGAGAATACGCATTTAGAGGATGTGGGCTTGACATCGCTGACGACAATCACCAGAGGATCTGTGCGCGTTGAGAAGAATCCTGCTCTGTGTTTTGCCGAATCAATAGATTGGACGCAAATCAACGTCAACATGACAAGTGATCAGAACTTTTTCTTGGTGAGTTAGAGTGCCTACTTTGGCAGCGAATTTTATTAATTTTGTTCTTTTCTTTCTATATAGAAAAACAAAGCGAAAGAAGAATGCCCTCAATGTCCTGGTGTGGCTCAAAAACGGGGTGACAATAGCGGATCGAGTGTCGCTTGTCGTCAGCACCAAGGCCAGAGGCACTGTTGGAATAGCAAAGTCTGTCAAAAAAGTAATGAATCCTTGATTGCGTCAAAGTTGAGCATAATGTTGTTAATGCAATTATTTCTCCTCCACACAATAGTTTGTCCACCGCAATGTAAAAACAACTGCAACGATGACCTTAAATGCTGTGATGATGCCTGCATCGGAGGTTGTGCAAATAATAACTTGAGCAGCTGTACGAGTTGTCGACATTTTTCGAAAATGGACGTGTGCATGGATGAGTGTCCGGCGAACTTTTTCCGAGTAAGTCGTGTGTTTATTGGAAAGTTGACAGCGCTAAGCTAATGATGTTCTTTATAGTATTTGGATCGGAGATGTGTGACGGCTTCAACATGTGTAAAGGAAATCGGCTTCAAACTAGAGGGCACAGTTAAAGAAGCTCTCGTTGCATTTAAAGGTAAGTGCGATACGGTGTGTCCAGCTGGACATAACAAGTTCGAGCACACGTGTAAGAAATGCGTGGGCAAATGCTTTAAGGAGTGTGAAGGAGGCCTGATCGACAGTGTAGGAGCTGCCAAGCAAATGCGTGGCTGTACACATATCAAAAAACATGGATTGGTCATCAGTATTAAACGAGGAGGACGTAAGTTTTTACTCAAAACAGCTGAATTTTGATTGATTCTATTGTGATTATGCAGGGCATCTGATGGAGGAGTTGGAACAGGGACTGTCGATGATTGAAGAGATCGAAACCTTCCTCAAAGTCCATCGGACCTACGGCATGGTGTCATTGGCGTTCTTTAAGAATCTTAAGCACATCAGGGGAAAAGTACTGGAAAGCGACAAGTTTGTGTTTTTTTTCTCTTGTCTGCTGAATAAACTTGGTATACTCAAAATTGTAAATTTTTGTATAGGTTTGCTTTGTACGTTTTGGAGAATCAAGATCTTGAAAGTATATGGGGAGTCAATCAAACTGTGAAAATGGACGAAGGTCGAGTGTTCTTTCATTTCAACCCGAAGCTCTGTTATTCAATCATAGACAATTTGCGTCCATCTCTTAAGAATGGGTCTCAGTTCGATAAGAACGAAGTGGCTAGCGATTCGAATGGTTCTAAAGGGTCATGTGAGTTAAAGTTTTCAGAGGATTTCGAAAAGGAAAGAATCGTTCTTTACTCATGCAAATTAATGTGTTTTTCATAAAACAGGTAACACAGTGCCTTTGTTTGTTAATGTCACTGGCGTCTCGTCATTCTCAGCAACATTAGCCATCTTGAATCCGATGAAGTTCGAGGATGATCGCGTCTTTATTGGTTATCAGTTGTTTCACACCGAAGATCCATATCGAAATGTTTCCATGTTCGGCCATAGACCTTGCGATGATATGTATGTGTACTTGAACTTGCTTTATGAAAAGGATATGTTAATGATGTTGTTTTCTTGAATAGTTGGACATCACAGGATCCCACAAAAGAGATTAATCTTGTGGTTTTGAATCTGAAGCCCTACACCCAGTACGCGTTTTATGTTAAGACGCAAACAATCTCATCGGAAACTCGAAATGGACAAAGTAAGATTCAGTACTTTCGGACTAAGCCCGACCAACCGAAGAGTGTTCAATATCTGAAAGCGGTCTCGAACTCGAGCTCGGAAATAGTAAGTGTGGTTATTTAAATAAAATAAGAATTCCATTCGATAACAAGCACATGCAACTTGGAATTTAAGTTCAATGTGCTTGGAATGGAAATTCCAAGTATATCGAGTATATCGAGTTTCATAATTTATAAAATTTATATAGATTATCCACTGGTTGCGGCCCACAGTCGTAAATGGCAACCTCTCGCATTATACGATAACTGCAAGACTGAATGTCAACTATAATTCGCAGGGAGAAACGCGAAATTATTGTAGCGATCGTAAGTGCTGTTTTGAATAATGTTTTCTTAAACAAAATCAATCACGACATTTTTCATATACCACCCATGCAGCCCTTAAGGAAGCTGTGTCCGGAGAAGCCGTCTTTCCCTCAGTTATCGAAAACACAGACTCCGGTCTATTAAGTAACAATGGTGCAGATTGCAAATGTGAAAAGAATATCACTCGACCGGGCGGTGTTAATCCGCAAATAGACGAAGCCGTTCACGAGAGTGTAATCTCTTTCGAGAACAACGTCCAGAATTTCGTTTACGTAAAGTAAGTATCTTGAGCATTCATTAAAAAAGGGCCAACAAAATAAATAAGCAAATGTAACCACTTCTATTGAAGGCAGATAAAGGAGGATTTGCCATCTGATGGGCATCGTCGTCGGCGACGGGCCGTCGAATTCGATAATGCTGTTCATGAAAAAATCAAGCAGCCAGAATCGATGAGTGAAACTCCATTACCAAACAGCGGATTTCAATTTTTAATGGACAAGTCGGGCGAGTTCGCCATTAACGTGTCGGCTACTGTGAATGCATCTGTAACGGAATTGGTTTTGACCAAATTGAAACATTTCTCCTCGTACACAATTGAGGTTAAAGCTTGTCGGGAAAAAGAAGTGGGAGCTTTGTCCAAAGAGTGCAGTCCCGAATCTGTTGCCTTCGGGAGAACACAGAAGTTAGGTAGGACCGATGATAAACTACCTTTAATTGTGCGTTTACACAATAATGTTCAAATTTGCAGACCATGTCGATCTTATTCGGAACCTCCAAGTGGAGCTGGAACAGTCAAATACAACTCGAAGCAACTTGCGAGTTAAATGGGATCCACCATTACGGCCCAACGGTGTGGTGGTATCGTACACGATATTTTACATTGCCGTTGATTCGCCTGATGCCGTACATGAGAAGCGTTGCATCACGGGATTGGATTATCATCTACATTTTACCAATGGCTATGTTCTGACTGGGATGTCAACTGGCAACTACAGTATCTGGGTGCAAGCCAATTCACTTGCTGGTGAGGGCATCAAATCGGAACCAGTTTACAAATACATTCCCGTAGGTTATTTCTCATATCTAAACCGAACAAGTGTTAATGAATTTTTATAACAGCCCAATCGAATAACCTGGCAAACGATCACTTTTATTTGCATTGGTATTACGATTTTCATTGGTATCGTTGTATGCGTGGTTTACTACGTTCGCAAGAAGTTCCTTTCACCACCATCCGATTTGAAGATCTTCCCCACAGTTAATCCCTACTACATTAGTATGCAGTATATTCCCGATGAGTGGGAGGTGCCACGCGAAAAGATTATTCAATTGGGAGCTCTGGGCCAGGGCTCTTTTGGCATGGTCTACGAGGGTATTTTAAAGAATTTCAACAACCAGGACGATACACCGTGCGCCATTAAAACTGTGAATGAGAATGCCACCGATAGCGAACGGTTGAACTTTTTGAAAGAGGCCAGCGTTATGAAGCAATTCAATACCCATCACGTGGTGCGTCTGCTTGGAGTTTGTTCTCGCGGTCAACCGGCTTTGGTTATCATGGAACTGATGAAAAACGGCGATTTAAAGGCGTATCTCAGGCAACATAGGCCAGATGCTGAATCAATGAACCACGGCGATCCACCCATGCAACCGCCAGCACTAGATAGAATTCTGCAGGTACATTATCCGAAAATAAAAGACATTGAATAATTTTCTGACGCGAAGCTTAAACTTTTACAGATTGCTATTGAAATAGCAGATGGAATGGCATATCTGGCTGCTAAGAAATACGTTCATCGTGATTTGGCGGCTAGAAACTGCATGGTCGCCGCTGATTTGACCGTTAAAATTGGTGATTTCGGTATGACAAGAGATATTTATGAGACTGATTACTATAGAAAGGGCACAAAGGGTAAGTTGCCAAATCTAGAAACCTTGTAGCCTCATAACAGCCGTTTGCGGTTTTCCTTAGGTCTTTTGCCAGTACGATGGATGTCCCCGGAAAGTTTAAAAGATGGCATATTTAGTAGTGCCAGCGATGTGTTCAGCTATGGCGTTGTTCTATGGGAGATGGCAACGCTTGCCTCGCAGCCGTATCAAGTAAGTATGACAAAAACTCGTTGACCGGGTCTATTTTTCCATACTTCGCCGCGATAATTCGAAAGCTATTCACTCAAGTGTTGTACTGTGAATTTCCTGCTGATGCAGAGTGATGGGTACTCCTCGCTTTACGCCATTGAACGAAAACCAATTTTGCATGTGTTCATTTTTATGGAAAATATAGAACTCTCTTATATTTATGCGCATGCTTTTAATCTCTTTGAATAGGGCTTCTCAAACGATCAAGTCTTGCGATTCGTAATCGACGGAGGCGTAATGGAGCGACCAGAAAACTGCCCCGACAAATTGTACAAATTAATGCACAGATGCTGGCAGCATCGTCCCAGTGCGCGGCCATCATTTATGGAAATAATTCGGTTTTTGCTCGACACAGCGGATGAAAAGTTCAAGGAGGTGTCTTTCTATCATTCAGCTGAGGCTAAGGATATCCTCGATCAAATGCATCCGGGTAAGTGTGGTCCGTTGCGAAAGAAAGATATTCCCAATGTCAACGAGTTGCTAATGATGATGTTGAAAATGCCCTTAGATCACGATATGGACGATGTAACAACACCATTGCGAGTGGGAGAATTTGATTATAAATTGAATATCGACGACAATTCGTCAATAGAGCCGCACGAAAGTCCGGCACTAGACGAAGACGACGAAGACGAAGATGAAGATGACGACAATGCGCAACCCCACTCGCCGTATAGGTGAGAAGAACAACCTTTTTAGGTAAATTTAGGCTATAAACAGAACTTTCAAAATTTCTTTTTTTTTTAATTCAAAATTTTAAAGGACATTTTTCATTGAAATGTTTTTGGCATAATTTTGTTTGGCATTACAATAATTATAATTAACTTATTTATTAAATACGGTAACACAGTAAAGATGTACATTAATTGAAATTTGGCTTTTAAATCGATACGCGCGAAAATCAAGACTACGAGTTTAAGAATACGCAAGTGCTTTGAACAAATTGGTATAGTTCCTTTGTATTGAATGTGTTTTTGTTTAATTTGTATGTGCGGTGGATGTGTTGTAGATTAGTTTTGTTGATGATAGTTATAGCTGTTGCCACTGTCGAAGGCCTTTTCAAAATCAATCAACAGCGAATTCTATAATGATGCCCAATGTGTCCTTCTTCATCGAGTGCATTTTGCAGATGTTCAATTGTTTTGCTTTAAAACAGCCTTAGGCACTGCACTGATCTCGCAAGTCCCTCTTCAATTCTTGTAAAGGGTGTTTTTTTTAGAGGTTGGTTTTTCGAATGTAGATAAAACTGACATTTTGTGATCAAATCTGGCAACTCTAATGTCATTTATGTTCAGTTTGGTTTGCCATTTCATCATGAACAGGTTGACAAATGAACAACGCTTGCAAATCGTGCAAATTTATTTCGAAAATAATGGTTCAGCTCGCGAAGTTTACCTCCTCATTTTATGGTCGACATAATCGTCCATCAGAGCAATTAATTCGGTTAACCATGGATCGTTTTCGCACTACGTTTGCTCTATGTGATAATACGCATCCGCAGAGACGTCGAACAGTGCGCACTGAAGAAACAATTGCCGCTGTAGAGCAAAGTCTTGAAGACGACCCGAATGAATCGATTCGCCGGCGTGCACAGCAATTGGAGCTTTGTCCATCAACTTTATGGACGATTTTGCGCAAAGATCTTGGTTTACGACCTTACAAGATCCAGCTTGTGCAAGAATTAAAGCCACGAGACCATGCAATGCGTCGTGATTTTGGTGTATGGGCCGAAAATTAGATTGATATCGATGCTGATTTTGATCGCAAAATTTTGTTCAGTGATGAGGCTCATTTTTGGTTGAATGGCTACGTCAACAAGCAAAATTGCCACATTTGGCGTGAAGAGAATCCACATGAGACGATTGAGACGCCATTACATCGACAAAAACTGACTGTTTGGTGTGCTCTAGGGGCTGGTAGAGTCATTGGGACATACTTCTTCCGAAATGATGCTGGAGAGTCAGTTACCGTTAATGGAGACCGGTATAGAGCCATGATAACCGACTACTTTGTTCCCGAATTGGATGGCATGAATGTGGATGAGATGTGGTTCCAACAAGACGGCGCTACATGCCACACAGCGCACGTCACAATCAATTTATTGAAGGAAACAAATGTCAACTGGCCACCAAGATCGTGTGATTTGACACCATTGGATTATTTTCTTTGGGGATATGTGAACGCCAACAAACCAGAAACGTTAGGGGACTTGGAAGCCAACATTCGTGGCGTTATTGCCGACCGAATTGAAAATTAGACCTCTAGACTTGGCTTTATTCGAACCAGCCGCGGCGGCCACATGCACGAAATCATATTTAAACATTAATGGCATAAAATTATCCTTCCAATACAGGCAAATTTATGGACATTAAAACGATTTTCTTGTGTTTTATTTCGAAGTTCTATACCTCTAAAGAAAAAAACACCCTTTACTTGTGAGAAACTAAGCCGAGTCTCATGTATGGATGCATTTAACTTTCTAAGATTCATATTCAAAGTTTTTGTTATTACAAGCTTTATATGCTTTTTTTACAAATATTCAGTTTCTACTACCATAATCGTAAACGTGTCGCAAGGCAATTTGATTAATGATAGTAGCTGATTGCGAGTTGATACCATAAAAGAGCCGTTTCCACCCGGGATATTTCTGTTTCTCTGGCTAAAAGTGGAATAGGCGCACTGTATCATCTCTGAGGTGTAATCACCGAGCAATAGCTTTTATACAAGCCCGGCTCTCTCCCGAAAAAAGAGAATTCCTTCTAAGAGCTTCCAATTTTGACTCAGCGAAGTTACAAATACGAAAATAGGAGGTCTTTATTTTGAGCTAATCTAATCTTGTTCGAACTAAAACTGAAATATGTACCCCTTTCTGTCCAACAAATCTTTTTATGAATTCATCTTTCCAAGCGATATCAAAATCAGTAAATACCAATTTAATTTTAATTGGTTTAGTCTCAGACAAACATCGGAAAGGCTGAGAGAGCTTTTCAACTTAACCTTCAATTCATCCCTTTTTAAAAGAGTTATCAATTCATTTTGGTAGTTGTAGTATCGTAGAACACTAAACTTTTGTTATAATCGTTTGATTTGTTTTCTTAGTCATAAGCGTAGATTCAGGGCATACCAATTTGTTCAAAATGTACCCTGGGTTTTGTTTTAGCCACAATTTGTAATTTAAAATAAAATATTTTGGTTATGCTTATTTTTAAACTTAAGTTATCCAAAGGAGCATACTCCTGTGTTTACAAACTTCACGCTCTTTCATTTTGTAGTTGCGATTTTTGTTCATACTTTGCATTTGTCTACACACCTGTTTTCTTTTCTTTTTGTTACTGCACTTCAATTTGTTTTAACCGTGATTTTTCTACTTGAATACAAAATTTTATTATAGCCATGGCTCAGCAAACATAATTAGTAGTACACCCGGCGGCCATTGTAAATACAGCCCAAACATAGTAATGAACCAAAGCAATCCATCATTATCGCTTCCATCAACATCCGCAGCTGCAATGGCTGCATCAATATCCGCCTCTGCCACAGAAAATATCGAAAATGTCCAACCAGATCCATCATACAAATACGACGAGCTAGAACAACTCCAGTCATTTCAGAATAATTACAATGCAAACACGGATACCACCTACAATGCAACTCCAGCGCAAAAAGCAAACAAAAATCATTCATCGAAATATCCAAACAGTCTCAAGCGAGCTGTTGCATCCACAGTACAAAATGTTAGTAATAGTTTAGCACCTTTACGAATATCTAATATGAACTTCCTTCATCGTCGCCTGTTCAAAAATACTAGTAACTCATCATCCGCTGGAGGTAGGGGTAGTCGACGGAATAGTGGTACCAAATCTGAAACATCTAGCAATAACGGCAATAACAACAATTCCAATGCTAGCGCAATGACGCACAACATTGAGGCGGGGGCGGGGGCATCCACAGGAGGAAGTCGTTCGTTTTTCTCTGGTCTCACACCGAGTCACACAAGCAAAAATCCAAACTATCAAATTCTCGATGAATCGCTAAATGTTTCAGCAAAACAAGACGAACATGAACAATATCCGTTTGATGAGAAACGATCCCGCACTCGAACTTGCAGCTCGGGCAGCAATGGCAGTGGGAACAGTAACAATACTAATAACGCTATACAACAACAACAAACCACAGAACAATGCAATCTAACTAGGGATAATAGTAATTTAAGGACTAGTAGTAATCTTAAGGATACCAAATCATCACAATCACAAAAACAGAATCAACCAATTAATCCACCATCTGCACACGAGCTGACTTCGAGCTCAGGTGTGAACAGCCCTATTAGCATTAAGGACAATAGAAGTACTAGTGACGCATCAAAAGTGATATTGACATATAATACACCGGCAACAAAAACTCCATATCAATTGAAAGAGAATTGGTTAAGGCAGTTACCTCAACGACCACCAAACGGATTTATTGGACGTGAAGGATAAACAACTTTTAATTACTAACTTAAGAGCAAAAATATACAAAGACCGCGAAATAGTTTCCAACAAAAGTGTAGAAATTGTTACACTGATTTTTATTTGATATTTCTTCATCTTTTTTTTTTGTATAACAAGCATCTACAACAGTTATGTTGCAATATAATAAAATCAGTATTTATTCGGTTAATTGGAAGCCGACCTTACACCATTTCTCTTAACAAACATGTTGATGGTTTGTTTGTTATTTGGCGATTCAGTTTTGAGAATGATTTGATCACCGGTGGTTGTGCAAAGGTAATGTAATTTTTAACAAAAATGTCTGTCTTCGCGATTGATGTTCTTGTTTGTTGTCCCTTTTTTGTTTTCTTAAAAATCTGCTTTTAGTTATTCATTTAGGGAGGCAATATATACCGGATCTTAAATCTCACCGCTGTGCAGAAGTAATGTTCTCGCCTATTTAGTAAAGGTAGCTTAGCCATTAAAATCTGCCTTCGCAATAACCCCAGAGCAAACTTAAAAATCGTTCTTTAACCTCTTCTATTTCTTTTTGAGTGGGCTCAGTGGTTAAACTACTGAGAGGTTCCAGATTTAACTTCTGCTGACAATATTCGAAATTATAACTCAGAAGTCCTTAGAAAGTTCTCAATACAGCCATTTGTAGTCGACATAATTTGGAGCTCCGTTCTCTCCGTTCATCTAAACATAAGAAAGAATATACTAGGTTGACGTCTATACGGACCTTTTGCCCTCACCATTTGTTTAGTATAAGGTATAATCTTTGAACTTGCAAACGGTCGCATACGTCCACAACTTTAAAGTTAGGTTAGATCAGACGCGGGGTTGTGAGAAAAATCGTCAGAAGACACTGTTCACCTTAGCCCATCGCGATCCCTGGGAGAACCATCATTTAACAGATGGGAAAAACCTACGCAAGCTTTCTTAGTCTTACAAAAACCTGACCGATATATCTTCCCCTAACTTCCTTTCTCCCCCTTCTATTTCAGGTTCCGTAAGTTGTGCGCTCAAATGTGTTATTTGTGTTTTCCTCGTCAGTGGACAGAAATACAGTCACTTAAATCAACCAAAAACCAACCAACTCTATATCTTCTAAGCTTTTAAAGAAGTACATAGTTTCCAAGCATTTTATTTCGCTTGCTTGCTATGCCGTGACATTCACAGAGTATGTGTGTGATGTCTACAGAATCTACACAGATCCGTGTCCGAAAGTCCCAGTCTTATGGCATTGCAGTACCCTGATTTCTATCGCTAATCCCAAGTTTACCCTGCTTAGTTTAAGGATTAGGGCTTGTAAGTTGTAACTCAGTTATAAATTTGAAAGCGACATCGAACTCCGACCCCACTTATAGCCGAAAAGAAATCATTCAGAAAATAGCTAAATAAGGTTATTTAAATTTTAAAAGAAATGTCGGCGTGCATGATTTGCTCCCTTGTATTTAAAACCAATGAAACCATTACGCAGTCGTGCGTTTTTGTTCCAAACAAAAATGTTATACAAGTCACCTTGTTATTATCTTAGATATTCATCGGGAATAAAATTTCCCTGGGAATCTTTCCCATTCAGCAATCTGATTTACATTGCTGTCAAGGGAAACATTTCCATCGGAATTTATTCGCGATAACCCTGATTAGATCCTGTTACCGGCAAATGACAAAAAGCGTTTTCACACAACAATATTGTTTCAGTTCTTTAAAAGGGTTAGTGATTTAGATTTGCTGCAAAAAAAAGGTCTGGCACAACTTTGAAAAGATCAAATTGATGCGACTTACTAACAAGTGGATCTGGAACATTCCCACTACACAACCGTTGCACTACAAAAACTTGCATTTGAAATAGTCAAAAATCTGAAAGTAATTACCCAAAGAGGACCTCTCGCGAACGCAGCATATGCACAGCACCTTAACGTATACCACAATTTAGAAGTGATTTTCAATCAAACCGGAATGCGTTCCACCTTTGTACTCCCACTCTCCCTGTGTATTTGCCGACTCACAAGTTGTATGTGAATGGGGTTTAACTTTATTTGCGCAAGTACCCAAAGCCCGCCTTTGCATTACATTCAATCTTCAGTCCAATGTGAAGTGCAACAAAACAACATAATGATAATTCGTTTGACAGAGTCTGCCCTACATACCTACCTACTTATATTACACCTACTAACCTTTATTACATACTTACCACATGTGTTCGATTCAATATGTAGAAGCTGAAACAGAAAACGCGTTACATTCAACTGCAAACACAAAACTCGATACAGCTTAGTAAAAAACGCACATTTCCTAAAACTTTTTTTAAAATCATGTTCATGCTCCGCCAAAGAGTTGGAGTATGTTACTACTTTGCTGAATCATTGCTTAAGCAAGAAAAAGTCAAAACTTTTCTACATAATAAAAAAAAAATTAGTTGATTAAAAAATAAACAAATTATTGAAAAATGTATCAAGTTTTAATTTAGAATAATAATCGAAAACCACAAATGTTTGCAATGTTCTAATATTTGTTGGCGATTTTTAATTATTTTTTTTTTTTGTACTTTTATTGTAAATAGCAGTATAACTAGCTTTTGCATTTTAGAGAATTAAAACAGTAACAAAACAACTTAAATAAAAAGCTTGTATTGTATAAAAACTAAATTGATAAAAACATGTGTAACTTATTGAAACTTTTCTAACGAAGAAAGAAAAAGGATAACAGTACCAAAAACAAAAAAAAAAAACAATAAAGTTTTTAATTATAATAACATTTTAACTAACTAGAACTTTAGGCGAAATTAACGTAAAGGTAAACTTAGTATAAATAAATTTAGATGCGTCATGAAAACGTTCTGAGAACATGTTGCTTGCGTGTAGGTCAATTTTCTTTCTCTTGAACAATATATGCATGCATGTATATTATACGGTTTGTTTGTTGTGACGGATTGCTCAAATTGATATACATTTATGTACAATGTTTTTTTATATATACATATATAAATTTGGCGTACATAACGAAATGGCCTGAAATATCTTGTACTTAATATGTGAATAAATTTACGATTTTCTATACAAAATATGAAAAAGTTTTCCAAATATTATATACATTTTGTCCTATTGTAAAAATACAAATTAAAATAAAAATAATAATAAAAGCAAAAACCTACGCAACGCAACCGCAAATCTCTGCCACACATCACTATTAATCAACATTGTAGAAATAAATGATAAAATATTTCTTTTTTATGTAAAATAAAACAGAAAAAAAATTAGTAACATTATTTTATTTTGCATTATATATATTTAGCTGAATTTTTTGTTGTTTTTTTTTATCTAAAAAGAAAATGTTGTTAGTAGTCTTATTGTAAAAAAAAAAAAATTTAAAATATTTTATAACTATAACAATATTTGTTCTTAGATTAAGAAAGCCTTTTATATATTATATGTACATAAATACATATAATAAATTCATTATCCAAGGAAAATACTATAATTTATACAAACAAACAAAAAAATTAAAAAAAAAAAAAAAAAAACAAAGGATAACGTTTTAGTAATAAAGGCAGGCAAGAGATTGCAACAAACTAACAAACAAACAAAATTGCAGTAATTTTAACAGAAAATCATTATGAAAAGGAAAGAGAAATATTGCAAACTACAACAATGCTAAACTTAAAGATAATATAGATTTTTTAAACACATTACCAAACTCTTCTTCATACATAATAACAACCAATTAATTATTGCATAACTATTTATTTTATATCTAACGTTGAAATTATGTTCTACACAACAAAGTACAAAACAAACAAAAGAACTAGTTTTCTTTTTTTTATATTCAAATAAGATAAACTTACCAATAGCAAAAATCAGACAAAACACAACAATAAAACAAAATAGATTTAATCCGATTTTTTTTATTTATATTCTTATTTTACACGCCAATCGAATTTTTTTATTTTTTTTTTCTCCGATATGAAATAGATTTTTTTCCATACATTCAGACATAACCCCAGACAGCAATAAGAAACAATAATTTTAAACAAAAATCCTGAGCAAAGAACAACAACTGATTTTCAATTCTATTAATTTATTAAATTAGTCGTAAATATTTTACATGAACCACAAACAGCCACGAAATAAAGCGCAGCTGATGGAATGCGTGTTTTTTTTAAGAACGGCAGTTTTTCTGAAAAAGAAAACAGTAAAGTTATAAATTTTAAAACAATATCACATGCTCATAGTTCCCGGTGACATTGAAACCAGTAAAATGGGCGGACATTTTTCCCGGGTAAATCAATTGCATTTTTATTGTAGAAGAAATGCCAGTCTTTAAAAGAAATACGTACTCCTTCAAAAAGCGCATCTGCGATTTTCTTATACACACATTCTCTCTCTTTCAACCACTCTCTATTCAGTGTTCTTTATTATTTGTATTTACTTTCTTTTTTTTTTAGTTTTAAACAAAAGTGCAACAAAACTAATTCCTGTTCAAACACACATGCAATAGTTAAATTAAATTTTGAATACAAAACACTTTTTTAGATGTATAATTTAAATATGTATTTTATTTATAAATACACATTAAGTTCCAATTAAATAAAGAAAAACAAACAAAAAATAGTTCCAACTATAAAATAAATAGCGGATAAAACGTAAACATATTTATAACCTTACATAGAAACTGAACAAAAGTAGAATACCAATTTTAGTTTTTTTTTTATATATAAACCAATTAAATATTAATAATCCGTAAAAATATGAAATAAAATAAAAAAAAACACAAAAACCAATAACTAAATATAATACAAGCAAATTAACGAAATGAAATGGAAAAACAAAATTCTATGGTAATTGTATTTGAAATTTATATTTGAATGGTTAAAACACAGATATTTACACTCACAAGACTGAAATATATAGTTCCTTTGTTTTTATGTAAAAAAAGTAAATTAATTGGAGTTATTAAAATAAACGAAAAAAAAAAACAAATAGAAAAATGCATAAAACCCACAGGTTAAAATTACATTTTAATTACAAAAAAATGCAGACTTTGATTAAAATTTAATTAAATAAAATATGAATCGAATCAAATGCGTTTTATTTTGCTCTATGAACAGGTCATCTATGGTGGATAATGTTTTGATAACAATAAGCGTATTCAGCATATGAATGTATGGTGTGAAGAGGAGATGAAATGCTAACTAAAACGAAGGAGTGGCAGAAAAAAGGTAAACAAATGGGCTAAGCATAAGGCATACGGCTGTTTTTATACCCTCCAAAGAAAGGTTATATTCACTTTGGGCCTTACTAATAATCAATTTTAACCTCCACACTAAATATTTTGTAGGTCACAATATGCAATTTTGTATTGAAATTTTCGTCATTGTGAGTTCGAAAAAATTAGCCTGGACAATAAAATGATTATTAGTATGGCGGTTTGTCATTTCATTTGTAACGACAAGAAGGAGTCACCGGAGACCTCATAAAGTAAAGGGTTTTTCAACAGGGACGCTACAAAAGTAGAGCAACAGGGACAGCAAACGACGCCGAATTTCTTACCGCTCTTTTGACATTTCTCTTCAGTAAGGTTTGCCATTTCACGATGGAAAGATATACGAGCCAACAACGAGTCGAAATTATTAAAATTTACTACCGAAATTCGGAGTCAGTGGCCTCAACGTTAAGAGCGCTACGTCCAATTTATGGTCATCATAATCGTCCTAGCAGATCAACAATTGAGCGTCTAGTGGAAAAATTTGAATCCACAGGCACAGTCCAAAATGTTCCCGTGCCAGTGAGACAAAGAAGTGCCCGTAGTGTCGAGAATATTGCTGCCGCTGAGGCTTCAGTTGAAGAAAGCCCAAATGTGTCTCTCACACGTCGTTCTTAAGCGTTCGGCATCTCTGTGACGTCGTTGTGGCGAATTTTGCGAAAAGATCTTGTCCTAAATCCTTACAAGATTAAATTGACGCAAGAACTGAAGCCGCTTGACCACCAGAAGCGTCGTATCTTCATGAATTGGGCTGAGCAACAACTTGAAAATGATTCGGATTTTCATCGAAAAATCATCTTCAGCGATGAGGCTCATTTCTGGCTGACTGGCTTCGTCAATACACGTACTCCATGAGTCATCATTGCATCCCGAAAAAATTACGGTTTGGTGTGGTTTATTCCGTGATGATCGTTACTGTGAATGGGAATCCCTACCATTCAATGACAACTGAATATTTTTGGCCCCAATTGGATGATATGGAATTGGAGGACATGTGGTTCCAACAGGACGGCGCCACAAGCCACACAGCGAATGTCACAATCAATTTATTGGAAACCAAGTTTGGAGAACGTGTTATCACACGAAATGGTCCAGTCGCTTGGCCGCCTCGGTCGTGCGATTTGACGCCGTTAGACTATTTCCTGTGGGGCTACGTCAAGTCTATGGTCTATGCCAACAAGCCAGCGACGATTGATGAACTTCGTACGAATATCGAACGTGAAATTGCAGCAGTATCGGCCGATTTATGCTTGAAAACCGTCGAAATTTGTGTTCAGCGTCTGGACTTCTGCAAGCGTGCCCGTGGTGGCCATGCAGGGCCGGACCAACCATATGTGCAAGATGTGCAAATGCACAGGGCGCCAAATTCTGGGGGCGCATTGTTAGGAAAGAAAAATTTATTTTATCTTGCTCGAACAAATACTACACCATTTGCATTTTAAACAAAAAGCTTGTTCAAAGCCCAAAATAACAACATCCATCACACGTGTGGTGAATTATTTCTTGCACATTAACTCACATCCCTTACAATACAATGCTGCAACTTCAAGGAGAATCTAACTCAAAATATCGCAAAATAAAATATCCCACTAGGCCTATGCCATTGCAGTATCTTACCTACATAATCTGAAAATATTCCACCCTGTTCGTGTAGGTATATTTCTTTCACATCCTCTTACATTTTGCAAAAGAGTCTAGTTCAAAAATCTCAAAACAAAAAAGTTTCACCTCGTATGTGCAGGCAGCGTTGCCAGTTTGGGGGTTTTCCCCCCAGATCTAGGGGTTTTTTTGGCCGACGGGGGGAAATCTGGGGGTTTTATTTTGTAACTGCGTTTAATTAATTTCTTTTTTTTTTCTTACTAAAACAAAAATGAAGACGACGATAACATTATTTTAGGACTTTTTTCTGAAAATTGATTATTTTTACTTATTTCTTATAATATTCTTATCTTGAAACCTGAATTCTTTTTAAATACCTATACATAGATATATACACACAAAAATTAAAAAAAAATGTTCTTTGTGTTGAATTAACTTTTTGCTTTTTAAATATATTTTTTGGCAAAAAAAAAAATTTAGGGGTTTTTTTCTTGAAAATAGCTAAATCTGGGGGTTTTTCAGATTTGTCTGGGGGGAAATATATTAACCGTCTGGCAACGCTGTGTGCAGGCTTTATTTCTTGCACATTCACTCGCAAAATTTTCATATGAAAAAAATCAAACAAAAAAATCATTCTTAAACTGCATTTACACGATCACGCACGCGCATTTTTGCACGAGACGTGAGAGAGAAATCCGTTTTTCCCCAGTCAATGCTAGTAAAGGAGTAAGAATGAGATCAAAAATCAGACGCCTAAAGTGTCATGATGTGCTGCCCATAATTATAGGTACGTAAAACGGAAATAAACCCAATTTACGGAGAATATAATTTCGGTAATCATTTGAAAATATTTCTATTTCTGATTTAAAACATGTGAAATGAGAGCGATTTTAAATTTCAGTAAATTAAACCAAAAATGCATCAATCAGTTATACGAAATTTATAAATATTTGTCCGCTCATCACTTCCGGAAGGCATTTTGTTTTATAGGAAAGCGAAATTTCGTGAGCCGTCGCTATAAAAATATCAACATGCATAGCTTTTCCATAATTCCTACCACGTAAACTAGATGGGCGACGAAAAAACGTGTCACGTTTTTTTGCGTGTTAGGTAATGCCGTCCCTTTCATTCACACGGCTATTTAGTATTTAGCATCCCTTTAATCTTCCGTGATAGGAATGTGTGACTGTGTAAATGCGGCATTAAGGAATCGTATGTGTCTGAAACTGAATGTGCAGGTTTTTTACTTTGCACATATGGGATCGATATGGATCGGATGGGATTTCTCATCTACGAAAGAGAAAAATTTCTTACAGCTACAAAGAGAGCAAGTAGCTTTGGATTGTGCTTTGTATTTTATGAAAATATAGCATTCTCTTCCACTGAAAAAATTAAAGCTGCGCCTGCGACCTGCGAAGAATGAACGCATAGTGGAATCGTTTTTACACAGGCGGTTCTGCCTTCTGCATAAGGAATTTCTTTGGCTCTGACTAATGAAATTTTTGTTTTGTTTTATTTTTTTTATGCTGTGTGCAAATATGAAAAAAGGGCGCTTTCTGTAAATCTTGCACAGGGCGCTAGTTTGGCTGGAGCCGGCGCTGTGGCCATGCAAAAAAAATCGAGTTCCATACATAATGGCAGCGAACATACTTTCACAGGAATAAAGAATTTCATTGATATCCAAAACCGTTTTCGTTTTATTTAAAAAAACTTTTATAGCGCTCTTATTGAAAAACCCTTTACATATATTCTCAATCAGGATCACATTCTGAATCGATTAAGCCATGTCCGTCTGTCTGTCTGTCTGTTAAAAACACGATAGCGTCCAACGGAATCAACCTAGGCAAATGAAGTTAGGTGAAAGGACTTACTTTTATCGTCGTCAGGTTAATATTAAAATTGGACTATGTCGGTTAAGTAGTTCTGGTATCTTCCATACAAAACCAATTTTGCATGACTTATGCAGTGGAGGGTATTAAAGCATCGGTAAGGCCCATGATAACACTTTTACTTGTTTTACTTTCGTATGTAACAAGTACAGTTAATTGAATTTTCGAAAATAGGGGGATACATTTTCCCAGGGCAAACAAAACAACCGAAAAATTGCCCAACCTAAAATGCTCAAAGCAGTTTTATACCCAACTTCGGCAAACTTAAAGCTAAAAGTTAGTCTATTTTTGTGTAGTTTGTTTGCACTTTTGTAAAAAGTTTTTTAATTGGGGCCGATTTTCGTGTTATTTTCTCTTGTCAGCCTATAGCGGCCATGTTGTGATGGCGTCTGTGGTCTGTCTAATTTGGTGTGTATCATTCAGTGAAATTGGCAATGGCAAATCACCATGCCATGCATGACAAGTTACACGATTGAATCAATATGATAAAACTTTATTATCAAAATAAGTTTTCGTCAGTGCAAACATTGCACGCGTTGCTCCCATTGTACGACACAGGCGGTGGTCCTTTAAAGTAGACTCCAACTTGTGGTAGTTAAATTCGAATCAACCGGTTCGGTTAGCAAACTGCCAAAGAAGAAACGGATTGCATCGGGTGGATCTATTTTTCTTAACCTAATGTACAAACGTTTAGAAATCAATCTGGGCACGAATTTCGATGTGGGTGGAGAGTGTCTCATTTGTTAGGGGACTTCCTGAAGTTTCATCTACGCCGTAGTCAGTCGACATCATGCATTGGACGAAAGAGCAACTCTCATTTTGTAACGGTAGGTCCACTACTTTTGGTTTTATTTCCTTTGAAAATCAGAAAGTTTTCTTGCCACACCCTGCAGCATAATCAATGCCAACGCTCAAGCTGATCTATGCGGCAGTTGTTCAAAATTGGACTGCTCGGATCCGTGGCATTCGACATCGACCCGTCCTTTATTTATTGCATAGAATATGGTGTTGACAAAAATGTCACATTCGCGCGTACAGAGGTGAATAGGTCGGTGTGAAGGTTTTCGGAAGAAGTACAAGCTACCACAACTCATTTCAGGTGGCTGTTGAGATGTTTGTTTAGAGATTCAACCCAGGGAATAACAATATTCATAAAAAAAAATTGTTTTCCTAAAGATTGCTGTCTATTGGCGCGTAGATAGTAAATGAGAGTTACTTTTTAGATTGTTAAAGTTGAGTCCTTACTTTGTCAATCCAATCTTGTAGGCAACCGTAGTTCAAAATGTTTTCTCAAAGGCTTTATATAATACTAGCTGTACCCGCCCGGCTTCGCCCTTGTAAAATGTGGCTTCAAAACAGTTGATGGAAAAAAAATTAAAGAAATTTACTGTCTTCTAGGGGACACAAAAATGTATTTCTTTTGATAATCGCTGGAAGGAAATCTCAAAAAATCATCGAAAGACATTGTAGAGGTATAAAGTGAGGAAGCCTTCTTCAATAGTGAGGGACTTGAACCCGATCTGAAAAAAATTCCCGAAGACTGAGCCTGAGTGGACAATGAAAATGAAAGAAAATAATTTTATAATGCTAACTCACTTTTTTTTATTAATGTAACGATTCTTTGTATACTATGTTAGCGGTTTTGTTTCTATCGGCTAAAATAGTGATATTTCCTGCATTAATTACGCTGGAGCACGCTTCATATAACTGCCCGTGCGTGAAGCAATTCTTTCTTGTCGTGGAAGACAAACATTAATAGGAAATTGATTCCGTTTAAACTGAAATGAATAACTGCGGGGAATTATTTGTGGGTATTCTTGTTATAAACACCGTTTCTCCTTTACCACACCCAGTTAAAATGAACGCATCAATAAAGTTTTTCTCTAACGATAGGCGCGTTTTTTTAGCTTCGATCTCAGCAAATCCTAGTAAAGTACAATTTTCAGCACGCGATAACAACAACTCTACTGCAAAAGTCTCGAAGTGCCTGTTATCACTCTCAATCTGGTTCCATTACAAAGCTTGGGGGGATGCAAACTTCGAAGCAACATAATGGGAACTTCAAATTTATGAGCAGGAAGGCCATGGGATGTAATGCTCGAGCGGCTAATTTACTGCCCTTGATCGCTCTTTTAGCTTTTTTTGAAAGGAAAAATACCCGCGAAATGGGTAATTACCCACGATCTGGTATCACTGATATCTATTTGAAATTTTTTTTATTGTTTCTTCTTTCCTTTTTTAACAAACAAACAGCATACAGCACACTGCCTCTGTTTGTCTCCCTCTCCCTTACAGGAGTAAAATCAGCTTAAAAGAGATGTCAATATTTTGCGCGGTTAGTATGTTCGATTTGAGATTGAACTGCATATCCACTCAGGCAGGTGAAAATCGTAGAAATGTTTCAAGTTTTGCCTATTTATTTAAAAACCTTTTAGTTTTCGAGTTAATGGATATCCTAAGTTGAACCCGCAGATGTCCTCTATAGGATGTTGGTTACTATATTTAAATGCTCCCAGTATTTTCGAACGGAAAGCGTTACAAAGAAAAAAGCGAAACGAAACGAAAAAATAAATTACTCTTGTCCAACTTTTTTCGGAATTTATAGAGATATAGAGTTGAAACAAAGTGGAGATTGTAGGCCTAGGTATCCTCTATAGGACTAAGAAAAATGCACCAGATTCTAAGATTATTGCATTTAAAGACATGCAGTCAAATTCAATCTTAGTCGAACAGAACTACACCAATTTTATTTATATGATGATGATGATGATGATGATGATTATATGACTAGCAGCTACCCGCGATCTGTTACTTAAGTAGTGTTTATTTTTAAAGGATTTCTTTATAGACAATGTTTCTTGTATTTTTTATTGGGCGGCAGTAACATTACCAGACTTGAAGGTGAACTTACACGAGAGCAAGCTAAGTAAAACTGACAGTGCGTAAAGCAATCTTTCCTTAAATCTATACCAGCGTATTTCAAAGATTGGCCCTGAGACATATTGATCGTCATGGCGAGGCACACTTTAAGGGGAAATTGTAATCTCTTAAAGTTAAAGGGGAAGTCATTAGGTATCAGAGGAATGAGCGGCACGAATACTTTTTCCCCTTGAGCAACCCCGGTCAATATAATAGCTTCGATTAAATTTGTATGCAAAGCTTTGATTTGCAGTCTTGTGCCATTACATAGTTTTGGTGGTTTTAGGTTCCGAATGAGCATTACGGGTGTGCCCTTCCGAAGAGTTAGCCTATGTCTTTGGTATGAAATACCCGATGGTTACAGGGAATTTAAAAACTCTACCGGATAGTTAACGGCTTTATCAACACATTCTCACTCAGACTTCACCAATACAGCCAACACCAAACGCACAGCTCACAGCAAATAGCCATGTACGCACGCATGGGTTGCTATGGACGTAGAGTAGACTGCACTGCGATTATTATTAATTTCAGTCATACTCACTTGCATGACGCATGCCCGTCGCGCCGTCGCACACAACCCATAGTCAAACACCGATACGGAATGGAATATGGAACGGCAAAACGTAACAATATTAAGAACGTTTGTAAAGAATAACCGAACGCACTGTGGTGTGGCTGTGGGTATATAATTATGTGTATCCATCTATTTTGCTTTGCATGGGTACGATATACTCAACCCACTCACCCCCAAGCAGAGCTGACAATCGAGAAATCAATTTAAATTTCTTGCTGATCAAAAATAGATCTGTCCTTAATTTCTTTTAGCTCTGCCTCTAGAAGGAGCAGAAAGATAAATGATGGCTTAAAATACTCGGGGAAGTATTGACTTAAGGGCATTTTAAGCATTTTTGGATTGGCCAAGCCTTATGAATGTAATGGCAGGTTGAGTGAAGAAGGTTAAATAAAAAAGTTTGCATCCTCTTTTTCAACCCTTATAACTCGAAAAAGGCGAAATAGGTATTCGATGATTTTTTATTTTCTATAAACTTACAAATTTTCAAGTTTACACGATTAACGTATCGTGAGTAACAGAAAAACCTCTCTAAAAAGGGCAGGGAGGGTCATATCGAAAAATCCCTTCTTAGTGAGCGTCTACACAGCTAGTGGAACATATCCTGAAAGTTTCATGAACCTACAATTAGCGGTTTGGCCTGTACAATGTCTGTCAACTCAATCACGATACTCTTTTATGTATATAGATTACGCATTGAAAGTATGGAACTCATGTGCATTATAGGCTATAGATCATGGTGGAAGGTGGTGGGGAAAAAATAAATAAACCAGTTATAGTTCGATTTGTATTCTGTACTATTATTTATATTTTCGCTTTAACATTTACATATTAATACATTACAATAATAAAACAATAGTATTTCGATTTTGTTTCAATTATTATAAGTATGCTTATTTATATACTTCCGTTATATTTGCATGCGTTAATTTACAATACGCAAAAATATCATCTATTTCGTTTGTTTTTCATGTATTACTATTTAAATAGAAAATGAACAAATAATGGCTGCACATTAAGAGTGTATAAAAAATAGTTTATTATTTCTATATATTTTTCTTATTTCTCTCATTAAAAGCTATTATTTAAACAATTAAAGACAAACGTTAAACAGTTGTAAATAAAAACTCGTAGCTTTTTTACAAAATTACACATTACTCAAGAGCAAAATTTAAGTGTATATATTAAAATAAAAGAACATAACATTATTAACAGCTATTAATTTGTATAACATTATTAAGGGGGACAAAAAATTTACAAAAAATAAAATACAACACATGTCTAGTTGTCTTGTTCAATTTGTGTATAGGAAAATTCCAAATATGTATAGGTTACTTAAAAAGATAATAAATTCTTGCTTGTAATGGCATGGGCGACGACAAGAAATAAGTTAACAATCTCGTTAATATAATACAGAAAAACGGTTGCTTCTTTTACACAAAATTGTAGTCAACAAAAAGAATATGAAGGTTTATTTATTTTTATTTGTTAAACGCAACTATTGTTGTAAACCATAATTGAGTTCAGCACACAATACTTTTGTATCATGTTCTAGTCATTATCCTAGACAGTTATCAGTCAAAGCTTCTTGCGTTGCCTATTGTTTTAAAAAAAATACGAACAATGTTCTAAGTATTGCAGCAGCAAGAAAATATGCGTCGTAAACGAATGTCAAATATCAAAAGAAAATCGAGAATTGTCCCGTTTTGGGAGTCTAGTTGGTTTTGTTTTTTAAAAACATAGTTTTTGCTAAGTTAAATTTGTGACGCGCGATAAATAATCGTTTGCATTTAAAACTCACATAAAACAACACACTACGAACTTTTTTTCTTTTTCTTTTTTTATATATAAATTTGTTTGTTATGTATATTTTATTATTTTAAATCTTACGTCTATTGTTTAATATTGCAACACGATTTAGTTTTTTTTTTGTAAAAATGGGGGTATGCCAGGACATTAATTTCATCGTTATGAACTTCATAAGTTATTCTGCAAGAAGGACAACAGTTTCGTTTCGTAGTGTTTACTTGACTCTAGGTTTCGCAATGAATGTCGCTCGTTTGGGTACACTTGCAACTGATGGGGTTTGTTGGCCTTTACAAGAGCGGTAATTAGCTGGGACGTGTGGTAGAAGTGAACGTTTTCATCAATCAAGCCGTGAATGATGAGCAAGCGATTATCTCTGCGAAAGGTGTTATTAGCTGTTGGGAATATTGCAATTGGTTTTATTGGCAACTTACTCTTCGGGAAACGAGTGCACGTAGTTAAGCACCGATCCCATGGTGTAGCCATGTTGATTGTTCTGTGGAAGATCCATGTAACGTTCCGTGTAGCCCGTGTCGTAGAATTCCCAGTTCGTAACTGGGGCACCAGCGATAGCAACCTTAAATATCTCCGGAAACTGAGCTAGGCCCATTAAACTGAGATACCCACCTGAAGAAAACCAATGACGTAGTATTTTACATGACCGCATTGTTGTGAAAAATAACTAAATATGAACTAAACATGCAGGATCCAGTGTCAGTGACGCATACAGACACTGAAAGTGAATATTAATGGCATGAGAATTGCATGCCCCACTTTGAACAAAATATCCTGAAAGGAGGCTGTGTGTCGGACTGCTAAGCGAGGGGCTCAGGTTCGAATCCTGAAAAAACCCCAAATCCAAGTTTTCACTGCGCCACCTCTCGCGAACGTCTGACAAACTTCCGAGAGTATAACTGCCATGAATGAGCTTCCCAATTAGCCGCTTGGACTCGACATAAAAATGTAGATCCCTTCCATTCGTCCCGGAAATGAAAAACTCACACAAAACGAATGGTTGTGAGTGTGACAAGCTAGGCCTAGGGTCGCTACCGACCTGTTGTGCCAACTATTTATTTATAGAGTGTGTTTAGCGTGTCCAAATATTTCACTCTGAGACAAGCGTAAGCGAAGCAACGCTTTAGTGTTAAATTTTTCTTCACGACTTTTCTGTTCCGAGTGGAGCCCAGTGTAGTTGCTGATCTTAATTATTGGAATATAAAGAATTCATCGAAGATGAGGCAGACAGATGTGATGGATATTTGAAGCCAAAAACAGAGAACTTCCACAGTTTCAATTAGATTTCTTTTAGGAAAATTCGTTCACCACTTTCGGCTACAATCAGAAAACATGGGGCTGTGAGTTGAGAACAGCGCCGCTATAAATATGGACCGAAATAGGACCAACAGCAATAAGACTACCTTAATATCGATCTCCTTATGTTTTTTTCTATTTAGCCGTATTTCGTAGAACTTTTCAAGGCAGCGGGAGATGATTTGGTAGAGTGCATACACCGACTCATCTCCAAGATTTGGTTAGAGGCAAGTATGCCTGATGAATGGAACATCAGCATTGTTTGCCCGATCCACAAGAAAGGAGACCCTCTAAACTGCGCCAACTATAGAGGCATCAGTCTCCTTAACATCGCCTATAAGATCCTTTCTGCCGTACTGTGTGATCGCCTAAAACCATATGTAAACGAACTGATTGGACCCTATCAGTGCGGTTTTAGACCTGCTAAGTCCACAACCGACCAAATATTCACACTACGGCAGATCCTGGAGAAAACCCAAGAGGTCCAAGTCGATACCCACCACCTGTTTATCGATTTTAAGGCCGCATATGACAGCATTGATAGAGACGAGCTATACAGAGCCATGTCTAGTTTGCAGAATGACGCTGCTCGCTGCTCCATAAAGGTCGGAAACAATCTCACCGAGACCTTTGGTGTCAAAAAAGGATTTAGACGAGGTGACGCGCTGTCATGTGACTTTTTCAATATAATTCTTGAGAAGATTGTGCGAAACTCACAAGCCAACACCAGAGGCACAATTTTCCAGAAGTCTGTGCAACTACTTGCTTACGCCGACGACATCGACATCATTGGCAGACACAGCGAGCTGTCACTGGTGCGTTTGCAAGTATTAGCACAGAAGCGGCAAAATGGGTTGAGTGATGAATGAGGGCAAAACAAAATATATGCTGTCAACACAACATCGACGAATCGGACAGAACGTCACGATAGACAGCTTTAACTTTGAGGTAGTTCGGGACTTTGTCTACCTCGGCTCCGCTATTAACTCTGAAAATGACATCACCTCAGAAATCAAGCGAAGAATCACACTTGCCAACCGCTGTTACTTTGGTCTAAGAAGGCAATTGATTAGTAAGGCCCTGTCGAGAAATACTAAGGAGACTCTATATAAGACCCTCATCATCCCAGTCCTGCTTTATGGTGCAGAAGCATGGACCCTATCAAAGTCGGATTCAAAATTCTTCGTGTGATTTTTGGTCCCGTTTGCGTTGACGGGCTCTGGAGGAGGAGATTTAACAGCGAACTCTACGAGCTGTACAGCGACATCGACCTAGTCAGAAAAGTACATATCAGTCGTCTAAGATGGCTGGGACATGTAGAGCGAATGGACACCAAAGCTCCGGCCCGAAGAGTCTTCGATTCCAACCCGGAGGGACAACGTAGTAGAGGAAGACCTCGCGCAAGTGGAAGGGGACCTCAACCAACTCGGAGTGCGCAACTGAAGGCAGTTAGCCAAAGATTGCGCTAACTGGAGAGGCGTATTGGTTGAGGCCCAGGTCCACCCCAGACTGTAACGCGATCTAAGTAAGTAAGTAAGTATTTCGTAGAAAGTATTAAAATGCCAAAAAATAAAAATCAACGTCGATGCCTTGTAGATACCTAAAATACGAATCAACTTACCATATGACCAACCGTGAATTGCGACGCGATTCATGTCGATGTATCCCAATTGCTCAGACAGAATTCTCAGCCCGTAAACTTGATCCTTTAACTCCACTGTTCCCATACGACATCGTATATGACTCTCGAATTTAATACCACGATGTCGAGAACCCCGGGAGTCTATACAAATAACGCAGTAGCCTTGCGCAGCCAGCATATGCATTCGTAGTTGTCGCATTCCCTGTCAACATTAAAAGGTGAGTGCCACAAGATCGAAACAACATCCAAATGACGTACCTTAAAAGTATTATTAACAGTTTGCACCTCTGGACCACCATAGACACTCAGCACTGTAGGATACTTGACACCCAACTGGAAGTTGTGTGGCTTGAAAACCATTGCGTATACCACATCGCCAGACGGCAGCTTCGGGCGATAGATTTGCGGACAATATTGTGCCTCGGGCTGTCCGCCCTCATGCAAGTAGCCCATAGGAATCATTTGTATTCCGTTTACGCCACCACTTTGGCAGGTTTGGGACACTTTAATCACCTTACACGATGGAAGACGTTGGATGTTGCAATACACTTGCATCATTAGTTTGCATTCCTAGTACGAGAATCTGGATGTGCTTTATATTCCTTTGTGATAGCGAAAATAAATCTTACCTCATCAAATTCAATTTGATAGGAATAGCCGGGATCGGTGAGCAATCGAACGTGTTCGGGTCTCTGCAGACTGACTACGTAGAGATGCTTCTCCAATGGAGTCTCTCGTAGGCCTAGGAAATACACCAACTGCTGCGCTTTGTCGACCCAGATATTACGGCCAAGAACTTCCCAGTCACCAGACGTTATAGCCACCTGTCAAGAAATTGAAACTGTTTGTTTCGAGTGTCTGCACGAGAACTGTCTCACTGTTTTAAGACCTACTTTATTCACTAGATTGGGCTGTAGCGGAGAGGTATTTACACCTTCCAGATTTTCGCTATGCACGCTGTTGTCCTTGCAGCCATTGACTGTAACCGTACCACTTAAGCTGGAGGTAATTAAGTAGAGATGTCTGAAGCCGGTCTCCTCAGATGCCCACAGAAACGTTATTGTAGTGTCTGTTATTTCAAGGAAGTACAGCAAGTCATGAACGTTTATCCATGTGTCTGTTTGTTGTGAGTATAGTACCTGCAAAGGATTCATGGTGATATTCATGTAAATATGTTCACCTCACGCTACGCTTACCTGGAGGGGACTAATCGCCCTACTATACGAACTCTTCCAACTGTGATCGGCCGACCCCGACGGAGACGATGCTGTGCTGCTGTAAGTTTCGCAAAAATTGTCCAAAGGTATCAGCACGAGATCTAATCTCTGTTGTTTTCGATTCATGGCCTGCATCCAAACACTGAAAGAAAAATCCTACAAATCCACGCTTTAAAAGTGTTACTCTTGTCAGTTTACTATTTCGAGTCAGGAGTCCATCCAACGCGCACAATATACTCCAGCCACGGAAGCACGACCGACAACGAATAGGGCAAATCTTTTATGCAAATATCGCTTATCTGCAACGATTCGTTTAAAACAAATTGAACCATCTTCAATTTGGACTTTGCGTTCGGAGTTCCAGCGCGAGGAAATCGATATTCTTCCAATTCGCCAACTACGGCTTGCGACGATGGAAACGTAAAGAGGCCGACATCCGATTCGTCGACTTCTTCGTAAACAATTCGATAAACTCCATCTGGGGTGGAATTTAGAAAGTTATCGACACATTCTCGGAATGGCTGTGTTAAAAAGATACCTTCCGCGTTCGGCTGCCACCAGTAGCCTTGATATCGACTGAACTCCTCCTGCATTACATACGACGGAACTCCGGCGCTTAGTGGGTCGTCGGCAAATGATCGCCTGCCATCATGAGCAAATGTTAATCGTTCCTCATGACCGCTCAAGGTGTGCGTAACCCAAATGTCGCCGCCACTAATGTACGCAATAAGATCCGAGTTCTGAGGGCATATTTGTGGATCGAGGGCAGCCCACGCAGGACAAGTTCTCAACTGTGTAGGAAATAGCGGAGCGGTCTAAAAATCAAAAAAGGTCCATGGTGAATATTTGTACACTCAAAGTGGCTATAAATAAAATCCAATCGTCGCACCCAAGCAAATGTAAATCACAGAAAAATTCAAACTCACGTTATAGCCAGTATCGAGGCACTGGTACAAGTCACTCAAAACCGGAAACACTATTTTCCCACTCGGTTTGTGTAGTTCGTAGGAAGTTATGCCCCAAGTGGACAATCTCTTCCTTTCTTGCAACAACTGAAATTCTCGCGAGCATACATTGCTACCGGCGACAGAAGATATTGATTGCTCAAGCACCAAATTCCAAGTAAGTCTGAAATAAATAAATAAAGAAAACAGTTTATGTTGGAATTCTATTAAGAAACACTACTGCGACTTACTTCTTTGAAGGTGAACTAGAATCGTTAAAGTTGATGTCTGTGGATAACAGCGTAGTTTCCCATGCATTGGGTGGTGTACTCAAAAAGTATATCCTAATTCTTCCGTCTGACAGTGTGCGAAAGTTTACGTCCATCGGAACCATGCTAGATAAATTCGCTACCTGCTTTCGCAAGTCGTTGACTACCGCCGTCAATTCGGACCATGATTTTTTATTGTTTTTTGACCCGGGACTTGATAAACCGGGAAGCGGTGGACCCGTGGAATGTGTCCCACTGCTGCTCACCATTGCCCGGTTCCCAATGTGGTTACCAACAACTATACCATCGAGTAGAATGTACGAGGATGGTGGTGGCGGATCATGAGACTGCTGCTGCCTGTTGCGATGATGATGCGCCACGGAACTGCTGCTGTCCATCATACGCTTAATCCGTTCCAGAATTTCCTCCAGCACTACGTCTAAACCACATGAGATGTGTCCGCAAAAAGTTGGTACGTTTTCCTTGTTAAATTGTTTTGTTATTTGTTATTGTGTAGAATTTCCTTTTTCTTCTACTTCCTTCCTCAACTTTTAATTATCAAAAACGTAGGACTTGTTTCTCTAGTTAAGCAGACATGCCAAAAAGTAAATTATTCGACATTAAGCTAAAATTCGCCACGAATTTGTTTAATTTCAATAATAGTCTTGTTAAACCAAAAATTCCCACATCTCCAAAGCGAAAAAATAAAATTAATGAAATCTTTGACACAAGATATTCGGTACCTAGTCTCTTTCGCTCACTTGCCTTTGTTGCAAAATGTTCACTTCGAACTTATTCTTTCCAACGTCAAATTATATAAAAAGAAATCAAAAAATATTTTTAAAAAATTATAGTAAAAGTTATTATTATTTTTGTCTTTTTATCGAAGACCGATGAAATGAAGTGAAAGCAGCCAAACACGAATTCTCCGTTCTACTTTTATTGGATTGTCCTTTTGTTTTCGAATTCGGTGAGGGAGACAAGACACAGCTTAACGAAAGTAGTTTTACGAATGATTCTGTTTTGGCTAATAAGAATGAGGAAGATAGACTGTTTTGTGGGCTGTCAGAAAACAGAAAGTCTCTGAAAGTAGAATGTCAAAAGAAATGCCTTTCATTTTTTCTGTACGTTAATAATAAAAGGTAGATAGAGGTGGATATAGCTATGGAATAGTAGGGAACAGCCGGTCAGTGTACCCAGCACCAGCAGTATTTTTCTGGAATTTCTTATCGGAGATTGATATGAGAAATCTCCTTCAAAAGGAATAACTTTATACCTACAAAAAACAATTACAAATACTCTCAACAAAAACAATACTCTCAGAGCAATTTTAATGTTCGTTTGGTACAGAAAAAAACAATCTTTTTCAGATTTCAGAGCACTTTTGCGAATCTGGATTTTTTTTTCAGATTTGCTTCAGATTTACCAATGAAGTACATTTTAGTTTGACAACTAGTGGAGTTTGTGTACGTTTTCGTGAAATTTTTCAACTGCAAAGAAACGCATTGTATCGGGTGGATATATTTTTGTTAATTATTTATGTACAAATGTTTAGAAACCAATCTGGGCGATCATTTTGAATGTTTTCATATAAAATTTAACCAGTAAATAGCACACGCTTAGAAAAGTGTCAAAGGCTACACTTATTCCAATCGCACAAATATCAATACGAAAAAGAGCAAGTGACGTTTTTGTGTTCGATTAGGCACACATAATCTGAAATCTGAGAGCAAATCTGAAGAAGCCCAGTCGAATACCACATTAGAGTGATTGAATGTCTGAATCTATACTCCAATGTCATTTTAAGTACTTAATTTTTTCCTAAAACTATACTACCTTAAAATCTGTAAGCAAATATCATTGTATAGTTCAAGGACTTGTGCATAACATTCGTTGGTCTATTATGAGCCCCACACAGTAGCTAGAAGTTGCTGTTCCGACTTTGAATTCGAATGCAATTCATGTGCGCATGAGTACTATTATTTTGATTTATTATTTTTATGCTGATATCTATGTGGTTCGACACTGCTTTTGATAAGCGTTAGTTCTTCATTATGACGCACCTATTTCTACCTAGCTTTTTTAAGTGTTTTTCCACCAACTCCGCATAGAAACTAGCCCTTTTGGTTCACGAAGGCAAAAAGAATCATTGAAATGTCATCTATCGATACGTGCGAGGTACGAGTAGCAGTTAAGGTTTGCATCATAGACAAACCATACTATTGTCTCTGGTTTGCATTCTGCTGCTAAGTTAACCAACCTACTGTCATTCATAGATTTTGTCTTCCTGGTTTCGCAACATTTATGGTAGGTGGGTACTTTGTGCAGAAAATATATATTTAAAACCACATTCAAATCATAGGCAAATTGCCTACTGCAAATAGAGTGAGTCCAGGGCTGATAGTTAAGCTCGTTGGTTTTCTCAGATTGTTTACATGTTCATTTCTTTGCAAGATACCTTCCTGCAAATTTATCGGCGGTCTGTAGACTGCACATAAATAAATGCATGAACTAGTACATTGTGTCTTTGTATTTCTAAATCACATGAATTAACGTTTTATTCCAAAGCCAGAAAACGTGTAATCATCTATCTCCTTCGCCTCACTAAATACTGCTTTATCAATACGTGAAGTAGGACTTCCAGTTGTCTGTAGCCAGTGTTTCCTAAATTATAAATATTAGAACAAAAGTATCCCATAATCATATCAAACTGTTTATGTACATTTCATTAATCTGATTTGTACTTCCTTCAAGTTGGCCCTTCACAGTGCCATCTTCAGTATTCATACACCAACCCCGTACTCCAAGAGACTTTGCTTGCTTTTCGGTATGCTGCAGGCAGACACAGAATTCAAAGGTTAGTATTGTCCGCATATAAAGCTATCTACACATCTCTTCTGTCCTATTTTGTTGTACTCAAATAAAATATATTACCTTGCGAAAAAATACTCCTACAGGTAAAACAAACAATAAGTTAAAATTATATAATAAACATGGAGAGCATTACCTTGCACGATTCCGAAAACCTCGAAATCACAGGCTATTAACTTTGTTGGTGCCATCTTTCCTTGTGTAGGAAATACTTCACTAGATTGAATTGAATTAAATGTATGACATTTAATCCAAATCAAACACAAATATATGTATTGCAGAGTAATTTTAACAAACTTTGCGGCAGCCAGCACCCGCTAAAAGACCATGCGTACTTATTTGTTATTGTTTGCTTGTTTTGTGTTGCCTTCGTAATCGTAACCGTACCCATACGGCGAAATGTCATTTATTACATTTGTTGATTTGTGTTACCTAGTATGAAAGCTAACTTAAGCTTTCACAAAGTTTATTTCGCGCGTTCAGGATATTAAATAACTCATGTTAATATCCGAACAATTTTCAATTTCTTTGTTAAGTAAAATAAAATTTATCTATTTATTAAAAACATAATCAGAAATTATGTCTGCTGACTTCGGTAATGAAATGAATATAAACAAATGGGAAACAAATTACGAAATATGAATGCATCTTTAGTCTGTCCCTGAAGTAATGTCAACAAGACTCTTTGTTATATTAAAATTACGCGCTCTATGCGTTATTTGTGTTTTTTCCGCGTCAGAGGACAGGAATACAGCCACTTAAACGAACCAACCATGAGCCTTCCCTTTCCCGAGAAGCTGGGTAATTTGAATTTATTTTTAAAGACCACTGGTTTCATACTTACTTAAAAGGAAAGCTGTAATGGAACAAGAATCTGTTGCGGCGTGGTAATTTTGTTTCAAAACAACAATGACAATCGCTTGTTTATTTGTCCAATACGTTCTTTATTCCTTCATAATACCTTCCATTTTCAAAAAGCAAATGCGTTAAGAGATTTTAAATTCATTTTTTTTTATGCTTCCTCAACTCCATTAGGTGCTTTGCAGCAGTAACAGTGTTTCGCATAAGCATAGCAACAGTCATAGGTCCAACTCCTCCCGGTACTGGGGTTATGTGTCCAGCAATTTTGCGAACCTCTATTAATTGATTCAAGTAATTAATTTGTGAATACCTTGGAGAATAAAAGAAAATTACCCTCAAAGTCAACATCCCCTACTAGCTTAGATTTGCCGTTTTCGTCTGTAATTCTAGTTATGCCTACATCAATCACACATGCACCACTTTTCACCATATCTGCCTTAACCAAGCCAGGTACACCTGTTGCTGTTACAATAATATCAGCTGATCTACAGTACTTAGCCAATTCAAGCGGAGGAGTAAAACGATGACAAATAGTTACAGTTGCATCCATTGCCGAAGTTTCGTTTCTACCATCCGAGTGCAGTAACATGGCGATCGGCATTCCAACATTTTTTGATCGCCCAATGACAACAACGTTCTTACCAAACGTTTCGATGCATGATCGTTTGATTAATTCCTGTACACCCAGCGGAGTACAGGGAATCATCGAGTTCATGTCAAGGCACATTCTCCCAACATTAACCTCATTGAAACCATCAACATCCTTCTCACACATCACAGCATTGCATATAACTCGCTCTTTCATATGCGACGGCAGCGGCAATTGAATCAAAATACCGTCAACAGCGTCTGATTTATTAAGCTGGTCGATTAAGTCGAGAAGTTCCTGCTGCTTTGTGTCGGCTGGGAGTTTTTTTGTAACGCTATCGATTCCAACATCGTTGGCGGCCTAATGGGATAATTATTTATTTCCAAACGAATGAGATAGAAAATCAGTCAAAGTCACCATCATTTTGTTCCGAACGTATGTCTGGCTAGCAGGATCTTCACCAACTAAAATAGCGGTTAATTGCGGCTTACGATTTCCAGCTGCAGTATATTCTTCTACCTCTTTCCGAAGCTCAGCACGGATTTCGGCAGCAATCGCCTTACCATCAATCAGTTGGGCCATATTGCTGCAAAAAATTACACATTACAAAACTACAAACAAAAAATTGCATAGTTTAAGATAAACGCCATTTGGGATATGCCGAGGAGTGATTAGGTTCGTTCTACGCACATACGAAAGTACATTTTATTGCCAAGTGCTGAAAAAATTTAAGATTTTCTGTGAACAATTACTCCATAGGGGATTTACTTCGCATAAGTAATATACTCGTGATTCAGGAGGTCAAATTTGTTTATTTTTTGTCCCGGGAACCCCTTGATGATGCAAAGGTGATTCCCATATATCATATCTAGATTAATGACAATTCAAGTTTCCACGAACACCAAAATTCAGTACTGATTCATTACAATTCTCCGCCAGATACGTTTGTTGCCTTATCTACGAATTTAGGCAGTAAACATTCCGGAGATACCTATAACATTCATCAGACATGTTGATTCAGTGTCATTTATTTTAATTGATACGAAAATCTCTAATACTGTCACGTAGGGGAATGGGAATGACTTCCATTTACACAACTTGAGTTGCGCAGCTTCATGGGCCTTCAAACCCTGCAGAGGTACAACTTTTTTAATTCAGTCAGGTCAAAACAAATAAAAACTCGATTTTTTTTACACAAACAGATTTAATCATCCATTCCTCTAAATTAAACATAAACGAGAAACAGCTTTAATCATCCATTCCTCTAAATTAAACATAAACGCGAAAAAAAACTTCATGCAAATGCAGTTTGAAATTTAAATTAAGAAATACGCATATTGTGTGGGACAATACATTTCAGACATTCGCTTAAAATAAGTTATCTTGGGTTCAATAGCGCCGTCACCATGCCAGCAGCCTCTTTGTCCACTTCCTCAAGAGCATTCAACAGATGCAAACCATTTATTCCGTCCACCCCGACTATACATCTCAGCATAGCTTCAGCATTTGACCACATCAATAGTAAATGATCTAGTTTTAATAGAGTGGCCAGTTTTCTCCATTTCTCGTCGACGTTGAGCATTTTGGCAAGTCGTCTGTAGACTTGTTTATCTCTTAGCAGCTCCTTAATATGCAGATCATATTCCTGTTTGACTTCAATGCTTGATTGTGATGATTTATCGTCATCGTCTCCGGTTGAACTGCTGTCCTCGAACTCTGGTTCTTTTTTTATGAAACTGGTTATTTGTAGTCTCGAGCAACTTGAAGGAGGCAAAAATGGTTCTAGTAAGTTGAGAATGTCTGTTCTTATTGGGCCCCTTAAAGTGTGTGCCAGATCGATAGCAGTGTGCCCGGCTCGATTGGTTGCATTTATATCTACTTTGGTACTTTGTAAAACAATCTCAACGATTTCTTTGTTCCGTTCCTGCACAGCTAAATGAAGGGCGTTATTGCCATCCCGGGAATTGGTAATTTTAGCTGAGGCGTTGCATTTCAATAACAGAACCTTCACAAAGACAGAGTTGTTCTTGCGAATGGCCAAATCCAGAGGTGTTCGGCCATCGTCATTTGTTAGGTTAACATTAAAGTCGCCGGATGACATATGAGCGACAAACTTCTCCATACACTGTGTCAAGTTTTCAGCAATAGCAATATGCAGTGCTGTGTTGCCGTGCGTGTCTTGTACGTTCGGATCGCAATTCAGTCCCAGTAAAGGTCTTATGAATGCAGCCTGATCGAATAAACAAGCCACGTGCAACGGAGTCTGGCGGCGATTATTTGCTTGTGATAATAAGTTCGTAAGGTTTAGCCTGGCCAGTATTTTAAAAACTGTTATTGCATCGGTTAGCTTGCCCTGTCTAATTATGTCGTGCACGATAGTATCCCCGTTGTCATTAGCAGTAACAAAGTCTGCGAAAATAAGTTTAACTTTATTCACGACCGGCTCCAGTCCGAGTTTGGCGCTATTATTGAACGCGAATACTAATTTTTTTAATGTGACATTATATGCATGGGTCTTTGTATCCTGAACTGCATTTGTTCCAAGTTTCGTCAGATTTCTTTTTTGCCTCGTGTGCACGGATGCTTCGCCATCCGTTTCTAGTCCCAAATATTTAAACATGCCGAAGTCAGGGTCTAATATCATGCTTTCTAATTCGTCCGAGTCACTGTTAACTTGTCGAATGAAGGTGTTGAACTCGCAGGTATACTCGTTTGGAGCTGTGGAATAAAGTCCGGCTTCTTGTTTTAATTCTTCTTTAGTTTGTGGGTCATCTTCTAATGGCTGTATGTGCATAGGCATGCCTTTGGCCACAACGGATTCTGGCAGTTCGTATGAACTCAGGGGGCTGCTTTTAGTAAACGAAAGTGAACTCGACGTTCGTCTGCGCTTACGCGATAGAACAATGTCTCGCGGTTTGTACCGAAATGTGACAGGAGAACTGCGCTCGTTGTCGTTTTCGCGTACCAATTCAATAAACACATTTACATGACTATCGATGTCTTTATTTCTGTATGCTGGAGTGCGGACGACAATGGCATACTGATGGTGGACGTCGGCTTCGGTAAAGTGAGCAAACGCTTCCCACACTTCGCTGTCGTCAACGATTTCAAAGAAGCGCACTTTTATGTTGTTTTTGTTAACTTTTTCAACTAAAAGTATTAAATCATCCCCACCGGCGACACTACCGGCAATAATACTTAGGCGGCAAATCTTTAGTTCGCCAGTTAAAGCACTTTTGCGGTTGTTGATGGGGCGAGAGAATACAGGTTCACATATTTCCATCCATCGTCCTCCGTCGTCGATTTTAAATGCTTCAAAGCAAAGGCGAACCTATACGAAAACAGAAAACGTATACTCATTAGTAGTAGTAATTTTTAAATAGGTAGAAAACTGTAGGCTTACTTGATTCACACTCATGGTTTTGGCTTCGAGTTCAACCTCTTTTCGCAAAGCGCTTTCCTGCTTTTGTGACAGCTCCTTGCATTGTAGTTGAAACTTCAATTTCTCTTTTTGCTTCTTAAATAGCTCCATTGCGATATCCTTTTTGGCAGTGTGTATGATGCCCATGTTTTCAAATCGAGCTATATAACCCTTGTCTGGGGAAACATAGACATCGTGTGGATCACACACGTCCATATTGTCCTTGTGGACAACCAGCTGGTGGGAGTGCAGCGACGGTTTATCAATATTTGGTTGGTACAAACTACATCGTATAACTCCGGCACTGGTAAAATTTCTCAGCTCTACTTCGGGAAAGGTTTTTTTCGATCTTTCCGATCGCTCGCCATTAAGTGAACCGTGGGTTCCGTGCATTTCCGACTTGTAGCGAAAACGAAATTTTTCTGTGGGTTGCTCGAGTATAACCAAATGACTTTTGCAACAGATTTCTCTCGAGTTGTTTGTCGAAGACGTTTCATTAGCGCTTGAGTCGGAAAAGTTTAATTTCTGCAACTTGTTTAATCCATCGTTGTTTTGCATGGTGGCAGGTACTCGAGGTGCTGATGACGTAGAAGAGCCAAGAATATATGACTTTTTATCGACATCGAGTAATTTATTTCTATGCATAATTTTACTGTGATATTTATTTTATGTCTGATATTGCTACTGAAATTTGTGAGCTGACGCGTCACGCGGGTAATTCCTTCCAAGTGGCTGACTAATGTAATGCACACAAGATTATATTATTCCATGTATTTATAGCGCAAGAAACTTAAAGACAATTTCACACATGTACACCATTATTTGCTATGTTTCGCTAATAACGTTTTAGTGAATGAAACTGCCCGAGGACTTTTACTTAAATAATAAAAACAATTCATATTCGATGGAAAAACAAAACACTCCCACGTTTTCGGTTTTTTGATTCTCGGCGAGAGCGACAAAGCAGAAGCGTCCGCTTCGTATTTTTATAAACGTCACAAGTCACAACTGCAAAGGTAAACAGCTGGGTGCTTGGACAGTGTTACCATAACACATGAGATAATATGGTATATTTGCAGCCTTGTTTGTCTGAAACATTTTCTAACTGAAATGGATGAAATTTATATATCACTGATCCATAAATAATTTGTCCATAAGTGTAGCAGTTATCTGTGCTCTGCTGTTGACATTAAACAAAGAACGAGTTCAAAGTTGGCATATCGATTGTACGAATGACGTAGTAAATGTCACATCAAAGTTTGCGTTCAGGAAAATTGTAGTCCAATCTTGGTCGACTTAGGACATCTACAACAGGTAAGGGGGTTTTTATTCTGTATAAACACATATTTTAACTAATCGTATGATGCATATATTTTTATTTTATTTTCGTTTGTATTCAGCACTTTTTTCGCCATCTGTAAAGCTAAGATTAGACTGCATGCCAATTGGTCATAAAGTGCCAATTTCTGTCAGTTCTCCTGTCAAAATATGGTCATACAATGGGGATATCTCATATTCTCTAATGACCTAAATGCCAGGCTTATTTTGACAGTTAAAAATACCTAAATAGCATATAGTGTAATCGGACAATAAGCACGAATGACAGCGTGACGTCTTCCCTTTCAGGGAAATTTCTCAATCTAGCGCAAAATTACCCGCTGCATTGAAAAAAAACGAGCTGTCAAAGAAAATCGTTCAAACGTTTGCAAAATAAAATAAAATGCGAAACCGAGCAAGTGGAATTGTGATAAAATTGTTAATAAGGTAAGTAAAATAGCAATTCAGATATTGTTTTTTATAATATATTCTATCATTTCTTAGTGTGGAAATAATTAGTGTTAAATGTCACTTTGCCGCTGGCGCTAGGATTCTAGTGCGGACGTTCCTTTATCTGGGATATTTTGTGCTAGACATCTAGCGGGCAATGGATCGCGGCCCATAACAAATGCCTTAAATGACCATCAAGACAAATATGACCATATGGTTATTTTGGTCATATATGTAGTCTAATATACAGTTTTGATAATCCTGACATTTTGGTCATTTGACAGCTAATTGGGTCATTTGTCTTTTGGCATTCATATGCATAATTGGCATACAGTTTAATCTTAGCTTAAGTTTACGTTACAGAAGCGGGATATTACCACTGGGTATAGGTAGTGTCAGAACCATGAAATCATGGTAAACTTTTTAAAAGGATACATTTTATCTAGCGAATTATCGGTTTTTAAATAACACATCGAATACCCGCTTCGCCAAAGGCTTCATATCCGTAAGCGAACAATACGTAATGTGGTTCCAGCATGCAAACAGAAACAAATTTTCTTATATAAAAAAAAAATCTGTTTATGAACCACATATGAGATGTATGGTAACACTGTAAACATTTCTAGCGTAGTAATTGAAGGAAGGAGATCGCATGACGAACTGCAAGCTACCTTTCTCCATCTTACTAATAAGAGATTTGTTTAGTTTTGTTTTTTAATTTTCTAATAAAATATGATTTTACATTTTACCTGGAATATATTGACCTCGTATAATAAGCATTTTTAAATGTAATGTCCGTTACGATCTTATGAACCGGTAGCCGAAAAATACATTTCATAATGTATAAAACTCTCACTAACAACTTTTTTGTGTTAAAAAAGTGGATACAATCCTTAATACTGACACTACACTTAACGCATAACAAACTACCACTGCCACTACCATTAAACAGCAATATAAATAGATAAACTACCTACGCTAATAATTAATTCTAGTTATCACTTTGGACACATGTTTACGCAATTCGTGAATAATTCAACTGGCACATTGTGGCTGCGTTTACACCTTTCAATCAGTTATCAACCACCCAATGAAAATAATTATCAGAAATAGAATTTTCTAAAGAAAAACTTTAACGTACCGTTTGATCGAAAACTTTTATTTCTGGAGCGAAAACATTTGCACCACACGTGGGAAGAACGCTAATTTGTTGAATGGAAATGGATATGGGCATTTCGTACATGTAGAAATTAAGTAGAAAAAAAAACCGGAGTTATGAGTACTTAATATGGAATTGGAGAGGGGATATATTTATCGTAGTTTCTTTTCATATCGAACGTTTACGGGCAAATCCTTGCATATTTATAGGCAGATTAGTATTTTGTATCCCATTAACGATGGGATTTTTCTTTAAAGATAAAGCCAAGAGCACAAGGTCGTTACTGAGCGAGGGGTCTCATGTTCGATTCCAGGAAAAAAATAGATTATATCTTTCTTAATAGGTCTGTCTGAAAAGACTGTTAAAATGGCAGTGGTGGGTGAAAAAGTTAGGGAACGCTTTTGTAGTAAACTACGAATAATGACAGATACATAATTCAAAAATTCAAAAAGTGCTACAAAAGACGTTAAAATTTCGTATAAACTCGAAGAGTTTGCTTATTTACTGACAAAACTAGTTGATTCATCTCCCTAGCGATGAAAGTGATTCGAAATTATTCGAACTTCTTCTTCATGTATCTGGAAGAGTTTGTACTGATTGAACTACAAGCATTCGAGGAGAGGAAAAGCGACACAGCATTAAAAATTTCGTGGAGACATTGAGTAAAATTCCTAAGAATTTGTACAAATTCGTAAGATTTAAAAGTAAGGGAACAGACCTAATGTTGCGCCACTTCTCGCGAACGTCTGACAAACATCCGAGAGTGCAACTGTCAGGAAATAACTTTTTAATTAACAATGCGGACTCGGCATGAAATTGAAGGTCCATTCGTCATAAAAATAAAAAAACAGACAAAATGAAGGGTTGCGAGAAGCAAAGCTAAGCTGTTGAGCCAACTATTTTTTTATTTTTTACATGAGTTGTTTTAAAGCATTCAGGGCTCCAATCGCGTAAACACAAAACGATTGAACGACATTGTCTTAACTTCGTGTAACAAACAAAAAACGATAATCGCTTAAACGATTGGCCGATCATCGTTTTTTGTTGCATCACGTTACTAATTCAACTGCCAATCTTTAAAACGATTCGGTTGAACGATTAAGATAGTATTTTTTTAAGTCTGAGAGAAATATAGGCTATCGAATTTGTGATTTTTGACAGAATATGAAAAAAATCTTGTTATAAAATTAGGTCTTTCCTTCTAAGAAGATTCAAAAGAGAAAAAGGACACTCGTATACGTGTGTATTACTCAAAAGGTAAAGTGGCTTAAGTCGATTTAATCCAAAAACAATGAAAGTAGAAACACTGCATTTGGAATAACGTCTTAATTCTGTAGTAAACTGCAGCTTTCTACTCAAAGTAGTTTTATTTACAATTTTTTTTTGTTTGTTGAGTAAGTAGTCGTTTGTTTATTTTGATAAATTTGGACTATTAAACAATCGCCAAGTAAGAAATTTCTATTGACAATTACTTTTCTTATCAGCCAAAATCTTAGCAGCAGTTATCGTGTTGCGCATTAGCATTGCGACAGTCATTGGGCCAACCCCACCCGGAACTGGAGTAATATAACCGGCAACCTTTCGAACAGCTGCAAAAAAAAAAAAAAATTGTAGAGAAATTTAGTAGCAATTTTCCAACTACCTTCAAAATCGACATCACCGACAAGTTTAGTCCTTCCATTTTCGTCAGTTATCCTCGTGATGCCGACGTCAATGACACAAGCCCCTTCTTTCACCATGTCGCCCTTTATTAATCCTGGCACTCCGGTAGCAGTCACAATTATATCAGCCAACAGGCAGTACTTGGCTAAATCCTTGGGTGGTGTAAACCGATGGCAAATAGTGACGGTAGCATCCATAGCCGAAGGTTGATTCTTTCCGTCTGCATGCAGTAGCATTGCAATTGGCATTCCAACATTTTTTGACCGCCCGACAACTACTACATTCTTTCCAAATGTTTCAATATTCCACCGCTTTATTAGCTCTATCACGCCGAGAGGGGTACATGGTATCATTGAGTTCATGTCCAAACACATCCTACCCACGTTAGCCTCATTAAAACCATCAACGTCCTTGAGATAAGACACTGCATTGCAAATTGACCGCTCGTTAATGTGTTCCGGTACCGGAAGTTGAACCAGAATTCCGTCAACACTGTCATCGGCATTGAGCTGATCTATTATGTTTAAGAGTTCTTGTTCTGTAATATCCGCTGGGAGATTTTTCGTAATGCTGGTAATGCCGACCTCCTTGGCAGCCTTACACATTCAAATATACAACCAACGCAATATAAAAAACATAACTAAATATTGTTATTTCAATAGGTACTACCTGCATTTTATTTTTAACGTATGTATGACTTGCTACATCATCGCCAACTAGTATAGCAGTAAGATGTGGTGGCCTGTGACCGTTAGTAACGAACTCTTGCACTTCTTGCCTGAGTTCTGCTCGCATCTCGGCCGCAACGAATTTGCCATCTATAAGCTCTGCGCTGTTGCTAGAATAGGAAAATGTTAATCGCATTAAGTATTAACAAACGCATACGCATAAAATTATTATATTTGAGAGTAGGACAGGGAAGTTGGAGTATGATAAGCGATCTTTAAGGAGTTCATACATGTGTCATGTTATTTTCCTGCTGATAAGAAGAAAAATATTTTTCTGCTGGGGGTACTGATTGTGGTGATTTACATCAACAGTGTTTTGTTTTCGAATATAATATAAATACGAACGTATGCAGTTAGTTGCTATACGAAGAAAACAATTTTATATTGACGACAATGCGCCCATTTTTTGTAGCATGTGCTTATTGTTGCATCATGCACAGGCTACAGTGATAACAATAATTAATCTGAATTTCTGCCTCCGTAAACAATCATTATTTTGTATCACTATAGGCTTAAGATTGTGGAACCTTATGGGTTCTTGATTGATACAAAAATCTATACATTTATTGGCATGATTTAATAGTACCTATGTATAAACCTTTTAAAAATCAAATTCAACTCATGAATCCGTACCAAATTGGCATGACTGTCCTATGGAAGAACTTTCATTATTTGATTTCATTATGAAACGATTATCTGTTGTAAAAGGCAATAAATTAAGAGTGTTATTGAACTTCTGAAGCTTTTCAAATTAACAGTTCAGGTTTTGAGCACGAATGAAGATGCCCTTCATGCACGAAGAAAGTCTTAAGTTAAATCTTAACACCTTCACAGCTTGGCCCAAGGCAAACGATCAAGTTATCTGTCAAAAGATCTGCACTGTCAAGGCGGTATATTAGGCTAATGTGGTATTCGATTGGGCTTGTTTAGATTCGCTCTCAGATTTCAGATGTAAAAACATAAAAACGTCACTTTCACATACATATGTGTTCACAGGTTAAAATGTATATAGTCGTGTTTTTTTGAGCTTCGATCTCAGCAAAGCAAAGTAAAGTAGGATTTTCAGCACACTTATTACAACAACTACTGCGAGTCTCGAAGTGTCAAGTAGAGCGTAGTTGTTGTAATTGCGTGCTAAAAATCCTACTTTACTTTGCTTTGCTGAGATCGAAGTTCAAAAAAACAGGCCTTATATTGAAACATTGGAAATTTGCGCCCAGATTGATTTCTAAACATCTGTACACAATACTTAACAAAACTAGATCCATCCGATTTAATCCGTTTTTTTAGCCATTAAAATTTTTACGAAAACTTAACAAACTCCACCAATTGTCAAACTCAAACGCACTTGCATTGGTAAATCTAAAGCAACTCTGAGAAAAAAAAATTCAGATTTGCAAAAGTGCTCTGAAATCGCGAAGAGATTGACATTTCTCGTAACAATCGAATATAAAAAGTGGGCTGAGCTATGGGAGTACCTATAACCGAATACCTACCACATAAATGACCGAAATTAAAAATAATGATGACATTTGCCTGTCTGGTCATTTAAGGTATGTATAATGTTATTTATCACGCTGTTTTTGATTATGGTAACACTGAAGGTTCAATCACCGGAGAAACACAAATTACACATTAAGGTTTTTTTCCACTACTTCGCCACCATAAAAGAAGAAACATTGAGCTTTCGCATTGCCGTATTTCAGATACTCCGAAGATTATTAACATTTTCTTTAAGAAAATCTTTCTTTTCAGTTGGGTGTCTGTTTATTATTAAAAAAAAAATCCTATTACTACCAAAGCAATTTGTGGGTTTTGGAAAATTTAAAGAAAAGCCAAAGGTGATAAGACAAGGGCAGTTTTTTATTTGTTAAATGGAATTTGAATAATGATAAATGTACCTTCGCACCCACTTCATTTTGCACTTGAAATAATTATATTTATGGTAAGTAACTATAATAACAAATAAGTTTGCTTAAAACAAAATATTTTACAACTTTTACAATTCGCCCAGTGATATTCTCACGTTGAAGCTCCAACTCACACTGAAAAGTGATGCACTGGAACAACATGAGTATCTTTAATAATGATCATTTTGAAAACAACAAAGCGTAATATGTGCAATGATCAATGAATAAGTGGTCTTCTGTTCTTAGAATTTTTTTTTATTTATTTGAAAAAGATTACGATCAATCTACGTATTTACATTGAAGGCAAGCGTGAAATACAAAGAAAGCCTAATAGTGCAAACATAAAAATCGAACAAAGTTAGTCCTGCATGCATAATAAAATAACTGCCGTTAATAGGTTATTGAATACTGAATTTGAACTTTAATATGTCTGACCAAAAATTCAATAACCTCATGAAAGAGATAATCTAAAGATAAATAAACCAAAAAAAGGCCCGTCAATAGGTAAATAACCAGAATCATTTTTACTGGTTTTCTGTTTATTTTATGCTGTCGTTTAAAATTGTTTTTTATATAACGATGTCTGGATTTAAGTATAACCGGTATTTATATTCTTTCAATGGGCCTCATTATTAATCATTTTCAACCTTGAGACCAAATATTTTCTATGTCACAATTATGCAATTTTTGTATGGAAAATTATGTCCTTGTTTATGATGAGTTTAAAAATTTAGCCTGAACACTAAAAATGATTATTTTTATCGCTGAATGTCCAGGTAGCATTATTGTCAACAAACCTTTATATTGTGTATAAAATGTTATGTTAAAAAAAAAAGAACACAAAGACTTTGTTCGCCGGCGAGTTCATTTAAAAAACACAGACGATACCTATATGTTTCACCTAAAATATTTACCATCGCAACGAATGTCGATAAAAGAATCGCCAGATATTCGCCTTAAAACGAATTGGAACATCAAATTACCAACATCTGAACGAAAAAATTTGTGAATAATTCAAAATGTATATTTGAGTTTTTATTGGCCTGCATTGATCATAAATATAAACACAATTGATTGTAGCAAGAAACGTTAACGTCATAGTTATCTAGTTTTTAATGTACCTACCTAATCATTATAATTTTCTGACACAATTTTTATTCTAACTTTAATTCCGGAAAAGATTTAGGATTGCTGAGAAACTTTGACCTACCCCTCCTAGTACCTAGATACCTACATAAAATAATATAATGCAGAATATGGTTTATTTGGAATCCAAGTGTCGCACGTATATTTGATTTATTGGACCAGGTACCACCCTGTTCACGATCCACAAAGCGTTCCACTGATTCGTAAACTGTCAGAATTTTGTATTCACGCTTTCTTGTCGATTTTCGCAGAGTTTGCATTTTTTCTATTTTATGAAACATCTATTGTAAAATTGTAATAAATAAATCAAACAAAAGTTCTTATGGCAGACGATACTAACGAGGATAGTTGGCTTTATGGCACATCCAATCCAGATTCAACTACTAATGAAGAAGAAAAAGCTAGTCAGCCCGACGAGGCTGATTCTTCTGGTGCCGTTACGGGAAAGCGCGCTTCCATTGATCACATAGAAAACGCCGAAGTTTCCTTGGCCCGTCATCAGCACAGTGAGGATGATTCGCCTGATGTCAGAAGCAAAAAACAACAAAGTCCCGATTCCAATGAAAGGGAAGGGGATGACATCAATGAAGGCGAAGAAGATCCAGCTCAAGAAATGGAGGAGGACGAGCAGGCGGCTGCTGCAGCTGAAGCAGCAGCTGCTGCTGCCTCTGAGGAAGAAGGTAATGACTCGGAAAAGGGCAAAGAACCCGGTGATTCAGATGAGGATGATGACGACAGTGATGACGATATCAATGTAGTTATTGGTGATATTAAGTCTGGACCTTCCTACAATATAAAGCAACGTACAAATCTCCTAACTGCCAGTGGTGCTGTAACACAAGACAAAGCAAAGCCAAGCCAGGGTAAGTTTAGTATTGAGGAGTTTGAAAGTATTGGGACAATCAATGGGGTGCCGGCACTCGAATACAGCATTGACTCGTTGGAGGAAAAGCCGTGGAGAAAACCCGGTGCTGACATTACTGATTATTTTAATTATGGCTTTAACGAGGACACTTGGCGTGCATATTGTGAGCGACAGAAACGATTCCGCCTGAATGAGAGTGGGGCTGGTCTACAAAACCTCACTGGGGCGATGTCTGCGCAACATGCACCTCAGCAGCAAATGAACTCGGGAGGGGGAGGTTCGCAGAATAACCGCACGCTCACCTCGTTGGTGAGTAATGACAATAAGTACATGATGATGCCGCCTCGCCGCCTGGGTTCTAACGGACCTCCACAACCAGCCAAGGAAAATGTAATTCAAGTGATGACTGCTGAATGCCGCGAATACAGCCGTACAGGCGGCCCGGGTGGGCAAATGTCGAATAACTTTGGGCCCGAGGATGCGTTCTTTGATCCGGATCCATTTGACGGCTATGGTTACGAACCAACTCAGGAATCGCAGTGGATGAACCCCGGGTGGGTGCCAACTGGAATAAAAGAACTTACTCCTGGCCCGGGAATGGGTCCTCCAGGAGGGATGGGTATGCCTATGGGCCCACAGATGCAGCCGCCTATGGTTGGGCCACCGATGAGAGCGCCAATGGGCCCACCCCTCAATATGGTTATGGGTCCGCCCAACGGCCCGATGATGGGTAACAATGGTGGTGGCATGCGGATAATGGGTCCGCCGAGAATGATGGGTCCATCTCAAATGATTAACGACCGTGATTGGGATCGAAACGAACGCGAACATGGAGATCGTGGCAGAGATCGAGAGGTACGTGACAACCGTGATCGCGACAGGGAACGTGATCGAGAACGTGATCGTGAGAGAGAGCGTGAACGCGATCGCGAGCGCAGCGAACGAGATAGAGAGAGGGACAGGGATAGAGAACGGGATCGCGATCGTGATTGGGACAGAACCTCGGAGCGGGAAAGGGAACGTGAGCGGGAACGCGATCGAGAACGAGATCGGGCAAGAGTTGACGTCGAGGTAATCCCAAAAGTAAATCAAGCTCAATATACTTTCTTTAATCCACTGCACATACATTCACATTCAAAACATACGACACTCATTAAGCAGCAGCAGAGCATTGATATTGACCAAGTTAACAAGCTGAATAGCTGGTATGGATGGCAAGCTCTGCTGCTGCTGGAACTTTTTCATGCATACTGCTTTTGCCTCATCATTTCTCATTCTTAACGACTTTTTACTCTCTGTTGTACTTTGCTTTTAGGAAGCTGAACGACTTGAAGAAGAACGGGAGAGAAAAAGACGCGACCGGGAGCGTGATCGTGAGCGGGAGAGGTGAGTTATTGGTTGCATTATATCTAAGCAAGCATTTAATTTCCACTATTTTAGTCGGTCTTCACGTCGCGAACGTTCCAGAAGTCGTGAAAAGTCCAGACGACGTTCCAAGAGTCGTGACAAAGAACGCGAGCGAGAAAGAAAACCTCGCGAAAAGAAGAAACACCGCAAGGACAAAGAGGAGAGTGAATAAACTCTCACTCGGGCCGTCAATTACTTGTACCACTTGTCTCCCAATTCCGTGTTCGTTTTCTAGTTTCCACCAGCAAGCTACACTTTGCAACTGAAAAAGAATACAAAAAGTTGGACAGAAACATACTTTCGTTCCTTTATTTTGTATTTTTTCTTATTCGAGTATGTTTGCATATAAACAATAGCATTTTTTTTTTTCAGTTTTATTCAATTAAAGTTGAAGTTAAAATAAAATACAATATCATTTAAAATTGATTGTTGTAGGTATTAACACAAAATATTCTACAGAAATGTAAAAACGAGAATTTGTAAAGGAATAAATATAAAGCAGAAAAAAGCTTAAAAATCAGTATAAGAGTGTTCCTACTCCGCCGGATCGACGTCGATGTCTGCGTTCTTCTTCTTCTGGAGTTTGTCCTCGATCGATTCGAGGCGTTTGTTCATCGCAGCCAGAGACTCCACTAGGCCCAATTGTATTTCGCCATAGCGTTTCATTGCCAGAATCAGACTTTCTTCGATTAGTTCGGTTTGCTGTTGGTATTCAGTGTTGTTTTTGGTGATTTCTTTCAGCTGGTCCGTATTGCTGGGAATGTTGCGGAAATACTCAGCCCCAAGGGTGCCTTCCAAGGATTTTATTTCGGAAAGTTGATTAAAGCTGGTGGCGAGTTCGGGTGCAATAGCATTAACATAAACTTCCTTTGATTTAACTTGCTGAGTTTCTTCCAGGTAATTTGGGTCTAGGTATCGCTCGAGCTCGTCTGCACGCTGCACAACTTTGCTTATATTTTCTCGACCAGTCAGAGCCGATGAAAGAAGTGTATTTGCCGAGAGAAGGGAGTCAACAAAGTTTTCCGTGCCTTTTATGTCGGTATCTGGGATGGGTCCGAGTACACGATTTAATGAGTCGATGCGCTTTTCGAGAAGGTCCAAAGCTTCCATTATGAATTGATTTATTTGTCAATTATTTAACACAAGTTTTCCAATTTCAACAAGAAATAAATTATGTACTTTTATGATGTCAACTTTTTACTGAAGCAGTCAGCTCTAAAAAAATGTATACATGTAGTTGTAATTTTATTGGAGTTGCATACGTTTATTGATGACAGCAGACTTTTCCAGTTGGAAATCGTTGAAGAATTGGTTGCACTTTTTCTTAGTGATACCAAAACCAAAGTTACTTACAAAAAATAGTGTCCGGGTATTATTTTATATACACACAAAAAAAAACAAGAAATCAAATTGTTCCAATGGAACATTAAACAGACACTTCTCGGCTTTTGAGATTTTAATTTTTTCTTTAGCTTTTACATTGGGGACGTTCAAGTATCTAGTTTAGTAAGTCTGACAGCTCTCTCACTAAGTGAATCTCGGTTTTGATTGGTCGAAATCGGTCATGAGAGCAGCTGTTTAAGTTGACGTTTATGGAGGAGCAGCCGACGAATCTAATCAAGAAATTCGTGACTGAGTGCTATGTTGACAGTTCTCATATGTGGCTGACGTAGAAAACGCGACGTTCCCGACCAATCTAGTTTTTGCGTTCAGCTTGCATCTCATCCAGACCAATCTAGTCGACTTAAGATAACTAGATTCTTGAATGCGGCCATTGACTAAAATTCTACCATTTGAGTGTGAAGGCTGAAGGAAAACATAAGCACGTCTCTAGAGCAAATGAGCTGATTATCATTCAAAAAATGTTGAGTTCATAATTACTGAAACAGAAATACGTCATTTAAAAAGAGATGTAAAAAATACTTAATTGTTGTCATGACATGAGCAGGGTCAGATGTAAGAATAATTGTAGCCTTATTTCAGAAGGTCTGGCATCACGAATCCTTGTTTTGACTTCATTTTCATGGATATTTTTTTTTCTCCCTCTCGCAGTGCAAAACCAATCTTTTCTGCGTCAATTTTTGACAACTGACAAATTGCTTATTTACTTTACTTACAAGTTTTTTTTGTGATTAAAATGTTTTTCGTAACGTAATTCGTGTAAATAAAAGTTATATTTATGAGTTAAGAAAGCAATTTGTGTAAGTGTTCTATTTGTGTCTCAACAAAAGACTAGTGTTTTTGTGTGCAATGAAGTAAAACATGAACTTTTTGTAAACTCATTTTCCTTTCTGGTTTTGTTTAGATATTAGTGTAGTACAAATAATTTGTGTTTATTAAACGAAAATCTCTCCTTGCACGTTGTTGTGAACAAAAGAGAAATACGCAAAGCGAAATAAGACAAAGGCATATTCGCGACTATAATTAAAATTAATTTCATGTAGAAAAAGATCAAGCAAAACTGCGACACGTTCCAATAATGTGCGTATGTATGGTATATTTTGCGTCTTTTCAAAAGATTGTTTTTAAAAAATAAAACAAAAGTAAAAACTAAAGCATTTTATTGTTCTTAGGCAGTGCTGTGACCTGGTAATAGCGCAGTAAAGTAACTATTTAACTGTGTATTGCAATATTTGACAGTGGATACTAAAAGTTTTCTTACTTTAATAACAAAAATATGTAACACAGTCCACATACCCAGTTTTTGGTGGCTGCCAGCCTAAAGGATTAGGATAGCTAAAAGGCTATTATTTCGTCCAATAGTGCATTGCGTACATACCCAAAATCGGTCCAATTCTTGTGTAGTATTAACTCTTTCTATTTCTAGTCATAGCTTTATTGTAGGTACCATTCGACACAAGGGTTAATCACCCATAGCATTCAACATTTAAGGAACTCTTAACCCATTTTCTTTCGACTTTTTTGCAACCATCTTTCTCTCGTCCACCGAAACATTTGCAGTACGCACATTTTGTTTCAATGCGCCTTAATGTACTTTGGGGCATAACAAACCAACGGATGGTCTAACTAAAGAGCGCCTATCCACCTAGATCTGCTTTTAGTAGAACAACCATCATCTAGAACGGCAGCTATTTTCCTTATAATAATAATGAACAAAGTGGCTATTCGCACGACATTAGGGACACGGCTTAGGTCGACGGCTTATTTGACGTAACCTAATAATTAAAATTTTAAGAAATAAGTTGGGCCTTAAAACGTACAGGCTCGTGCCCGAAAATGAAATACTGGAGTTTGGATCCCTTTAAGCGAGCAAAGCGAGCCACATTACCCCTATTTGCCGCGTTTAACCGTAGCCGTCGACCTAAGCCCTGCCCCTAACGTCGTGCGAATAGCATCAGCCAATAATGAAACTGATTGTGAATAGTAACTGTCATACTAAGCTTCACATTGAATGAAGTTTATTTGATCTCTTAAAGTTAATAGAAACCTTCTAAGGAGGACCTTAGGTGTTGAAGCCAAATGCCCACTTCACCGAATTCTAACCTATTTTCAACCAAAAGTTTACTTAGGTGGCGCTATAGTTCGGGATGGACCTGGGCCGCAACCAATACGTCTCAACGCGATCTTTGGCTAACTGCCTCCAGTCGCGCATTCCAAGGTGGTTGAGGCCCCCTTCCACTTACGCACGCCACCACTAAGGCGAGGTCTTAGTTTACTGCATCGTCTCTCCGGGTTGGAATCAAAAGCTTCACCCCTTCTTAACACTCACGCACATAAATGCCTAAAAGACCTAAAACATATATGTACTATATAGGTATAAATTGTAGAATCGCGGTTACGCTCAGGATAACTATCCAGGAAAATGCGCAACAAAATCAATTATGTGGAAACCCGCCATCACTTGTCCATGTCCATAACTCAGGTGCCTCCGACTACAGTAACAAACAGTATCGGATCAGTGTTTCTTCAACTGCTTATCGGAAAAGGGGCAGTCTGATAGAGAGTAGTGGGAGCCTGATGTTCCACTATCTACAATCCACATTTTTTAGGCAAAAATAATTGTTATTGACGAACACTTGATGAAAAGGAAATCAAGCACTGCCCTCATAAAGTTATGGCTCTGACACTGAAAATACATCCAAATACAATATCTGCGCTAGGAGGCCTCAATCAAAATCGACCCGTATGGTGATTTCTCGTTTCCACTGTAGAAAGCCATTGCCTTGCCTCTTGGTCGTCATAGTTGTGGGCCTGTGTGTGTGTGGTGGGAATTTTCTTAGTGACTTAATGCTGTCTTCAACTCTTTCTCTTCTTACTTTACTATTGTGCTAGTAGCTTATTGTGTTAATTATTTCTTTATTTGCAAATAAAACCAAGAGATAAATTTCGCCAAGAGCATCTATCGTGTGTGTCTACAATCGTGTTCGCGGTTCTACAGTTATAGCTAACGCATTCAACTGAAGTAAACGACAATAATATTTCAGTACGATTCGGTTTGTTGGATTGGAGAGAACGAGTTTGTAACGCTAGTACAGCAATTACACTGGTATTCATTCAGTTTCAAATTTGCCTCTGTTCTATACGTAAATGTGAAAAAGAAAAGTTTGAAAGGAAAAACCAAGTTATACTAATAAATAAAAAATACCTGCCAATAAAATTCTAAATAAAACTCAACAACAGTTCATTTATGAGAATATAATTTAAATACAAAGACACAATGTCTGTGAGCAACAAAGAGAGTCCCAGCAGGGAGTCTACTTCGTCGAGTGCAAGAATTAGTCTGATAGCAGAAGATTCATTGACCCGTGATTTTTCCATGGGCAGCCTGACATCAACTGTTAGCCAGGACGAGTACTTCCGGTGTCGTGATCATGCAGAGAGTGTCCTTAAAAGAATGCAGAATTATTTAGAAAACGAGCAGCTGTGCGATGTCATCCTGATCGCCGGAATCGATGGAAAAAGGTGAGCATTTGTACAAGAATCAGATATCCTTTGTGTTTAGTTATGCGTATATAAAATTGTGTATGTACTTTGTAAAAGGTTATAGTACCCCAGCTCCTTTCAGTTCGAACAAAGAAGATTCTTACATTCATTGAAAAAAAATTAAATGAAAAGAAAACACATTTTCTCCGGCATGCGATTGCATCTGCAACAGATCAAATTGAAAAATCTTTTTGCGAACATTGTTTTGTCCATTTCTTTCTTCGATACAAACACAGCACAGGAAGTATTATGCACATTTATTGCCATGCCATTCACTTTGTGTCGGCGAGAAAAAAAAATGGTTCACTGGGGCTGAAGCGAGGTTCAAAAAATTATTTAATTTATTGTATGTAGCTCGGGTGGAAAAATGATTGCATGTGAACGGAGCAATTCAGGTTGTGTGGTTCTATGCATTTGCATTTGCATAGTGGTAATACATGATTTGACAAGGAACATAAATGACAACATAAATAATAAAAGGTTGATAGTAGATCAACGTCATCCTGTGCGAAAACCGTTTCATTGTTGGGCATTTAAATACGCGTATGAAAACGAATTTGTAGAATGGTATGCCGTCCGAAATTGTAGGACAGTCGAAAAAATATATTCGACTATTCGAATGATGAGCGATTTGATTGATGGAATCGAAGAAATCCTTTTGTTTAATGCATAAAATCCAAGCCAATACTTGATGCAATGGCTGAAATGTTGGTAATCGTACTATACAGGGTGGACCAAAAGACGTCACCCGATGTTGTTCGACTTCGGGCGACAGATTCTCGCACCCGTGTCGAATGTTGTCCTTGAGGGCTTCTAGGGTCTCGGGCTTGTTCACATAAACTCGTTACTTCAAAAAACCCCAGGTCTGGAACGGTTAAATCGGGCGATCTTGTGGGCCAGTGCAAATCGCCAAAACGAGAGATGAGGCGACCCGGGAACGCCGCCTTAAGAATATCGGTTGTGGCCCGCGCAGTGTGGGCCCTAGCTCCGTCCCGTTGGAACCACATGTCCTCCAGTCCTAATTAGTCCAATTGCGGCAGAAAAAACTCGGTTAGCATGGCCCTATAGCGCGCACCGTCCACTGTTGTCATACATCCCATTGCTAAAACGAGCCCGAATGGCAGTCAATTGTGACGGCTCCCATTTGGCCGATATCATCTTAGGTTAGAGCTGACAGATGGTTGTCAAATCGTTTAAACGCTATTTTGTATCTAACTTTTTATTTGATTTCATTTATATTTTGTGCTGGTATAGCATTAAATTAGATGTACAAAGGAAAAGAAGTGACCTTTTTAAAATCTGCAATAGAAGCAATTAAACTCTTGCTGTGAAATATAAATTTGTTTTATACTATTTAAAAGGAAGAGTTTAATTGTTGTTTTTATTCTACTGGCAGTGGCTTAGTGGTTAGTGTGTTGGACTACTAAGCGAGAGGTCCGTGGTTCGAATACGGACAAAAAAAAAACACAAATTCGAACTTATGGTTATTTCTACTACGCCACCTCTCGCGAAAGTCTGACAAACATCCGAGAGTATAGCTGGCATGAAAGAGCTTCTCAATTAGCCGTTTGTAGATCCCTTCCATTCGCCAAAAAAAAATTCAAAACTCACACAAAACGATTGGTTGTGAGAAGCTAGGCCTAGGACCTCTTGCGCCAACTATTTATATATTTATTTTGTTCTACTGATATTTGAATATTCCCATTTCTCAAATTTGCGGTTCCGCGCGTTCCTTTTCATTTTGATAATTTTTCATTTCGGTGAGCGAATTCTCTAACAACGAAAGAGATGTGATATATTGCCGATATTGAGCCATAAATGAAGGGAACAGACCTTAAACTAGATCCCCAGTTTCCTACAAAAAATGTCAGTTACTCTTCCGTATACGTCAACTGTTCACAAGATCATAGGTAAATAAAAACACACACGCACCTTGTCAGCCACCCAGCTGGCAGGTTATTAAACTGAGGTCAACGCAACTTATCCACAGTCGATTCATCCGTTGACTTTTCATTCCTATACAAATCACCTTTGAACTATGATAGAACTGAACTTTAGGATAACTCATCTATCGATATAGCAAAATGGCGGTTCGTTTCGAATCAGTAGTTGACCTGATGGCGCTGTGCATTATAAGGGTGTTCATAACCTATTGAGACCTAACCTCCGCAAAAGTATTTACACAACTTTTAAAATAATATTTAGCCATTTCCGGTCCTTTTAATGAACAGCAAACAGATCATACAAACATTTTTTCTGTCTAATCGCAAATTCGCCACTGACGGTCCGCCTATTTCTTAAAAAGTGTCGTATAGAGGTTTTGACAGCATGCCACCGTGTCTCGAACCTTTTCAATAAGTCACCGCCCGACCAAAAGTCAACCTCGCGCAAGTAAATAATTTATTTAATTTTTAAGGTTTTTATATCTATATGCTGGGCTGTAAGATTTTCATTTGTATGTGGGTTTTCGAAAGCCATGATCGCAAAATGTTGTCAATCGTACTCGTACCCGTACCGTGATTTGTTACAGTGTGAATTTCTGTTTTTTGGTAAAAGGCTACTGTACTGGATTGTAGAAAATGCTTGAAAAACTTATTTAGATCGCTTCTCTATAAATCTACATGACACATCCTTTATTCGATGCACCTACTACTAAGCACTTAACCAATGTTTGCCATTCTTTACTTTTCTTACTTATATGATTAGCACCTGCAGTAAAATCCATTATTAACAAATTCTTGCTGACTCTCTCGAGCAACGTTTGTTATATATGTATTTTTGTTGCTTCTTAATTGACACGATTTTTATTGGGTTTTGTATCGTTAGTTCATTCGCATTATCTTTGTACCTACATGGTTTGCTCACGCAACCTACACATTTGAATATATTCGCGTCGGAGAGCCAACAAGGTGAGATTACCGTCACTAATATTGATTTTAGTATGTCTGCAGTGCATTATGACTCAATATCTTCCAAGCGACAAACAAGATCTAGAAAAAAAAAACCCAAGAGTGGGTTGATCATTTACACCTTCGAGCTGTTCATTGTTTATTTAATTCAAGCACTGATAATCGCCATGTGTTTTCTTTGGTGTTTCTGTGTATATTTGTACTAACAACGTTACACAAACAAAAGGACGATATTATTCGCTGCTTTGAGATGCCAGAGATTGATGCAAATGCACTCTTTTGACTAAATTTACTTTAGAATGTGTCTTTATAGTTCATGCCTATCCGTAGTCAAATAGTGTCCAGAATAAAATATGCATGTGTGAGGTTAGGATTTCAAATAATATCAAAAAAGGATGCAGCAACGGGGGCCGCCTCGTCACACAATTTCCTTGAAGGTAGATTATTCAGTCTTGTTATGACCTTTTGCAAAAATTAAATAGAGTATTCAAGTGTCAGAGCGATTTGAATTGGCAAGTGATTGAAGCATTCTCTTCCTTACAATCACTATAGAGCTGAGAGCCCCGAATAAACCATTCAATAAATCCATTTTCGCAAGAGTAAGTGGCCGAATCCAAAAACCTAGCTACCTTAAATCGACTATAGAGTGGTCTGGACTAGATGTACCTAGAACGCAAAAAATAAATTGATCGGTGACATAACTTTTCTCATACGTCAGCCGCAGAAACGAGTACGAACTGTCAACTTACATAGTACTCAGTCACGAAATTCAAAAAAATTGGTTCGCCATACCCCTCAATAAATGTCAACTGTGAAAACTGTTTATCGATCGATAAAATGGCCGCATTCAAGAATCTAGTTAACGTCAACTGAAACAGCTGCTCACATGACCAATTTCCCCCACTCAAAACCGAGATACATCTAGTCAGAGAGCTGTCAGACTTACTAAACTAGTTACTTGAACGTCAAAACTGGGACACCTCAAGTCCCCCAGCTGTCAGACTTAGTAAACTACATAGTCTGAGCTGGGTACTTTGTCCTAAGTGACGTTTACATTGTTGGGGATGAAAAGTGCGATGAATAGCCATTGAATTCGGATAGTCCGCGAATTCCCATCCGATTCTTGTATTCTCTTTTTGCCTTCTTTCCCAATGTCATCTACGTGTGTCTGTGAGAGTAAACCTACCGACGAGCTTATGTGCTTATATTTTTTCAAGAATGCCGTGCCTTAGCAAACAAAGGCGTATAGCAATTTTTCCCCTTCTAACAACAAAATACTCGCCACACTAGGAATGCTCATCTGTTAATCCAGTCTTGTTTATCTCATAGTTATTATTTATCCTTAACGCCTGCGCTGGGTTCTGCAAAACTCTGCCTCTGGCTCCTTTTCGATTCTACTTTAAGTTATTCTTACGAGTATAATAATAGAAAAATGTGGTCTAGTTTGTATATTTCGTACAACGAAACCTATTGGGCGCCATTTTTATTAAGATTTTGGTAGCATTGGGCACATTCAAAAATCTAGTTGAGAGCCAATAAACAATTTAACAAATCGCAATGGACTAGATGTAACCTGAACGCAAAAACTGAATTGGTCGGGAACGGCACTCTTCCTACGTCAGACACATTATGCGAACTGTCAACTTAGTACTCAGTCACGAATTTTTTGACTAGCTCGTCGTATGACCGATTCAAAACCAAGATCCGTCTAGTCAGCTGTCAGACTTATTGAACTAGATACTTGAACGTTCCAATTCAAAGCTTGTTGCCTGAACTCCGAAGCATCTTAAAATATCAAATCACTTAGCAATAATTGAAGCCTACTGTTGTACAATATCATTATGAACTTCCCGACCTTTACATCCCCTAATCTAAAAGAGTAAAATGTTTTCTTTTTGAAAAAAACAGTTGCATAACGAACAACAAAATGTTGATTAACACAACATAAAATCAAGTTGCGTTCATGACGAACAAGCAAACGAGAAAAGTAACGTTCAGAAATAAAAATAGTTATAAACATACAGTTTCACAGTTTACTGCAGACGCCTTGGTCTGGAACATCATCTGATCTCATCGGCATCGTGTTGCAAGCCAGGCTACAGCCAGCAATGTCAGTAATAATTTTACGCGTTAATTGCACATAAATACACCAAGACTAACGTTTCTGCGGTTTGAATTCTGCTACGTTTTTTTAACTACATTACGTTTCATTTTTCCTCTAAAATATATGACTAGATAAACAGTCTGGCGGCATAACCATATTGACCGTCACAGACATGCAAAACAATTTCGTAAAAAGCTTCCACAGAGGACGGATAAAAACAGATACACTGTGCAGTGTGCACTTCCCCCATTCTATTGCAGATTGCGTGTTATTTTTATTTCCGAACACTACGAATATGGACGAAGAAAGTTCTTTCTCTTTGTACTGCCTACTGTCGGATCAGAACCGAACCATAAAAATGGTATTAAAGCCACCGAAACGCTTTTCAACGTTCTACTTGAATTTATTTATATTCTCTGTGCGTCATTCATTTCATTTGCATAATTTTTGTCACTAGTATGTTTGATTTGGTATAGCGGCACTTGCAATATGAATTATGGAGACAAACGCATATAAAATTTTGTGTGTTTCGGTCGATTGCGGATTTATATTTTTAAATACTCACGGTAAAGGAAATGATTATAGCCATAGTTTTGTGGTATAATGAAACCAGCTGATGAGGTGAGTTTACTTACGCAATTTAATGTTGTCGTTCCTTTTAATGGTTGCATTGAACTCGAAAGGTCATGACCAGAGACAATACAATGTGTTTTCTGTATGTTTTTGCATGTCTCACGGACTATCAATTGACATAACACCGATAGGAATACAAAATGGCGAGTTTGAAAAAAAACTGAGGGGGCCAGCGGCAAGAGGATTTTGAGTTGGGGGTCTCAGTATGATTTGTCTCTGATCATGACTTTGCGCTCTGCACCGGTTGCATTCATTTTTTCGCCATTAATGAATGACTTTTGACATTTGAATGTCGTTTTTCCATCCGCATTCTTTGAAAGGAGTCGGCGTATAATTATTTTTGCCGTATATAGATTTATTTTCGAGGCTTGATTTTCCTCGCAACTCTTCGTCCTGCAAAGAGTTCTTGAAGTTACAGACACGAAATGATAATTGTTACGGGACTGTAACTGTAACTTAAGCTATGCCGCAATATTCAGTATAAAATAATTTTGTGGTAAAGGGTCTCCGTCTAAATCCTAGCACTCCCTTTGTCCACCTATTATCTGTTATCCACTTCGGCTTTGTAGTCTGTACGTTATATTGAAGGCTTCAGTTCCTCTTCTGACATCTGTAACTCTTGGCATCACTTGGAACTTGTTGATGGATGATGTTATGCAATTATAGGCATTAGGCCATAGCTGGGTGTATATTTTTAAAGCGGCATTATTTTTACTCCTTTACTTTTGTAGTACGAATGAAAAAGACTGTCAAAATGGCAAAGGTGAGGATAAATTCCCTCTCATCTCAGAGAGAGACACTTACGAAAAAGTTATGGAACGCTTTTGTAATACCTAATCTATGAAAAATGACAGATACATAATTGAAAAATTCAAAAAGTGCTACGAAAAGTCCTTTAAATATCTGATAAACTCAAAAAATTATCTAATTTAATAAAAAGAATGAGTTGATTCTCATATACCTAGCGATGAAAGTGATCCGGAATTAGTCGAACTTCTTTCTCATTAATCCGAGAATGTGGAAGAGTTTGAACTGATTGAACTATAAGCATTCGATAGGAGGAAAACGACAGTGCATTAAAAATTACAAGGAGGAGATCGTCCCTTACAGCGAGGACGAATTTCGTCGGAAAGAACATTCAATTTTATTGTTGATACGTTTTTAATACGCATGAAATGAAACCATATGCACACTTATGCCAAATTGGACAACACATTTCGCACCATCTGCCAATAGTCTGACAGTTTTTCCAATTCTAACACCAAGAAACTGGGGACGTTCAAGTATCTAGTTAAGTAAGTCTGACAGCTCTCTCGCTAATGTGGTATTCGATTGCGCTTCTTCAGATTTGCTCTCAGATTTCAGATTTCGTGTGGCTAATCGAACACAAAAACGTCACTTCGATGGCCCCGTGCAAGAATATACTAAGTGCATCTATTATATTTTTCAGGCGAGGCGTTTGCAATTCTTTGAACAAAAGATTAGTGATCGCTTAAGGTGTTATCCTAATTGCAATTATAGCTCTTTTTTCAAGGTTTCTGGTTATTTGCATGAAAAAAATAAAAGCACGATTTGGGGACTCTGGAGGTACCTACTCATAAAGAAAACTATACTAAGTGCACTTAGGTTGTTTTTGCACGGGGCCATCGACTTGCCGTGCAATTACTATATTTATGTGCCTACTTTAAATATATTTTTTAAAATTAAAATTTTAATAAATTGCTACATACATGTGTAAATCTGTTTCTAATTTTGCATTGCAGAGTAGCCGCGCATCGCCTCGTTCTTTCAGCATCGAGTGCTTACTTCTCAGCTATGTTCACAGGTTCGCTTCGCGAAACCAAAGAGGAAGAAGTCACACTGGGCGAGGTACACGGTGATGCATTACAAATTCTAGTACAATATTGTTATACAGGTACATCTGAGAAATAAAAAAATATCACAATTGCCAATAATCTATTTCATCTGTAATGTATAGGGTTTATTGAGCTTCGTGAAGACACCGTCGAAACTCTACTAGCCACGGCATGCCTCCTCCAACTGAACGCTGTAGTTACAGCGTGCTGTAATTTCCTCGCTCGCCAGTTACATCCATCGAACTGTTTGGGTTTTGCATTTTTTGCTGAACAACAAAGCTGTACAACGCTTCTGAAACTAGCCAAAGCTTACACCTGCCAACATTTTATGCAAGTAAGTGTAAACAACTGCGGATATGTACGCCCAGCAAAATGGAGTTAAGATTATTTAATATTTAAATGTAAACATGTACAATCTGGTGACAAGATGAGCGTTGACATAAATTTCATTCTTAACCTATTTTCCTATCTCTCCGATTGTATATAGGTATGCAAAAATCAAGAATTCTTTCAATTGAACGCCGAACAATTGGGAAAACTCTTGTCCAACGATGACCTCAATGTCCCCTCAGAGCAGGATGTGTTCCATAGTCTAATGTCGTGGGTCCAACAGGAGCCCTCAGCCCGTGAGAAATTCATTCCAGAACTATTAGCACTTATCCGCTTACCTCTTCTACAGCCATCAGTAAGTCTACGACGCTGAAGGTATTCTGTTTGGTATTTCATTTGTTCACATCCATAGTTTATTGCGGATCACGTGGAGTCCGTTTGTGGTTCCAGCGAATGCCAGCAACTTGTTATGGAAGCGCTGAAATGGCACCTTTTACCTGAACGTCGCTCACTGATCGCAACCGAAAGAACCAAACCAAGAAAATCGACTGTTGGCCGATTGCTGGCTGTTGGCGGAATGGATGCACATAAAGTAATTTTTGTGTTTTTTTCTTACGCGAATTTATTTGCGACATTTTCGTAATTTTTCATAAAGGGGGCCATTAGTATCGAGAGTTATTGTCCCCGCCTAGACAAGTGGACTGTGTGGAAAAATATGTCAGCAAGGCGCTTGCAATTTGGTGTTGCTGTGATGGATGATAAGTTGATTATAGTCGGTGGTCGTGACGGATTGAAGACACTTAATACTGTAAGTTGGCCGAGGTAAACAAAGTCGAATAGTTACTTAGTTGGTTTTATGAACTAGGTTGAATGTTTGGATCTGAACACAATGGCGTGGAATCCACTGACTCCAATGGGAACACATCGTCATGGGTTAGGTGTCGCTGTTTTAGAGGGTCCAATGTATGCAGTTGGTGGTCATGACGGTTGGAGTTACTTGAACACCGTTGAACGGTATATTTAGTTTTTTTTTGTGTAGTTTTGTTGAAACTTCTTTTGAGTTTGATTTCTTGTTTTCCAGATGGGATCCACTCGCTAGAACGTGGAACTATGTGGCGCCTATGTCTGCGATGCGCTCTACAGCTGGAGTGGCTGTTTTGGGGGGACGACTGTATGTAGTTGGTGGACGCGACGGATCTGTGTGTCATCGTTCGGTTGAGTGCTATGACCCACATACTAATAAATGGACGCTCAGAGCACCAATGAACAAACGGCGGGGAGGTGTTGGAGTGAGTATAACCTTATAAGGACTTTTACTAGTGATTTGCGATTTCCCTGTGATAAACCACCGACTCCTTCTTTAATCTATCATTGACACACGGTGCCTAGGTTTGTCCGCGGATTGACAGCGAAGTTTAAACACTGTCACTATGATCTCCCTAGAAAATGGTTTGCATTAAATATCTGCTTTTCCATATTTAAAGCGTGCTTATATGTGGAGGAAGTTGCGTTAGGGTGCAGCCACGCAGTGCGCAACGTCGCTCTAAATATTTAAAACACATGCTATGGCGGTAGCCACGTAAGCCTTGAGCGATTAGCGGTTTTGTTATAGGTTGAGCGTCGCTCAATCCGTGCGTAAACATATTGCTCGTTCACGGGAGCTTCGATTTCTACCCGCCTTATTTATATTCATTATTATATTTTCAATTCTCGATTACTCTACTTTTCTTTCCCTTGTTTTAGGTTGCAGTTGCAGGCGGCCATTTATATGCTTTAGGAGGTCATGATTGTCCAGCTAGCAATCCTGCAGTTTGCAGAACAGATACTGTTGAACGTTATGATCCCGGAACAGACTCATGGACACTGGTAAGCTAGAATTATCCTTTGCCATCCGTTGTGGCATAATTAAAATAAATATTGTTTCGAAATTCAGATATGCTCACTCAGTGTCGGAAGAGATGCAATTGGTTGCGCATTTCTGGGCGATCGTCTTTTAGCTGTCGGTGGATATGATGGCAATCATTATTTGAAGACTGTCGAGGAGTATGATCCTGAAACGAACGAATGGGCGCAAGTGGCACCACTTACCTACAACCGGGCTGGAGCCTGTGTAGTAACGATTCCAAATATAATTCCCTCAACACCTCCACTAACTGCCAGCGCAACGGTTTAGTTTAAATTTTACTTATATTATTCATTAACTATACTTATTTTATTTTTTGCGATATTTTTTAACTGCATTGCGTGAAGTGCGATTAGGATTTGTTTTTTTTTTAATAACAGAAAATGCATGCATGCAAGATTGCTCAACGAATATCTTAAAAATTCAGCTTAAATCGAAAGCATATGTTTTAAGCTGTTTGCAATTGTCAATAACATTCCTTTTTTATTGAAAAATATCTGAAATAGGTCTTTTATTGCGCGGCTATAATTTGTAATTCTTTAGATATGAAAGTATTCCGTCTTCCAAGTTAGTTTTCTGTGATTTAACTCTATGAGCTATGAAGTTTACCGATACTGGCAGGCGTTTAGAAAGAACCAGCTGTTTCATAAACCATTATTTACTTTGTTACTTAGTTGCCTGCTCTATATGTCAACACTTTGAACTTGTTTTCCATCGCTGAAGTATTTTATTGACTCTAGATTATATTCAAATTTCGCATTTGTGAGCTTCCGTACATAAAAAGTCGAAAGTGAAATTGCCTTTAGGTAGGGAGTACGCAGTGTTGGACAGATTTTAAAGTGTCAACATCAAAACATACTCAGTAAATCAATGTACTTCCATTTAATGAATGAATTTCTACCACGTATTCCTCCGTTTTTAAGAAGCCCGTTAAATGCAGAGTTTCTCCTGTTAGTTTTGGGGCCACTACTCATAAAACGGTTCATATCAGTTGGCACATTCTTAGTTATCGTACATTCTTCAACTCATTTGATATCCGAGAAGAGAACTTCTGATATTGGTATCGAGAACAATTTTAAAAAAAGTGCAGGACCCCTCTATTGAAAGTAGCGACAAATGACGTACACTTAACGAAACTTAGCAGTATTGTGCCGTGCGGTGCAATGCTTCCGATTTAGTTCATTCTTGGTAAAAAAAATAAAATAAAAAAGGAACCAGTAACCACAGTCAAGAACGGACTGAGGGATTGCATTCTTGCGATTGGTTAATCACACCTCTGGCGAACGTCTGACCAACGAGAGTATAAACTGTCATGAAGGAGCTTCTCAATTAGCCGTTTGCACTCGGCAGAAAATTGTCGATCCCTTCCATTCGTCCCGAAAATGAAAAAGTCACAAAAAACGAATGGTTGTGAGAAGCTAGGCCTAGGGTCCCTACGGACTGTTGCGCCCACTAATTATTTATATTTTAGTCACACATTCCACATCATTTTCCCTTCTCCCAGCGACTAAAAGTTTCCTGGTATCACAAGATAAGCTTTTTTTATCATTAGGTATGCACACATTTATTTTTGTTTTATGCTTTCTGGCAATTGATTCTTCCCAATTAGCACACTCGTGCGACTTTGTTTTTAAATAATGGAAGCATGCATTACATTCCTAAACTTTTATCTGTAAACGTTTGTTATTTATAAGGGAGTTAAAATGCAGATCTATCTATGTCTTGTTGTGTTTACTTTTATTTTAGTTTTCATTTCTTAATTTATTCCACTTTGTTATTTAATTTTGCAAATCACCTTACTTACTCTATTATTTATATAATTTTATTTTGTTTTCTTCTTTTCTTTCTTTAATTTTAATTATAGAAAAAATGGAAACCAGTTAGATTAAATCCGTACTGTTACAGGCGCACTGTAGAATTTGTCGATTACTACAATCTCTAAAAAAAAAAAAAAAAAAACCAAATTCGATCACTTAAATCACATTCGCACATTAATGTTGTTGTTTGTGTTGTTTTTTTTGTTCATTGAAAGTCACGTTAAACCTACACATGTGGTTACGTGAACTACTTTCGTAGGATCAATTTTAACAAAGGTAGTACATATAATATTCAAAGGAATACTGTCAAAGCTATTGATATTGGTTGATGGACTTGTGCGCTGAAATACTCGCTACCAAATTATATTGCTGACTAAACATGACATGTTTTTAGATCAACTCAATCAAAATCATTTCGGTTGTGATTCAAATTTATTTATTTAAAATGTTTAGTTAAAAATTTCATCTCATGAAAGGCACTATAATCAAATTATGAATTACCTACATATGAAATTCCAAGAAAAAATTTCTAAAATAAGTTTGTGATTTTTATTTTAACTATTTTAGACTATTATTTGTTTAATTGATTTGTGAAACTATTTTTTTTATAAATTGTACACATTTAAAATGTGATAAACAAAAAATAGGCTAATAATCAATAAAGTGATTGATCGATATTATATAAGGAGAACGAACACAGATATTTTCATATTAATCTAGAGTCAAATGGACTACATACAAATAAAAATGTTCTTAGTTTATAAGTTGTCAATATTAGTGTTTTCTTGTCACAGCTTGTCCCAATATAGTGTACTGTGTTAAAAGACGTTTATTTTTATCGTGGTCGCATACTGTTTCATGTTTTTGGCAAGAAAACTCAAACACTGAATCTAACATTTCAATTTTACATAAAAGAAATGAAATCACTGCACTTTTTTCTACATCATCATATAAAATTATAAATTTATTTTATTAAACATGCATACATACACTCATTATAAACTTACAATAAAAAAAAATCAACCTTAAGCAGTTCTTTTTATTACTCTTCAAATGTGGCGAGCTTTCGTATCGTATCGTTTTAGGATATTTACCCCCTTATTAATAAACGTTGCGTAAAAGTTATCAACTCGTTATTCAGAAGTTACGTCAAATTTTAGTATGCTATCTGATGTCTACTAGCTAACTAACTTGTGCACATTTGTTTATTAATACGGGGGTTAATGTATACCAGGCACGTAGCCAGGGGGGGGGGCTTGAGGTTCTGAAGCCGAACGCACTAAAAACAGCCGAAAAACTCGACTTCTTCGCCTCTGTGAAACAAGATTCATCGAAACTCATGATGACAGTATTATTTCCTTTGTAGAGCTCTTCAAATGCTTCTCTATAAGTCTTGAAGAAATAACGAGCAGAACGTGGGCGATGTCTTGGGAAGCATAAACGCTTTTGGCAGCGGTCCAAAATAGTGATTTCCTAGTAAGCCTGATTGTACGCGAAAGCGAAAAACTGTTCAGCCTAACGCTGCCTTTATCAATTTTCCTACAGAACTGATCCATAGATTTCGTTCCCAATCGACCGCACAAAACAAGTTCGGAATTCTCTTAATAACATCAGAGAAAATGACGACGAGGCTTTTCAATCCGCATCCCAACTTGCCGACGACTTATTTCAAGTTGAATTAACAGCTCCAAAAACTTCACTGAAACAAACAACGCCGTCCAATCCAGAAACTTCTTCTACTGAAGCCTATTTTAGAATGTCTACACTGATTTCTTGCATTATATTATTCATTAATATTCGTTAATACAAAATCTTACGGACAGATTGATGTTCAACGAAGATGTTCTACCATCGTTTCAAGCTATTGAAATCTGAGTATATTCTTTGGTGCGAAAAAATATCGTCGAGTGATCATTCTACCGAAGTTTTGAAATTGCTTTATATTTATATGAGACAAGACTTACCTACTTTAGAGGTATAAACTTCTTGCTTACGGTTTTGGTCACGCTTCCAGTGACCATTGTGTTGAAAGAAGCATTTCTACTATGAAAAAGCATTAAAACAGTATCCCGAAGCGTTATGGGGAATGCAAGATTGAGCTCACTTGCTAAGAAATCTGTTCATTCGGATATTAATGTGGATCCAGATAGGGTGATTGATCTCATGTAAAAATCAAGACGTCTTCTGCTCTGAAAAAATGTATGTAGGTACAAAAACAATTTAAGCATGTTCGTTTAAGTACATACGGTTTAAAAAACTTATAAAAATCAAGAGTTTTTGTTTAAAGAGTTTCTCGTAAGATTTGGAAGCAAGCCCCCCCCGGAAACAAAATCCTGGCTACGGCACTGTTGTATACCCTCCACAGGGAGGTATATTCACTTTGTCATTAGTCATTACATTTGTCATGTTGGTATTGAAAATGGGCTCTGTCGATCAAGTAGTTCAGGTACCTCGCCTACAAAATCAATATTATACCCATGTGTCTCTCTGTCTGTTGAAAACACGATAGCGCCCAAAGGGTTCAACACAGGTGAATGAAGTTTGGTGAAAGGACTTCTTTTTATCGTCTTTAGGTTGATATTAAAATAGGGCTATGTCGGTCAAGTAGTTTGGTACCTCCCACACAAAACCAATTTTGCATGACTTGTATGCAGTGGAGGGTATTATAGCATCGGCCAGGACGATGATAACACTTTTACTTGTTATATTTTTGGTTGTTTAGCCCAGACTGTAATCGACATAATGGCGCTAAGCCTTCAAAACGCATCTTTTAACCCACCTAAACGTAGTAGTTAGATGTTTAAGTAAATGACAGTTTTATTTAGGGTCAGTTGGGGTAAATGTGAACATGGGGTTATTGTAAACGGCGGTTATTCTATCCTTTCAAAATTAATTGTAGTAGTCCAATAGCAACCAAAAAGTCAATTTGAATTGCCGCCATACTGTCGCCGGAATTACTCGCCGGTGATTTTCGAATTTCAATGAAAATTTTAGTCGTAAAGAAAACGTGTGTCATTATTACTTGTTTACATTCACCCCATACCGAGGTCCCTAGTGCCTACAGCAATCAAACGCACTGTTTCCATTTACCCCTGGATTTTCAAAAAAATTGGGGAAAATGTAAACAACGCCGGGGTAAATGTAAACACCACTCTTTTGTCCTTTATGTTTACCGATCAGCAGTGCAGTTCTTGGTGTTTTTTAATGACAATGCTAATTTTCGAAAGTTGAAAAGGCATACAAAAAACTTTTTTTTTTAATTTTTCAAAATGTATGTTATAAGAAAAGCAGAAAGTGTTTCCATTTACCCCAACTGACCCTAATTACTATTCAATAAGTTCTATGATTTGGCCTTTTGTCTATGCTGACTTAATTTGGCGCGTAGGGTTTGTTCTGTATGAGATAAACTGTTTTAAGCCGCCTGCAACTACTGAAGATGAAAGCAGATTGCTAAAAGCAGTACCTCCGCTTTGTTCTGCATAAATCTGTTTGATAGAAATCGAGACATCTTTCGAATACTCCTTCATGGATGTTCCAACTATAATAGGTTTGCTATTGTTGAATTTTACGTTTATTGACAAGAAAAATAAATAATTGAAGCGCGTTCAGATTAACATAAAAGCAAACTCAATATATGATGTTTTATTTTTTGTAGCGCATCCTTTCGATAGGCTTACGACCATGAATACGAAACCGTTTTGATTCCGAGCACGTTAAGTCAAAATCAGTACAATGAGAGTCAGCCGTGTAAGTGCGCTTGCGTTTTACAGCTGGACAACCATTATAGTCTTCAGCAACTGATATCTGTCTGACTAAAGAGCCTAGAAAACAAACAAAAGGTAATCATGATCCATAAGTTTTCGATCTAAAACCGCAATTAAACGGTACATTACCTGCGTAAGAAGCACATCTTCTAATCAATGAGGTCGAATTTGGATTAGATGAGGTATCAGCCTTCGACTTCTGGATTTCATCTCTCCCATTACGAGAAGGCAATCCTATCACCGAAGCGACCATTGACCAGAGTTTACTTCGGCTTTGTTCGGGTGCCTTATTCTCTATGAAAACCTCATCTTCGAATTCGACATCAGTGTAATTCGAGCCAAATGACTCGATGTTATCCTCTGGCTCTTCCATGCTGTGAAATTTTCTTGGTAAACTGTCAGGCCAAGAGTTCCCAACCTTTTTGCAAACCCTAGAAGTTCGTATAGGGGTAGATGAGGGAGTAAAAAACTGTTCATCAGGAGACTGTTTGTCAGTCTTCGACTTCTGTGCTATAACTGGAGTTTCAAACTTTATGAGCTTTTTGTTGGTCAATACTCCAGAGTTGGGAATACGGGGCGTTAGAGGTGGGATACCGGTAGTTAACATATTAATATCCAAAACAACATCACTTTGTAGCCCGTTTACTCCTTTGATATCAGTGGACGTGGATGTTATGATTTCAACACTTTGGCAACTTTGGTAGACAGAATTACTGGATTGATCGCATGCCTGCATATTTCCAGTTAAAGATTCGGTAGTACTTGATGTGATTATAATAGATTCAGTCGTCTTTTTCGTTGCTGAGAGAAGAATTTCTCTGGGAAGCTTCTGTGAAGGCACCCTTGGCAGTGTTTTGAAAAAGTCCAAATGGCTTTCGCGGCTTATGATTTCACTCTGTGTCCGACGAAGAGCAGGAGACAGTCTCAGGTCCATCGGTGAGTTTTCGTTGCTTTTTTCAGATATGTCTATAAGGTAAGTTAGGTATAGATGCACAAGTTTCATTTTGTTGCATGTACTTATTGGTCTTACCACCACTTGTATCAATAGAGTCGAACATTTTCTTGCGATTAAAACCAACGCCCCTGGATCCAGCAATACCGTGCTCAGCAATAGCCTTTTGAATACTTTTCGACATCACCTGTCGCAATGGGGTAACTGCTACGGACATTTTGCCACGAGCTCGTGGCTTTTGATATCGGTTGACTGCTTCGACTGCTTTTTTGGAAGGCGTCCTACGGTAGTAAAAATAATCTTCCAATTTATTGAACACTACATTTTATCAAACACAATCTAACCCAGACTGTGAGTGTAAGCTTTTCTTGGAATAAAAAAAACATCAACAAAAACTTCCACAGTTATTGTGAATCTAGGAACAATCACTGCTGCATAAAAGAGATTCATGAAAAAATGCCTGGGTCTTAGGGATATAAGGATGTATGTTTCCCCAAACTATCCAAAAATAGGATTTATGCTTACCAGATAGGTGGCACCAATGGTGGACTCGTTTCTTGGTCACTGACCGAGTTGTAAATACTAGATACATGTCCTCCAGAAACATTGAATGCCTGCTCTTTTGGCTTAGCAAAAATTTCCGCTTGTAGTGGAGTAGATGTCGATCGAACTAACTTTCCCTTAGTAATTGGTATTCCGATGCCAATACTTTTCCTTAGTGAGGAATTATTGATCGATGAAATGTTTTTGATCGATGATACACTGTCGCTTATAAATTCTTCTGTAACTTTGCTTTTTGCCTTCCAACGGATATTTATCATCGATATTGGAGTCAGGTGACTCTCGTTGATTTCAGGAACTCGTATTGGAGATGTTTGCGTTGAAACACTGGATGCTACTGCTGTACTTCTCTGTGCTGGAAGTGTTGGTTCCTTTTTAATTTGTATATCGGTCGATGCGGAAACCTCCAGTTTACAGGAATTTTCATTTTGGATACATTTTGAAAAATTTAAAAGGTCCTCTATTCGTGTGTAAAGCTGTAATTCAATAGTGCTTAGTTAAACGACCATGGTAGGTGAATATTATATAAAATGCGTTCTCACTCTGAAACATTTCCGACAGTTTAATGGCAAGTGATTATCAGCGATATGCAGAAGCAGTTCGGGGCGTATTGCAGCGTGAAGAACAAGCGGTTTTTTCTGACAAATGGCACAAAACAAATGTAAAATCACATCACTGTTAGAACTGCGAACTACTATAGCATGGGTTCTTATCTCGTGCTTTTCCCGGCATTCAGAGCAGCAGAAAACTTTTTCACACGTTTTGCAAATAACCTGTATTTAGATAAATATTATGTACTATACAAGTTATGAATGTCGTTAAAGTGTAGTTTACTTCCTCCGGAATAATCATTGTGGATGTAACATAAAACTTATCACGAACAAAACATTAGGAAATTTGGAAATATTGCGAAATACATTGGGATTGCGTGATGAATGTATGTTTTATACTGAAAATGAAACCGTATTATGCAAATATGTATTATGTATATGTTTGCATTTGCATGCATTTTGAAAAGTAACAGTTTTCGTTCGGCTTGAGTGGGTAGGGCTACCAACGCTTTGTAAATTGACCTGGGATATCATAAATGTAATTTCTCAAACTGGTTGATAACTTTTAAACAGCGGTCAATTACAATGCGGGAGCCCTTCAAAAAAAAAGTCTTTTCGAAGTTCTGCTTTATAAATCCTAACGCAATGGCAAGTTCGTTTTCGGCTAGAGCGGCACTATAATTTAGATGCACCGCCCAGGCGTTAGCTAAGGTACACCGAACTTTCTTACTGAATCTACTCTTTCAAATCACATGGCGTTAGTGTACAATAATGTGCTTAATAAATCCATACCCATGTAAGTCTCAGCGCTTTGTGCAGAGTGCAAGTGACCGCTAGGTTAAAAGGTGAAAGGAAAAGCTCGATGTGTTGAGCTCTGTTAGGTGTACGTGTACTACTCTGAACAAGAACGAAGTGGCTATTCTCACGTAATTTTTGTACTGAACTGACGTTTGTCTGGCTTCGGGAAACGGCTTCGTATTTGAACTGACGTAATGGTATTTTCATTAAAAATAGTACCTATTTTAAAAAATAAGTTCGGCCTTAAAACATACAGAATCGTGACCGAAAATGAAATACCTGCATTACCGCTATTTGCCGCGATTTAACTTTGGCATTTTGTAACATAACCGTGTCCCGAAGTACGTGCGAATAGCATCAGCCAAGAAAAAAAGGGGGTAGTAGCTACCTAGTATCTAAAATATCACCAGTTTCCTATCTGCGAATGTGTGCAGATTTTAATGCTTGGTAACACGGCTCATAATACTGTCGTCGAACGTAGACACCCATTTACATACATTTCTTTCTTCACAACAAAAACTCCACTGGCAGCCAACAATACTTTCGTTGGCAGTTTTTTTTGTGTACAAAACATTTATCGGAATTTCAAAGGTCATGTTTGACAGTTGTAAGTACATATATGGTAATCAATGCAACAATCTGTAATGCCGTAAGTACCAAATTTATCAGAAAATGTTATTGTGTAACCACCTTAAGCATTAAATTAGCCTCTACGCTAAATGATTTGCTTGTGCTTTTCCTACACTTCCGTTTTAATTAATTGCATAAGCATACCTATTTCGAATGTATTGCAGACTGCGCTGCCACTTTGCTACGATCGTAGCAAAACTGCTACGCAAATGCCCGTTTGCTACGCTGCTACGCACTCTCGCTAAAAACGCCTATTTTGCTACTTTTTTTTTTAAGGCAATGCTTACATGCAAAGCGCCTTTTAAGCGCCTTTTAAGTGAAGTTTTTAATGTTTTTTTTTTTTTTTTGTTTGATTATAGTTTTGTAAAATATATAGTTTACCAACTATACTTGTACTAGTCCTTAAAAAAATATTTACTTTGAATAAAAAATTAAGTGTTTTTTGTTTATTTTCGAAAAAAAAATTATATTTTGGACTTTTGAGTTTTGCTACGCAAATTAAGTTTTGCTACGCAAATTTGCTACGCAAATTTTTTCCCTTGTGGCAGCACTGATTGCAGTTGCAGTGCCGCTCACGGTTTAATATTAGATTAGCTCTTAGCCGCGGGAGAAATTGAGTACCTAACCTAACCTATCGCTTCGTTACCGCCCAGTTCCACATTCCATTTTATTCTGTAAAATAATGGAATTTGGACTAAAAATTCAATTTCACTATTCACGTTTGCTCATGCCTTCTCGTTCTCACTCATAAGTTGATTCCTTCTTGCTTACGCAATGTTCTTCTTGCATTTCAAATGTTCCGTTCCGAATGTAGTAACAAATTTCCCGAATCTACTAGAATGAAGCATTGCGTTGCCGATTCTCGATTACACAACGTAGTAGATGATCTGAAATAGTACTCAAGGGTAGCATAAATAGGGTTGTGATGGTACGCGATTTTTAAATATTGATTTTAAAACAATATAACATAAAGTCTGACCACCAATAGTAAACAAATATGCACAAGTCAGTTTGCCAGCAGGCGTCAGTAAGCATGCATATATTTGGGGGAACTGCTGAGTAGATAACGAGTTGAGAGCTCCACTTTAAGCCCGGTTTAGTTAGTTTTTCTTTTTGTTTGTGCTGCACCAAAAAAGGGATGCAAAAAAGAAAAAATCTGGTGTATACCACTTATGATTACAATTCATATTGCTTAAAAGCGATAACTTAGTCGCCAAAAAATGAACGGTTGTTTTGTAGAGGGTAATCGACTGCAAACAATTGGTGTATGTTTTTCTTCTCTTTATTATAAAATTCAATTCAAATTATGCAAAAACACTTCCATCAACCAACATCTTCATGAACAAGAACCGGTAAGATTTTGTTTCTTAAATTAATATTTTAAAATTCATTGAGATATATTATCTATTTTACAAATTTTACTTCTTCGCATGAGGATAATTCAATATAAAACTGCTGACTTTTATCGCATAAATAATACTATTTAGTATCATTTACAGAACGGCATCACTGGACAGACGCTTGGGTACTTGGCTGGGTTTATAAATTCTGTGCCGACGAAAAATCCTTCAGTTTAAAACTTTCAGTGTATATTCACGAAACGAAGTAAAGGAGTTCGTGTGAAGTGCTACAAACAGAGCGATTATTCCTCCATTTTATAATTAAAAGTATTTTAATTCAGCTGAAACCCGAAAACTAATAAAGGTGAGTTGGTTATTTATTGTTTTAAAGTCTCATCCACAAGTAAAAACAAACGTGATAAACATATTTTCCGTAGTTGCTAATGAAATTTGTTTGTGCCCATCCCTTGAGAAAAAAAAATTGAATTAAAAATTTAACTGAAAATCGATAATTCCACAAAGTATTACTCATCGGTTTTTGTGAACTTTGTTAGGAAGTGAAGTTCAAGATATGCAATTTAATTTCGTTTTTCGTTCTTTTTAAATTTGAACTTAAGATTTAGATCAACATATATACGTATATACATATCACGGCATAGTCCATAGTGCATGTACTTCTACGCAAGTTCTCGAATATTCCACCGACAAAAATGTGGCAGATGTTACCGCGGTGTGTGGTGCCGATTTTTTTCTTTTTTCCTCTTGCCCTATCTGTATATATACCAACGCCATATGTGATCGGTGGTGGTTTGAGTTTTACACGTTGGTGAAAATTTAAACCATGTGCCTGGGTTTTGTGGTTATGATTTTTTTTTTTCATCGAAACCGATTGCTATCAAGTACGTTCGTAATTTAAACTTTCATATTTGAAATCAATTCTAACGAGACTATTTTTGCATTGAGTGGAATATTGCATGGCAACCACGTGATTTCCACGCATGACAGCATCGCAATGCGCTTTCACAAGCAAATTATGTACTTTAACTGTATATAGGCACACGTTTTGTTAAAGTTCTGGAAGGTTTCCAAAATGTGCAAAGTCACATTTAATTTTGGAAGCAGGCGAATCATGCAATCCTTCTAGTTGTTTAGAATTGATTGCAGTTTGGCTGAAAAAAAAAACACCCCAACTTAAATTATGGCCTGTGAGTTCGAGATGACTAATCAATAAATTTCCGAGACAAAGGCTGTTTCTCCATACCTTTGTGTAAGAGCATTCAGTTTGGCGCATTGAAAAACTGCGCCATATAGAACTCGAATTCCAATGGAACGTTGGTTCTCCGTTAGCCTTTTTAGTATGGCGTGTGTACCTGTACATATGTACATGCATGTAAAAAGCTACGTTTTCAATTTATTCGTTCAATTTTGCTTACTCTACCTATACATGTAGTATGTTGTATGTAGTACATTCTAGATGTTCTTTTAAAAATACGTATTGCTTGCTAGGTGACTCCATCAATGAAACCTAATGTGAATTAGGTATAGGCACCTATTATGTATAAAGTGGCGTGTTTTTTTTTTTACCACAGCCTTTGTGTCGTGGTAGACATTTTTTTGGTGTCGATTTTAGGATCTTGAACTCTCGGACACGTTTTATTTATCGAAATCAGAACCGACCGCTTTTATTTAGAATGTGTCAGCAAAGCTCATCTGAATAAAAAAATGGTTGACATGTTGTGCGTGTTAAAAACATGCTTCTCACGCTGTAGCTAAGCAAGTGTTTTTTATTATCTTCTTCTTATCAACATTGTTATTACTGAACGAAGGTTTTTAAATTACGCATGCATACAGAAAAATCAGAAAACTGGAAGTGGAAGGGTACGTTCAAAGTTAAAATATCCAGTTAGTCATTTGGTTATTTTTGCGATTGCAGAACAACGATTGATTGTTGCAGAATATTACCATATACCAATGATGTCATTGATTGCTGTTCTGACGTAAATATGTATAATGTACCTACCCACACTCGTTTCATTGATTAAGAAATTTATGTTGAGTGGAAACATTTTCGCATAGGTATACAGCTATTTATAGCTCTGCTAATAAAATTAAAAGCCATTCTAACGAATAAATGAATCTGAGTAAATAAGATGGAGGAAATGAATCGATTACCTTTAGCGGTAGGTAGCTGGTTTTAAGTCTTTGAAGACCTCTAAGGGCCGTTTGCTCATACGACTCTTAACGATTTAAGTTCTACTTAAATACTTATGGGCTACTTTTTCCAGGTCATAAACTGTCACATAAGAGTTTATGTGGAACTTAGTTCGCTATGAGTCGTATCAGCAAACGGCCCTAAAACACTGATGAATTTACAAAATTATTCGGTCTAATAATAGTAATCTTGTTAAGTTGTACTAAATTTACTTTACTTACTAGATTTGTCGGTAAACGCCCCGTATTCCTATATTTGCGTCAACTGAAAAACTGTTTACGTAATCGATAGGTCTGTTTAATGAAAAACAAGAGAAAAGCACGTTGCTTAGTTGTTTTAACAAACAATTGAGCCGGTACTCTATAATCCGACTGTCAAAATAAATGGACGCACATTTTTGTACATGTCCTCTTGTTTGTTTAGTTAACAGTGAACCATTTGGCGCCGCTCTGTTTTGTAATGGAAATTAATTTGAGTTATGCCTTCACTTGGTACTGACAGTGAAAACGGTGTTGCAAACTTTTCCGAAATCATACCAAACAATAATTTGTGCTAACAACGCACAACTGGTGAGCGCGTCTCACGGTGAAGAACAACGACGTCGCTACCGTTGTGCAGATCCTTGCATTGTTTCTGAGATATCATCTCGTTTGTTGCGCTTTGTTTTGAAAGCACACTTTGTCATGTGGCAAACTTGAGGCCATAGTTGCCTACTACGTATGCTTGTCCGAAATAGATATTGCATTGAATTCCGTTAAAAAAACCAACAACTAACATATTTTTCGTTTCTGTTTCAGATGTCTAAGGCTCCAGCAATTGGTATTGATTTGGGTACTACTTACTCTTGCGTGGGTGTATTCCAGCATGGCAAGGTGGAAATTATTGCCAACGACCAGGGAAATCGTACGACACCTTCTTATGTCGCCTTCACAGACACCGAGCGTCTGATCGGTGATGCTGCCAAAAATCAGGTAGCCATGAACCCAACCAACACCATCTTCGATGCTAAGCGATTGATTGGCCGCAAGTTCGAGGATGCCGCCGTACAGTCTGACATGAAGCACTGGCCCTTCGATGTGGTCAGCAGTGAGGGAAAGCCCAAGATCCAAGTCATCTACAAGGACGAGAAAAAGACTTTCTTCCCCGAAGAGATCTCATCCATGGTTCTCACCAAAATGAAGGAGACCGCAGAGGCTTACCTTGGCAAGACTGTTACAAATGCTGTCATCACAGTACCAGCTTACTTCAACGATTCTCAGCGTCAGGCAACCAAAGACGCCGGCACCATTGCTGGATTGAACGTTCTGCGAATTATTAACGAGCCCACAGCTGCCGCTATTGCTTACGGTTTGGACAAGAAGGCTGCAGGCGAACGTAACGTTCTCATTTTCGATTTGGGTGGTGGTACCTTTGATGTGTCGATCTTGTCGATCGATGATGGTATCTTTGAAGTCAAGTCTACCGCTGGTGACACTCATTTGGGCGGTGAAGATTTCGACAATCGTCTAGTTACCCATTTCGTGCAGGAGTTCAAGCGCAAGCACAAAAAGGACCTCACCACCAACAAGCGTGCCCTCCGCCGTTTGCGTACAGCCTGTGAACGTGCAAAGCGTACTCTGTCTTCATCCACCCAGGCCAGCATTGAAATTGATTCACTCTTTGAAGGAACTGATTTCTACACCTCCATCACCCGTGCCCGTTTCGAGGAATTGAACGCTGATCTTTTCCGTTCCACCATGGACCCCGTCGAGAAGGCCATTCGTGATGCTAAGATGGACAAAGCTTCTATTCACGATATCGTGTTGGTTGGTGGCTCCACCCGTATCCCCAAGGTTCAGCGTTTGTTGCAGGACTTCTTCAATGGCAAAGAATTGAACAAGTCGATCAACCCCGATGAAGCTGTAGCTTATGGTGCCGCTGTCCAAGCTGCCATTTTGCACGGCGACAAGTCGCAGGAAGTGCAAGATCTTCTCCTGCTAGATGTGACCCCATTGTCTTTGGGTATCGAGACCGCCGGTGGTGTCATGAGTGTTTTGATCAAGCGTAACACAACCATCCCTACCAAGCAGACACAGACCTTCACCACATACTCTGACAACCAACCCGGTGTGTTGATCCAAGTCTATGAAGGTGAACGTGCCATGACCAAGGACAACAACTTGTTGGGCAAGTTTGAACTTTCGGGAATTCCACCAGCACCACGTGGTGTCCCCCAGATCGAAGTCACCTTCGATATCGATGCTAACGGTATTTTGAATGTAACCGCCTTGGAACGATCAACCAACAAGGAGAACAAGATTACTATCACCAACGATAAGGGTCGTCTGTCGAAGGAGGACATTGAACGTATGGTGAACGAAGCCGAAAAGTACCGCACCGAGGACGAGAAGCAAAAGGAGACCATTTCGGCCAAGAACGCCCTGGAGTCGTACTGCTTCAACATGAAGGCCACCCTCGATGAGGACAACCTCAAGAGCAAGATTGCCGAAACTGACCGAACCACAATCATGGATAAGTGCAACGAAACCATCAAGTGGTTGGATGCTAACCAACTTGCCGACAAAGAGGAATACGAACACCGCCAGAAGGAATTGGAGTCTGTGTGCAGTCCAATCATCACTAAGCTGTACCAAGGCGCCGGTGGTCCACCCGGAGGTATGCCTGGATTCCCAGGTGGTGCTCCAGGTGCTGGTGCTGGTCCTACCCCTGGCGCTGGTGCCGGTGCTGGCCCAACCATTGAAGAGGTCGATTAAACAAGAAATCAATCAACTTCAACACACACACACACCTTTTGTCATTCCAAGAAGAATTCCAACTCTTCTAATGTTCCAATGTGCATTTCTAAGTTGTGCACTCGATGTTTTATTTGAAATTTGAAAACAAAATATAGCTAAATTCGCCGCCGTTGCGGCGTTTCTCAATAGTATTACAGAAATTAATTTATTTTAAACAATCAAAATCAGTCTTGCATCAACTACAACATCCTGAGAATTATTGGACTCATCTCATGTAACGATTCAAATCACAGTTATTGTGCTTATAAGCAAACAGAGAATTTCAAATGAGATAACAAAATAAAGTATAGCACGCTTAGAGTGAATGAACAAAACTTGAATGTTTCTGTTGTTTTATTTTTGCTTTATGTCTTGGACTTTAGAATGTACATTTTGCATCACTACAGGCATAAATGCCAGTCGCAGTTTATGTGCAGTCGTGTGCTATTATAGTTATACGCCCAGAAATAAAGTATGCATACATCATCCACCTTCGTTGCATCGATGTAGGGAAATGTGAGAAGTAGGTGGCAAACTTTCTATTAGATGTCTAGCTTGGATTGTGGGCAAAGTCCGAACATATGTATGCGACAATAGCTTCGTTTGCTAATTGCTCTTCGATTGCGACGTCAGATGCGTTAAATATAGGAGTGGACAGAGAAGCCCTCCAAGTGTACGAACATCTGGGGTCGTCCGTGAACGAGCATTACATGAGGGAATTTGTTTCTGTTTCACATGTAAGATCAACTTATTTCCGTGAACGTACAGCTCTTTCAGAGACGACGCGATTCAACCAATGATTTGAAGCATAATGTTTGGTGAGGATACAAAAAATATGGTATATCATAGAAGAGCAGGTCGTTCATTGGTTTACTTTAGGAGTTAAACTATAAAAGGGTCGCAATGTCGCATGGGAGTAATTTGGTAATATTTAAAATTTAAAGAGAATACTACAAGCTCGCCCAATAAGCATAATTTTATTTTCGTCGAGTCGCATGGGAATTCTCTCTCGGCATCGGCAATCGGCAGGACATCAAACATCGCACCGCATATTTTTTCCCATAATTTTATTGTACTAAACTTTGTGGTTACGTAATTATGGAACATTTTTTGCGATTGTGGAGCATACCTTCTGAGTGCGGTCATTCACAATAATTTGCTGTCACTTTATAGAACAAAAATGAAGTACCATTTCACATATTGCCATGTTTTGTAGACGATTCAAATGATTCCAAGGATGAAAATAGTTTTCGTTTTTTTTCTGAAGAAGTAATCGACAAAATATGCCTTTAGTAAAAGTATACGATGCAGCTACTGCCTTTAGGCATCTGAATGGAATTCTAAACGTTTTCAAACCGGCAGGCAGGAAAGTTGGCCATGTAAGGGCCGCGGTTTTACATAACTTGTGCAAAGGTAAGCCTTTACCATTTTTATCTAAGCTTAAGATTCAAATACAAAATATTACAGATCTTAACCAGCTGGAAGTGCGAGAGCCCCGAAAACGCTTGTTGCTGGAGCCCGGTGGAGATCAAGGTCCAGTTGTTCGTAGAGTGGCTGATTTATCAGACCATATTTTGTCAGTCGGATCTCGATATCAAATCGCGGACATACGATGTGCTCCTGTCGCCAGCCTTGGAACTCATACCAGCGGTGTTTTGCGTAAGTTAATGATAACAGGAAAATGTCAAGACTTCGGCAATTAATTTTGATTAACTACTAGTACTTGGAATCAACAAGGGAATTAAGAAATCTTCAAAGATTCACACAAACCGCCCAGTCCGAGTGTACCATGTTAAAGGCTGCCTTGGCATCGCCACAGAATCACATTTCTACGACTCTCGAATTACCGTGAAATCTAACTACAACCACGTACATCCGGATAAAGTCGCCAGAATGGTTTCATCACTTCAGGCTTCACATCAGCGTAAGATGTATGAGCTCTGTGGAGTTGACCTGCAATCACAGGCAGCATATGAAATCGCATCGAAAGGTGTTATTCGGCCGGTGGACAACTCTCAAACTGTCATCTATGGAATTAAATTAGTCGATTTTAAGAAACCTGAATTCACTCTTGAAGTTGCGGCCATAAACGAAAACGAAGACTACTTGGCGACGTTGATTCATGAAATCGGAATTGAACTGCGAACCGTGGCACATTGTACGGGCATTCGGTGCATTAGGCATGGCTATTTCTTAGTAAACGATTCGCTTTTACACCACAATTGGAATCTGAGCTCCGCGTTCCGGAATATGCGAATAACAAAGAACGTGCTCACCGAACATCCGCAGTTACTACACCAACAACATGCTGAACTTAGGGCGTAGTACGACCCTTACATACAACTAATTTTAAGTACACTAGGTATAACTTTGCAATAAAAGGAGAAACGGATACCTCCCCCAAGTCACTTGATAGTTTATTTTCATTCATAGCATAATTTCGTAGCTTTTTCAGGCGATTGGCATCGATAGACCTCTGCCAGCAACTCAAGTGTAAATAATATATTAGATTTAGATCGAGATTTAGATTACGCGTGAAGCTTTTTAAATGTTTCGCGAGTCTACATCCATCTAGTTTTGTATAATCTTAAAGTACAGCCGATCAAATTCTAGCCCAGTCATTAAAATTACCAATACCATGTTTTAAATTCGCCATATACATACAACTTTATTGTACAGTTTAAACGGTTTAAAAACGGTTTACAAAAATAAACATATCTCTCGTTTTCCCTTTACAAGAACTAGTAACTTAATAACAAAATAAATGCACGTTCAATTAGTCTATTCGTTTGTAGAAGATGATTTTCTGTCATTGGTATTATTTGTCGAAATTCTTCAGTGGATATACATCCTTATGAGCTGCTATGTGTTCTTCCAGTTCCTTCATTTGGTCCCTAGAAATGAAAACGGAAACTATATTGCAACAAACCGCAGGAGTTTGACTTCGCGACTCACTTTAGGTTATCGGGCATTTCGTAGTAAACTCCCTCAAACATTTCTTTCCAATTGGGCTTGGGTTTCTTTTCAGACTCTGAGATCTGCTTCAGGACCTGCTTGCGTACGTCCTTAACAAATTGGTTTTCTTCTTTTTCATCAAACCAGCCCTTACGTATCATGTAGTTCTTTAGCTTGAATATCGGGTGATGTACGGAATTCCAAACCTCTGCCTCTGCAGCTGACCGATAGGCAGTGCTGTCGTCCGATGTCGAGTGATGACCAACTCTGAAAGAGGGTTTGTTTGCAAAAGTTTTATTGAGAACAAAAATTCTGTGGGTCTACCTGTAAGCCATAGCCTCAAAGATAACAGGCTTGTTGTTCTTGAGTACGTATTCTCTGGCTATTTTGGTAGCATTATAAACGGCAAAGATGTCGGTTCCATCGACGCGAATTGTGGCAATACCATACGCTGGACCTCGACCGGCGATGCCATCGCCTCTGTACTGTTCTCGCGAAGGTGTCGATATGGCGAATCCGTTATTACGACTGTAAGGGAGAAGAGCTTCAAGTATTGTTAGATACAGCAAAAACATAGTTATAATTACCAGAACAAAATCACAGGACAATCTAAAGTGGCAGCAAAATTAAATGCAGCATGTGCGTCACCTTCTGAAGCCGCACCTTCGCCGAAGTAACAAACTACGCATGTGTCGTTATTCTCTCGCTTGAGTGCATAAGCTGCGCCCACAGCTTGTGGCATCTGAGTGGCTGCACACAAAACATTAAGAAATCAAATCAACTTATGTACAAACAAACTCACCCAAAGGACTAGAAAGGGTGACGAAATTCAGATCCCTGGAACCATAATGCACGGGCATTTGTTTTCCACGGCCCGCATCATCTACATTTCCATAGCATTGGTCGATAAACTGACTAATTTTAAACCCGCGCCACACTAGCACTCCAGCCTCCCGGTACTGTCCATAGATAAGATCACGAAGCTGTAAGGCAGCAGCACTACCAATATGCGAAGCCTCTTCACCATAGTTTGTCATGTAGAACGAAATGCGACCTTGACGCTGAGATTCGTACAGAATTTTATCCATAGTATTGAGTAGAACCATGTCGCGGAACATTTTCTGAACAATTTCTTTACTAAGATTTGGATCCTGAGTGATGTCCAAAATGGATCCATCAGACTCCATGACACGATATATGGGAATGGGTGCAACTTCTTCAGGCAGTGTTAGTTTGAGTGCTTTCGTAAAGGGTGCTTTAGCTCCAGGGAAGATTGATTCGTTTGTGGATGCTGTGCTACAGGCCTAAAACAATTTTTTGATAAGCTTACGAATATCAAAGTAAAATCTTGTCTTACCCGCACTGTTTGCAGTTTAGAGGCATGCCCAAGCAGCTTGAAGGAACTTCGGAGGACTGACATCTTTGTGAATGGTGTTGTTTCAAGTTAGGAAGGAGTATTGCTAATTGTAGGAATTAAAAGGAAAGGGAAGATAAAAAAATCACTAACAAAAATAAGAGTCTAAACTGGCTGGCCGCGTTACTTCGCCAAACAGCTGGTTATATGGTTGGTTGCGTAATCTGTGGACTGTCAAAGCGCAAGTAAAAATGAATTAGCAACAAATTCATTCCACTGTGAATGATTATGCGATCATTGTTTTTTTTTATAGGGTGCGAGTGATGTCGTTTTCTATTGGCCATTACAAATGTGCTCACACAATTGCAAATCAAGACAACAGTAAGCTGCTGAAAAACGCACATTCAACATCAATCGATTAAAACGAAACAATTTGAAACTAAAAGAATAGGAGCGGTGCGGCGATAAAATCAGAATAAGATTATTTTGCGACCAACAAAACGAGGTATTCTGTCTGCACTAATGAAAAGCTTTCGATTAGCTTTTCGCATGCAGACTGACCACAATAAGAATAATAAAAAATCAACAGCTGACATTTGTCATTGCGTTGCGGTAGATGACACACAACAAGAGTATTTTTGTTTATCAAATAAAAATTCGCAAAGTTTCACCATCAAATAATATTACAGAAGGGTGGAATATACTTCTCCAAAATGCATCAAGCATATAACGTATATTCAATTCTGAAGCAAAGCGTACATATTGAGTCGATTGCAGCCTATGGTTGGTGTCACAATTCTCGAGTTACACCCATAATCCAGCAAAATTATGTTTTGTTTCAGACAATAATGTAATCCTCGGAACTCGCAGTGGCCAATTGATTATGTACTCCGTACAAACAAATGAAGCGGACAACAAGATCGATCTCCAATTGTTGAAGTTTAATAAGAACTTCAGCAAAAAGGCAATTAATCAAATGGAAGTCATTTCCGAAGAAAACCTGCTCTTCATTCTAACTGATGGTATGATCAATGTCTGCGACATAAGTCGCTTGAACTTTGCCTTTATACATAGTTCTGTTGAAACCAAAGGAAGTAGCATATTCACATTAGATGTCAAGGTAAAACATATATATAGATAGGTGGGCGTTAAAGTTAAAACATCAAAACCAAATTTTCCGAGTAGACGCCCAAGTCGCAGACAGGAAAAACAGCAACTGTGATAAGGATGTGCGTTGCTATCAAGCGGAAATTACAATTCTATTACTGGAAATTAGATCGACTGTTTTCCCTCGAGATCAGTATCGAACTGAAAGACGTACCGAAGGCATTATGTTGGATTGACGATGTCGTTTGTGTCGGTTTTAAGGACGAATATGTTATCTACAATGTTAGTCTGATCGCTGATGATGTTAGGAATATTAGTTGAAACACTCTTACATTTACAGATTTCATCAAAAACTCCAGAGAAACACGATTTGATTGTGACTTCATCTTCGCACAGCATGGATCCCTGCATTTGTGTGATCAAGAATCACATGTTTGGCGTTTCCAAGGATGAATATTTAGTGGCTATAGACCCAAAAGACTTTGCAAAAACCAAAGATTCTCAGTCAAAAATTCAGTCGAGTAAGGACTCTACTGCATCCTCAACGGAGACTAAGAATCCCCCCAAGCCGTTGACATGGAGCAGCTCTGTCTTGGATTTGAGTAAATATTTAATTACTCTGAGTTTAGGTACATACTTTGAATTTGTTTTCTTTCTTCCAAGTTTGGGACGAACCATTCGCAATTGGACGCACAGCAAATGGCGTTGAAGTGCGTTGCCTGGAAAGTAGTGGCATTAGTAAGGACACCCTTGTCCAAAGCATTCCTGAGCTGGGTAAAATAAAGTTTCTAGTCCGATCTGGCAATGGGACCTTCTTCGCTGCTGCAATATCTGAACTTTGGTATATCCGGTTGGTTGATATTCCAACCCAGCGGCAAAGTTTGTTGCAACAAAAAAAATTCCAACTTGCAATTGAGCTGACTGTATGTTTGTAGTTCTCTTTTTTACTACTTTAGACTAAATGAGAACTTTTTTTCAGAACATCTCTGACGAACCCGAAGAAATGAAGGCAGAAACTATACGTCAAATTCATACCCGGTACGCGAAGGAGCTTTTCGCAAACATGCAATTTTCGGTTGCTATGAGCGAGTTTGAAAAAGCCCAGGCAGATCCCTATGATGTTATCCGACTATTCCCTAATTTGCTGCAAGATCAATCCAAAGGTAGCGTTGCTGCTGATGCTCCAGCTATACCGGTGCTCGAGGATAAGGATTTGGAGAGCGCTCTTATGGCACTAATTGATTTTCTTGCTGTTGCGAGGCAGAAGGAGATTCACAAACTTAGCGGCACAAAAGGCTCGTCGAAATCATCGTTGTTATCGATTATAGATACGACCTTACTAAAGTGTTACCTGCAGGTGAGATGTATAAAAATATTCTACTACGTTTCGCTCGAGTGGCTGGATGTCGAAATATGAAATGTTCACTCCAGGCACTGCGACGATGATCGACAACGCAAGCAGATCGATTCAAGACAGAAAATTCCTTTTTTTCTAGACAAACGATTCATTGGTAGCTCCTCTACTGCGGCTCAAGCAGTGCCACCTAGAGGAATCTGAAAAGACTTTGAAAAAGCACGAAAAAATCAGCGAATTGATAATACTCTATCAAACGAATGGAAAACACAAGAAAGCACTAGAACTACTGCAAGCCCAGGCATCGATTGAGGGCTCAAGTTTGTATGGACACGAGAGGACCATTCGCTATTTACAACACTTAGGTGGCGAGCACAAGGATCTTATATTTGAATTTGCAGACTGGGTGTTGATCAAACATCCAGAAGATGGCTTAAAAATTTTCACCGACGATTTTATCGAAGTGGAAAGTCTTCCCAGAGCTAAGGTTCTGGACTTTCTCTTGATCCGCCATAAAAATCTGGTGATTCCATATCTAGAGCACATTGTTAATGTTTGGAATGAGCCGAAAACCTTTTTCCACAACATCCTCGTTAAACAGTATCGCGAGAAGGTCCAGACACTGATGGAGAAATTGGAAAATAGCGACAGCGAAGACAATAGGTATACCTGCGAGTTTTCCGTCATAAAATTAATTTTAATTCCATGCCCCATCTTGTAGTGAAGACCTTCAACAACTCGAACTATACCGTTCAAAAATGTATGATTTTCTAAAGAAATCAGACAAGTACTCGCCCGAGACAGTTTTGCAAGAATTACCGCCAAATATTCTTTTAGAAGAACGTGCCCTCATATTGGGGAAATTAAAAAAGCACGAGAAAGTTATCGCTATCTACATACAGATTTTGGGAAACGTAGAAAGGGCTTCAGAGTATTGTGAAGAAGTGTACCCCGAGGAAAATGATATATTCGCAATGCTCTTGAAAACAATACTCAACCCGTTGAGTGAACCTCCCTATCAAGGAGTTGCTTTGCATCCAGATTTCCTAAAGCCCAATTCGGAGATCGTCCTGCAGTTGCTCAACAAGTATGCTGTAAATATAAATCCTGCCAAAGTGTGGCCAGTAAGTCGCTGCAATATTTAGAAATGATTTTCGTTAGCAGCATTTTCTTTCTAGCATATGCCCGAAGGTATGCCACTTCATCGATTACGAAATTACATGGAAACAGTAATTCGTACACAAATGGAAAGGAAACGCCATCATCAAATTCTTAAAGGTCTCTTAACTGCAGAATGTCTACGTTTGCAGGAACAGCGTATGCATCAGGAGAAAAAATGTGTGACCATTACGGACTTTAGCATTTGTCCAGTGTGCAAGAAGCGATTCACTAATCAAAGCGCTTTCGTTAGATATCCAAATGGGGAGATTGTGCACTTGTCGTGTCATGACAAACAAATTGGCGTCGCTTGAAGTGGAAATAATAATAATTACCTATGTTTATTAATACTTTTAAATAACTATTATGCTTGTAATGTTTAGGAATATTCTATAATCAGTCATTATTCACAATAAATTCTATAGACGCATATTTGCGTCAACGAAATGTATTGCTTTAGTTTTTTATGGTTTTTACCAGAGACAAACCATGATTTGTCTCTGGTTTTTACAATGGGTCTTATCTGCGACAACGACAGTGTACTTAGAATCACCTCGATTATTTACTTACTTACTTAACGGGCTCCCGACCCGTGAAGAGTCTCTGCCTGAGACACTGTAGCCTTCCATCCTCGGCGATCCCGGGCACACTGCTTCCAGTTATCCAGACCAAGCGCTCTGGCATCCGCAATGGCGTGGTCTTTGTCGTCTCGAACGTGACGGCTGGGATTCGAAGATCCTCTTAGCTGGAGCATTATTGTCCATTCGCTCGATGTGGCCGAGCCAATGCAGTCGACGTATTTTTGCCTTTTGGACTACATCCACATCTTGGTACAGCTAATAGAGTTCGCGGTTGTATCTTCTCCTCCATTCGCCCTCCTCGCACACAGGACCAAAAATCCGCCGAAGAATTTTTCTTTCGAAGGAGCCCAGTATCAGCTCTCCCTTCCTGCTTATCGTCCAGCACTCGGCGCCATAAAGCAGAACTGGCAGGATAAGGGTTCTGTAAAGCATACATTTTGTTAGGAGTTTTGAACCCAATTGCTTTGCCAAACCGAAGTAGCGGCGGTTTCCTAGGGTAATTCTTCGCCGGATCTCCACTACGATGTCATTTGGGGAGTTCATGTTTACTCCGAGGTAGATAAACTCCTTATCTACCTCGAAATTGTTGCTATTAATGGTGACGTTCTGTCCTAGGCCAGATGCTTGTTTGTTTGTTGATAGCATGTACCTCGATTACCGTTGTCGTTTGTCGAAAACCACTTTTGTCGTTTTATAATCCTCATTACCTAACACAGACGACCCGCCAAATTTGAAGCAGATTTGTAGACGACTAGAATGTAGTAAAATCTTTTCGAAGGACTGGTAGCACTTGTATGGAACTGTCAAAAAGACTGTTCATTTTATATTTTGAAAATAAATTGTTGTGCAAATGATTTCACTTTTTGAAAGATTTCAGCTTTCCAAAGATTTTGAGCATTGATATGTCTTACAGTTCAGATAGTGAAGAAGCGTTTAAATACTTGCTAGATGAAATCTACATTTCCGACGCATTCCGGTCGTCATCAGTGCCATCTGGTGTTGATGATCTAAGCAACTTTAAGAATTCTTACGGAAGGGGAGTACTAAAACGGTGCTGGAAATGATTTCAATTTGGGACTTGCTCAACCATCGGTAAGCAAATACTTTGCACAAACTATAGACTTCATTGAAGGGCATATATGTCGTTAATGGATATGTGTCACACCATGACCGAAGAAGACATTGGGAAGTCCAAATTATTCCTCTTTTTTTTTGTGCAGGAGTATGTCCGGTTTGATGTTACAATGAAGGGGATGGTGTTGGCGAGTTTGCGAGAAGATCGATGGCTGACGTTTCAGGGAAATCATCCCATTGTGATAGGATTGGTGAGGAAACTGCCTGCGATGTCGACGGATAATTCATGTTACAATCTAGCGATTGTGCCCGAACTATTTAAGCTCCTTTTTTCAAACGAGAAAACACCTTCCATATCTTGTCGGAGGGCCATTGCTATTTATAGTTGTAGCAATACGATTCCAAGCACGTTCAAAAAAGATTTTATTTAACCCCTTGCTGAATCCTTTCGCCAGATAAACATTCTTCCGATAGTTTTTTATTTGTTATTTTTAAACTTCTTTCCATTTTGTTTTTTTGTTGTTCTCATAACTTATCCAACGGATATACGCAATCAAACTGAAGGTTTTGAAAAAGAATGAAAAAGGCAAATTTTCAGTTTAAATAAAAACAAATACAAACGCAGAAACACAGCCATCTTGAACCAACCGACTTCCTGTCGGAAGCGAAATTGCTAATGACAGAAAAGGTTCTTTTTTTGATTAATTAGTCGTGTCGCTTCTTTTTAGGTAGTAAAGGTATCTACAGTTGTGACTACAAAACTAGTACAAAAAGGTATTTGACATTTTCATCCGACCTTTGTCGTTTAAAAACGGCAAGCATAGTACAGATTTGGAAGAGTCGTGTATTTTTGAGTCGGAAACGACAACGGTAACGAGGTGATTAGGTGTTCGAGTGACCTATGATCGATTACTTGCAAGGAATACAAAGCTTCCTACAAACTTGAAGATCTATGCCTTTCCCAGGTCTTCTTCTTTTTAATGATCTGGAAGTCGACGACCTCCGATGAAAGTATCGGGGAGCTCGGTAGTGCCCCCACCAAGTCGAGCGCGAAGCAAACACTGCCGTACCATCCTTTACTGGAACCATTTCGCCGCATTTTCAGGCCCCTATTTGAGAACCTCTGGATAAGACCAGAACGCAGAAATTTTCGTCATCCAGTAAGCTAAAGGGTGATTTTTTAAGAGGTTTAGAACTTTTTTTAAAAAAAAAACACAAAAAATTCGAAAAAATGAATGAAATATTTATTTGAATCGATAGTTTGAACCTTGCAATTTAATGTTTAAAGATAATTTCATGCAAATGTTGACCGCGGCTGCGTCTCAGGTAGCCCATCCGCTGTGTCCAATTTTGGCATACTCTTTCACACATATCGGCCGGTATCTCACGAATGAATGCATGGATGTTGGCTTCCAGTGCGTCAATCGAAGCGGGCTTGTCCCTATACACATTAGCCTTGGCATACCCCCACAAAAAATAATCTAATGGTGTCAAATCGCACGATCTAGGCGGCCAATTGACCGGCCCGAAACGTGAAATTAACTGTTCACCAAACTCGCCTCGCAATTGCGCCATTGTTTCGCGTGCTGTGTGGCATGTGGCACCGTCTTGTTGAAACCACATATCATGCAAGTCAAGAACTTCCATTTCGGGCAAAAAAAAGTTTGTTATCATCGCTCGGTAGCGTTCACCATTGACAGTAACGCTGCGATTCGCATCATCTTTGAAGAAATATGGCCCAATAATGCCGCCGGCCCATAAACCGCACCATACAGTGGCTTTTTCGGGATGCATTGGTAGCTGTTGCAATGCTTCTGGCTGATCTTCACTCCAAATGCGGCAATTTTGCTTATTTACGTACCCATTCAACCAAAAATGAGCCTCATCGCTGAACACAATTTTTCGATAAAAAAGCGCGCGATGAACATTTCGAACCGAGCACGAATTTTGATAGTAAAATTCAATAATTTGCAAGCGTTGTTCATTTGTAAGACGATCCATGGTTAAATTGCAAACCAAACTGAAGCTGTTTGACAGTGACACAAGGTACTAAACACACGTCAGCTGTCAAAACCAGTGTTGCCAAAACCAAACCAGCTAAAAAATCACCCTTTACCTGACTATAGGTACACTTAAATTTTGTAAACGCTTTAAATGGAATACTTATCGTATCGCACATTATCGTCTTGTCTTTCGACCCTTGTTGCCTTGATAACGGCTATCAGTTCATCGAGTTAACCTCTTCTGCATCCTATTACAATTCAGATGGACTGAAACCCTGTTTTCGAAGCATTTTTATTCTTCTGACAGCGGCAAGTTATCCAGGTAGGCACATCTAATCATACTAGTAACATTGTTAACCGACCATTAATGAGTCTGAAGTGGCGGAAGCTATAGCTGCATCTGCTTTGTGTGCGAGCATGTCACTTGATAGGATAAGACTTTGTTATTACGTAAATACAAATAAAATTCATTTGAAATGATATCGGATGCATTGATTTCTATTTCTACACAATTAGTTCTCTTGCGTTTGCTGCGAATTCATAGAATGTACATAGAAAGCGTCTCCGCCCTTGTGGTTAACCCTGATCGCATCTTATATTTCACAACCGGTCTGTTGTCAAGAATATTTTCCTCTGAATATGCATCTACTTTCATGAACACTAGGCCTATGGTAATGGAGTCATATCATTTATTGTTGAGATTCCGAACAGAACATACGTGCAAACCAGCCCGCCGCCTGATAAGAAGTATTTGCTGTCCAATGGAAATAGATGGAAGGTTTTTGTTTTTTGTATAAAACTTGCGAAAATAACATTCTGTCTATATTACTCCATGTGTCAGTAAACTGTTTATTTACGAGTAAACTAGAACAAATGAGATAAACATTTGCTTTCGCTTTGAGGAAGATAAGCAGCGCGCGCATCTCTGTGCTTTCACTCTTAGTTTACATCTGAATAGTCGAGGAGAAAAACATCATGGACGCAGAGCGAGCTCCAGAGTCATCACAAAACAAACAACTTTTACCAATAATTCCACGGAACACTGATTCACACGTTCGCTTTCCAAATCCGGATGATTCACACGGTAACATTCACACAGTGATACACCAAAACATTGTCACTTCCAATTCCAATGATGGGTTTGATGATCCGCCGGATGGGGGCACTCGGGCGTGGCTGGTTATGATAAGCTCCTTCTTCTGCTTGGGTCTAATATTCGGACTAATCAACTCCTACTCGGTGATATATTCATATTTGCAAGGGAATTTAGCGGTTCGGGATGACCCGGAAGCTTCAAGCAAAGCAGGTATGTATACGAGTTGAGTTAAACGTTGGGCTAGCATACCTACAATTTTTTTTTATTGCTTTATGTACACACGGAGTGAGAACTTTCTCTCAAGTTAATTGTTGTTTCCTTTCAAGCTCTCATTGGATCGATAACTTTTGGAACTACGCTATTTTGCTCACCAGTTGCTGGCATGCTGTCCGATAAGATTGGCATGGCTTTTACAACGCTCATCGGAGCCGTAATTAGTGTGCTGGGCCTGTTGCTATCCTCGTTTGCCGCATGGAACATCACTGTTCTCCTCTTCACATACGGCTTCCTGCTGGGCTTGGGGTCATCGCTGGTGTACACCCCAACACTTTCCATCCTGGGCATCTATTTTAAGCGTTATCTGGGAAAAGTGAACGGTTTCGTTTCCGCAGGCGCAAGTATATTTACAGTTATAATGCCACCTACATTGGCTTACATATTATCCGAGTACAACTTGACCACAGCATTGCAAATGCTGGCATGTTGTTTCAGTTTTTTGATCGTAGCAGCATTTGTGTACAAGCCAATGCGATGTCCAACGCCACAGGAAACGGAGCGACGTTCAAACTCGGCATTCAATGTGGACATTTGGAAGCAAAAGCCGTACATAATCTGGACCCTGAGCAGTGCTCTAGCCCTGTCTGGCTACTATGTGTCGTACGTACATATGGCCAAGTTTGTTGAGGTCAATTTTCGGGGGATGAACACCAGCTTTCCTATCATGTGTATAGGAGCAGCGTCCTGTATCGGTCGACTCATTGTTGGCGTCCTAGCAGACATTCCGGGGGTGAACCGGATTAGGCTACATCAATGGTCAATGATTGGAATCGGTGTTATGACTGCGCTGTTACCCGCCATTAATTCCTACGATATACTTATATTTTGCACATTAGTCATGGGAGTTTTCGATGGAATGTTTTTCCCAGTTCTTGGTCCAATTGCTTATCAACTGTGTGGTCCGGATGGCGCAACACAGGCCATTGGCTGTTTCCTTGGACTGGTGGCTGTACCTTTGACCGTCGGACCAGTGCTAGCGGGAAAAATCTACGACGAAACTAGATCGTATACGGTTCCGTTCATTATTGCCGGCATTCCATCTATATTGGGAGCTCTATGCATGGGCTTCGTCAAGCCTGAAGGTGGTAATAATACAATGACCGTTTTTTTTTTATTTAACAGACATTAATTTAATCTTTCAGAAGAAACCATGCAACAAGCTGTGTCCAGCAGCAATTTACTGAACGACAAAGTGATATCCACTAGTATTGTGATTGAATCTCAACCACCGCAGGAAGATGAGAGCAGTTCAACACCAGTTAAGCGGCGGTACAAATATTCAATATTTTAACCAAACCACTTTGAAGAACCGCTTATTGCGCTTTTTGCAGCGTCCACCTTACGTTGTTCGATCTTAAAATGGTCCTTAATCAAGCCTGGTTAAGTTAGCTTTAAATTTAAGCAGTTCACAATAGCTGCAGTTAAATATAAATTACATTTCACAATTATGAGCTTCCGTAAATTTAATATAAGAGACTAGAACCACTTACTATGAATCTAATAATCAGTTTAAACCTTTGCACTAGTTACTTTTTAGGTCACAATGGGTAATTTTATATGGAAAATGCCGCTTTTGCGAGTTTGTAAAATTTAGCAAGGACTTAAGGAATATTCACTGAGTTTGAATTGCGAACAAATTAAGTTAATTGTATCTATAAATTGGAAATTGCTCTTTGTTCTACAAAAAAGCATTATATTAAATTAATCTAACATCTCATCTATAAAAAAACACTTAGTCTTATGGCGTTTTCGATTGAAGAAAGGAATTGCCCTTTCTATGAAACGATCAAATCTAGAAGTGCTCTTTCTATGTATTCTATGTTTCATTGGAAAAAAGTGCACTTCCAGGTCAATTCTTATCTTAACATGACATGAACTCACCAACACACAATAGCAAATGTCAGATTGAAATGTTTGTTGTGTTATTAGAAACAAATTTTTTGCTTGTGATCCGAAAATATACAATCATAGACAAACCATACTGAGACCCCCAACTCCACAATCCTCTTGCCGCTGGCCCCCTCAGTTTTTTTTCAAATTCGCCATTTTTATTCCTATCGGTGTTATGTCAATTGGGAATCCGTGTGATATGCAAAAACATACAAAAATAAATGCTGCCAACCTCGGCAGCCGTGGGGAAATGTGAAAGAGTTCGGGAATACCACATTTTAACATAACTGAATGCCATTGGCTAGTTATTATAAATTTTTTAAAGGTGAATAATTTTATTTGTGTGGTTAATAAAGCTATCTAAAGGAGATGTTTTATATACTAGAAATATATTGGGACAAATATGGTTGTGTATTTCCCGCTTTTGGATATAATTTTCTTCGGTTTCGTGTGTAATTTTTTCTTAAATAATAAAGAAAATTTGCTCAAAATGTTTTTTTTTCCCTCAACCAACCTACATTCTTAATTTTTCGCAAATATTTTAAGCAAATGTAAACTTTTTCCTGAAAAAAATTATTATTCGCACGTAACGAACAATTTGAAATTTAACTGACAAAATTCTATGAACGCTGCAAGCCACTTTGCCCAAAGCGGAAGTGGCTCTTATTTTTTGGGAGTGTATTGGTGACTCAGAATTTTTGAAGTTTCGTGACATTTGTCAATACGAATTTCTATTTATCAATACTAGCGCAGTAAATCGTGACCACTCCGAAAAAATATAGCTTGTAGGCTAAGTAACGGGAAATCGGCCGAAGTTGGTGGTCTCAGTATTGTCTCTGCTAGAAAGCGTGTTCATGCGAATGAAGTTAGTGCACAGGTTACAATTTTCGAATTAATGTTCCATACAAAAATGCACATTGTGACCTACAAAATATAACGAAAGTTAAAAGGCCCCATGATTATTAGCATCATGCAATAAATTTAAGACCACTGTTTAAAATGATTTTTAACAGATTCGGGCTACAGGTAAATATTTTATATCGGGGTGTTTGATTTTTTATCCGGTAATCTAATAAGAGCTAAAATTTTGAAACACGTTATTCATTTGAAACAAATTTTATGTTATAAATACAAAAGATAATGTTTTATCAGTTCTTTATGGCTGGTTGAGATTGGTTTTTAAATAAAAGTAAAGGACCTTTTCAAGTTTTCAGTTTAAGCTGTAGCTAAGATATTTATCAACTTCGTGTGCCCCATCGGAGTCTCGATTTTTGTATAAAAAAAGGTCAGCTTCTTATTTCTGCTGCTATTTCATTTTTGATTGCGCCAAAACTTGGTTTCAATTCAGGCCATGTACATCCACAACTTGGAGTCGCATATATAAATGTAAAGCTGATATATTCTATCCAACTACGAATAAATTTCTTTCCCATCACCAGTGCTGGTCAAACTGAAACTAAAACAAGTAAAAGTGTTATCATCGGCCTGGCCGATGCTTTGATACCCTCCACGACATACAAGTACCAGAACTACTTGACCGACATAGCCCATTTTGAATACCAATCTAACGACGATAAAAGAAGTCCTTTCACAAAACTTCATTCAGCTACGTTAATTACTTTGGGCGCCATCGTGCTATCAACAGACAGAGAGACACATGGGTCCAATATTGGTTTTGTATGGGAGGTACCAGAAGTACTTGACCAACATAGCCCATTTTCAAGACCAACCTGACGCCGATAAAAATAAGTCCTTTCACCGAATTTCATTCACCTACGTCAATTACTTTGGGCGCCATCGTGCTTTCAACAGACAGACAGACAGACAGACAGACAGACAGACAGACAGACAGACGGACATGGCTAAATCGATTCAGAATGTGATCCTGATTCAGAATATATATACTTTATGAGGTCTCCGGTGACTCCTTCTTGGCGTTACAAATGTATTGGCAAAGTGAATATACCTTCCTCTGGAGGGTATAACAACTGTCACGAGACATGTCTTTGGCCCCTGAAGGCTATCGGTATCAGAAACGTGTGCATTTTTGAGTTCTGTCTGGAAGAGAAATCACACAAATAGTCTAATACTACATTTGCCAATTGAAATCCTTCAGCGCATATTTAGTGTACGAAAATTCATTGATAAAACTGACATTTAGCATTTAGTGTTGCCATCTAATCAAATTGATTTGACTGTTCTACAATCATAATTTCATCGGAGTGATTGTATGTATATTCGAAATTGACTGTGTTTTTTTTATTGAATGCACATGACTGGCGCCGCGCCGACACGAATTTAATTAGTTTAGTCGGGTTTTTCCGTCAAGCCAATTTCGCAATGGCATTTCAAAATTCTGTACCACATAATATGCGTATATGGTACAATTCAGAGGAAGAGAACACTTTGTAGTGTCAATTAGTTCATCCGACAGAAGTCTACACATAAAAGTTTGAACCCATCATCACTAAAGAAATTCTTCAATTGCAATCCCGAGCATGGCTCCATGTCCATTGACAGCCAAGTGTCTGAATCAATTGATGATTGTCCCGTCTCTATCCGATGCCCATATCTCTACGCAGTATACATAAATGTGCGCAAGAAGACCTTTTATAGATGAACTCGCTGATGGATTTTGCTAGAAGATTATTGATACTTAATTAGTGACAGTTTTTTGTTTTGTTTAAGCCGGCTGAAGATGTAATTTAATTATATACAACTTCTGAGTGAGGTGGTGGCCTCATAAGGAATCACATTTTTTGTCGTTTGAACATTTTTAAGACAATTAGAATGACCTGTAAATTTGATTACAGTTCATATTGATATTGATCAGAATTTGCGGTACAACCTATTTTTATAGGACACTCATTTTATAGCTCTGACTGCATGGTTATGTTCGGAACTAGATATCATTCGAATGTCCACCATGTTAGGCACCCACCCTTATTCTAAACCAAAGGGAAGCTTTATGCACAGCAACAGAAACCTATACTGATTATTTTGAAAGTGAAACAAAAAATATTTTAGAAACCGAAAAAGCTTTACTCTAAAAGCAGCCCCTCTAAAGAAAGAAAGACCCCAGACGTGTGGTTTTGTTTCGGAAGAGTTTGATTTGGACACATCTATCTATGGCAAAGAATTCATCCTGAAAGGCGCTGGGTACTTTTGCCCATTGGTTCAGAATGTTTAGTTCTAGGGCCAAATATTAATCCCGGCACAGTTCCCTCTGTATGATTGATCAGTCTGTGGATTCATTATCTTACTGCTGAGCTTGGTAACAAAGTTCTTTTGGAAATTATAAGTCTTTTGATGGTATCGTCTCAGGAAAGGCCTATTTCTACAAGTACATTTTCTTAAGGTCAACTTTTCCTAATTGAATCTGACAGAAATGTATTTTTACAATTGAAAAGTGCCACTTTATGTATTGCGGTCATTGAGAATTATAATTTGCTCTGATGTGCAAATTCCATTAAGGGGTCTTTTGCTAGACTTATAAACGTCGGTCAATTTTGTAATAGCTAACCAAGAGACAGTTGACAGTAACTAAACCCAGTGCACTCATCAATGAAATGGAATTGAGCTTGAATGTCAGCCTCACCAACGTTTGTCTATTGCAAATACAACCTTTGAGTAATGCAATTCATTTAATTGAATTCTATTTCGATAAGTTAATAGACATAATCGAACGGTTATTGTGCGAGTTAGTTGTGCACGTGCCATCGTTGCAGACGAAGAATACCATAATCGTAGTTGAATACTCTTAAGCTGATTAGGGATCCTACGTTTTTCCAATAATAATTTCCTTTTACTTACTAGTAGATTGTTGCAAACTAATTGATTGGCAATACCAAGGACATTAAGGTCTGAAGTCAGTACGACTTGCGAACCAGAAAAATGTGATCTCTTGGTATGGCCATATTTATGAAATGTTGCCGATTTGCTTCTGAAACATTTATTAAGTACTAGCTTATTAATTTATTAAATTATTAACATCCCTTTTGATAGTTGAACCTCTCTATTGAACGACTGAAAGTCCCTTGGAATTGAATGGAGTTGAATGCACAGAGACTTCATAGAATTTCGGGGTTCTTGATGGCTTTTATTTGCGCTAATGTTTGAATCGAGTTGTTCCGGTCAGATTTTCTCAATCAACCAAATCAACCAGAGCAGATTGTGGGCAATAGGCAATCCTCGCTTCTGCCATTTGACCGAGTACATCCAGAAACGCGATTGTCCAAAAACACTGTGCTTAACGATAAAGTCCATGATCGTTTTGAGGTTTTGTTTAAAAAATCGTGCGGTGATGTCATGGCGGTCGCTCGAAGTTTGCCCGGGGCCACTGTTTGGATAATTTTTTTTTCCACTTCGCATTCGATAATGGTGCTATAGAACATAAAAAAAATATCAGTAGTTGCGACTTGAACACGGTGGCTCAGTGGTTAGTATGCTGGACTACTTGGGCGAGTGGTCAACTTGTAAAAATGGTAGTATACAATATAACTCCCCTTCTTTTTACCAAGCGAAATGCGCCGTATGGCCTTCACACACATAGGCCACATGTCACTTCACATATTCATTAATGCTTGCGATACAGCGCCACCAATCGTGCCCAAAACTATCCTATAGCTTAAGATGCAACCAACCATACACATCCACAACATTTCATTGAAATTGGTTGAGGGGTTTCGGCGGTCGACACAGGTATGTTCACTAATAGGCCTATAACTCGTACAACCAATACGAATATAAAGACCGTATATACATACAAACCTTGGTTTTGACGTCAAAAACAAAATCGTCTCACGCACTAAGAGAACATCAGGTGAAACACAATGCGACATATTTTGATATATAAAGGGTTTTCCAATAAGAGGTGCTATTGTGAATGACCCGCTATTTCGGTAGCTGTCACTTTTGAAGCTTTTATTCTTTGACATTTGACAAGTAGAAACTACGCCATTACTAAAAATGGAACGATACACGCTTCAACAACTCATTGACATTATTAAAATTCACAACAAAAATGGTGAAAAAACGTCGTGTCTTTGCTGATTGGGTCCTTGAAATGCATGAAAATGATCCGGAATTTCATCGAATAATCATCTTGACTGATGAGGCCCATTTCCACCTCGGTGGCTACGTCAACAAGCAAAATTGTCGCATCTGGGCTCGGAAAACCCAAGAGTTATTGTTGAGAAACCTCTCCATGCTCAACGTGAGGCTATCGAGGACATAGGGCAGTTACTTTGCGATTTGGTTATGCAAAATTTCATGAAAAGGATATGGTCCTGTATGCGTGCTCGTGGTGGCCATTTGGCTGATGTTGTCTTTCATTATTAACGGCATATCTTCCTCTTTATTATGAAATAAACATCCGATCATTTATCTCAAAAAATGTCATTTTTCTTTGAATACCAAAAAAACACCTCTTATTGGAAAACCCTTTATATACCCATAGAATTCGATAGATGAAAAAACGATATGTGCTTAGTACAGCGTCACCTGTTGAGAACTTTTCGAAACTTCATTTCTCCTAAACCATCCCTGATTCAACATAAATAAAATAAAAATAAAATATTCAAATCCGTTGAGCCGTTCTTGAGTTTTTACCCGACTAACCCTCAGCAATTGATTTTTATATAAAACAAGTAAAAGTGTTATTATCGACCTGGCCGATGCTTTGATACCCTCCACTGCATACAAGTCAAAAATTGGTTTTGTGAGAGAGGAACCAGAACTACTTGGCCGACATAGCCCATTTTTAATACCAACTTGACGACAATAAGAAAAAGTCCTTTCACTAAATTTCATTCACCTACGTCCATTACTTTGGGCGCTATCGTGCTTTCAACAGACAGACAGATAGACAGACGGACATGGCTAAGTCGATTCAGAATGTGATCCTGATTCAGAATATATATGCTCTATGGGGTCTCCGGTGACTCCTTCTTGGCGCTACAAATGTATTGGCAAAGTGAATATACCTTCCTGTGGAGGGTATAAAAAAGGAAAAACAACAAAATGTACTGAAAGTCATATATTTTTTTCACTCACGCACATCACACGCATACGTTTTCGAATTTCAACCAAACTTCACATAAATCATAAATAGACCAATACCAAAGATGTGTAAAAGTGTGGTTAAAATCGGTAGATTCGTTAAGGCGTGAATCGGCGACAAACGAACATAATTTTAAGGCTCAGTTTTTATATACAGGGTGGGCCAAAAGAAGTCATCCGATGTTGTTTGGCTCTCATTTTTTTTCTAAATGAAAAACTTCGATTCTGTTTTTTGATTATGTTTATCTACACTCTTGGAATTTTATTGGTCAAGTCAAGAGATGATGATATCGACCAAATGGGCGCCGTCACAATTGATTGTCATACGGGCAAGAGTTTCCCATTCGCAAGTTGTACGTGTAATGAGCACTTTTTTTTTAAAGTGTGCTAATTTGTTCAAAATATGAATGAATGAATTCGTGGGATTCTCGAGATAAAAATGTCCGAGCCGTTTATATTTGCATATATAATGACTAATCAACTTTTCAATTGTTAACTTGTGAAAGGATTTTCCTATTTTTGCAATCGTTTGACATAATGAAAGGATTTCGCTTGATCTAGTATCAGTATTGTAAAATCTCAAAAAGATGAACCAATACAGAACAGTCCCAAAACTTTGTGAAACTGGACGTATAGCTATAAAAAGAAACATTAAATATATATCAAAATAAAAATTCGTTTTATTTAAAAAAGAGGAACATAACAAAAAAAGAAAATATATTTATAAAGGATATAAAAACAGATTTATCTATACGTTTTTCTTAAAAAAAAAACTGCCCTGGCGGAAAAAAAATCGTTCAAAGACGCTTATGCTTCCGAGACTCTTCTTTGATCAGCCAAAACCCATACCACTTTGTTGGTTACTAAGCCGGAAGTCAGAGGAATGATTTCTGCAAAAGCTTGTTTGTAAATCGCAAAATAAATCTGGATCTGCAAAAACTTATCTAGATCAAAACATGAAAATGGAAATGGAATATTAAGGGAAACCATTGGGATTCGATATCTTAAAATTTTCAGGGATTTAGAGAAATTTTCTGTTTGAATTGATTTATATTTCTTCATTTATTCAATAAGTTCGAAAGAGTGCCTTGTCAAAAAATGGCAGAAGCTTAAACAACGTTTTAATTTGATTTTGTAACTATGTATTTTCTGAATACTATTTGGGAAAAAAAAGAAAAGAATTAAAAAAACCGTTTAGCTTTTTAATAAGTCTATTACCTACCGATCAAAGTTCGTTCCCATACGCCAATGTTTGGTAGAAGGAAGAGAAGTTTGACTAACTAGAACTCATGGTCATAGTTTTCACTTCTTTCTCCTTCACGTAGTTCAAATGAGTGAATAGTTCGATTTATTTCTCATTCATAATAAGGTAGCTCTTAGCCACTGAAACGAAAACATAAGTGTGAAATACTAACGTACGCAAATGGACACTTACGAGAATGTATATCCCACTCTGTCATGTCACTATAATGAGAACAATTTATATTCGTGTATTCGAGTGCATTGAGGAAAGTGAGAAGTGACACAAATATACAAGAACATTTTTTTTAGAACTGATATGAAACTCGTATGCAGTAAGATTGGGGTGAGCATCTACGAGTTTGGACATTCTTTTGGTTGCCAAGTAACCATTTGTTTTTACGTGGCTAAATTGTTAGTCCCACCCCCACGCACATGACCTGGTCCTTGCTTTGACTCTACTTCACTAGGACATAGTGATTGTTCACTCATTTGAGCAATCCACTTTGGACGAATGTGAGAACCAAAGGGTTCGTATAAGAAATCCTCGCATAGCTTAATTCAAAATAACGTTGTACCTTCTGGGGTGATTAGAATCCCCTGCTGGTTGCTCCCGATTTGTTTCCCAAGAAAGACAAAAGGACGATTGTTCCGTTTTATATGAGACAACTTTATTTTCTCCCGAATGGGTCTTACCTCGGCGAGGTGGTCTAAATCAAGAAGACAGAATATGGGAGATAAAAAAATATATCTGAGCGGTTTCCGATCTCAAACAGATCTCAAAGCGACCTCTGATTTTTCTAACGACAAATAACTGCTAGAATTTAAGGTACTCACTTTGTGAAGTACGTTTATTTATAAATATTTGGCGTGAATAGTACCATATCTGAAAAACTAGTACTGCATTGGAAAAACCACCATTGTTGGCTCATGGCGGATGATAGGACGTTCTCAATAGGCGTTTTGGCGGTGCAGGGAAATAAGTCCCCGGGAACTAAGTACACTGAGGGACTTAGTTCCCACCTAGTGGGAAATAAAATCACTTTCGTAAAGTGGACTTAGTTCCCATGTAAGATGGGAAATAAATTCCGAAAACTCAGAGTGGTTTTATTTCCCTTTTAATGTGAAATAAATTCTCACTGTCGACTAAGAACAAAGTAAAATTAAAGAGTCAAGTAGGAACTTTGCAATTTTTATAAACAAAAATTTAATTATCTGTTCACTAAGTCGGAGTAATATATACCAAACTGAGTTAACAAAATTTTCAAAATTTCGATTTAAAGATATATAACTAAATAAATTCATATATAATATAAATGTAATGCAACCAATAAGAAGCTGAAAAGAAAAATCAGTAACTTAAAAAATTGTCAAATCGCAAATCGCGCGATTTTTTTTTTGATTATTTTCAGAGTCTTGCAAACTGAATTTCGAAGGGAGTATTTTGTCAAACAGAACAAAAATTAAAAAATGCAGTTCAGTTTGCAAGACTCTGAAAATAAAGATCACTTCAAACTGTTTTTAGTGATAATGAATCGTATTGACTGCACTTATCCGAGATAAGGTTAAGATTTTGTTAGAAGAATGTGATAACTAACTGCACTTTACAGTTTGTTGTCCAATCCTAAATGTTGGAAGTTAGTTCCCCCTTCTTATTTTTGAATGTGTACTAAGTTCCCATAAGAAAGTGGACTCAGTTCCCATCTTGCATAAGTCCCCGGGAACTAAGTCCACTGAGGGACTTAGTTCCCACCTAGTGGGAAATAAATTCACTTTCGTGAAGTGGACTTAGTTCCCGGGGACTTATTTCCCTGCACCGTTTTGGCGCGCACGACTTCGTTTAACAAACCCTGCCAAATTTCTCCAACAAATGTCACTTGCTGCACTTGTACCCTTTTATAATTTACGCGTTCAGGATATACATAGGTATAGGCGTCCTTTCAAAATGTGTCTGAATAGCACATGCACTATGTATCAAAAGTAATATATGCCGACAACTGTTGCCAGCTACATTTTTGATTTTATTTTAAGTCTGCTGTCAACCCTTGACATTGCATAAGTCCATATATGCTATGCAGCCTGCAAAACATGATTTGACCTTGAACTTAAATCCTCCGTACATCACGAGTGCGCTGTGCGAACCATGCAATTCGGCGACTAAGTTTTTTATGAACTATTTGTTTGTGTCCTATAGCAACGACAACTGCAACTCACTTCGTTAGAAAGCTTTCTTTCCCTACCAAGTTCCAAAGGAAATAAAAAAAAAATAGTAACAAAAGTATAGTGCTAGGTACTAATAAAAAATAAGAGTTCACAATCCCACCCACCACCCAGTGCCTAGCGTGTGTGGGTCGTCTGCGTCACACCTAACTCAAACATGTTTGATTAATTGCTATTGAAAGTAAACAAAACATTTCTTTTTTTTCGTTCTACATAATGGCACTATACCTTACACTGTGAGATGACAGAAGCTCCCATGTGTTTCGAACATTTAGTTTGGTTCTAAGGTCGACTCGACGTGAACGGTGAAGCAGAAGCTCATGAAAGTGCTCCAATTAGTACCGCAAACTTTTGATGTAGAAATTATTACTCGAACCCCGTTAGCGCAGCGGGTTGGTTGTCTCTTCATCGGTTCCGCAAACGAAACGTGTAGTCTTGCCGTATTTAATTGTACTTTATGTTTTGTATTTCGAATCAATACAAAATAACCATTTATGTGTTTCCGAGTAACGTAACCGTTTTCCTATCATTCATTCATTCATTCGACAACGCATCGCGAAGACACGAGCTGCTAGAAATATATATCGGGAAAATTCTTGTTTCGTACTCGTGACATTGGTGGCGGATTCTTGACGCGTGTGTTTCAAATATCTGTGACCCTCTGCAGTTTTCTTCGTTTTATATCATACAATTTATTTTGTAATGTATTTTTATATTTATAATCTGCGGTGAATAGATAGCTTAAAAATCTATAAAAAAAGGAGTTCGTTTTGAAAAGAGGTGATTCTGATTAAGATTTAGGAATATTTGTATCAATCGGCATTGATGTGCATTACTTAAGTTTATATTGTTTGTTTTTCAAGTGGCAAATAAGAATAAGAGACAAGATTCAAACCGAAAACAAGGCGGTTTCCCTTTTCCATTGAACTGCAATATAATATTACACCGGGCATAGATTTATGTTGCGCGTGTCTAGGTAGTTAAAGGACTAACCTACTACCATTTTAAAACCACATCCGTTTCAGGGTTGCCAGAATTTTGTTTGCTTTAAGCGCCCAAACCTTAAAAAAAATGTAGCCCAAAATCGTTGCCCAGAAAGAATCTCAAAATCGTTGAATATTTTCTCAATTCCTTGAGTACTTTTTTGGATATTATTCCCATCTACCCATCTCACTTATGCCTGCCGCAAATTTTATCTTCTGCAATTGGCTTTTGTGGCTTGTGTCAAATCAAAAGGCCTGCAAAATAAATTGGTGTGCCTTCAAGTTGATCGACAGTTCGATGTCACTTGACTGCAAAAGTGCTACCTAGTTTTAAAAGTGCGGGTTTGTTCGAAAATATTTTTTTTGAAGAAATAAAACAAGCACATTTAACACACAATTTGTAAAACAATATTTGGCCCAAAATTGTGTCGGGAGCTCATTTTTAATTCCTGTCGATTTTTAAGAAAAAAAATAGCCCAAAATACGACAAAACGCCCAATCTGGCAACACTGATCCAAATGGAGATATTAATAATTTTATTTCTGGATATTTGTCAGGAGTTTGGGTGTGGAATAGTGACAGTTGCGTTTCACGTAGCTATTCAGCTGTAAAGGGAGCAATTTTTGAATTTAGGGGGCGTCTTCGATTGAAGAAAATAATTGCACTTTCTATCAAAAGGGCAAATCTAGAAGTGCTCTTTCTATGTTTTCTATGTTTCATTGATAAAGAAAGTGCACTTCCGGGTCAATTCTCAACACAACAGAAGTGTCCGGAAAAGAATTGCCCTGAACACACACACAAAATGTCAGATTGAAATGTGTGTTGTATTGTTGGGAAAAAATTTTGAGCTATGTGATTCGAAAACATGAAAAATTGTAACTGTGCAAATGAAAGGTTGAACTGAAATGAATTTAGTTGGCCCATAAAACATGCATATTTACTGTAAAAGACAAAAAAAAAAAATAGCAAGGGAAAACCAAATCTCAGAAATGATTGCGAAAGTGCTCCAACGACTTTCATTCGGCCTTAACAATAAACATTTTTAGTTTCGACTCTAAACTTTAGTGCGCCGTAATAATAACAAGTTTTAGCCTCGACTTAAAATTTACGGAAGCTCACAATTGCGAAATTTGTATCTAAAATATGCCCCTGTGAACTACTAAAATTAAAAGTCGAAACTAAAAATGTTTATTGGTAAGACCCAGTGTCTATATTCTACAATTATACGCTTCCTTAAATTTAAAGTCGAGACTAAAACTTGTTATTGGTATCGCGCATTGTAATGAGCAATTCTGGCAATTCTCCCGGATCTTCAACGCCATTATGAAAACCAGTTGTAATTGTGGTGTAGCGGAGCTTTTTATTTTGACAGCACTCGATGCGATTATCACTCGAATGGTCTTGACGGCGAAGCTGTCATCCTATGTCGCTTATGACACAGACAATATTCTCTCTTAACGTGGGCAATTTTTCAAAGAAGTTTTAATTTAATCCCCAAAAAAAGCAAAACATCACATGTCGCCAATATTCAAATGATGAATTTCCGGCAAACCGACCACGGCCCGTTGTCATCTCATTTTTCAATTTCAAATAAAAGTTGCGGTTATGCTGTTGGCCCACTATCCACACCAAACAGTGCGGTATTCGGTATTCAAAGGTACTGACATAACCTCATTTTTCGAAATGGCCAAAAATGCGCTGAAATACTTTTAGTTTAAATTGATATCGGTTTCCAACTGCTCCAGAGCCCAATTTTTGAATGCGCGACACCTGGAATGGTCGGTAGACTTCAGTCCTACTAGAATTTGAATTTCGTACGCGAATGGCCCAAGTCTTTTCGCAAAACTCGTCAAGTTGAAGCCTACGAAAGGTTAATTTTACAATCGTGAGTCGAGTAACCATTTAAAATCTGTATATGGACTGATATTGAACTGTCTTTCTGGCTATTTTTGCAGTAAGTACGAATTTACAAAAAAAGGTCGACTATTCCAATTTCCTCGAAGAAGTGCTACAACCAATTCGGCATAAGTCGGGTTTGTTTCCATACATTCACCCAAAAATTGCAGCCTTGCGGGGATACTTAAGGTCGACGAGGAGCTTCCATTTCAATATATCGATTGCACGACACTTGCATGTTATTCACCCTCTCTAATGCTAGCGGCATTTAAAAATATCTCCTTATTCAGGTAACTGTTTCAATGTTATCCCCTTTCAAGGGCGCAGGCATTATAAAGATATTTATGCAAAGGAGTGTACTACTTGCTTTTATTGGGCCACACCCACCGACCCGCATTGCCGTAACTATGTAAATACAGGAAAGCTTGAGGACTTGTTCGCACATTTTTTACAAGTTTTATACGACAGCTCCATTTATTGTTTATAATTATCTAGTAGGGTAAAATAAAATGCAAATACTACGCGGGCACAATTGGTAAACAAAACAACAGCAAATGGAGCACAGTAGTTTGATTCTAGAATGCTGCCCTGATAAAAAATAGTAAATACTGCCTCGACAGGGTGTCCTTTCATTTGCTGACTGGCTGATTACAAGACTGCTGTGTCAACAGCAAAATTGAATGCATCTTTTCCCACAATGAAAACAAACCCTTAAATGCGTAGTAAGACGATTGTGGACAAAGTGATTTAAGTTTTATGGTGTCATGTGCCACATTCGAGTGCAGCTATAAGACGTAAACAAAATCGAGGATACAAATTGTAAAAAAAAACAACAGATAACCAAATGCACTCATCTGCAATGCAATCATAATTAAAAGCACATCGCATATCAAGTGTCTCTATTTGATTTGCCATGCGAGCTTAGGCATGTTACTTAATAAGATTTAACAGCTTTATTGTCTATCTCGGCTCATTTTCAGAAGCGGACTACGAACTCAACAACAAACTAGCTGCGCGAAATCGATCTGATATTCTACCTAGTGATGCCTTGTCTAGCTAGTAGTGTTCACTAAAACCACTCGAACGTAATCAAAGCGAAGTAATATCAGAAAGGAAGAAACACAATTACAATGACAGAAAATGAACCTCTAAACCACAACGGCAGCATCAAAGTGCATATAGTGCCTTTAGGGGCTAGCAGCGAGAACGGAGTCGTAGCCAATGGACAACCGAAATCAATCACGAATGGGGTCAATCACAAATCGGTGCAGCCACCTCTGGACGGATCGGTTACATCTAAGGCGAACACAAATGCAACTCACGGTGAGGAACTTAAGGAACCGCCAGATGGCGGAGCTCGAGCATGGCTGGTCATGGTCAGTGCTTTTCTGTGCAATGGCGTGATATTTGGAATCATCAACACATACAGTGTGATACACTCGTTTCTGCAGGACAAGTTGAGTGAACAACACGACACAGAGGCGTCCAGTAAGGCGGGTGAGTACTCTACTAATGAATTTGGGTTGACACAAAGTTGCTGAATTGCGATCTTCTTATGAAACAGTGGCCCTTTTATGTATGGAATAACAATAACTCGTTGTCTCCAACACGCCCGACCAATCTTCATCGGGTTCTCGGGTGTCATTAGATTTTCGGCTGCTACAATTACAATTACAATGGAAGTGGTTACCGAGCGATGTAACGCAAGTTTTCTGGGCTGTTGGCTGTTCTCTAAACTCTCAAGAAGAAAACTACAAATCTCTGCCATCCTATAATAAAATTGAATTCTGTTGTACGTGGAATTGGTTTCTCAGACAAATTAATATAATAGTAACCAACATTTAGTTTATTTCAAAGACAATAAACTAATTAAGTGTTTTTGGTCGGCCACAGTACATTCATCACCATTATTTCATAAAATCAGATGTGACGTTAAAAAATCAGTAGTTTACTTAGTCTGACAGCTGGCTTACTTGATGTGTCTCAGTTTTTATTGACCTTGTGCGTTCGGTTTCTCAACTATGGTTAATATTGTTACAATTGACGTCTCGTATTCCATTCCCGATGTGAACGTACCATAGCTTTCTCTATGGCTTGACTTTTACCTACTACCAGTTTAATGCACACTGAGAAAATGTATATGTTTGATTGTCAAAATTAGATCCGCACTTTACATAAATTTATTTATTTAAGCATCCCGGGGAAAACCGTTTGTTGTAATATTTTCTAATAAAAAAGAACTGTGTTTGTCAATTAGTTTTGCAAATAATTTAAATTTTTTAATTTTGATTCAATTTGACAACAAAAGGCCTGTTTTTTGAGCTTCTACGCTCTATTTGACACTTCGAGACTCGCAGTAGTTGTTGTAATATGTGTGCTGAAAATCCTTCTTTACTTTGTGTTGAGATCGAAGCTCAAAAAAACACACCTAAACATATTTCCAATGGTTGTGTTAGAAAAAAATTAAACCACTCAGAGACCGGTTTTATTATAGATTTCTGGCAAATAGGTAGGTATAACCAATATAAATCCTTGTTGAGAGACCGAGCGCACTCCTTGAATGATCACGTGAATAGTTTTTTCAGTTGACATTTCGAAGTGTCAAAATTCAAAATAAACCACGAGAATAGAAGATCAATTGACATTGGCCGCATTCAAGAATCTAGTTATCTTAAGTCGACTAGATTGGTCTGGATGAGATGTAACCTGAACGCATAAACTAGATTGGCCGGGAACGTCACTTTTTCTGCGTCAGCTACATATTAGAACTGTCAACTTATTACTCATTCATGAATTTCTTGACTAGATTCGCCGGCTACCCCTCAATAAACGTCAACTGAAACAGCTGCTCATTTGACCGATTTCCCCCAATCAAAACCGAGATACACTTAGTGAGAGAGCTGTCAGACTTACTAAACTAGATACTTCAACGTCCCCATTGCAAAGTCAACGCGTTCGTATACCTAGTCCAGACAAATCTAGTTGCCGTTTCACATGAACTATGTATGTATTCCGATGGATATAAGAAACGAAAACCTGATAAAATTACTTCCCAAAGTCTAAAGCGTGCAAGCAAAACAAGGTTACCCACAATTTGACAACTGAATTGACAGATAGACTGAGAAAAAAAATGAAGCGATTTGCGGGAAAGATGTGGTTTGGTGACCAACGTGAACAAAAGTGGTGAACAAACACTCCTAGGTTATAGAGTCATAACCATTGGTAAGGTAAAATCTGTGGAAACCTAAAGCAGCTGTGAAGAAAATCCAGATATTCAATTCGTAAAAATTAATAGTAGTTTTGGCATAGAACTCTGATCAGCTGCAGCCAGATTCCACTTTTGCTTATCTACTTTCTGCGGCTTTCAAACCCAAAAACCGCCGTCAGCTCCTAAAACATGAGTCACTGCTGCTACAAAGCCCTCAAAACTAAAAATCTAAACTATAAAAATCGTTGCCGTCCTTCAAGACAAATCACCCGAACACCGAAGTCTAAACAACGAAACACATTCCGGAAGCGACAAAATTTGACAGCGCAATCGAATATTCGCCTCACAATAATGCGCCGTACGCATTCTGTTAAACTGTTACAGGCTTTAAATTTTATCTCGATCAAGTAAAACTACCGCGTCGCAGCTAAAAGAGAAAAAGACAAACGCCTCAATTGGCAAACAATGTGCGTCAAATAATAAAAATTAATCAAAATTTATATCAGCACACACGAGTATTTTGTAATTGACACATAAAGGGTCAATCAAAAATATCAATTGCGTACTGAGCGAATGCGATATTTCTCATTTACAGTTTTAATTTGTTTTGATTTGTTGCTCTTGGGAAAAAAGTTCAGAAATCTGTTAAAACTGCTTTTGGTTTTCCAATTCGAACCGAAACTAAATATCGATAGCGCGGAATTTAGGTTCGCTGCAGGTGTTGTGTTGTGTGTTCTCGTTGTATCATTTTACACTTTGATCTGTTTGTCATAGGAAAAGTAAACAAGTAACGGAGGCGAAGAATGCATCTGACACACTTCTTCCAAGCAATGGGGAAGCCGCACAAATGTTGATACAACAAGTATCGCGCCAGCGAACCGAGCCATTACAGGAAGAGAGAGACATTATGAGGGCAACATTTTCTTTCTCAACTCCCGTTTGGACATTCACCCCCTCAGTCTTGTGGGTGTAAACAAAGCAACCGTCTGGTGGGTGACGTAAAAAAACATGCAATTTGCTTTTGGCCTAGATATGCATTACAAGAAATTATGCTTTCGCTTTTTTTTGTAACTTTGTTCAAATTGAATTAGGGGACAAGTAAGCGGAAGTCGGCCATATTTTTTTCTTTTCGACGGTTGGTTGTTCTGTCAGTCAAATGACCTTTAAAAATGTGTGTAACTGCGAGTTTTAAGTTTTATGCTCCACATGCGTTTGTTAATGAATACTATAAATGCGTATTCAAGGTAAGGTCTTTGTATGAGTACGTCGCGATTAAAAACTTATTTCTTGTGTTTCAGACCTAGAAAGCAAAAAAAAAGTTATCTTTTCATACTCAATTTAGCAAACAATACAAAATACAGGCTGTCTGAGAATAAGAAGCCAACGATAGTACAAGAACAGTATAATAATAAAATATTTGCCAAAAAGCTGTTGGCTTGTGTTTTAGTTATTAATAAAACAAATTGCATTGCTTTATACAACAACAAAGGAAATATTCAAATGATCATTATTTATTTGGAATTCGCGTCTAAAAATACAATTTTGGTGATAACGGGCGAAGATTGGGCGTCCAAAGAGTTAGCTGAATCAGTTTCAATTATATTTTCATTTGTTTACAATACACTCGATTGGAGAAGAATTCAGTATTTTGTTTTTGATAAGAATGACAATCGGTTTGTTTTTTTTTTCTAAATAAAAACAAAGGCGGTGGTTTAATATTAATAATTGTTTCAGACGAACCCATTTGATGAATTGCCTTTTAATTCAATTCAATTAAGAAGGGTCTAAAATATATCAATAAAAGTGCGATAACAAGCAGAAACATCTGGCTGAAATGTATATCATTAGGCACACACACTCAGACCTTTTTTGTAAAGCCAAGAAGATGCAAAAAGGGTCAGTCAGGGTAATTGTTGCTGTGCTGTTTGAGACAACAAACATCTTTGTTAATAAACAGTGTGGCTATTTAGATATTTCCAGGTACTGTAAGAAAGAAAGAAAACTTCTTTGCCAAACACGAAATGACGGTTTAAAATTGTTCTTATTGTACTCTTTAATTGAGCGCGACCAATGTCAAAGACTATCTAAAATTGGCCGTCGTATTAAGTTGTTTACAAAGTGGCACGTCATTGATTGGCCAATCAAAAGAAATCTTTTATTTTTTGGAAGCCCCATCTGTTGGCGAACAAAGCGATGACATGTGTTGCGGATTCGAATATAGGTGGCGCAATTTCGGTGACGACAAAATTTATTATCTTCATCATATTCCTCAAGTTATTTGCACAAATCGTTGAATTCTGACCATAGACAAACCATACTGAGACCACCAACTTCGGCAGATTTCCCGTTGCTTGCCTACAAGCCATATTTTTACGGAGTGGTCACAATTGCAGCATATGAGATATGCCCATTACAATGTATGGCTATATTTTGACAGGAGAACTGCAAGAAATTGACATTTTATGACCACTTGGCATACAGTCTAATCTAACCCTTAGTAACATGTTCTTTTGTAGCTCACCTCCGAATTGCTGGTCCTCACTTATCGTCCTTTCTAGTCGTCTCTTTCTATCGTTACAAATGTAAACAAATGAGTTTTAAAGGGATAGATGTACGAAAAATATTCATACTTTTAAATTCATTTATTCTTGCCGGTGCTTCATCCTGTTGGAACCACAAGATCTCCAGTGAAAATTCTTCTAATAGAGGAAGGAGAAAGTCGTTCAGCATGGCTCTGTACCGTTCGCCGTCTAGAGTAGTCGTTTCCTGGTCCACTGCTACCAGCTACAGCTGCGATATTCTTGGCAGAACGGCTGCTCCGGGGCCGTGCAGACTTTTGGCACCCATCGTGTTATTCATTTTTAGGCGGGCGGTTAAACTTCATAGTGTTTGTTTTGAACAGTTGGTGTCGGATCGGATAACCGGTAAGTCAATTCTCACGCTGCGTCAACATCACCGACGAAATATTCCGCGTTCTTTAGGAGTACAGCGAAGATTTATCGTTCACAAATGTCAAAGTTGAACTGACATTTGTCTTCATTTGCAAAAGTATAAAATCTTTTGATAGGATGATGCCTTTTTCGGCACCTTGTACATTCCTCATTGGTTTTCCCATGTCCGGATGTAAGCCTTCTCTTCCATTGTCCAAGCGACTATACCATTTGCGTTAACTGAGCCATGACCCATGAACACTAGGCTACCAAATATTTTTTTTCTTGTTTTCTGAATTTGACAGATATTAGTGCTCGGTTGGAAAAAATTCGCAAGAAAACTTGCAGCCTTATTTATAAACTGATTATAGTCAGCCTTATTTATTAGAATTTGCTAAACACGCTTATACACCTGTATAGTTATGCTGTGTATAAGAACTTATACAGCCCTTATACACCCTTCCAAAAATTCTTATTTATAAAACATTTTTCCATGCATACTATTTAGTTATACAGGGCTTGTGTCAAAAAAGGTACTGAAAAAGAGAAGTCTATTACATTTATCTGTCCGAAAAGATAAAAAAAACCTAAGCAGCTTGTGGGAAATGCAAATTCAAATACAAATAAAAATAAAAAAATGGAAAAGTAAAAAGAAAAAGATGGGATATTTGGGACTCCATGAAACGGTAGTCTTATGCAAATTAAAACAGTTTAAAATATCTTTAATCCGCACATATTTCTTATCGATAATACTTGTAGAATCCTTAAAATTGGAAAAAGAAACGTCGATACAATTAGGTTCGTTCGGGTACTTTTTTGCAAACGTAAAATTATTAAAAATTTGCTAAGAAACTATGCGAATGCGACCACGTACTGAGGAAATTAAAAAAAATGAGAGAGAAATCCATTTCCCCTCTTTTCCTTTGTTCGTAATTTTCTACTCGCCGAATTTCGACTTACTGAAAAATGAAAAATGAAAACTGACAACTAAGTGACAGCTCAAAAGTTTGACAAGTAAAACTGTATTTATTTTGGTCTTCAACGATGTCGGAGGAATAAGTTGTAAATCTAGTATTCCCCTAGAACATATCAGCGCATTCAAATTGGTAAGTTTGATAGGTATTTAGCTTATGAAAATTGCAATTCCAACTTATTTTGTAGATGCTGCATTGTACGATAATGTCAAAATGACATTTGTTAAACTTTTTGTAAGAAAACCGATCAGGTACTTCTCTTGAAATTGAATGATTTCTCTCTCGATTTTTAAAATTTGAAGTTTTTCATTTTTCTATGCTGAAAGTACACGAACGAACCTTATCTTTCCAATTTATTTTTGATTTCATTTAAAATAAAATGTGACAAATTATTTAAGTCAAAATGACATTTCGACTATTCCACCTCTATACAAGCTCTAAACAACGTCCAAGTGCGTTTAGCTTATACAAGCTCTGGGGTCTAATCGCGTAAGCACAAAACGATAGAACGATATCGTCTCGACGATGCTTCTACTTCGTGTAACAACAAAAAAACGATAATCGTCGAAACGATTGGACGAGCATCGTTTTTTGTTGCTTCACGTTACTAATTTAAACGTAAAATACTCTCGTCGAAACGATTCGATTGAACGATGGCTATTTTGCTATCGTTTCATAATTTCTGCTGCATTTTTCACTTTTAATTAGTTCTGAGAGAAGTATAAAAAATTATTAAAAATAATATTCTCTTTGGAGGCGACTTGCACTTATCCGAACTGTAAAAAATGCATTCTTTGCCAAAAAAAAAAAAATTGTAATTGCACTTATTGGGAATATCAAATGAATTTCATCTATTTGTTTTTTTTAATTTATGCATTTTTAATGCAATCAGAAAAAAATGCAATCATAAAATTGCATCCATTGTCTTCTTTTTACAATTCGCCCCTTACCAATAAAAATTCCTCTACCTAGCTATCTATTGTCCCATAAAATACCCAATTCCATGACAACGAAGAAAAATAAGCAAATTTTTTCAAGAAAAGAAAAAAAACAATTTCCATACATTTTTAATTTTTTTAGGTGTTTACAGTCATGTTTAAACTGTTGAAAAGGAGAACGATGAACGATTCGATTGAACGATGCGACGATGATGTTATATGAAGCAAACTAAAAACGATGTCGTTTTGTTCAATCGTTCCGACGACAATCGTTTTATAAATTGCGCGATTAGAGCCCTGTACAACATTGAAACATTTTTATAAGTAAGGTTTATGCGTTTAGAGGCATTTTAGAGAGTGCATGACTTTATACACTCTTTATATTTACGTTTATAAATAAGGCTGTAAATAATCTACAAGTGTCCTCAATTGGTTGTCTTAGATATGAGATATTTAACCATTTAAAATTTAAATTGTTTTATTATTTGTTTTAATTTGCATAAGAGTCACAAATCTTTTAACTTTTGCATTTTTGAATTCTTATTTCTATTTGAATTTGCATTTCTCACAAGCTGCTAAGTTTTTTTTGTATATTTTCCGACAGATAAATGTAATAAATTTCTCCTTTTCAGTACCTTTTTTGACGCAAGCCCGTATAAGCAAGCATAAACTTATACACTGCATAACTATACAGGTGTTTAGGCGCATTAAGCAAATTCTAATGAATAAGGCTGCGTTAATATTTGAAATGTAACGAAAGAATAGAAAATTCTAAAAAAAAAACAGGTTAGACCTCGATGCCGCAGGTTTCAATACTTTGACTACGATCTGACAGCACTTAGAATTTCCAGTTTTCCATTTCTTGAAAAAATGTTTTTTATTAAAAAAAAATGATGGCCACAGTGCTTACAAATTTTAATCCCGACTTTAAAGTTTCGGAGGCTCACAATAAATTGCAAAATTTCTATGTCGAAGCTAAAAATGTTTATTGGTAAGGCCGGATGAAACTTATCCATTTTTTATTTAATTCCTGTGGAAAAGTTGCAGTTGAAGTATTAATTTATGTTTGCCTCCTTCTGTGACGAAATGGTATGACGCTATGCGTTTACAGATAATAGATAAATTTGCCCATTCTTCCAAGTGACGTTCAATCGCAATCAGCACTTGTAGCACATGCCTTATCAGCGAAGTGTTCTCTCTTTTCTCTTGTATTCAATATTTCATTAACATCTATTTGAATACTTGCCCGGCGGTGGTCATGGGTGTCGAGCGAAAGTGTGTGGTTGCTTGATAGCAAACGATATTTTTATTATTTGGATTATTTTATTGCATAATCAAAAAAAGTATGCGTTTGGCCAAATTAATGAATGAATAATGCGGGTTTTTCATTTGCGGTCATCAAGTAATCCGCATGTAAGCCAGAATCAATACGATTACGACAAGTGTAGGCTTCAATCTGTTGATTATACGAAATTGGATGAGAAGGGACTGATTTGGCTTTCTTTATTTTGTCCGCAAGAACACCATCTTTCGGACAAGTTGAAAGGGAAATTTAAACCACAGTAGAACGGAAAAAAGTTGTTTCCATTTTCAAACTAGGTGAAAACGAAACGTCAGCAATCACCAACCCAATGGTTGTTAGCCGATTGTATGTCATCGATTCGCATTACAATCCGATTACATGACAACCGACTCTAAGAAACAAATCTTACAAATGGGCTCAATTGTAAAATTGTGGTTAGGTTTGTTCGTTCACACTTTTTTTTTACTGATTTACCTCCGCTTCCGATTAGTTTAAGCTTGAATGGGTCATGCGTCTGCCAGTCATTTTGCAACAATGAGGACTAATCGTATGAGTGCAATGAGTGTGCCTCAATTGTAATGCATGTCTTTCGTGCACATGAGAGAACCTACACCTTATAGAGGTGTAATCACACAAATCGGGCGCGACTGCTATCCAAAAACATTTTAGCGCTGCAAAGGAAACTTGATGTCATCGATACTGTAAAGGCAATTAATATTAAATTCCTTTAGAAATGGATATTTCTTCTTTAATCTTTATTTCGCGGTAATTGTTGTACAGTTTGATTGTGTGTGCATTTGAAACCGCATCACGTTAAAACTACTCACCCAATTCGTAAGGGTTTCGCAGATAAGAGGGCGCCTGACATAAAGATGGATATAGTTCTGACCATCGTGACCGTTGTGCAGATAAAGTTGCAATTTGGCACTTTTTTTGAGAACCTGTCACAATGGGGATTTTTTTGCTATTTTTGCCCTTTTTTTAGTTGGTTTTTGAATTTTTTGCAAATGCTGTTATTTCGAAATAAAAATATCGCAGAGTTGCCCCTCAAAGCACTTTAAAAATGTTTAGCAAGCCAGGGCTTGTTAAATATCGTTCAAAAATTCTCATTTTGCAGAATAGCTTCAGAAATAGCAACTTTTTGACATTGGCGCTTATATTTTCGACTTTCCAGAATTGTGCAGCGGTTACCCTGGTCGTGATTTCATAACAATACGTCATCTTATTCCTGAAATACTCGAGTGTACTTATTTTGTTAGCGCTGCGTGCAATATAAATTCACTTCGTCCACACGCCACTTTGCAGTTTTCAATATCAGCTCACAGAGGTCTCTCATTTGGGAACCGTTTCAGCATGCACTGGTGGTAGTCGTGTGTCGACGTTTGAAGTGGAAAAAAGGGGAAGTTTGAGTAAACTTTTTTTTGCTTGACTCTCGACGTATGATTAAGAAGTTGTTTGGGACAATAGATTGTCCCCTAGATTATGCAATGGATTACAACCGATTACCATTTCGATTAAGAAACTCGTCTCTCATGAATTGAGCCACGGAATTCTTTTCCCGATCTAATCTAAACTGCCTGCTTGTGAGATTCATCAGGCATTTCCAAAAGTCTGTGGAACTACTTGCATACGCTGACGACAGCGACATCATTGGCAGAACATAGAGAGCTGTCTCTGCAGCACACTAAATAGTTTAGTGGTGAATATGGGGAAGCTAAATGTCTGCTGTCAACAAGAGGGGACACACAACATCAACGAATCGGACAGAACGTCACGATAGACAGATATAACTTTGAGTAAGTCGGGACTTTGTCTACCGCGGCTATTAACTCTGAAATAGACATCTCAGAAAAAATGTAGCAAAGAGTTATCCATGCCAATCGCTGTTTTTTTTTTTACTTATGAAGGCAATTGATTAATAAGGCCTCGCCAAGAAGAGCTAAGGAGACTCTTTATAAAACCCTCATGATCCCAACCTCGCTTTATAGGGCAGCAAAGGGGGTCCAAAGTTCTTTGAGTGATTTTTGGTTCCGATTGCGTTGACAGGCCTTGGAGGATGAAATTTTACAGCTTACTTTAACGAGCTTCAAAGTGACATCGACCAAGTCAGAAAATTACGCATTAGCCGTCTAAAACGGCTGGGTCACGTTAACATTAACGCTCGGACCCGGAGAGTCTGTGATTCCGAACCGGACGGAGAACACAGTAAAAGCAAACCTTGCCTAAAGTGGCACACGCAAGGTTAAGGAAGGGAACCTCAACCAAGTTGGACTGCGCAACTGGATGCAGTTAGGCAAATATCGCTAGAGCGGCATATTTGAGATCTAGATCCACGCCGGACTATAACTAACAAGAAACCTGCTAAACAGAACCCGCCCAGATATTGCAAGAGTCACGGCAATAATCACGGGGCATTGGCCAATTGGAGACCATGCTGCCAAACTTGGGATCCCACACAACCCTCATTGCCGCAGTTGCGGTAATACAAATAAGAAAGAAACTCTCTCCCATTCCCGCTGCAAATGTCCGGCACTAGCAAGAGCCAGATTGCGAACACTGAACCAACCTTTTTTCAACGACCTTAGCAACTTTTCGGGTAAAGGAATATTAGATATAGTCCGTTTCCTCAACTCCACAGGTTGGATATAAGTTTAGAATAAATCATCTCAACAACCATCACAAACTAGTTCACACGAGTCGTGGTAACAAAAAGGCACATCATAGTGCTACTTGGGTTTCAAGGCTGAACCGCCACTTCTACCTACCTACCTATAACAATCTTTAAATGTGTCAACCATGTGATGTCTCTATTGAACATGAGCAGTCAAATATGACAAAGAATTGACATGATGTGGCATGTGGCCAGTTATGCCAAATTCATGGACTGCGATCATCTGGAATTGCATTATTTTACCCCTGCTCCAGAATAAATGACACGAGTTTTCGGACAGCTGTTCATCTTCGGAGAAACTTCATTTAATGAATGTACTTATGACATCATCATTTCAAATGGGAGTACATACGCGACCGTCCCATTTGCCGAATATTTGGTTACTTCCGTGAACTGCGTCTCTTTCAAGCGAAAATGATCAGTCCTATTTCCGTTTTTCATCAGTGCATATACCCGCCGACCATTTTTTGTCATTACCACCAGTCCCGATGGCAAATTTAGAACTGAGACGCCACTATGACCATGACCAGTTGCAATACAATTCAACCAGAGAGAAACAAAATCACACATTTGCCAAAAAAGCTCGCACAATCCTTCGTCGATTTCATTGAACTTTAAAATCCGTATAACGCGTCTATTATTAGATAGAAAGAACAGAGTTCCGCAAGAAATACGAGAGTCTGGGGGTGGCAGTTGGCGCTGATGAAATTCAACCATTGGTTGTAACAAAACTGCTGGTCGCGCTGACTCAATCTCCCGCATTTTTTCTTTAGTGTGCTATTTTTAGCGCGTCTATTGCATTCTTGGGGTTTGTTTGCATAATACGAAAATGAGAAAAACCCTATAGGTTACACCAGAACGATTCCCAAGTATATATTTTGTGGTTGTCATATAGCAAGACACGTGTCGCCTGATGTACTGAGCACGCGACTTATTTTTAGATCTTCTCTCTGTCTGTATGAATCAGTGATGCTATTTCTTGTTTGAATGAGTATTTTGCACATGCAAGTTGAAATTTGACGTCCGATTGCGTACACTTGTATGCGCAGCTGAAAAAGGTTACGTATACGCCTTCGATATTCGAAGTTTTTGTATGGAACGAAACACGAAGTCCGGCGAATGGTCTAAATGCTGCGACGGTCGACACCGGACGTGCGTGGCAGTCTCCAAGAATGGCTGGGAGACATTTCATGATAACGAAATTGAGGAGGTTTTTGTTTTCTGTTACAAACTTTATCCCTTTAGAGGCGAAATATTTCGGAATAAAAATCAAATATGAAAATTCCTTGTACAAATCAATTACCAGTGGCCGAAGTCAATTTGGAACTCCTGAACCTGACATTGTGTGACAGGGTTTCCCATGTCTAAAAGGAGAGATCAGCTTTAGACGGATTTTTGCAGACATAGTCATGAAGATCAAGGGATTCCCTGTTTTTAGAACGCCGCTGAGGTTTTATTCGCCCACCCAAACCTTACCCATTGGTTCGATGCAATCCTTCTGTCCGTCAGCTGCTGGACAGCAAGTGACCCATTTCTCTCCCGCAGGTGCTTCTAATACCTACGACACCTAAAATTCACGACGCTTCCGTTTGTTTTGTCTGTCGAGCTTCTTGTTATGACACAAACGTTCTTTCCAGAGATGCTCCAAGCCTATCTGACGGCGAAGACTAACCCCCTTGAATGATTTATTAAATGTTTGTAAAATACATTGCGCTCAACTCGACACAGCACACGCGCATTATAAGTTCGCCATAAAGAGCTCTCCCCAGACGATGCCACAATTTGGCGGAATGTGTTTTTTTTTGTATTTTCTAAGCATTTGTTCGAACTTTTTTACTTTACATATGAAAACTTTTCTTTTTTCAGCTCTGGTTGGCTCCCTAACAATCGGTACAACATTCCTGCTATCGCCAGTTGCCGGAATGCTGACAGACAAAATCGGTCTGCGGCGGACAACGTTCATTGGCGGGGTTCTCTCCGCCGCCGGACTGCTCCTGTCGTCTTATTGTACACAAAAAATTCAGGCACTTTACTTAACATATGGATTTATGTTCGGGTTTGGAGCAGCTTTAGCATACACCCCGACACTCGCTATACTGGGACACTACTTCAAACGATACTTGGGAAAAGTGAGCGGCTTTGTAACAGCCGGGTCAAGTGTATTTACGGTAATCCTTCCGCCTGCCTTGGACTACCTTGTAAAGCGCCATGGACTGCAGATTACACTTCAAGTCATGGGACTGATAGCTTGCTTTATAATCGTGTGTTCGTTTGTGTATAAGCCACTTCATCCTCCTCCGACGCCACCGAAGAAGAAACCTGGCCGCTCCCAATTCAACATGTTTATGCGATCTATTATAAACGTGGACATTTGGAAGCGCAAGCGGTACGTCATTTGGGCCCTATGCGTGCCACTGGCTTTGTTCGGCTACTTTGTGCCTTATGTGCATATGGTGAAGTTCGTGCAGACGGCATTCCCGGGAAAGAGCGAAAATCTTCCAGTTATGTGCATTGGAGTCACTTCTGGAATTGGTCGGTTGATTTTCGGAGCCATTGCTGATATGCCGGGCGTAAATCGCATTTACCTGCAGCAGCTGTCGCTGTTCTGTATAGGTGTGGTAACGCTGCTACTACCCCTGACAAGCTCCTATGTGCTGCTTATTGTGTTTACCTTGTTAATGGGTCTGTTCGATGGATGCTTCATTTCACTGCTGGGACCGATTGCTTACGAGATCTGTGGACCCCAGGGAGCGACACAAGCAATCGGTTTCTTACTCGGACTGAGTTCACTCCCACTGACGTTAGGACCACCGATTGCAGGAAAGATATTCGACAGCACCGGCTCGTATACCATTCCATTGATCTTGGCGGGTGTTCCGCCAATTGTAGGAGCGACGGTCATGTTCTTTATCAGATGCGTTCGAGACGATGGCGCCAGTAAAGACGTCATAAATGTATCACTGCCTAATAGTGTTTGGAATGAAGGTAACACACGTCACACTGTTCGCATTCAAATAATTGTATATTTTTTTTTTTGCAGAAGGTAAAACGAACGCGCCTCTGATAAATGGCAACTCAAACCATGGTTCCAAACCACAACTGACGTCAGCGGCAACGAATGGAAAAGTCGCACTAGCCACTCCAGGTACTGACCCGAATAATACTACTAGGGCTTTGCTTTGCTCAGACAGCATGTCAGCCGCAACCGTAGATTCTCCTACGGGCTTTGTGGTGGGTTTTGTTGAGAGTATTTCATCTGTGCCATATACGGGTTGTGTGTCTGCGGAACGGCGACGATATAAATATTCTATCTATTAGCTAGTCACACTGTAGATTTCATTATTTCTATTGCATAATCGAATCTAATAAGTCTCACTTGTATTTCTCACTACTCACCACTCATCACTACTTCGGCACTTTGGAAATTTTCACAACTCACAATGCTTATTGGTTTCTAGTCCTATACTCATGCATTTTCAATCCATAACTTATCTAACTGCATAGTACCTATACCTACTTAAAAAGCAAACGAACTCAGTATTCATCATGATTCCTAGTACACGCATAATATTCTGTTGCCATTTAGACTTATTTAGCGAATGCACTTAGAACTTTTTTTTGTTATGGCTTGTATTATAGTTTAATATTTGTTTAAGCCTTGGAGACATATTTTTGTAATATGCTTGTTAATATATTTCTGAGTTGAACTGGCATTATTTATCTTTCATTTGCGTAGTTACATGCTAAACTGTTCTTAATAGTGAATATAGCGTTTATCTTCTGTAAGCTTGAAGGCACATGCAATCGAGAACAAACAAAAAAAATTGAATACAGTGGAAACTCGATTATCTGAAATTGCTAATGGGTGTACTGTAAGAAAGTGCTGCCAAAATGTAAATTCTTAATAAAATTTTGTTTCCCTAGTTATACTTAAATAAGAACTTTTGCTTGTCAAACCCACATTTATTTTGGAGTTTACTGAAACTTCGACTAATACCAATGTGTGACACCTGTCATATGCGTCGTTTATCACTCATTTGTGAGCCCAAATGTATTTGCCAGAGATGAAGCTGCAGGTGTAGGTGTAGCGTTCATATATAAGTATTTATGAAAACAAATGTCAATTTCATGATTTTTAACAACCAGATTTGGCAAAAAGATTTATAGATCTCCCTTTTCATTCAAATCTCTCTGAAATGACATTCCGCGATTAGTGTCGTTTTCCATTGGACAAAAAGAAGCGTCCGGGAGAGTCCGGAATCGAAAAAAGCACAAAAAATACTCTTCTGGTGATTCTGTGAAGAGAATTTCGCTTCTCGATTTGATGTCAGAATCCACTCAAGAAGCACTCACACAAAGGCAATTTATGTATTTATTACAAGTCAGCTGACAGCAGCCGTAGATTATTTTTTGCCATTTCACCAATACTTTGGTGGATTCTGTCAAAAGCAGTTTTGTTGTTCCATTGGATTTCAGAATAAGTGGATCCCCGAGTGAAACCAATGGAAAACGACATAATAGGTTTGTTTGACGTGGCTAGCACTAGTGCCCACTAGTGCGCACTGAAAAATGTCAGCTAATTTTCAAGCCTGTCAAAAACCCTGCACTACCCTGAAAATTCGACTTCTATATCGAACGCAAAACGTTGCCCTGAAGTCTGTCAGCTGTTGATATTGACAAATATTTATCTTTTGGTAACACTTTTTCCCGTTTATTGTTAAAAATGAGTGAACTCAATTCTGAATTTGGGTTTTCCATAATGCAAGTAGTTGATAAAAGTGTTTGCAATATAGAGGACGAGTTTGAAAATGAATGACAGCAAAACTCAGCACTGAATTCTTGCCCCCACAAATTAACTGGGGTCAGTTCAGGGCACAACTAGGGTGCCCTAGAAGCCATGTCAAACACAGGTTTTCAGTACCAGGGCGAGTTTAGTGCTACATCGAACGCATTAGGGTTAACCCAGTGCGTACTAGTGCGCACTAGGGCCCACGTCAAACAAACCTAATAATCATTTTTAGTGTTTAGGCTAAATTTTTCGAACTCACAATGGCGAAATTATCCATACAAAATCGCATATAGTGACCCACAAAGTATTTTGTTAAGGGGCTAATTGTCATAAGCCTTAAACTTTCTCCCGAAAGCCAACATCATTGCCCAACTACTTGCACGTGATAGCCATGACAATAACTATTTATTTATTAAGATATAAAATGTAAGATAAAACTAACTCTCTAAACATTTCAGAAAATGAAAATTTACTAATGCGAGCGGTTGGTTTTTGTTCTGTTTGATTGTGCTGAATGACGTGCGAATCGCCTGTTAGGTGCGTTCGATATTGTTTAGTGCATTGGTCGCAATAACCGATACGCACTTGACTTATATTTGTCATTCAATCCCTTATGATTTATATTTTAATAAATCTCTTGATTTATGTCAACTTCTTGATACATCTTGTTCTCGTTCCTAAGTCTCTTAAGTGAAATCATTCTTAACCTTCAAACTGAATATTTCAGTGTCATGAAAAATGAAAGAAATGTAATAGTAATTGCATGAACCCAATAGAAAACCACACTATAAGTTTGTGAATTCCATTAATAACAGTTCACCTATTATCAATGGGCCTTAAAAAGAATCATTCTTAACCTTCAAACTGAATATTTTGTAGGTCACAATATGCAATTTAGTATGGAAAATGACGCCATTGTTAGTTCGACAAATTTATCCCGGACACTAATTAATGATTATTATCAGTACGTATTGCGCAATGATTTTCCCACCTCACGTGTATTGAGAAGGAAAATAATTTAGGCTTTATGAATATTCAAAGTATGATCCAAATTTTGATAACTTAGTTTCTGCTGTATTCAATTCCATTGCTTGGCCAAAGAACAATTACAAATTAGAGTTTAAATCCTTGTCAAACATTTTCTATTCAACGAAGTGTTCTCTCTATTTTCAGAATCGCTGAGCGATGTTCTCATAACGTCCGAAAAAAAATAATATTTATGACATAGAATACAGGATGTCTCGCATAAAAAAAAAAACTGGACAAAAAACTCGAAAACTAATTAATTAAACAAAAAAATGGAGAATTGGCTGTACTTCATCTGAACAGTTGCTTTTAAGACTTTTTTTATACTTTTTTTTATTACGGTAACACTAAACACAAAATATTTAATTTCTTAAGTATGTACCTAAAATGAAAATAGTATGCAGGGTAAGAAGTGCGACTTCCAGGAACAAACCGGAAATATTAACAAACAATAGTTTTTATAAGTGTAGGACAACATTGGGGGCGACTATTTTTGTTTCAATTCAATAATAAAAGAAAAAATGCAGGTCAATTTATTTTATTTAATAAATTAGTGAGGGTATTCTTTAAGAACTAACCATTTAATGTAGTAAGTAAATATACAAACACGAGGAATAAACAATTATTAAGTGTAAAGAGGTGCTTATGCAGTGGTATTTAATTTGAGTAGATCTTCCAAGTCTGCGGCGCTTGTGACGTAAAAATGAAGGACCAGGGCAGAGAGCAGCACCCAAACGGCTTCCCTAAAAACGTTTATTGCTGCTTATGAACTACTTACGGCAGGATGCTGAAATGAAAGCCTGAGCTTAACGACCTTGTTCTGGATTGAGAAAAGTCAGCGACCTGGCTGTCGTTGACATCAATGTTCATCTCCATCTGTTTAGAACAAAAATCATTACTTTATTTGTGTTTAAGTATTACTTACTTATTTATCGCTGATGCAGGCAGCGCGGGTGGGCATGGACTCTAACCAATATACTGCACTTCAGTGCCGTCTTGTTGGCAAAACCGCCTCCAGCTACGTATTCCAAGTTCATTGTTCTACACTTCCACTTAAGCAAGAGCAGGTTCCCCTCTATTGAGCTATTCAAAAGACTGTACAACAACTGACATTACGCAGATGAAAAACAGTCACTGGAGTGTCTGTAAATAAAAAGGAAAGAAGCGGAAAAAACCATTAAGTTGTGATTGTGAATGAAGCCAAAAGCAAGTATAAATGCTGTCAATAAAAAGAGCTACACAACAACGGTGAATCGGTCGGAACGTCACTGTGCACGAAACTATATTATAATAAGCATATTTAGTATCCAGGGTAGATTTTAGGAACTCACAATGGCGTAGTTTTCCATAAAAAATTTCCCATTGTGACCTACAAAATAATTACCTTGAATGTTAAAAATGAAAAAATAGTAAGACCCAGTAATTTATTTTGCGATTTCATCCAACTCGATTACTTTCTTGCATGCATTCGGACAAGGGGTGGTCAGCTCTGCGAACAGCGTTCACATTGAGCTAGTAAAGGGTGTCCCATAATTTACGCAAAATGTAATTTTGATAGAAAATACAGACTTTAAATTAGAAAGCTAAATTGCTTTATTGTTTTATAGAGTATACAGATTGGGGTTATATATGGAATAGCACGTCAGATAAATGGTTGCCACGCCTTTGCTGGCAAGTATGTACGTATTCTTTTATTGAAATTTTCTATGACCATTTCACAGAAATGTGGCTGAATTTCATTGATACACCTCCCAATGGTCCGATAATGCCTCAAGCCCAAAATCCGCTCCAAACAGTCACGCGTTGTGGATGCATTTGTTTTCCAACAATAATTTAAAAAAAAAAAAACCTTTTTTTCTTGGGTTTTCTGAACCCCAAATGCGACAATTTTGACGAATAACGAAGCCGTCAAGATGAAAATGAGCTTCATCACTGAAAATAAAACTGCTTTAAAATATTGCTAAACAAAATAAGTTGTTCCTTCGTATAACGCTCTATTTTTACTAACCCCAAAATGTCAGCTGTCACATTGTTATCATTTTTTTGCGTTGGCATCACTGTGGCGCAAAATTGAAATTTTGCGTGAGTTATGGCACACCCTTGAGTACTACCCCCATTACGATGCTGTTTCCAAATAAAGCTATGCGATCGAAGCTTCAAAAAGCTTGACAACCCGTTGTTTAATTTAAATTAAGAATCTTTTATTCATTCATTCACTTTCAATGTCACAGGTATCCATTAAAAAGTTCGCGGGTGTAGTGTTCATAAGTTGAGCATTTGTAACTCTCGATTTTTCACAAACGTCACTAAATCATGAACTGACATCCCCGTAGATAAACTCATATTAGGGCAGTGCTACAGTGTTTAGTGTACTGAAATACAGAGTGAGGGGCTTTAAGCTCAACCTTATTACACCTAAAGGTTATTTGCCATTGCCCCATCGCTCGCGAACTCTGTCTGGATAATCATTTTTAATCTTCCCACTAAATATTTTGTAAGTCACAATGGGTAAGAGTTCGTAAAATTTAGCCTGGGTACCTACTAAATATGCTTATTAGTATCGCGGTGAGCGTAAAAATGTCCCAATTCGTGACACTTTAGGTAATACTCGTACATTTGTTATAGTTGACCCAATAGATAATAGTCACATCCTTTCTAATGGTCCAAACACTCCACGACATAAGATAAAACAGGCGGTAAGGTGCATAAACTGTTTCCGAACTTTTGAGAATGTAATCCTGAGTAGCTAGATCAATAATTGTACGTTCTGCAATCTTTTTTAAGAAGCACAACACTGCACATAATCATTGTACCTCTGTACGTGACGGTGATACAAGAAAAAATCACGATCACTAAATCTGCATATAAAAAAAGTAAAACAAGATTCACATTGGTTAAGTTGCCAACAATGCTATTTTCCGTTTGTTCAAGGTTAACTAGGAGTCCCTCGAGGAATACTAAACGAACTACAGCAATAGCACTCCGCTCTGTGGCAAGGGCTGGTTACTCGTATACAAAATGCAAACAGACGTTAAAACATAAATCAAAGTAATAAACAAATGACAATTATGACACACAGGCAGAAGATCTTGTCAAAATAAATTGTCTATGCACATGTACACAGATGCCTCACGTGATCATGTTTATGTTCCTTAAATTTATTGCGAGTCATGCCAGGTAACACAACAGTCTCAAACGCTGCCTGAGCTAACGCAACTACACCGAAATATTACCCCACAAAGTAAGGCTCCTATGACATATGAGTGAGTTTTAAGAAATTGGTTTATTTTGCAACCGCCCCACCACCAAAACACGAAACACCTTCCAGAATTTTTATTACCGAATTATCGGATTTGTTTTCGGCTGCACACATACAGGCGGTGTGCAAATTGATTGGAAATATGATTGGATTTGTAATAGATGTCTATTGGTAGATTCTTCTAAATTATTAGCCATTTGAATGCGAGAGCGTAGACCTGAAAGTCACATAAACAATTACAAAATATTCATAACAGAGCTTATGGTCACTGCATGCGTGGTTGATGAACTAAACTGGGTAAGTATCGGTAGGAAACACGTCAAGACATTGCGAAGCAACGGATATACCAATTTCAATTGAACGACTGTCTTGCGATAAGATTATGACACCTAAAATATTGACTCATCAAAACGCCGACTATTGATTGAAATTCAAATTATGGCTAGAGCTTTGCTAGCAGAGTTGAAATAGTGCATCGTGTACTTACTATAGTTTCATGACGACATGAGGCCAAATGATGGGATTTTCGGAATGAAACAAACTGATACCAATTTCATTAGGGACGACAATTTTTGACAGGTAAGAAAGGCGTAGGATACAATGGTCTACAAGGCAGCGACTACGTCTTCCAATTTCAATTCAAAACGAAAGTGAGACAACGATTTCACTACGAGGCTCGCTCCCTCACTTTATAGGACCACCATTCACTGAAGGTGCTGGGCTTCCTACTAATAATCATTTTTAGTGTACAGGCTAAATTTTTCAAACTCACAGTAGTGAAAAATTGCATATTGTGACCTTCTAAATATTTAGTGTGAAGGTTAAAAATTATTATTAGCAAGGACCGTTGTGTGTTAAATTCTTTGTTCATTACTCATAATCGTATCTAGTGTCCAGGCAAAGTTTTGCGAATTCACAGTGGCGAAGTTTTCCGTAAAGAAATACCGATTGTGATTTACAATTTGGAGGAAGAAATTTAAATAGAATACCGAGCTCTACAGTGGCTTTCGGAAATGTGCAAATTCACATTTTAAGACGACATTTATAGCGAATTGAAAACAATGATCCGGTCATCGAATGAAGGATTGGTAAACAACGAAGTAGGGAAGGATTTCGCTGTAAGTGGTCTACACAGGTGAGAGGGGACCTCCCAACGAACTTGATGTTCAGAAATGAAGGTGGTAAGCTATCAAAAATTGATAAATTTCAAGTTAAATTTAAGTTAGGGTAGGGCAGAGGTGGATTGTTCGAAACATCAAATGGATCTTTTTCTAATGGGTTTTAACGCCACTCATAACCTCAGCCAGTCAATGCCGCTAAAAGAGTTGCAAAGGGAATTTGAGCTGATAAATAATATTGGCTGACCAATGTGCCACCGAAAAGTGTTAGAAGTCCGAAGTTTTCATTCTCCTGGCAGGCAAGTTGCAGAGATAGTGAGGAGCAGTTTCATGGTATATTAAACTGCTCTCTCTGCTGCAGCTGACCTTTGTTTCCCTTCCTGATTTCAAGGTGTTGATAGCAGCCTGGTTATCAGAAAATCGAGACATCCGTGGATGGTACTGAATTAATCCTAAGCGACGACAACGCTTTACTAATCGCGATCAACTCCATATCTGGGAAATTGTAGTAGGATTCAGGCAGGATAAGGAAATGTTTATAATAATTCGAAATGAACACATCATCGGCTAGGTTCTTATTGTCGAAACCCTGAGATATTTGGTCTGGATCTGGAGAAGTTAGATGCGAATAAAGCTCTAGTAGTCTGTTTTTGTTTTGTGGCAGGAATGTGCAACGATATATGGATGAGGCCCAGTACGATTGTCTAAACATTAAGGGAAAGCTTTCAGTCTGTATAAGCTGTACTCAAAGCCGACAGTTTGCCAAAGATGTCCAGTGGTACAACTGGAAGTGGTTCGAAGTATTTACTACCCGCACTTTGTACTTTACCTTAGGATTCGATTCGATTTTTCCTAGTGCATTTCATCAGATGGTAACATAATATAAGTCCGTCAACAGATGTATACATAGCAGTTTCCAATTGCTTCGTTCGCCTGCTTCTCGCTAACGTTTCCGTTACCAAGTTTGCATCTTTGCAACTCCTCTTCCTCGATTCATAGCAACTGTTCTACGACCTCCTACTGGATGATTACATTAGCGCAAGAATATGAAAATGAATAACTTTAAAAAGAAAAAAGTGCGATTACAGCATGAAAGTTCGCGCAATTAGCTCACTCCTCCATTAATATAAATAGCCACTTAAGATGGCAATATCATGTAATATGCGAGAAAATACATTACGTTCTCTTATCCATTTCGGTTGTCCCGATACAGACTTACAAACTAAGTGGAATGAAGTTAATTGGAGGCTGCAATACTGCAAAGACCCCTCCGTAACAGGGCGAATAGAAGGGGTTTGCATTTTTGTAGCTAATAGATGATAATAAGCGTCGTTTATAATTTCGTTTGACAATTTAGCAGTCACCTGTCAGTTTAGGAAAACTTCCCAACAGTTACTTCTTCGAAATTCGACGATTTGAGAGCAGAAACGTTAACATATAAACCTCCTTACCCAAAAACAAATCGCAATCCTTGACTAACCCAAACCAAGGCTTAAGCTATCACAAGTTACGAGTAGGTAAGTGTAAGCAATCAAGAATGTCATATATTTCTTTCTAATGATCTGTTCAGCAATTCGCTTACGTTTTTTGCGACACATTATCGAAACTATGTCCAGAAATGAATGCCCTCAACAGAATAATCATTATAATAAGCAGTTAAAAGAAGCATGCACGTTCGTGTGCGGTGTGGGTTTCATACGAATGTTATTTGACATAAAAATCATTTCTCAATAATCTTTTCAGTCTGAAATTGTCGTGCGCTTGAACGGTTAACATTGGCGGATAACTACGGTTCATAAATTAATTTTCAGTTATATATTTCAAGCAAGATAATGTTCGTTTCGAATGTACTTTTCGGATCCCTTTTCGTGTTATGGATGTATTTTCTGTGGTCAAGGAGAAGATTCTACTTGCTCTTTTTGAAAATGCGAGGACCAGTGGGATATCCGATTCTTGGAATGGCACATAAGCTAACAAAGCGCGAAGGTGTGATATGAATTGTGATGAATTTTCAAATTTATAATGTTTATTAAAAATCTAAAGGATTTGTTAATCAACTTTAAAATAGTGTTAACAAAAACAGAAGGATATCCTTTAAGTGGAATACATACAGTGTAATCAGGTGGAAAAATGTTTTTAACGGTTGTTTCCATAGTGTAACAGAGGACTCAGAAAGTTGTACCAATCCACGCCGGCTTTTCCATTACTTGAATTTAAAATTAGAAGTAAGGATAAGGACAGTAAAATGAAAGTTTACTTTGTAGAAATGCAGGGGTTAAATTACCGCATCCGTGATCGAGTACTACGTGACTGAATTTGTTCTTGTTTCGCTGCTAAAACCCCCAAAATTCAGTGACGTATGGGCTGCTCATGGAGGCGGTAATTCGATTTTAGTTACGTTAAGAGTGGAATACTGAGAAATAAGCAAAATCGAGAAAATATGTTCATAAAGGACTCTAACCTCAGCTCACTGTTTCGGAGTTTTATTTTTTAAATTTATAGTTTAAAGGATCCATAATCATAAGTGATATCTGATGGGCGTGTTTTTTTGAACTTCGATCTCAGCAAAGCAAAGTAAAGCAAGATTTTCAGTACGCGATTACAACAACTGCTGTGAGTCTTGAACTGTCAAGTAGAGCCTAGTTGTAGTTGCGTGCTGAAAATCTTACTTTACTTTCCTTTGGTGAGATCAAAGCTCAAAAAAACACGCCTTATGTCATAGTGAAAAAAAACCTATCTTTACAAACAGCACGCTATAACACATACGCGCGCAAGATGAACTATGTATTTCTTGGTAACTTATTTTGATGGTTTGCGATGCCCACTTTGAAGGAACGATTATATTAAAAACAAAATTAGCTTAATCTGTCCTCAAATAAAATTGGCGTCTTAATAGGAATTATGTAATAGAATTGTAGGTAACAATAACTTCCACAGAAAATTAAATCTAATGCCGCATTTACACGGTCACACATTCTTAACACGGAAGATTAAAGGGATGCTTAATACTAAATAGCCGTCTGACTGAAAGGGACGGCATTACCCAACGTGACACGTATTTTGGTCGGTCATCTTGTTTACGTGGTAGGAATTATGGGAAAGCTATGCATGTTGATGTTTTTATAGCAATGGCTCACGAAATTTCGCCTTCATATAAAACAAAATGCCTTCCGGAAGTGATGAACCGACAATTATTTATTTATTTCGTGTAACTGATTGATGAATTGCTGGTTTAATTTACTGAAACTTAAAATCGCTCGCATTTCACATGTTTTAAATAAGTAATAGAAATGTTTTCAAGTGATTACAGAAATTATGTTCCCCGGAACTTGTGTTTATTTTCGTCTTAAGTACCTATCTAAAATTATGGGCAGCACATCCATGACACTTTAGGCGTCTGATTTGTGATCAGCGGAAAAACGGATCTCTCTGTCACGTCTCGTGCAAAAATGCTCGTGCGTGATGGTGTAAATGCAGTATAATTTGTCCTCAAATAAAATTGAAGGTAACAATAACTTACACAGAAAATAAAATCCATAAATGCTTTATAAGTTGAAGAATCTATCATTTAGTACTTTTTAGTAGGCAATTTGACAGCAACTTATCACGATGAATTCGAGAATCGCATAATAGGTTTGTTTGACGTGGCTAGCACTAGTGCCCACTAGTGCGCACTGAGAAGTGTCAGCTAATTTTCACGCCTGTCAAAAACCCTGCACTACCCTGAAAATTCGACTTCTATATCGAACGCAAAACGTTGCCCTGAAGTCTGTCAGCTGTTGAAATTGACAAATATTTATCTTTTGGTAACTTTTTTTCCCGTTTATTGTTAAAAATGAGTGAACTCAATTCTGAATTTGGGTTTTCCATAATGCAAGTAGTTGATAAAAGTGTTCGCAATATATGTAGATGACGAGTTTGAAACTGAATGACAGCAAGCGAAATGACAGCAAAACTCAGCACTGAATTCTTGCCCCCACAAATTAACTGGGGTTAGTACAGGGCACAACTAGGGTGCCCTAGAACCCATGTCAAACACAGGTTTTCAGTACCAGGGCGAATTCAGTGCTATATCGAACGCATTAGGGTTAACCCAGTGCGCACTAGTGCGCACTAGGGCCCACGTCAAACAAACCTAATGCGTGCACATGAAGTGAAAAATATGAAAAATATGAAATATGTCAGGAATCTGACAGCTGACTTACTGTATTTCAGATTTTATTGGAATAGATTGGTCACGTGAGCAGTTTTTTTCAGCTGACGTTTATGGAGGAGTATTCGACAAATCTAGTCAAGGAAATCCTGTCCTGTCCGTTGACATTGAAAAATATCAAAATAAACCGCAAGAATACAAAACTAATTCAAGCTGAGTTGTCAACGCGCTCGTATACCTAGTCCAGATAAATCTAGTTGACGTTTTACATGAACTTGGTGTCCGAGGATGGATTTGTTCCAAACTTTGAGTATGAGGCCTTGATTATTATCCAACTTATTTCAGACCGAATGCACCTGCCTCATCAAAAACATAATTTTCCTATTTCGTTTTCTAAAAGTAAAACACCCCTGAGAGCAATTAAACAGTTACATCTTTATTTATTCTTAGTCACGAATTTAGTATACAAAGCTATTAAGATATCGCTTTGGTGGTTTTCGGAGTGAATAATAAATATTTAATAATCAGTGACATTAAAAGTGCCGATTGTGGAATGTGGACACATTGTTCTTCTAATGCTTCCCGTTATTTTAACGAATTCGTCTTTTATTTAGATATTCTATCGGTATTTCTGGAAATCGAACAGAACTATGGCCGGTCATTTGTATCATGGCTGGGACCATTCCCATTTTTAGTAGTTGCAGAGCCAGAGTTGTCTGAGATAATTCTAACGTCACCCGACTTTATCAACAAAGCGTTTATCTATGATGTGTTGGACGATGGAACAGGAAGGGGTCTGTTCAGCCTAAAAAGTAAGCACACACCTATCTATCAAAGCTTAGTTTAGGTGGAATAAGGTCTTAATTTTCAGATCCCCTATGGAGTGTTCACAGAAAGCTCCTGAACCCTGCGTTTAACCATAAAGTTCTCCTCAGCTTTCTGCCAATTTTCAATCGCGAGGCCAACAACTTGAAGCTAGAGTTGAGTGAACTTATCGATGCGGGGGAAGTCGATTTGACAACAATTTTGCAAAAGTGTACTTTAAACGTTGCAGCACGTAAGTTCTAATGATTGAAACAAACATAGAAAAATGAATAACTAGACGTTTTTTTTAAAAGAAACAACAATGGGCAGACAGATGGCAAGTATTAAGGATCACAACAAAGATTTGCTACATTGTTTTCAAAGGTATTTAAGGAAGAAATGTGTTTGCATCACTTAAAGTATAATACCTTCCTGTACAGTGTCCTAGAGACCATGACAAGTATGCTGTTTTCACCATGGTTAAGACAAAAGTTCTTCCTTCAAATGACAAGCAACTATCGGCCGTACTTAAAATCAAAGCAACGTATACGCGATTTTATACAAAATGTAAGTAGAACACCGGAACTAAAACAAATTATTATTATTGCGTGTGTTATATTCTCTGCCTGCAGTTGATTAAAGAGAAATTATCCCTGAAACAAGCCGAAGCGAAGGACGCAACAACGGACAGTGAAGAAGATATTGACATTAAGAAGAATCCGAATATTTTTATTGATCGCGCCATTGAGTTGGTAAAAACGGGAGACTTCACTTGGAAAGATGTTGAAGACGAATCAAATGTCATCGTTTTTGGAGTATGCTTTTGCTGAATTTTATGCAGTCATTAAATTTAATAATTGTTTTGGTTATTTAGGCGTTTGAAACGACAGCAAATACAGTTGGGTACACGCTAATGCTGCTTGCTATGTTCCCAAAATACCAAGATAAAGTTTACGAAGAAGTAAGATCCATTATACCCTCAAGTGACACAAATGCGGACGTGACGTATGAGGACACCCAGCAAATGACATATATCGATATGGTATTGAATGAAACAATGCGCATAATGGCGCCTGTTCCGGTTATAGCTAGAGAGACCATGCGAGATGTAAGATTACCGAACGGCGTAGTCCTGCCGAAAGGCCTTCAAGTAGCCATCGACATCTTTAATATGCACCGCGATCCTAAGTACTGGGGGGAAGATTCAACTACTTTCAATCCAGATAATTTTCTACCCTCAAATATGGCCGATAAACACCCTTATACGTTTATTCCCTTCACTAAAGGATTAAGGAACTGCATTGGTAAGATATGGCTCAATTTATTTGTTGATCTACTTGATATCTTATAAACTTGCACAGGTTGGAGATATGCGCTTCTTTCAACGAAAATTATTTTATCGAAGTTGCTTCGGAAATACCGCTTTAGCACGAAATTCAACTTCGAAGATTTACAGTTTGTCGAAGACATCACAATGAAGCTGAAGAAATACCCTCTCCTGGAAATTCAGCTACGTGAATCATGAGCTGTATACCCCGACGTAATTCTCCCATTTTTCTCTAAGTCAATAATATAAACTAATATTTCCTACTTTTTGTAATAATGTTTAACGTACTCTTAAGATGTGTGATATATTTAAGTACCTACCGCGAAAGAAATACAATCTTACAAAGACAGCTGTATCGTCTATTGTTTTACAAATTTTGCGTGACACAAATTATATTCACGACATATAGATGGAAATTACTGGCAGAGCAGTAACTTGATCTTTATCTTGGCCGCACGTTTTCATGCATGAAAAACGGTTCGTAAAATATGTATGAATGTATGTATATCACGAACATCTCTACTTAAGATACGAATTGTAAAAACTTTAGGCGCAGCAGGAAAGGAACTGCACATCGATGTTGACTCATAATCCGTTTAGTTCAAAAAATCGTCCGTCAGCTGCCAATAAATAATGGAGTAGATACACCTACGTACCAACATTTCGATAAAAATAATAAAATTCTATACGTATGCGAACCATAGACAAATCATACTGAGACCATCAACTTTGGACGATTTTCCTTTTTTTGCCTACAAGCTGTATTTTTAAGCAATGGCAAGTCGGCCCCCTACCACTCCATAGACGTCAACTGAAAAAGCCGTTTATATGACCGATCTGACCAATCAAAACTGAGGCACATCGAGTCAGCCAACTATCAGACTTACAAAACTACATTCATGAACGTCCCAATTGAACGTCTCCCGATTTTTCAAGAATCAAATGCAAAAGAATTACGTGGAATTCAACTACAACTGTAAAATTCAGATAAAAATCCTCATAAGTTCTGTCAAACATGTAACATATAAATGTAACCATATAAATAAACGGTGCTAATTTGTTTCACCAAGTCGGTTATGAGCTGTGAATCTCTAGCGCCTCAGTCTATGGTAAGTCACACTCTTGTTAAAACCCGTTAATGGCAACCAATTCAATCAAACCATTTTTAGAAAATCCAAACTATGCTGCATTATGAACCAATAACACCGAAAAGAAACTCTCCATTGAATCGAACAAAGCTAATAGTTCCCATTGTGACCTATATCCATTGCAGCCAACCTAACACAGATATGTCAAATTGAAAGTGCTGCTGTCAATGAATTTTGATATATTCGAAGGAAGCGCGTTTGCCGAGTAGGAAAGTTTCTTTTTTTGCAATTCTCTTCGGAAAAATTGAATCAACATCGAATATAGCATACAATAAAATTCGTAAAATGCTGAATTATTTAATTTACTATCGAATCTATTAACTTTATAGTTATCTTCATTGATTTATTGGAGAACATATTGCGTGGAAGCGGAACAAATAAGAACGAACTGATTTACTGCTAACAGCGGCCCAATAATTTCTGGAAGCCTACGAAATCTCTTACTTGAAGTCACATAGAAATGTCAGCTACGTCAATAGAACTAAGTTCATATCGCGATCAGCACTTTAAGGTCCGCAGAGTTTGTACTTTCTTTGTTAACAACAATTCACATACTTGTTTCTTACAGGGCTCCCGTAACGATCAGGAACGCTCATTGAAAGACTCAACCACCCTCTACGTAGGCAATTTGTCATTCTACACAACCGAAGAACAAATTCATGAGTTGTTCTCGCGGTGCGGTGATGTTCGTCGCATTGTCATGGGACTTGACAAATACAAGAAAACGCCTTGTGGATTCTGCTTTGTAGAGTACTATACAAGGATGGAAGCAGAGTACGCCATGAGGTTCGATTAGCTACATAGGCTCAATGAAACCTTCAAGTATAAATCCTTCATTTGTTAGGTACGTGAACGGAACCAGATTGGATGATCGATTAATTCGTGTAGATTGGGATGCTGGCTTTATAGAGGGACGTCAGTATGGCCGTGGAAAGACTGGTGGACAAGTGCGTGACGAATACAGAACGGACTATGACGCTGGGCGGGGTGGCTATGGAAAGCTGTTGCAACAGAAAATTGCCCCCAATACGGATAATCGATGAAACGACTGCTACTCTTTGTTTAATAATTTCAAAAATAGGTTTAAAATATATTTTTACAATAAGAAGCGTATAACTTATTCACAACTCCCTATTCGTGGTCAGCCCTTTTGATTTTTTTCGCCGGTTTCGGCTTTTTAATGCTGTCAGGTTTATCCATTTTCGTAAAGTACGGGTTCATGAAATCAGAACTGCGTGCATCGTTTTTGATCCCCTAACGAACAGGATCCGTTAGCTCTGCACTACTTGTTGTGTGAGGAAAAATGTTGCTCCAGTTAGTGACTATCTTAAGTACTTTGTATGCTGTTTCTGGAAATGTGGCAGCATGTCTGCAGCTAAGCGAGAATTCTCTAGTGGGAGTGTTACTGCCTGTTTAGCTGAAAGCTAAACTGGAAGGCCTTAAATTGTGGAGTAGTTCTCTTCAGTTAGAGTATGGTTGTTTTTTCATTGACTTTAAATGATTGAATTTCTATTGATTTAAATTTCACTATGAATCGGTATGTGGTAAAATGCCACAGCTGCACTACTTACTTCAAATATTTTTCCCTGAGCCATGGCAATCATCTTATACCTAGTTCTTTGTATAATGGGACTTGGTTTGAATTAAGTGCATTTATGTCATTTTCGTCGCATTTAGAGGAGTTTTGCATCTAAAACAACAAATAGTATTCTAAACTGCATGTGGTTGGAGTTAAACGACTTTCCAACTAAGATTTTGGTTGATATTGCAGAGCGACGAAACTGGCCATATGCGGAGAACATTTTCTTCGATGAAGTGTATTCACAACTTAAAATGTCCGTAGACGCTTCAACTTACACTTTTTGGTCGCAAAATACTTTTTTTATTTTTCCAAATCGTTTGTTTTTTGTAGGTCTAGCTTACCTTGTTTGGTTCATTTAGAGAATACAGACAAAATATTGAACTAGAACACCTATTCATTTAAGATATTTCACGTAGTAAAATACGAACAGATTAATTTTTATTCTTTTTCTTGAAACAGTTTTAGTGCGAAAAAAAAATCTCAAATGACAATTGTGGGCGGCTCTATGATTTAACAAAGTTTTACATTGCCCCAGAGCGATTAAATCGGTAAAAGGAATGCTGGAAGTAGATTATTCAAAAGGTTTTTTGATGGATCCAGATTTAAAAATTTCGACCACTTCTCGAAGAGGAACAAAATGAAGAATAGAGGAATGAAATCCCAAAAGGACAAAAAGCCGTCCCGAATGAACCTGTTAATCTTCTTTCCCACACAATGAACACGTTCCATTAACTGCAGCGGCAACTGCAATATCAAACTCCATAAAAATGTAAATTAAATTTACGATTGCATTCATTGAAGCGGAATGCGAAAATGGAGACAACAATTTGTGCACTTAACAGGCGCATTAAATGAACCAAAATATCGGATGTAGCTTATATAGCTACCAATTCAAACACCCTAAATTGAATTAATAACTGAAAAAAGTATTGTTTTGGCAATGATCTCATGAATAAAATTAAATACAATGTACATGTGGGGGTATCCAAAATTGTACATTCAAAGAACTGTACCCATGGCGCTCGAGCAATCATTCATCACACAGGACTTCGTCTTTAACCAATTTAAGCAAGCACATAGGAACAATTGGCAATCTCCCAATTTAAAAACGCCTTATTAAGAATTATGTTAATTGATTTTACAAATCAAATTATATCGGGCATAGTAGAAAAAACCCTAAGGTATGTTTAATATTTTAAGGGGTTGAAACCTGAGATCCTTTGTCGTGCAGTAGTAGACTTCGGGTACCAACCAGAATGCACATTCTCATGCACATTCATTGCATACTCTTGGGTGAGCTTCTTGGCCTAAAATTTAGAAACTCATACAGTATGATTTGTAGGTGAAAGTGGAGTTAACTCCATGCTAACTAGAATTTTTCCATCGAGGTTTTGCCCGTCGTAGAATTCAAATCATCTGAACTGCTCAATCTGTCACCACCCCGGGCACTGCAAAATCAGAGCTCAGCTCAAGTGCAAACAACGATTGTTATGATCATCCAAATAAAAGTCTAGGGCTATGGTAATAACTAGTTTCTTTATTTCCAACAATAAGTAAATCGATATGCGAGCTCATTTCCAAAACAAAGTAGGTCGATATGCAAGCTGTATTTAAAATTTAAATCAAATAATTGCAGAATATGAGAACGAAAGATAAGAGAAAACGAGAATATCTACGAGTCCACAATTGTTGTAAATATTTAAACAAAAGCGGTACGAGAGCGTACAGGTCCCCTTGGAATATCGAAATTATAGCTTTAAATGGCACCGCATTGTTTATTCATACATCCGTTTGTTTTTACTTCTTTCCAATGTTGTTGGCTAGTGAACAGCTTAGACCCGTGCCATCGGGCTCTACATTCAACTCCTTCACCTGGCCGTTCTCAACGACCATTGAGAAACGTTTTGCCCGAACTCCTCCTAGCGGCGGTAAATCAATTGTCAAATCCAACGCCTTGACGAAATTACCAGCTGGATCAGCTAACATGCGAACTTTGCCATTGGCAGAATGTTCCTTTCCCCATGCAGACATGACAAAGGGATCATTCACCGACACGCAAATGATTTCGCTTACACCCTGCGAAGATTTAATGCTGTCGGCATTTTCAATGTAGCCAGGCAAGTGCGTCTAAAATTACATTTAACAGACGTGATTAATTAGTAGGTATGGAGAAATTCACAGAATGCGGTTATATTTAATTAATGGAATGTCCTTGACTAGGATATAATAAAATGTCACGCCTTTTTCACAAACACATTTCCATGGATGGCCGGCTTAATGCACCGGCATTTCGAATTGTTTTTACAATTCTACACCTCAGACTCTTATTCCATTTAAAAACAAAACATTTAACTAGAACCCACCTTTGAGCAGCCTGGTGTAAATGCTCCAGGAACACCGAAAATCACAAGCTTTTTGTTTGCACCGAGTTCGGCAATGTTTATCTTGTTTGCTGGGGAATCTTCAAAGAGATCTGCTTGGGGAAGCTTATCACCAACCTGCAATAAAAAAAGCACACAAATTCGTTGTTACATCATTTAACTTTTGTCCGGTCAATCAATAAAAGCACCGACAAAAAATAATTATATAACGCATTCGAATGTGTTTTAGAAACAAATTAGGTATTTTACAACGACAATCGCACTAACCTTGACTGGGGCCATTGCACGGAGAGTTGTTGAAAATGCACGCGAAAAGCTGAATTGACCAGAATTCTTTGCGACTGCTGAAGTAACTGAGCGCAAGAAAAACGATTGCATATTAATAAACGGGTTTCTTTTTTTTTTGTCGGAAGGCGAATGGAGCTGGTAGAAGGTATGAAAAAACGAAACACACAACTTCTTCAAACAAAATTCAGTCAGATCATCAGAAACTGTCAAATTTATTCGGGCCTGCGCTGCGTAACTATAATCGAAATATGGGACCGTTCCGAATCGCGGAAGTACAAGGAAATTCTTGAGCGCTTGCAGAAATTAGCCTTTCAGAAATTTACATGCGAAAGTTAATTCGTGCTTCTCTATTAGAACGTTCATCGTAATTATGTGACGATCTATTAGGATATAATCATAAATCATACCATTTTCTATTTTTCCTATTCAGGACACCCAATATAGGTATTAAATAAGAAAACATGTGAATACTCCTTTATTTGAGAAGTCATAAACCATAGACAAACCATACTATAGTATTGTGTCTGTCATAAACCATTTCCATCGCCAACTATTAAGGAATATTGACTTGAGGGATGAATAGTCCTTTAGAAATGTATATTCTTAAGGGATCGTTGCATGTTTAGCTAAAAACAAAGTTAGCAAATTTGTATGCCAAAGGAACACCGTCCATATTTCGGTGTCATGCTCTGCGAACTGCCGCTGCTCCGGATTCACTCGACTACTCGCAAATCGAACGCAGCTAATAAAAAACAAACAGCTGAAGCAGTTCCAAAGTTGTTGTTTACGAAAAATGAAATTATAAATGAAAAAGAAGCGAAGCGAACAACATCCAAACATAAAATGAATGAGGGCCGTGAGTACAATTTAAGTTTATGCTTTAATACAGTCAGAATATAAACAACATATCTTTAGTTTCCGCAGATATAATAGTCGAGACTCTGGAGGTATTTACGAACCACATTATATTCGTTCGCGGTGTCTACCCACCACAAATATTTCGTAAACGAAAAATATACAACTGTCCTGTATTCGTATCCATTTATCCACCTGTAAACAATTACATTGCCGAAGTTCTGTCTACCGCCCGACAGCTGAAAGCAAGCAAACTATTACAGAAAGTGGAAATTGTAATATACCGGAATGAGGGACATATTTACGAAAAGTATGTGTTTGATATATCTGATGATTACCCCGTCAATACTGCAAGGAATGGCGAAGATGAGTACCTACTGGAATTCGAGCAACAACTTCGCACATCATTGTGCACGTTGTCTGAGAGAGTGAAGTCATTTCAAAAACTGCCCAATGATGCTAAATTTAAAATGCAATTGTACACGAGTCAAACTGGATTTGTAAAGACATGTTGTGGCCCCAAATACCAGGTAATATAAGTTGTATTATAAATTGTTTACTAAATAATTTCTTTTTAGGATTTTCCATGGCTGCAAGTATCAGCCAGGGATGATAACGATTCCAAGGAGGTTACATTACTTCCCCTCAGTATAGTTAATTCAACTGGTATAAAGATAAATGTGGAAATTTGAAGGAAGAAAGTTTGCATTCCGTACCTCATTGCAATACCAATCAAACTTCAAACCTAATATGACTCTTCTCCACAAGTAAAATGGGACGCGCAGTTATACTGGGCATTGAAAGAATTTAGCGTCAGCGAAATAAAGCTACATGTTGTGTATTTTTAAGAATGTTAAAGTCTTTTAGCCAACGACGATTCGCATTTCGTTGGCGCCGACATTTGGTCCGCCGGTGAGTTCTTCAGATGCCTAATACATGAGAAATTAATCATCGTCATCCTTCCGCACAACGTCGAGAAGTCTTCTTTTTGTTTGTCAGATATAAGTTACTCCCATTTCAAAGCGAGATGTCGTAGGCACTAATCCTGTTTCTTGGAGTCTTTCTCATTTCGAAAACTTATCTAGCATCCGCTTTTGAGTCCATTTGAACTCATCTCAAATTGTGTTCTTGGTATTCGTGTGTTTGACATAGGTGTAGCTGTCAATTTGATTTCTAATCGGAGGTTAACAAACATTTTTGTCAAACTTATACCAATTTGTGTATTGCAAATATGACAACAAACTCTGCAATAATATCTCGATTCGGAGAAACTACTGTCGAAATAATATACCAGCCTATTCCTTTTTCCGTTTTCTTTTCTAGACAATCAAGAACCACATAAAAATCACATAAGTGTTGTATTTAAATTTACATGCATTCATCTTTTCGAATCAAGATCAATTTATTTGATCGAGATTGGTTTTCATGTTTAATTTGCCAAAATAAAATTAAATTTTTCTTGATTTGACTCTCTTTTGAGAAATCTCTATTTCTTCTCAGATTTACACATACTTTTACTAAAACCAAACCGCGAGACTAATAATCAATTTTAGTGTCGAGGCTAAATTTTTCGAACTCACAATTGGGACATTTTCTACACAAAATTGCATATTGTAACCTACAAAATATAAAGTGTGAAAGTTAAAAATGATTAAGTTGAATGTGTATGACGGTTGCGAATTGTTTATCGTTCGAAGGATTGCTTTTTTAACCCAATTCAATTTGGCAGCAGAAATCTGAAGTCTCAGATCGAAATCTGAAAAGCCAAATCGAAACGACATTAAACACACTATTTTCGAAACAAAATAGAACCTTCATACAAATCAAACAAAGCTGACGGGCACTATTGAGTTGCTGAAAAATTTATATCAAAGCAAACATTACTTGTTTTGCGTTTTCGGCGAACTCGAACTGTCAAATTTGCGGCAAACAACGGCATTTCGCCCGAAACCATGAAAGTTTTTTTTTCGCCATTGAATTCAAAATGGCCGTATGTCTCGACAATTTTTTTCCCGAAAGCGTCTGTGTTTCTAATTATCAATAAAATCTGTGAAATATTGCAATCAATTTGTATAATGAACTGCACAAAACTGTTAAGCATATGATTATGCAAAATGTGAACGAATTGCACCCCAATCATAAGTGAATTTTCTATGTATTAGGCTTAAGAAGTTATATTTTTTTTTCTTCAATTTTTTTCCCCCATGTTTTATTGAGTTTTCCCTCGGGGGAAAAGCGAGTTTGTGATTCCAATGCAAAAAAAGAAAACATTTTTCGCAGTGAAAGTTCCGTGAAAAATAAATTTTATGTAAAATTTCGATAATATCTAATCAATGAATTTGAATTGCCCTTTGTGAAACGGAAAGAAAGAAGAAAAAAAAAAACAAAATACCAGCATACATACTGTATGTATGCATAAAAAATCGGAAAACTTTATTTAGCAGACAAAATTGATCACGAAAATTCCTTTGCTATGAATTCGGCCATGGAGTTGGATGATTTGGAAAACATAAATAAAAATGATTTTCTTCCCTTGATGCCGAATATTAAGCAGGAATTACTTGAAAACAACGAAACTCCAACCACCGGAACTGTGACTGGAAATCCTTGCGATAGTGCGGAAAAGCGGGTAAGTCGTTGTTACTTATTCGTTCGTCGTGTGGTCCGGTTGAGTGAAGCCGATGCGCAAAGGCATAAGTAATCCAATCTTTCTTTCAGTTGATGTTAGGCAAACAAAAGGTTAAGTTAATCTTTAATCGTCCATATCAAATTCGGACTTTAATCGAAAAATAGGAATGTCCCAATAGATAGATATAAATTTGTAGCTAAAACATGTGTGTAATCATATCGGATAAAAGTGGATAAATCGATTGTGGCTCAGTGCTGTTGCTGTTCAAAGAAGTAAATTTATGCATTGTAAATAACCATTGATGCTGCGCTGCAGTGGGGCAGCAATGCAAGTTTTATTTATGAACTGATGCTCTTTGGAACGTTGGTGTGACAAAAATAATTACATAATATAACATCAACAAGTTTGTACTTCAAAAACGATTATCTAGGTACCCACATACTATTGTTTTTTTTATTACTAGGTAGGTACCAATTCTCTCTTATTGCAGCACTAGAAAGACTGAAATATAGACAGATGTACGTACCTACCCAATGCACATATATCCAGAAAGGATATCAAACCTCTTGAAATACCTAATCTGGCGGAAATTAGGTTTTGCTTTTGCTGCTACACCAGGGATATTTCTGTATACAAAAAAAAAACTAAGGTTATGGCAGCCTGCGCCTGGATATTTTAGTTTATTGCTATTTATGTATGGGGTTGCACTCGCAGTCCAATTTCCAATTCATTCTACAGAGAACTGCTCAATTTTTTTTTGTTTTTCTTTAGCTAAAACTGGTGTTTTACTTGCTTACAAAAGGGACGTATGTAATTTGTAAATTGTCAATTAAGCAAACAAAATAGGTTGCAACGCGTGTCCATTGCGAAAAACGCAACAATAAAAAAACATAACCAAACGACAAAAAGTATTTTTGCACAACGAGCAAATAATATATAGGTGTTGTCCATATAAACTGCTGTACATCAAGTTAATTCAACATAATCAACCCTATTTTCCATCGATTAGAAACAGTAACAGTTATGAAAGTACTCCTACATATTGGAGCGATACAATCGAAATATTAAAGAAGGCAAATTAGTATTAAAGGAACCAGGTACCTAGTTGTTTGATAAAACTTTTTAAGCATGTCCAGAAAATTTGAAAACTTGATTTTCATAACCTTATTTAAATGGTGATTAAAATTCAGAAAGGATTGTCTACCTTACGTTAACGTTGTTATTTATAAACTTAGATAGGTACTCCCGTATTAATAAACGCTGCGTAAGAGTTATCAACTCGTTATTCAGCAGTTACGTAAAATTTTTTTTATGCTATCTGACGTCTACTAGCTAACTTACTTGTGCACATTTGTTTATTAATACGGGGGTAACACTTTTTCACACTTAGTTTTTCACTAGGTAAGCTCAAAAACTCGCGAAAGGGCCAGCTAAGTTCTGGTTCTCTTCTTAGTCAGCTATACAATGGAATAGATTTTCTAGAAGCGTTAATTGTTTAAGGGCCGTTTGCTGATACGACTCATAGCGAACTAAGTTCCACATAAACTCTTATGTGACAGTTTATGACCTGAAAAAAGTAGCCCATAAGTATTTAAGTCGAACTAAAATCGTTAAGAGTCGTATGAGCAAACGGCCCTAAGTATGCGTTTTTGTTTCCTTTAGCAGACTTAGATTTGGCAATAGGTGTCGTGGAATTTTTTCAAATTGCTTGTTTTGCTCCAAGTGATCGTGGTTAAAAAAGTTACACAAACAGATATTACATTTCCTGGAATGTTGTCAGTCTTTCCCTTGTAGAAGTATGATTTTATAGTAATTGTGAGGCAATACTCTTTGAAGCCCATTTGCCTGTTGAACCAAAATTTAGTTCGTTAAGTCGTCGTTCCTTAAGTACTTTCGCTGAAACTCACAGGTTTAAAAAGGGCTAAGTTTTATTAATGAGTCAAAATCTGCCTTGAAATCCAAACAACGAACGCGTGCATTTTTTTCTTTGTTGCAAAGGTTAAGTTCTTGTAAGGTTTTTATGTGCCCTATAAACGCCCTAAAAAAAGAGAATGTAAAAAAATATTATGAATTATTTAAACGAATGTGCGTCAAGCAGTACAAAGAATCAAGTCCACGTGCATGACTGAGTTGATGTGAAATTTTTAAGTTTATTCTCGTCTGTACTTATTTAAATGTAGTTTTTATTCGCAATTCATTGCACATAGAGAGCCGCATTCCAATATTATCAGAGGTAAGATAAAAGGTTTGTTTGACGTGGCTAGCACTAGTGCGCACTGAGAAGTGTCAGCTAATTTTCACTCCTGTCAAAAACCCTGCACAGCCCAGAAAATTCGGCTTCTATATCGAACGCAAAAAGTTGCCCTGAAGTCTGTCAGCTGTTGATATTGACAAATATTTATCTTTTGGTAACACTTTTTCCCGTTTATTGTTAAAAATGAGTGAACTCAATTCTGAATTTGGGTTTTCCATAATGCAAGTAGTTGATAAAAGTGTTTGCAATATAGATGACGAGTTTGAAAATGAATGACAGCAAAACTCAGCACTGAATTCTTGCCCCCACAAATTAACTGGGGTGAGTACAGGGCACAACTAGGGTGCCCTAGAACCCATGCCAAACACAGGTTTTCAGTACCAGGGCGACTTCAGTGCTATATCGAACGCATTAGGGTTAACCCAAACGTCAAACAAACCTAAAGAAAGATTTTCAAATATTATTCTTTCTTATTTCGACATCTTTTTTGAAAATAGTCAGCTAAAGTTTGTCCTATTCAAAGCATCACCAATTCACTTAAGAGACGTTTTGAAGAAAATATTGAACAGCTGCTTAAAAAAAGTGAAAAAGAACAAAACATTCTAAAGTTTCAGCCCATAAAAAGAATTAAAAACAAGTAAAAGTGTTATCATCGGTCTGGCCGATGCTTTGAACCCTCCACTGCATACAAGTCATGAAAAATTGGTTTTGTGAGGGAGGTACCAGAACTACTTGACCGACATAGTTCATTTTCAATACCTGACGACGATAAAAAGAAGTCCTTTCACCAAATTTCATTCCTTTGGGTGCTATCGTGCTTTCAACAGACAGACAGACAGACGGACATGGCTAAATCGATTAAGAATGTGATCCTGATTCAGAATATATGTACTTTATGAGGTCTCCGATGGCTCCTTCTTGGCGTTACAAATGCAATGACAAAGTGAATATATACCTTCCTGTGGAGGGTAGAAAAAATACACCATATGTATACTAACTGCACTTATATACAATACTATCGTCTACAAGTAAAGTAACTTACGTTTAACCTCATCTTACGTGTGCATAATAGATAACAGTCTAGTCCTAGCAAGACTGACCCGTATTTCTCAGTCTAAAGCTTCGTTTACACATATCACTATGACGTACATGTTTCTACCAAAGTGGCGCCCTCTGTGTAATCACCTACCATGCAGTGCCGCGTGTCACGACTCGAATAATTCTGTGGCAACAAGGAATAACATCATAAGTCGACTTATGTCGAAATTGAGATTATTATACAATCTGATGCGCAATAAGCGATTCTAGCTGTCATATTTTTTCGTATTTTTATCTCTTATGGTTTATGAACTACACGCAAAAGAAAAATGAGTTTTGTACTTGATTGTAATCGGAAGCCAAATTTAAATCGCTCTCCTGAAAAGTTGCAAAAACTGACTTATGTCGTTATTCCTTGTTGCCACAGAATTGACTTAAATGACGGTGCTCGCCTTGTTTATGCTATTGTGGCTAAATGACCAATGTGACTGTCGAACTCGTGACACTGCATACTTTTCTATAGTATCTTGCATGACACGTCTTTTCCCTGTTGTTGTTTGTTCAAATGAACCGTCTTTAGATTTTTCAACGCACCTCTCTTATGAAAAATAACAATTTCTTCATATTGAGTTAAGTTTGTTGTTTTATCATGCAGCGTTTGACGTTTCTTGACGATTTCGAATTAAAAAAAATCTATTGCCAAAACAGTTGCGGGTGCTCAACATTTGTTGACCTGACATTTGTCTTGTCGTGGACATTTGAAAATCCAAATTCATACGTCAAACGGTTGTTATTTTATTTGAAGTCGTATTACTCTCAAAGAAACACCCTCTACATTTAGGCCAGACCATTTTAATGGATGATTGCACTCTGATCACCCCACTTTTTTTTATTGCTTAATGGAAATGTTTGATGGTATGTATAGGTAATAATATGCAGTTTAGTTTTAAATATATAGAAATAGGTATTGGACACACATGACATAGAAATACAGGGTGCGGCAAGAAAACTTCCTGATTTCTTTTCGGCGCTAAGCGGGGGTGGGGGAGTCGTCGGATGTGGGTGCAGAGTGTCTCATTTTTTAGGGGACTTCCTGAAGTTTCATCTACGCCGCAGTCAGTCGACATCACGGATTGGACGAAAGAGCAACGCGCATTTGCCTGCGAGGCTTACTTTTCCAACTGTCGTTCCATGATTTCCACTCAACGTGCTTTCCGTACTCGCCTCAACATCCATCCCGCAGGCGATATTGGAGTGATCACAATCCACGTGAAATTCATCAGACGCTACTGCATTGTGAACGTGTCACCGTATGGTGTGCTGTTTCGAGAGTAAGGATAATTGGTCCTTACTTTTTCGTATAGAAAACAAACGCACTGTTACGGTGAATGCAGCTCGCTACAGAGAGATGATTGAAGAATTTTTCATCGATGAACTGGACCTTGATGATGTGTGGTTTCAACAAGATGGAGCCACGCCTCACGCACGAGCATCGATGGATCTTTTGAGGGAACATTTCCCCGATCGTCTAATCTCCTTGAGGGGCGACCTAACGTAGCGCCGGCCACTCACCTGTTTTGGCTCCGTGCGATTTTTTGTATGGGGTTGGCTTAAATCTATCGTTTACACCGATCGGCCTCGAACGTTAAATGATCTGAAGGACAACAACAGCGAACATACCCATCGATATGCTTCAAAGAGTTCAGAGCATCTTCGAAAATCGGGTATCTCAGTGTATCGAAAACGGAGGCCATCACTTGTCCGATATCGTCTTTAAAACCATGTAATGAAAAATTCATATCGTGTGTAACAAGAATAAACAAGTTTTGTAACTTTGTGTCCACTACTTTTCGTTTTATTTCCTTTAAAAATCAGCAAGTTTTCTTGCCGCACCCTGTATCGGGACAGTTGTGGTTTCTACCTGTAGAAGTACAACAGCAACAACCAATGAATATCTCCGCTGTGATTATTCTGATAACAATTTTAAAATTCTGTGCTACATTAAGAAGCGCATGAGTTACCCATATTGAGCACACACTTTATGTATACATGAATTTATAAAAGTGAATTTGGCATCACTCGGATTTGAATTGATTCAGCTAACTCAAATCTCTTAAGTATGTGCATATCATTATTCTATGCATGCATATTTGATTTTGAAAAAATAAACTAAGTACATTCAGTCTTTTGAAGGCATCAACATACCATCCCAATTCGTTCTGAAACATTTGTTGCTACTTTCGTTTGGTTAACAATGCGCCGTATTAAACATCATTCTTTTTTGTGCCCAATTATCGACTAATAGTGTCGAAATTTGCCACGTAAGCATACATTGTTGTAACTTACAAAAAATGTAAGGTTCAAATTGATTACTGTACTTATAACCTATAATGCTTTAATAGAGTCCTACTCGGTTGCTACCTATATATATCTAGTAAATAAAAATTGTATGTAGTGTGCATCATTTTTGTAACAAACCTTGGCAGCCGCATATTCTAAAGGGTCTTTGAATTTAAACAAGTTGTATTTGAAGCATAGCGGAGATTTTTGGTTCTATCTAATCATATGACCTATTTGGCTTTGCTTTGGATGAATCGTGACTCGCCTATAACGCAACCAACGTTGTCCGCTTTTTGACATACACATACAAATACACCTCTGAGAGTTGACGTAAGTCCACAGAATAGAGTCTTAACCTCATGATCCGCCGGTCAATCGACGTGAGATACCTATTCCGACCAAAAAGTTGTTCAATAAAATAACCGAAACAAACTTGGTTGTCATGGCAGAAACTGGAAATTTGCCTACCTTAGGGTCTTTCATTACGGACTTGACAACTTATTTTTTAAACAAAATGCAAACTACTAGAGGTACGAGTATCTAAAAAAAAGACAATTTTATTGCCTTGAATGACTATCAAAACATTTATGAATAGAATTCGACTTCGTCCATATGTCCACCTAGGGAACGACCGGTGCGTTCGATAAGTTGAACCCAATTTTCGATGACACGGCTGCTATTTCTAATACCTCTGAGCTGCTCTAACGTCGCCGGCTTGTTGGCATAGACAAATGATTTTATGTAGCCCCATAAGAAAATCTAGAGGCGGTTAATCACGGGATCTCGGGTCCGGTTCCCGAGATAACACGTTTAGCAAACTGAGACTTCAATAACTCGATTGTTGCCCCCGCTGTGTGGCTTGTAGTACCGTCTTGTTGGAACCACAAAGCACTGATGTCCAATTCATGCAATTTCTTAGAGAAATAAAGTTCCAACATGTCTTTGTAGTGAATACCATTTACCGTAACGTGGCGGTCATTTTCATGAAAACGGTCAAGAAAACCACACCAAACTGTGACTTTTTGCGGATGAAGTGCTGTTTCATGAAGCACACCCAGGAACGCATATTTTGCTTTTTGACGGAGACGTTAAACCAAAAATGCGCTTCATCGCTGAAGATGATTTTGCGATGCGACAACCGACTCGGAATTTCGGTAGTGATATTTAATTATTTGTCAATTGTTCCTTCGAGTACTCGTACTTCACCATGATGGAAATGTTGATTTTACTGAATACTTTGACACTGACAGTTTGGTCATCGATTTCACACTAAAAGTTTGAAGTTGTCAAGCCGCTAATGAGAGACCCTTTATATCAAAGGAGCGCCTTTCCCGCGCACGTTTATCCAGAAAATCGTAAGCGCAGCCTAACAGAAACAAGCTCCACCCATCATTTCTTAAAACTTCTCCCAAAATGGCCACTTGCATGAGTTAACAAAGGCAACCACAACAGTACCACCATTTGAATCGTCTTCTAGCTAAATTTTAAGGGACTCGGCAAGTCTGGTTGCGACTGACTACTTGATCTAAATAGCAGCTCAGCAACCTGAAGCCATTCAAGAATCAAATTACATCCGCATAACAATTTGTAAAATTTGGTTTAAACTAAAAAAGCTTAAAAAAAAACCCAAAATTTTGTACATATTTTCTTTCTTCTTTGGAGTGTCGCGATGCTTTACATGGCACTGTCTTTGTTGAATACGAACACTACTGATGTTATGCCTGATACAATGCAGTTATTGGTCAGCATAGTAAAAGCTGTCTTATCTGCAAGTTGATCGCAGTCTTCTACACACTTTCAATAGGTAATCCCTCTGTCTGTGTCATTGAAATAAAACTAACTCTCTGCACTACCAACAGGATTGCTTATTTGGGTCCATTTGCATCTTTTGTATATGAAATTATTAACTAAATCTGTACTGTGCTAGCACAATAAGTTTTTCCGGTTTATAGACACCTTAACTTACTGACACGTGTCTCCAAGTAGCTCTTTCAATTTTGCAATCAAAATGATCAAACGATGTCTTCAGCCGACTTTGCTAAATTTTTGACAGAAGTTACTTCTTAGACCAAAAAGAGTTCTTAGACAAGAGTTCTTCGCTGGAGTTCTCATGAAGCTCTAGTCAAATCAAATTCAGAACAAAGCCTGAGCCATCCCGCTTATCTCAGACACATCAAAGCTTTGCATTTGTTTTTTCTGTTTTCTGCAGAGCATTGTTTTAGCGCCATCTATAAGCTCAGAACTAAAAGGATTTATACTCAGCAACAAGGTTGTTACTGGGCGCCTTTCCTCCTTCCTCACTCAAGAGGAACTATCATCAAAGTGGTTTCTTCCTATACAGCCAGCTAACCTAACTTAACCTAGTTTCCAAAATATACTCTGCTCAAACTGTTTAGTCAATTAATTCTGAGCTCACAGAATGCGCTCTGATCTGCTCTGAATGTAAAACAAGCACCGATGTATCTTTGTTAAAAAAAAGACGTACTTTTTCAGGGTCTGCTTTAGACCAATGTGCTGTAGCTCTGTTCAGTGATCTGCTCTGAAAAAAAAACAACGCTGCTCGCGTTTTGTTTTGTATACCTAATATACGATTTGAAATAAATGTGATTCAAATGGGTCCAAAGTCCTATCTGTTTGGAGCCAACAAAGCACAGAAAGTTTGTGTAAAAACGTTCAATGATGCGCAAACGGTTGCCTTTCATCTTTTTGCGAAACTTTTCAGAGGCAGGATAAACAAAAATGTCTGTAAAAATAAAACCTAGAGATCGGTCCGACACGATTACCACTCGACTATGAACATGGTCCTCCAACTTTCAGCAGAGTTGCATGCTCACCCTCACTTGAAAGTAGAGACGAAGCTATAAATAAAAAATGAAACTCGTTTACAAACTTTGTATAAAAAAAAAGGAACACCAAATGAGAAGAAATACAAACAAAACGAAGTATACAAAAAGCAGGTCACGAACTAAAGCGAGGATCTTTCGTGTTTCAAGTCACCCATGAAATTGTAGAACAGCGCAATAAAGAAAGGACCGTAGAAACGAACAAGCTGACTAGCTTTTGTTGGGGTAGCGAAACGTAAATCATTCACATTGGAAACTGTGATATACCAAAGTAAATACTAAAGTTAAGGCAGAGTTCTATTACTTGCACTCCCATACTTTTGGTTTGTCTCCGTGTTTGGTATGAGTTTTCTTTTAATATTTGCATTTTTACAAGTGCAACTTAAACTATTGTCCACCCCCCGAAGCATAAGGTATATCCTTCTATGGTGCGTTCTAAATTTTCGAGATTATACGCCATGCTGCTTCAATTTATTCCACGAAACTACAAACCCAGTAGGGTCTGCCACTGCAGGCTGCTCGACGTGAGATCGATAAATTGTGTACATGCCAGCAGTAGATGGGTTTAGCTACATCTTGAATACCGCCGACTGGGTAAGAAACCATGTGGAGCAAGGAGAGTAGGTACAATGATCACATTTATTTTCTACGGTTATTTTATTTGTACATACATATATATATTTTTTTTTTCGGTGTGGGCTGTCAAGAGCAAAAGTGAAACTTAGCAACGTTGCCTTACGCTAAGTACTCTCTGTTGTCAGGTTATGAGAGAACCAATATTAGAAGAAGATGCGAGTAAAGGGAACTGGGGAATTGTTTAAGTGCTTTTGTCACGTTTCTTGTCTTATTTTGATGTCAGTTCCATGTGTCTAGTGAACACAAAACTTCTTCGACTGCACGAGAATTGTCATTGTTAATGCCATGCCATTCTATATTTCATGAAACGAGTGCACTGAAGCACGGACTTGAAGTGGGTGAACTTCAATGTGGCCTTAATATTTGGTATTTAAACATGCACTGCGTTATATATTCCAATTCAATGGACGTTTGTGAATGTATTCCTTTGAATGGGATTGGTGGCATCATGTGGGTCCATAGCGAAACCCTTTTGTTTATACACGTTTACCATCGATAAATTTTCAGCCGTTCAAGATGCAAGACGTATTTGCATCTCATTAAGCAGCATCTCCACTGGCATTTGTGGTGGAGTTTCTTACCGATTTACCGCTTCAATGCCCACTTATATGTCATTTCCACCAGAAATGCTCCTCAATCTCTTCATATAAGAAGCTTGATTCACTTTTAACTTCCAGTACGCACACTATTCGAAGGAGTACTAAATACACAAACCTTCCAATTCAGCTGCCGTATTGACTTTGTTATCGACTGCAGTTTTTCGATGCCAAAGTCAAATGTGAACATTTTATTTTCCAAAGGCTGGAAGGCAAATATACGAATAATTCAAACAAACGTCGAGGACTTGTCAGTTTGGTTACTTTTTTAATAAACAGAAAAAGTTGATTAACCCCATTACCGACATGTAGAATTTTCCAAACAACCAGTGATGCGGATCGTCACGAATTATTGAATTCAATTTCAATTCTTTATCAATGGCGAGAACCACCACGAAAGCCACCTGCTCTAAGTACACAAAGTACCTAAAGTTAAATTCAAATCCTAAATGGAGCATTGGCCTGTGAACTTTTAGTTTTAAAGGATTTGCGCTTCGTTTTGTACAGAACTTCGTGCAAAGTGGATTAGCAGAAGCTAATTTGAGAAGTTTGAAATCAAGCGACGTCATGGGCCATGAACACAAAAGAGACGCAAAAAAAAAATCATGTAATTAATGTGGCAAATCGATTTTCTTACAAAAATTGTTTTCCGTAAAACGACATCGACATGATTAAACTTTCCCAAAGGTCGACACTTCAAAACACGACTATGAACTTTTCACTGCTTTATAGGTTAGGTTAGGTAAACGGGTGGGCAGAGCAGGGAGAATCCTGCGCTACCCCACTTAGGTCCTCGTGGACCCTTTGTGATGCCCTTGTTGGGGTCAACCGTTGGTGTTGTATCGGCGTTCCTCATCCCCCCTCCTTGTGGTTAATAGATACTGTCTAGCCATCCCGATGTCCTCAAAAACCTGCAAAGATCAGACAGTGAGATATCAGAGAGTTCTTGTAGGTCGTGGAAGAAATAGCTTCCAAGTGTTCTGTTCCTCAAGTGACATAGACTCGGGCGGTGACAGCGGAAGTGAGGTGTGTCCTCGTGGACCTCCTCGTCTCCGCAGCCTCTACATATATCGTCATCTTTGAGATTTAGTTTCATTGCGTGGTTTCTTAGGAAGTTATGACCAGTTAGAGCCCCTACTAACTTAGATAGCGATGACCTGTCAAACTGTAGTAGTCTGTTGGTCCGGCTTCTATTATATTCTGGCCAAAGCTTCCGTGATATTTCACTGGTAGTGTGTTTTTTCCACCTGTTGATGGTTTTCATTCGAATTTTGTTCTCCACTCGCTCTCTGAGATTGCTATATAAATAATTCACTAACTTCGTCTGAAAAAAACTATGTTCCCACAGAACCGTCGTCATCCTATTCGCCCGAAACCGAATGCGCTCGAGTTTTATTGGCTAACTCATGCATAGTTGGCGCGAGTGAAATTCGCTTGCAACGCAAACACAGCCTTATTGTTAAATTCGCTCGATTTGACCAAGCCAATGTAATCGCGCCTTTTGTACTTAAATTGGCTGATTAACATATTGACAGGGGTGTAGATAGGTGGGATAGAACGATGTCAAGCTTATGTAGGCAGTTCACTCGGTTTGTTGCCTGTTTCAAAAATAGGTAAACCTATGTACATGTGCGTGGTATCTAACCTCCGTTTAAAATAAACTCAAATAGGGCAAGTATGATAAGTAGAAAGGTAGGACGATCCTTTTTGGACGAGGACATGGAGAATAGAATTTGTTCTTTGCGTTGCTGTCTGGTTTTGGAATTTTTAATCAAATATCTTACATTGGTCACGGTTCTTGCATTAATCCAAGAGTCCGAGGCACCCATACTATAGTGACAGAAGTTTTCGAAGGACGCCGTCTTTTTCGTGCTTGCTCAAGGTTGCACACTTTGTGACGCTGAGGACTGTTATTAACGATATTCGCTCCTTGCATTTACTAGCTAGTCTGCAGCTAAATTTGGCTAGAAAATTCTGACCGATGATGTAGAGCTGTTTCGACACCTTTTAAAGCCGTTCGGTTTTTTGTATCTCTGGTTTCCATACGTTACAGAACTTGTTGCGATTACCTTGACCTGACTAAATAGGAACAAGACCATGCTGTTGCCTTATCCTGCTTTTTTTTAACGACAAAACCATCTGCGAACGAAATTTCTCTAGTCCGACTCCGTAAACATAGCACTGAACGATATGATTCGATAGTTCTTGCAAGACATACGAACGTTTCTCCAAATAAATTGGGTATCCAAACATTTATTTTAGAATTGATATTTGATGGGAAAACACTCTTTCAAAATCGATTATAGTTTTAAAGAACTTGTACCCTGCTTAGAGAAGAAAGTTTGCGTTTTGCTAAAAAATAAGGTAAAAATGTTGCGACCTTGTTGGCGGAACTAGTGGGGTAGGGTGGGGCAGATTCAACACATTTTTTGCAGATTTCAAATAACTTCTTTCAGGAAAAATTGCAAAATATCACTGAAAAAATTAAAAACCGATCTAACCACCATAACTGCTGAAGAAGAACTCTCATAGTTCGTGTACGATCTGAGAGAACAGTGCGGCACGCCTTGACATCAAATATTTTAATTAAAATTAACCGTGCCCCATAGTTGAAAGTACCCCACCCTACCCTCTCTTCAAATTATCCAAACCCACAATGACGCCATTTTTCTTTATCGACTTTCTATTGTGACCTACAATATAATATATACATATAAAGTTACCTTTAAAAGTGGTTATTAGATAGGCACGATGTTTATTTGCACCGCAAGACTACTCATAAGTTTTATAAGTTAGATTTAAATATATCAAAACGACCTAACAGCCATTATGACATGTGGCCACAAGCAATAACCGCTTAAGTCGACTTAAGGCGTTATTGGGACTTTTATGCTATTAGATCCAGCGTACTCAAATCTATGTTGTAAATTTTTTCAGTTGTATATCATTAAAAAAGTAGCCAATATTCCAAAAGAACATAACAACTTAAGTCACTAGAGTCAATAGAGTTATTTGTAATTTCACGCGTTTGTCAAAAACTTTAAGCTGCTCTGCTGAAAAATTAGTAAAACAGACTTAAGCTGTTTTTGCTTGTGTTCACATGTATAAATATTTCCCCAACTTTTTTGCTAGTATTAAGTGTTTCTGTCAAAATTTGAGCATATTTTTTAACTTGATTTATTAGAGATCTACAGCCTAGTGTTCTACGAAATGGATGCGACTTAAGACTTCCTTGTTGTTTAACAGTACAGCATACAATAAGGGTTTTAAATTATATAATAGCTTAGAGCTTAGACTCAAATGAAAAATCAAACCAAGCTAAATGTATTTGAAACAAGTAAAAGTGTTATCATCGGCCTGGCCGATGCTTTGATACCCTTCACTGCATACAAGTCATGCAAAATACCAGAACTACTTGACCGACATAGCCCATTTTTAGTACCAACCTAACGACAATAAAAAGAAGTCCTTTCACAAAACTTGATTCACCTAGGTTGATTCCTTTGGACGCTATAGTGTTTTCAACGGAAAGAGGGACACATGGGTCCAATATTGGTTTTGTATGGGAGGTACCAGAACTACTTGACCGACATAGCCTATTTTCAATACCTACCTGACGCCGATAAAAAGAAGTCCTTTCACCGAATTTCATTCACCTACGTCAATTACTTTGGGCGCTATCGTGCTTTCAACAGACAAACAGACAGACGGACATGGCTAAATCCATTCAGAATGTGATCCTGATTCAGAATATAATATACTTTATGAGGTCTCCGGTGACTCCTTCTTGGCGTTACAAATGTATTGGCAAAGTGAATATACCTTCCTGTGGAGGTTATAATACATGTTTAAAGCGAAGTATTAACTAGGAAAATAAATTATTTAAAAATAAAAATAACTTTTATAAATGTAAATAAATAGTTAAATTAAACTTAATAACAAAAAAAAATATACAATACAATAGGTCTGTTCCCTTACGTTTGTAGTAAAAATGGAAAAGACTGTCAAAATGGCAGTGGCGGGGATAAATTCTCTCACAGAGAGAGACACTTACGAAAAAGTTAGGGGGCGCTTTTGCAGTAATCTATGAAAATGACAGATAAATGAAAAGTGCTCCGAAAAGTCGTTAAAATTTCGTATAAACTCGAAGAATTTGCTAATTTACTGACAAAATTAGTTGATTCTTCTTTTCGAATGCTTGTAGTTCAATCAGTACAAACTCTTCCAGATACATGAAGAAGAATTTCGAAGAGTTTGTACTGATTCAACTACAAACATTCAAGAAGAGCGACACGGCATTAAAATTTTCGTGGAGACGATTGTCCT